>CM060403.1:3931969-5181969 GCA_030545235.1 Helianthus tuberosus | reverse complement strand
AAAAAGATTAAAATTCCATGCTTTACTTGGTTATTTGCTTGAATATAGTAACTACGAGTGTTTGTGGCTTTTGTAGGTAAAATGCATAATTCAAGGAAGTTAACACGTTTAGAGTTGAGGTGGAATATTCACAGGAGATCTTCAGCGTAAGTCCCAAGTGAAAATGTAGCCTACGGTTAAAAGAAAGGCAGCGAGTGGATATGAGGATGATAGTTTTTAATGGGTTTAAAATCCATCATCACGGCACATGTGGGCTAGAGATAACTGGGCCGCACATGTTAACAAGGTGGGCTACATCATGTGGAGGCAGTTCTAAAATTGCAAACATCATCACATGCAAAGAAAGGTCTCAACATCACGTGCACTTCTAGGATGGTTATTAAAACTCAACAACATTTCTAACATCATCATCACATCTATAATGGAGAAGACTTTTTGGTGAGGAAATTGGAAGTGTGTCATGTGGAGAGTTTTAGAAAACATCATCACACGTGACCTTGGGAGTTTTTTTTGGCAGCTTGTGGGATTTCTAAAACAGAAACTCACGAGACTTTTGAGGTTCTTACACGTAGCCATAGGGACTTGGAGAGATATAAATCACATGCATCATCATTACGTAACCTATTCATTTAATGGCCAATTTGATGGGATTTATTGTTTCTAATCATTATTTTTCGGTTACAAAACATGTAGAGACAAAGAGTGGTGGTTTTTAGGAGGCTGTGGAACGAGATGGGGGAGTTCTCTGAAGATTGGAGACTTTAACGAGTGCCATGATCGGTTAACCCTCCAGTGAAAACTCCGGGTGATGATTCTTGTATTTCACTTTTAATTTAGTTATGTTTGTTTGAGAATTAGATTGTAATTAGGTGTTAACCGAATTGCATTTACATATATACAATTTGTGTGACAGACAAATCCTGGTGATAACCAGAGACGTATTTATGTTGAATCTAATTGTGCCTTTGCTGATTGAATAATTATTTATGCTTGCGGTTAATATCTCTCTGATCAATTGGTATTATGCTAGGATCTTGTATAAGTAATTGGTTTATGTGACAGATTTACCATTTAATCAGTGGCATCCAAATAAACAATAATTAGATTATTAGGTGTTTACAGAATCTGAATCCCGGAGTGGTCACGTTCCTATCATTGTTTTCTCATTTTCACAATACTTATTTAAAAATTACAAAAATATATAAACTAGTAAATTTCATAAAGTAAGTTTAGATTAATTAAACGGTATTACACTGACCACATGCTCCTCTGGATTCGATACCTGACTTACCCTGTCTATAGGTAATTTTAGGTTTTTGCATAGACCCGACGACAGTCTATCAGTCATCTCTCTGCTGAACGGAAGTTCTGACCTGAGCTCTCATGGTTTCGCATTTACCCGTTACAGATATCATATGTGGTATACTCACCTGTAAGACTGAATATTGGGATCTGGATAAGGGAGTATATTCAAGAGGTGGGACACTGTGACACCTGTGTCACTGCGACCATCAAAAAAAATACCAAACCAATGAAATATTTTATTTCATACTTGGGATTTGTAAAAATATGTGTATCGTTTGCACATATCAACTCTTGTTCGATTTCAAGCTCTAAATCGCTTTCTGGAAGGTTATACGTGCACTGATGCGTAAATATAACCAGTTTAATGCAACGAACACTCTGGAATAGTGAAATAGGCTAACATACCTTAAATAACCTTTACATAACTTAGAAATAAGTTTTGAAGGCTTTGGTATGGCTAAATCAAGTTAAATCGCTTACAGGGACTAAAGTTGACAAACTACGAAAGTATGCCAATTTGAACTGTAACAGACATTCCGGAACATGACCATAAGTTAAACATACCATAAATATCCTTTACATAGCTTAGAAATAGGCTTTGAGGGGTTCGGTATGCTAAAATAAACTTTTGGGTCATTCAGGGACTAAAAGTGTCAAAAAGTGCACAAGTTTGCACTTTTACGCATAACTTACGTTCTGAATACATCCAGACCTCCAAAAATTTATGTAAGCACTAAAACATTTTATTTTAGTGTTTGACATAAGAAAAATCCATTCGTCGCACATTTTGGATCGTTTTTCGCGCTTGTGCGCATTCCGTCGTAATTAAGCGAACATCGCGTTCGTACGACCAAACGAACCAACATCCGACATATTTTTGAGCATGTTTCATGTCCAAAATGTTTAGGCATCATTTTAGGGCCTTAAAGTTGGCTTTACGGGCCTTGGAAGTGTCGGGAATGGCCTTAAACACATGCAGGGACTGAAACTGTAATTTCTGAAACTTATTTCTGATCAGACATGTCCAGGCGGCCCGCCTGAGTTTATGTTCATCCTGAAGCGGGCTGCGTCCGCCTTCTGGACCAAATTAACTGCATTTAACAGCAGATCCAGCTGTTTAATCCACAACCACACACTCACACATGCTTAGTCAGCTGATAAGAACCATTTTTAGCCACCATAACTTTCCGACACTTGTACGGATGCGATTAAGGCTCGATATTCGACAAGCGATCTTAACGGTTCGAGTATTCCTATAAATACCCCATCCCCCATTGCTTCAAACTCACAAGAATCTGATTAAAAAGACTCTAAGTTGGAACCATTGTTTCATACCTGAGTTATTTTGATCACGATTAGCATTCGGGGACCCTTCGTAAGTATTCTTTCGTTCTTTTATTGCTTTTCGAGTCCGAAAGTCAAACTTTGTTTGACTTTCAGCGTTGACCAGCTTATGGTCAATGTGAAGTTCGTTTGAACTTCGCAACGTGATTGTAATCAAGTTGGTTATAGTCCCTTGGGACTATGCCTACTGATTACCACGTTGTCTAGGGTCGTAGGGTAAGCGATCTAATAAATCGCTTATACCTCGAACCCGACCCATTTGGTCGATCATTAGGATCCGACCAAACACATTAGGCGACCATAGTATATAGGGAATAACCTTCCGAGGTTATACCTTATGGTCGCTTCGTTAAGTAGTTGTATGATAAGTAGTTTATATGCCTTAGGTAAATTACCAGAATACCCTTTTCATGTATAATTGGTAATTAAGCATATGTAACCTAAACTTTTGTCACATAACTGATTATGTAACATGTTTAGGCATATAACACTTGTCATAGGACTAGTTAAGCGGTCCGAACGCGTTTCACGCGAACGACGCGTTAAAGTAGCATAAGCTACCTAAACGGGTCGTAATGGGTCGTGAGCTATTAGGTTAGGTTTCATTTAGCATGTAGGCTTTGTTAAACCATATGACACGGGTCTCTACACTCGTTTGGTTTACAAACCCTCATTCTATCTAAATCCTCTGATTTAGGTCCGGTTTATTAACATAGTTACCTATATTAGGTGCCGTTTGATATCCGTGATCTCTAGCATTGTTTGGTTGTCACTCAAGGACTACCGAGCATTCTCAAGTGAGTACATAGACCCCTCTTTTACTGTTTTCCAATCTGTTTTGGGGTGAAACACATGTGCCTACTTGTTACTTTCATGCTTTCCTGTTTACACATCATATACCGGCTATGTTTGTTAGTACATTATAGTACATGATTTCATTACATTTCATGCTAGGTGTGCCCATTGTGTGCATCACTTAGTACATCGTTTTACATTACATTTCATGCTAGGTGTGCCCATTGTGTGCATTACTTAGTACATCATTTTACATTACATTTCACGCTACGTATGTTCATTTGATTTCATACTTAGTGCATCGTTTTCACATGCTTACATTTTGGATGCATATTACATGATTTACATTGATCTTGCATTTCCACAGGACATAACTTTGATTTAAACCAAGTTTTACTTCAATAGTATGTTCTTGTGCATATGGTTTAGTTGATGCATTTCACTAGCCATACATATCATTTTGGTTACACATTACATGATTAGGTTTGGTTTGAGTTAGTGATTAAGTAACGAGGCGTGTGTAATATGATACAAGCATGGTGGATACGCCGCTGGTACTTCCTATATATAAGTGTTTGTATGGTATTACATATCGTAGCGTTATTTGAATCATTTCAATTTGAGACATAGAACATTTTATACAAATAAAATACTTTTCACAAGACATTGATTTACAAACAACTTATCTTATACAAACTCATTTTACATGGTTATTCATTTAACCTTACATTTATTTATACATATCAACTGGTCTTATCGTTTTTCAAATGATTTACAAAACGAAGCAAATTACAAGGTTCATGACTAAACATTTTCTCAAACATAAGTCATGAAACCTATTTTCACAAAACCTATGTATCTCACAGGCATTTTTATGCTGACGTACCTATTTTCACATGTGTTTTTCAGGAGCTGTTGCATAAGATGATCAAGATACACATAGGCAGACTTGGGCTTTAGTGACAATAAAAGATGCAAGACTAGTTAATTATGTTGTATTTCTTTGTTTGTTAAGACATTGTAACACTTTTAATCAATAAAACGAAACTTCAATTGCCATGGATTTGAAACAATTAATTCTGTTACAACACTCCCCGACATTTCCGCCACGTTTTGTATGTTCTACGTGGTCGGGGTGTGACAGAAAAGATGGTATCAGAGCCAATGGTTATAGGGAATTAGGTTATTAGTAATGCTTTGACCTAGTCTATAACCTTCTTAGGACCCTAACGCGAGTTTACTTGCGTTTAGTCATAAAACAATACCGTCACCTATCCTTAGGCGACGACCACAACAAGAACATAAATTTCAAAACTACTTTGAAAACTAATCATCTGTTCTAGGATGATTGATTACTAGGTTTTGAACCCTCTGTTATATGGTTTTGAACCCCTTTGAGTTTTCAAAATCTCGTCAAGGTTTTGAGTTTTAAATAATGTGAACACGTGCAAACTGGAAGGGTGAATGCCTGTATTCTGGGTTTTCTGTCTAGGCAAGCACTTCGTATACATCTCATCAGACGCGAGACCAGTTGTGCTTACCTGGGAATTCTTGGGATGAGTGTTCACTTATAGGCGAGCATGTCTTCGCGATACATTATTTTTGACCCATTTACTTTGATTAGTCATTGTGTGTCGTTTGTTTACCTTGTGGTAACAAACAAATGACCACTATCCTTGCTTTCATCAGATTTGTTTCATCTCATTCTTTTCGTCTAATTCTCTCACTCGTTTCCTTTCATGTTTTCCTCTTTTAGAATGCCTCCTCGACGCGAGAACCAGATAGAGACTGCCGAACTGGCAGAAATCATCGCGCAGCAAATGGCTGCTGCCTTCCCAAATCTTTATGCTCAAATGATGCAAGCCATCAACAACAACAATGCTCCTTGCAACTTCAAGAGTTTCAACTCGGCTAAACCGCTCAAGTTTAGTGGTTCTGAGGGAGCGAATGGGCTTCTTCAATGGTTCGAGAGCATTGAGAATACGTTCCGTCACGTTCAGTGTCCTGAAAATCGCAAGGTCGAGTTTTCTTCGAGTGTGTTTCAGAAGAGGGCTCTTACGTGGTGGAACGGGATTATGAGAGACCGGGGTGCTGAAGTTGCACTAGCACAGACTTGGGCCGAGCTTAGAGCTCTTATGATGAGGGAGTTCTGTCCTCGTCATGAACTGCGAGCGTTGGAGAAAGAGTTTGATGATTTGAAGCAAGACAGTGGTGAACATCGAGCTTATACTGACCGTTTTGAAGAATTGAGCCTGTTGTGTCCTGCTATGGTTACTCCTGTGGATAAGGCGATCGAGAAATATACTGATGGTCTTCCTGACCTAGTTCAGGATATTGTTACTGGCAGTAACCCTACTACTGTCAGACAAGCCATTGAACTGTCTGCCACCCTAACTGAATCCCACATCAGAAAGAAAAAGCTTTTTTGAAAAGGCGACCCAAGACCATTCGACAAGACTGCTCAAGTGGAACCAAAGGAAGAACATGCTGAGGTGTCCAAGAAGAAGAAGCGTAAGGCTTCGCAGAATTTTGCGATTGCTGCTCAACCTAACCAAAACACCCGCAACCAACCAGCGCAGCCTCCTGCAAGGAAACCTTATGCCGGTACTGCACCGATATGCGACAAATGTAATGCACACCACTTAGCTCACTTACAGTGTCGTTTGTGTGCATCATGTGGGCGACTCGGTCACCTGGCAAATGCTTGTCGTTTTACCCCGAACCAAGCTAGTCCAAACCAATCTCGGGTCAATGCTGCTCAAGCTCGTCTTCCACGAGGTCCTTGCTTCAACTGTGGCGAGATGAGCCATTTCTGAAGAAATTGCCCAAAGATTGCTAATGCTAATCCAGCACAGGGATGAGCATCGGACCAACTAGAAGACAATGTTGTTTGGAAATAATCAAGCCTTATGTATTATTTTCTTTTGTTGTCAAGGTCCATGAAACAGTTGTTGTTGTTTATAAATAAATCTTTTTATTTTGCATTGCAATGTACAAATATGATGGCATGTATAAACAACGCATTCCCTACAATATCGAAAATCAAGGAACCGTATTCCTTGAAGAACAGACTACCCCGTAATTTCTTTCATTTTATTATCTCTTGCGTTTTCCACGGAAATCCAAAGTACCCGTTTCTTTCAAGGAAACGAAGTACAAGGCGAAAGTTACAACTCTGTACGAATACCCAAAGTACCACTATAAATTCTTAATAGGGTACCTACGGGTATTTCCGTATATTCAAAAATTATTGTACCTTAATTCGAATATTGCGTTTTCTTGAAAACGAAATCGAATTTTTGGAAGATCTTTCTATCTTCATAGTTAGATTCTTGTTAATGTTTAAAGTGCCGAATGAAATCCATGAAATGGATTCCTAGTGTGCTTTAAATGCATGTACATAATTAACAAAACAAAACTTACAAATTAAAGATCTAGATAAACAATTTTGTGGTTATGTGACTATGTGTTTATGCATTTTTGTGTTTTTGTATACTCTGGATATTCGTTATCCAAATCGTCATAGAATCTTTCTTACCTTCATATGAAGGATTCGTAGTAGGATATTCAAAAAGGTACTATCTTAAATCCTTAATGGACTTCTACTTTGTAGTTAAGTTCCTTGGATTATAAAGTACTATTCCAAAGTTTAAGGACAACATGTGTTAATAAAGTTAAATACATCCTACGTCGATGTAGTTAAATTTTCCCCATAGGTAGTTTAGTTAAAGAGATCCTACGTCGATCTAAGTTAAATAGATTGGTCCGACAATCTAGTTAAATACATCCTACGTCGATGTAGTTAAATTTTCCCCGTAGGTAGTTTAGTTAAAGAGATCCTACGTCGATCTAAGTTAAATAGATTGGTCCGACAATCTAGTTAAATACATCCTGCGTCGATGTAGTTAAATTTTCCCCGTAGGTAGTTTAGTTAAAGAGATCCTACGTCGATCTAAGTTAAATAGATTGGTCCGACAATCTAGTTAAATACATCCTACGTCGATGTAGTTAAATTTTTCCCCGTGGGTAGTTTAGTTAAAGAGATCCTACGTCGATCTAAGTTAAATAGATTGGTTCGACAATCTAGTTAAATATATCATGTATTTATGTAGTTAAATAGGCCCTCGGGTGGTCTAAATCAAGAGATTGTTCGTTAATCTAATCCTTTGGTGACCTAGTTAAAGAGACTCAAGTGCAGTCAAGTTAATCCACCACAGGATTTTTCGTTTGATTTTTCCCCATACGCATTATGAAATGAACTGTGCGGACTGTGCAAGGAACTACGTAATTATGGAGGCCTACATAATTATGGAATTCAGTGCATAGGAACCACAGGAAGTTTTGTCATGTGTTAAGACCAACAGTGGCAAGAGTAATGATACGGGAGAAGTCTTGGACTTTAACCGATGTCATTTATTCTCACACTACCCAATTCTGATCTCAATCACACACACAATTTCCTATGATGAGTCCTCATAAGAAACGTTCTTCTGTCCGTAGTTCAAAACTCCATGTTTTGTTACTACAATGACTTCACTTTGAGGGTTGACATTTTCGCTAAGAATCCTAACATGGCCCAGAGTTCTACTTAGAGTTCAAGGGGTTCATTCAAAGCGAAAACATCACCGTCGTCCCCACAAGTTTCTCCTAAAATTAAATTTCGGGACGAAATTTCCTAAAGTAGGGGAGACTGTGACACCTGTGTCACTGTGACCATCAAACAAATACCAAACCAATGAAATATTGTATTTCATACTTGGGATTTGTAAAAATATGTGTATCGTTTGCACATATCAACTCTTGTTCGATTTCAAGCTCTAAATCGCTTTCTGGAAGGTTATACGCGCACTGATGTGTAAATATAACCAGTTTAATGCAACGAACACTCCGGAATAGTGAAATAGGCTTAACATACCTTAAATAACCTTTACATAACTTAGAAATAAGTTTTGAAGGCTTTGGTATGGCAAAATCAAGTTAAATCGCTTATAGGGACTAAAGTTGACAAACTGCGAAAGTATGCCAATTTGAACTGTAACAGACATTCCGAAACATGACCATAAGTTAAACATACCATAAATATCCTTTACATAGCTTAGAAATAGGCTTTGAGGGGTTTGGTATGTTAAAATAAACTTTTGGGTCATTCAGGGACTAAAAGTGTCAAAAAGTGCACAAGTTTGCACTTTTACGCATAACTTACGTTCTGAATACATCCGGACCTCCAAAAATTTATGTAAGCACTAAAACATTTTATTTTAGTGTTTGGCATAAGAAAAATCCATTCGTCGCGCATTTTGGATCGTTTTTCGCGCTTGTGCGCATTCCGTCGTAATTAAGCGAACTTCGCGTTCGTACGACCAAACGAACCAACATCCGACATATTTTTGAGCATGTTTCATGTCCACAATGTTTAGGAATCATTTTAGGGCCTTAAAGTTGGCTTTACGGGCCTTGGAAGTGTCGGGAATGGCCTTAAACACATGCAGGGACTGAAACTGTAATTTCTGAAACTTATTTCTGATCAGACATGTCCAGGCGGCCCGCCTGAGTTTATGTTCATCCTGAAGCGGGCCGCGTCCGCCTTATGGACCAGATTAACTGCATTTAACAGCAGATCCAGCTGTTTAATCCACAACCACACACTCACACATGCTTAGTCAGCTGATAAGAACCATTTTTAGCCACCATAACTTTCCGACACTTGTACGGATGCGATTAAGGCACGATATTCGACAAGCGATCTTAACGGTTCGAGTATTCCTATAAATACCCCATCCCCCATTGCTTCAAACTCACAAGAATCTGATTAAAAAGACTCTAAGTTGGAACCATTGTTTCATACCTGAGTTATTTTGATCACGATTAGCATTTGGGGACCCTTCGTAAGTATTCTTTCGTTCTTATATTGCTTTTCGAGTCCGAAAGTCAAACTTTGTTTGAGTTTCAGCGTTGACCAGCTTATGGTCAATGCGAAGTTCGTTTGAACTTCGCAACGTGATTGTAATCACGTTGGTTATAGTCCCTTGGGACTATGCCTACTGATTACCACGTTGTCTAGGGTCGTAGGGTAAGCGATCTAATAAATCGCTTATACCTCGAACCCGACCCATTTGGTCGATCATTAGGATCCGACCAAACACATTAGGCGACCATAGTATATAGGGAATAACCTTCCGAGGTTATACCTTATGGTCGCTTCGTTAAGTAGTTGTATGATAAGTAGTTTATATGCCTTAGGTAAATTACCAGAATACCCTTTTCATGTATAATTGGTAATTAAGCATATGTAACCTAAACTTTTGTCACATAACTGATTATGTAACATGTTTAGGCATATAACACTTGTCATAGGACTAGTTAAGCGGTCTGAACGCGTTTCACGCGAACGACGCGTTAAAGTAGCATAAGCTACCTAAACGGGTCGTAATGGGTCGTGAGCTATTAGGTTAGGTTTCATTTAGCATGTAGGCTTTGTTAAACCATATGACACGGGTCTCTACACTCGTTTGGTTTACAAACCCTCATTCTATCTAAATCCTCCGATTTAGGTCCGGTTTATTCACATAGTTACCTATATTAGGTGCCGTTTGATATCCGTGATCTCTGGCATTGTTTGGTTGTCACTCAAGGACTACCGAGCATTCTCAAGTGAGTACATAGACCCCTTTTTTACTGTTTTCCAAACTGTTTTGGGGTGAAACACATGTGCCTAATTGTTACTTTCATGCTTTCCTGTTTACACATCATATACCGGCTATGTTTGTTAGTACATTATAGTACATGATTTCATTACATTTCATGCTAGGTGTGCCCATTGTGTGCATCACTTAGTACATCGTTTTACATTACATTTCATGCTAGGTGTGCCCATTGTGTGCATTACTTAGTACATCATTTTACATTACATTTCACGCTACGTATGTTCATTTGATTTCATACTTAGTGCATCGTTTTCACATGCTTACATTTTGGATGCATATTACATGATTTACATTGATCTTGCATTTCCACAGGACATAACTTTGATTTAAACCAAGTTTTACTTCAATAGTATGTTCTTGTGCATATGGTTTAGTTGATGCATTTCACTAGCCATACATATCATTTTGGTTACACATTACATGATTAGGTTTGGTTTGAGTTAGTGATTAAGTAACGAGGCGTGTGTAATATGATACAAGCATGGTGGATACGCCGCTGGTACTTCCTATATATAAGTGTTTGTATGGTATTACATATCGTAGCGTTATTTGAATCATTTCAATTTGAGACATAGAACATTTATACAAATAACATACTTTTCACAAGACATTGATTTATAAACAACTTATCTTATACAAACTCATTTTACATGGTTATTCATTTAACCTTACATTTATTTATACATATCAACTGGTCTTATCGTTTTTCAAATGATTTACAAAACAAAGCAAATTACAAGGTTCATGACTAAACATTTTCTCAAACATAAGTCATGAAACCTATTTTCACAAAACCTATGTATCTCACAGGCATTTTTATGCTGACGTACCTATTTTCACATGTGTTTTTCAGGAGCTGTTGCATAAGATGATCAAGATACATATAGGCAGACTTGGGCTTTAGTGACAATAAAAGATGCAAGACTAGTTAATTATGTTGTATTTCTTTGTTTGTTAAGACATTGTAACACTTTTAATCAATAAAACGAAACTTCAATTGCCATGGATTTGAAACAATTAATTCTGTTACAACACTCCCCGACATTTCCGCCACGTTTTGTATGTTCTACGTGGTCGGGGTGTGACAGACACACATCTAAGTTTAAGTCTTTAATTCACCTAAATCGTATCCTGAACAGATTGAACTTTGCATGAAAATTTAAGAGGATCAGCATATCGACAATCTAAGCGAAGTGTTTAAAACTTAGTATGTTATCAAGCTTAACGGTGCTAGTAACTTGTCGTCAGCTGATATGATTCCCTAACAAGCTCATAAAAAATATGTCTGTAAATAGTTTACTTTCATTGCATTCTATTTCTATATTTCATTTCTAGTTTAGAAATTTTATTAAAAATCCAAAAAGATTTTATTTCTGCTTTATTTTCCGACAAACCAAAGTAGAAAGTTGATTGTCAGATTCACAAATTTGAAGCAGATGCAGGAAGTTTCTGGACTGGAAGATGAGGAGAGCTTATCATGATAAAATCTGATTGTTGAAAAGTCAAAAACAAGTTCATTAATTTGAAACTTGTTATTTTCAGAAAATATTTTGAAGAATTTAAACTAAATCAGTTTTGTTTTTGTCACAGATCAACCAAGGTCATTAAGTTAGACTTGGTAGATGAATTGAGTAATCAGGGTCATTGACTTGGACCTGAATACTTAAGTGGATTTCTAAAACTGATAAACAGCAAAAGAAGTTAAAATGTGAATAGTTTGTAATGTTATATGTTTGAGTTACAGGAGTCAAGTTCCCCATGGCAAAGAAAATGTCAAAGTTTGAAGATGATATGAAGATTAGAGTTTGAAGATAGAAGATTGGAGGATGCTTTACAATGTCAAGACATATTGGAGCAAAGATCGGTAGATCAAGACTAAATACTGAAGACTGAATGCTAAAGACTTCGTCAACATCCAAGGGGGAGTCTGTTGGTGCACAAATGTCTGTTATCTTCGTCTTTATTGAGTCTTGTATTGTATTAGTTAGATCAGGGCACGCAAAACGAGAAATGAATTTTATAGGTAATTCCGCACGGAATTGTAATTCCGCACGGAATGGTAATTCCGCATGAAATGGTAATATTGCTTGAGTTAATTCCGCACGGAATTAAGTCTCGTTTGAACTGTTTCGAACGGAATTAGACGCCTATAATTACTGAAGTGCCTGTGTCATTTGGAACGGAATTAGTGTGTGTGTTTTTAGAGCCGAGGTGCTGCCGGATTGTTATCTGATTTGTAAAAGCTCTGGAAATCAATAAGAGAAGATATTTAGAAAGTATCAAGCTGTGTTACGTCAATTTCATTGATTCCGCCTTTGATTTTGATGTTGAACTCTTCAGATTGACTCGTTAGGGTCACACGATGATCCAACAGGGTTTAATATATATTAGATGTTGGACTTTCATCTCAGTCCTAAAGATGTCGTTTAGATGGTTTCTGCGGATCCTGCGTTTTCGACAAAATACTAGTTTACTAGGTGCTTTTCTAGTAGTTTCAATGCATTGTTTAAACTGTTTCAAATGTATTCAATAAAAATGAATCATGTGCATCCTAAGTAAGTATTCCATGAGTATTCTAAGTGTATGTTATGAAATATGCAGTTCGGGTGTTCAAAATGCATAAAAATGTAGCTAAAAATGAGTACTTTAAGTGTATGAATGTTGCCGGAAAGTGGTAGTTGTCACAGAAGAATCAGTGGCGCCAATGAAGAAACAGTGGTTCGAATGACCGGAATCAATCGGACCAGGGGTTTAGTTCTGCATAAAAAGGGTTAGTCCTCTCACTTGATTCAGGGTGTAACTGAGCTTCTTCTCCGGCGATATCTGCAAAACAGAAAGCCGTTAGACTCACCACGGGGAGAATGGAGGTTCTCTCCGTGACCACCCTCCTGCGTGAGAATAAGTACAGATCTCGATGATTAAGAAAAAGTAGTGAAAGTGAAGTGAATTTAACTTGAGAGATCATACCTGACTTGACTTATTTATAGCTGGATTTGGGCGGGAAAATCTGTTGACGGAGATAGTAACGGAAAGCATTTTCCATGAGCGGTTATGCCTCTTTTCCGTTGATCACTAACGTCACGTCCATGCATGTAACACCCCGACCAAGTAAAACAACAAAATGTGGCGGAAACGTCGGGGAGTGTTGTAACAAAATCATTGTTTCACAACCATGAATTTAAACAGTTTCGTTTTATTGAACCAAATGTATTACATTACATTGGAATTTGAAACAAAACATGAACAAATAGACTTTCATTGTTATTAAGTCGCTAAGGCCTCGTCCATTCCTATGTGAGCATACATCGATATCATCATCAAACATCATCAACTATTGTACCTGAAACACATGTGAAAATACGTCAGCATAAAAATGCCGGCAAGTACGTATGTTTTATATGAATGTCAGATTCATGGCTCGTTTTACATGTTGCAATACTTATTTTAAAACCTTGTTTTGAAAAGTATAACATTGCGACATAATTAACCAACTCAAATCAAGTTGATTATAATTTTAAAAAAATCTCGTAGCCATGATTCTTAACTCCAAAACATTTGTTTAATTAAACCCAGATTTGTAAATCGTTTTTGAAATAAAAACCCGAATAGAATATATATATCGTTAGAAAAACCTTGTAGTATAACTTTGTTTTGATAACCTTGCCCAAGTGATCTAGATAACGTAACGATATATAATGTGTTAAAAGCACTTATATATAGGAAGTACCAGCGGCGTATCCACCATGCTTTTAGCACATTACACCCGCCCCATTACCTAATCACTTCCTTAACCCAACGGTTCAAACAGATTTCAAACGGTTCACGTTAATCAATAGATACAAACGGTTCACACGGTTCAACAGTTACAAACGGTTCACACAATTCAACGGTTACAAACGGTTCACAGAATCAAATGGTTACAACGGTTCACATAGTCAAATAGTTACAAACGGTTCAAAATGTAATTCAATGTGTCCATATGCTGGATGAGCATATGCAGCAAAATGAAATGTAAAACAATGTACTAAGTATGCACTAAATGAACATACATAGCATAAAAATATAATGAAATCATGTACTAATAGTGTACTAATGAACATACCAAGTATATGATATGAAAACACGAAAGTAATAAGTAGGCACATGTGTTTCACCCCAAAACAGTTTGAAAACAGTAAAAGAGGTGTCTATGTACTCACTTGAGGGTGCTTATAAGTCTTAAACAACAACCAAGCAAAGCTAGAGGGATCACGGAATCAAACGACACCCTGTATAGGTAACTATGTAAATAACCGGACCTAAATCGGGAGATCGGATAGAATGAGGTTTCGTAAACCAAATGAGTATAGAAACTCATGTAATATGGTTTAATAAAGCCTACAATCTAAAAGGAAGCCTATCCTAAGTGCTTACGACCCGTTACGACCCGTTTAGGTAGCTTTCCCTACTTTAACGCGTCGTTAGCGTAGAACGCGTTTGGAACACCTAACTAGTCCTATGATAAGTATTATATGCCTTAACATGTCTAATAATGTTTCCTAATCAGTTTAGATGTCAAAAATTATGTTACATACGCTTAAAATGAATTTATGCGTAAAAAGGGCATTTTGGTAATTTTCCTAAGGCATATAAACTACCTATCATACAACTACTTAAACGAAGTGACCATAAGGTATAACCTCGGAAGGTTATTCCCTATACAACTATGGTCACCTAAAGTGTTTGGTTGGATCCTAATGATCGACCAAACGGGTCGAGTTCGAAAGTATAAGCGGTTGTTTAGACCGCTTACCTTACGACCCTACATAAGCACTAAACCTAAAGTGACGAGCTAAACATGTTAAAACATGCTTAACGAGGTTTGAAAACAGGTTTGGTATCAAAACAAATGGTTTTGATACCTAAAAGTAGTTTGGTTACTAAATACGCAAGAATACGCATTTTGGCCGAAACTACGACTCGCCACTACGCCTAGATAACATGGTAATCAGTAGGTATAGTCACAAGAGACTAAAACCATCGTGATTACGCTCACGTTATGAAGTTCAAATGAACTTCATGTTGACCATAAACTGGTCAATGCATAAAGTCAAACAAAGTTTGACTTTCATGCTAAAAACGCGTAAAAGAACGAAAGAGGACTTACAAAAGGTCCAAGAACGGAAGTTTGACCCGATTATTCTCAGGTATGAGGTGAAAGCACCCCAACTTAGAGAAATATCAGATAAAATGTGAGTTTGAGAGAAAAGGGGGTGGGGTTTATATAGTTTTTGCACAACCGTTAAGATCGTTCATCGTAAAACGAGCTTCGATCTCATCCTTACACATGTGCCCATGGTTTTGTGAAACCATGGGAGCCCCTAGTTTCATTAAAACCATGTGAAAATGAGGGGAATAGCTGGAACAAGCTTGAATTTAGATTTTTCATTTTGGTCCCTTCCTAAGATAACTATGGCAGATTGTCAATTTTGGTCCCTAAATGTGCAAAACTTGGTTTTTGATGCATTTTTGACACGTTTAATCCCCGTTAATCTCATTTCAAGGCTCTAAAATGATGTTAGAGTATAGGGAACATGAAACATGCTCAAAAATATCTTGGATGTCGGTTCGTTTGGTCATACGGTTGCGTTGTTCGGTTAATTACGACGAAACACGAACGAATGCGAAAAACGATCCAAATTACGCGACGAATGGAATTTTATCATGCCAATCACTAAAATAAAATATTTTAATGATTACATAAATTTTTGGATGTCCGGATGTACTCAGAATGTAAGATATGCGCGAAAATGCAAACTTATGCACTTTTTGACGCTTTTAGTCCCTGAATGACCAAAAAGTTTATTTTAGTACACCGAACCCCTCAAAGCCTATTTCTAAGCTATGTAAAGGATATTTAGGGTATGTTTAACTTATGGTCATGTTCCAGAATGATCGTTACAGTACAAATTGGCATACTTTCGAAGTTTGTCGAAATTAGTCCCTATAAGCGAATAAACTTGATTTCGGCATACCAAACCATCCAAAACTTATTTTAAGTTATGTAAAGGTTATTTAAGGTATGTTAAGACTATGTCCCTGTTTTGCAGTGTTTTTTGCATTAAACTGGTTATATTTACGCATCAGATCGCGTATAACCTTCCAGAAAGCGATTTAAAGCCCGAAATCGAACAAGAATTGATATGTGAAAATGAAACACATATTTATACAAATCCCAAGTATGAAATACAATATTTCATTGATTTGGTATTTGTTTGATGGTCGTGGAGGCATAGGTGTCACAATGCACATGGATCGTGAGTGTGATCGACAGCTGGGGAGATGCCACGTGGAAAGTGGGTTTGTGTGGATCCTTCTCCAAGTTAGTGCCATCATCGTGACTTAGATGAGATTCAAGGATTGAGCTACGTCACCTTTCAGTTGTAACTGAATGGTTGTGCACAATGAGCATTGACAACTTTCTAGAAGATCTACAGCTGTAAACCTTTATGCTCTTGCCACGTGTCCATTCTGTTGTAACAGAAAAAACACTTTTTTTTAAGTCATGAATCAGGCGTGCAGAGATGTTTGGGATATTGTCTTCAAGTCTTTATGCAAGCCCACACAAGGGTGTTAGTTGAATGTTAGTTTTACCCTTTCTCTGGCGCGCGGTCATCGAAGATTGTTTTCTTCTTTATCTTTTTTTAGAACCGCTGCGCAGCCGCGCAGGGTCTCTAATATGACCATGGTATGATCTCGCGTGGGGTTTCCTGGATCATATCCCTTTTTCTTCGGACTATTTTTTCCCAAATCCTGTTTAGGACCGCTTGCACAGTCGCGCAGGTTCTTTATTCAAGATGTTTTCGGATAGGGTTGTTGTATGGTCCAATGCGCATGTGCAAAGTTTTTGGGACCATACCCCTTCATTGGCATAAAGTGGCAGTGTATTTGTTGCTTGCAATAGTGGTTGATCAAGCACGTAGAAGGTTGTGTGCATGTTATATTTATAGTAGATAATCACAGTCATGATATATATATATTTATATATATTACATAACTTTTGATTATGTGCTTGACCTATTTGAAGGAAGTTGTTAATTTTTTTTGTTATTAAGAATGTGAAGTAAATGTTTTACAAATATTTTAATGCATTCTATTAATTAAATCTGAAACGCACTCGGCCTAGCTGACTTTTAAATGCACATTCGAATTATTTCATTTTTCGCATAGAGAAATATGCTAATATGAAACAATATCAAATCCTATAATGAATATTTTAGATAAACTTTATAATTTTGAATGGTTGAATATAAGATTATAAAATACGCAAAAAAGTATTGGAAAAATAATTAACTTTCAAAGCTACTACTCTACCATATTGAAACTATTTTTATATTATATTTAGAGTTGATGATTATTACCAAGATAATTAAACTGCTATAAGATACAAGTTATAAATAAAGCTAACATGAAGATGTTATACCAAACATCGTTGGTAAATGTGGCTTGTTCTTTATTACATTAATATATTTATGGAAAATATTAAATAGTTTTTGATGAGCATATGTCAATGGTTTTACTCCTAGAGACACCAATTTAAACACGCATTATATAATTTATATGTTACTACAAATTGAGTAAAATATATATTAAGATTGAATGATAAGTTATTATTAGTAAACATATAATAATATTAAATTTTGAAACACAATTATATATCAATAATTTATGACTTGTACCTCAATTAATAAGTATACATATTATAGCAGTCTAATCTTTCTTACATTCATATCCCTATCTTAACAACATTAAGTCATACCACACAATGATAAAAGTTCATGTATTTAACACATATTTTAGTTTTATTAGTATTTATTTTGAATTCTAAACTTGTAGACATGTATAATAAGTAATTGATATCTTAGACATTAGGGAAGTTGGTTACGATATATTAAAATGGTAAAAGAGTCCATCACAACTCAATAAAAATGTGTATATAACCGTAGGTTCTAGATCCATTAAAACTCGTCCAACTCACACAATTCATTCATCGTTGTGTTTGTCAGAAGTAATCCACACTCAACAACACGTTATACAATGGTGAATTTGGGGAAACCACATGTTATGCTCTTCTATTTTTGCTTTCAAGCTTTGTTATTGTGTCATTGGTGTATGTTAACAAAATCTAACCATTTTTATCACATTTTGGTATAAAATTGTTGATTAATGTTATCATCTTTTGGATTTACAGGCGCACAAGTTGATTACAACATCATCACAAAAGTGCCTACACCGAAATGCGCAATACACTGTGTTGAAATCGGTCCCTTTAATTTTTGTTGTTGCGGGGAAGTGAAAAATCAAAAATTGTGTACCTCTTTTAACGAGACATGTATCAATGGTTGTAGAGAAGATAGGAAATCGTGTTGTGGTCCAAAACATTAATGATATATAAGGAATAATTATATAGTGAATAAAAAAATTAGGGCTTTGTAACAACATATTGTGGAAGTGATATAAAAGTGAAAAGTTAATTACTTATTATATCATGTGCTTAATATAAAACCCCCATAGACTTACAAGTTTTATGAGAGCATTTTCTCTTAATTATGAGTGGTTCTAAATTATTCACTCGGTTTTCTACATCATTTTCGATATCTTTTCATCATTTTACGTGTATTTGTAACACCCCAATTTTTCTTGTACAGTATAGTGTATATCTCATGAACATGCACATGTTTGTAGATAAGATTTGTGCCAAAATAAGACACTTTGAGAACAAATGGCATTATTATACGTCACACCCCGAAAACCACAGCGGAAAGCACACATGCTGGTGACGGATGTTGGCAACCAATAGTCATAAAGGAAACATAGATAATTAGAAATTGGACAAAATAGCAGAAAAAGTTACTACAACCATTCAAAATAATGTTTAATAGTGTTCAAAGCAGGGGTTACATCACGTGGATGGTGACACTTAACTTTTGATGTGTGACACCCGGCTATTTTGAGTTGTACCGTACAAGTGTAACATGTGTCATGAATAAATAAAAGGATATATTTTAATGATAATGGTGTTTATATGTGGTATTTGATGTGTTGGTATGTTACAGCCCAGCGTAACCGCACCATGCTATTGCCCGCTTTAGCAGCCAGCAAGCCCTTAGCGTTTGCCCCTCACGGTTTTAAAAACGGGTATTGATGGTGAAGGTATCCAGCCCCTTATAAGGAAGCCTTAGTTCCCCTTCACAACCGACGTGGGATATCACCGTCCACCCCCCTTTAGTGGTCCAGCGTCCTCGCGGGACCTGGCACCATCAGTCCGGCCCTGGCTCTGATACCATGTTTAATAGCCCAGCGTAACCGCACCATGATATTGTCCGCTTTGGCAGCCAGCACGCCCTCAGTGTCTGCCCCTCATGGTTTTAAAAACGTGTCTTGATGGTGAAGGCATCCCGCCCCTTATAAGGAAGCCTTAGTTCCCCTTCACAACTGTTAGTGCATATGTCTGTTGACTTCGTCTTGTATCAAGCCTTGTAATAGAAATGATAGATCTAGGTCACGAAGTACGAAGAAACTGAAGAAAATGAGACTTTATTTTATTATATTAGATAGAAAAAGGCAAGGTGGCATTATTGTAAATAAGGTGAACTTCCTTATAAGCCTTGGCCTATAAATAGGACACTTATGAGTTTCATTTGTAACCTTGTGATTTTGGAGCCGAGGTGCTGCCAAATTGTCTCCAGCCATTGTAACGTCAAGTTAATCAATACAAGAGACTGTTAAAGTGTATAACAAGCTAAACGAAGATCAAATCTTTGAATTCCGCCTCTGATTTGATCCGAGAACTCTTCTGAACGACTCGTTTGGTCGTGAAAACGATCCTACAAGTGGTATCAGAGCTCAGGAGGAAGAGTTCTTACCAATTTAGCTTGTTTTCACTGAAAATTCTGTCTTCTACTCATTCTTTCACGTTTTTAACTGAATTTTTCAAAATTGAATGGGATTTTACGGTCCAAATCAGCTGATTTTTGGATATGTTGTGCGAAAACACCTGATCTATAACCCTACAAAGTTTCAGATCCTAATTCCAAGCCGTTTGGGAGAAATCTGAGTTTTTCGGTCCGAAATCACGTGACATCAGACTAATTTCGTTTGAAAAATGCTTAATTCCGTGCGAAATTAACTAATTTCGTGTGAAATTATCTAATTTCGCTTGAAGGTTCTAATTTCGTGTGAATGTGTCATGATTTCGTTTGAAAATTCATCTAATTTCGCGTGAAGGTGTTAATTTCGTGTGAGAGTATTTCGTGTGAATGCATTTCACATGAAATCTGATTTGTGATTGTTGATTGTCGGCCACATTAATGTAGTTTGCAAGAAAATCAATCGGTCCAATAATAAATTGACATTAAAAACATTTGTCGGCCACTACCTTGATTGAATACACAAACTTAATTGAAAATTGCTTGTGTCAGACTCACAAATATGTCGGTCATGAATTTTGAGGTGTTGAACATTTAATACATCAAGTGAGATCCAATCGATATTTGTGTTACCTTGAATTTGTCGATTTGCTTTATTTGAAGAACAGATCAAAGTCAATCGGTCCAATAGAATTCAATATACATTTAAATTTGTTGGCTATTGCATGTGATTAGAGTGTGAAAGATCCTATTCATGTGATATCAATTGAGTATCATCGATCCATGTGAGTTATGATTATCGGCCCAATGAAATGTGTTTATTGACTGTTCAAATTGATTGGCCCAATTACATGATTTGATTAAATTGATGATCCATGTGCTGAATTAATGGTTGATAAATAAATTTCAATCTAACGGCCCAATCATATTTGTTTTACAGTCAATAGTGTCGGCCCATAATAAAGTTTTGATTGATAAATAAGAATCAGCCCATGAGTGTCGGCCCAAATTTAAAAGGAAAGATCCAATCAGCATTTGGTTTGTGTTGTTAAAGGACCATGTGATCACTGTTTGTCGACCTCATTAATCAGTAGTCAAAGTATTCGGTCCATGTAATTGGTTTATATAGAGGTCCAATAAAAAATTGATTGGTATTGATTGACGGCCCATGTGATTTGTTCAATCTAATCGGCCCAATCATATTTTTGTAACACTTGAAAGTTGTTGGCTTGGTGAGTTTTTGGATTAAATTGTGGGTTTCGAGTTGAACCAAATTTAACTAAGTGGACTGTGTAGTTTGGGCTGAATTTTTTTTAAAACCATTTGGGTCAAATTTGGAGTCTCAAATTGGATTGTGTTTGTAGTGTGGGCTGTATACTAAGTTTGTTTTGAGACGCGAACGTGTTAAAGGTGAAACGGGTTGTGAAGACATCACATCAGGTTGTTTTAAGTGTGGTTAAAATGTTTGACGAACAAGAAAACGATACACTTGAAAGTTTAAATGGTTGGTTTGATGGGTGTTGGGTTAATGGGAAAGGAGATGAGAATAAGAATGTTTGGGTTGAAAGACTTGAAAATTTTTTTGGGTAAGAAAAATGAAACGTTGAATGAGCTGGAAAATCGGTATGATCTTTTAATTGACAATTTAAAAAGGTACGAGATAAGGATGTCAAATGCTGAAATGATATCAAGATTTGCAGATGCGCTACCATCAGAGTGGGATGAATTTTTTAATAAACTGAAAAATGATTCTAGATTTTCAAAGTTTCATCCAAAAGTATTCATCAGAGAGCTTAAAACACATAATTATGAGAATAATCAGAAAAAGAAAAATTAGATGAATGAAATAGATAAAAATCTAGACAAAATAAGTTTGGAGGTGATTGTTGAAATAAGCAAAAGAATCAATATGTGTCTTGCAGCAAAAAATGTTATGATATATGATATCAAGAGGGGTTGTTATATAGATGAAAATATGAATCCTCTTGATTTTGTTAAAATGTTTTGTGCAGGTACATTCAAGACAGAGACAGAGTTAATTCCAAAGGATGAAGAATCCGAGAAAAATGAAACTTCAAAGCCTGAACCAGTGTCAAAGAAAGAGGTTTCAGAAAAGGCACCTATCTTTGATCACTCATCAGAAGAAGAGAGTGATGATGAATGTGTTCGAGTGGTAGAGAAGCAGGTTAAAGAAATTTCAGCCATCAAGGTTGAGAAGGAAGCTGAAGCTGAAAAGATATCTGGGATGTGCTCAAAATGTGATAAATTTGAATCAGACAATGTCAAACTCTTGAAGGATGTGGAGAGTTTCACATTGGAAAACAAAAATTTGAAAGAAAAAGAAAAAGATTTTTCAAGATAAAATAACATTTTTGGAAAATGAAAAATTGAAAACTGAAAAGGATTTTGAAAATAAAATAAAATCTTCAGAAAATGAAGATTTTTGAATAAAATTAGAAAACAAAAATTTAAAAGAAAATGAAACAAAATTTCAAGATCAAATGAAAGTTTTAGAAAATGAAAAATTTGTTCTTGAAAAGAATAAAATTGAATATGAAAAGGCAATCGAGTCTCATCTTGAGAAAATCTCTCAGCTTGAAAATATAGCTGAGATTGCAAGAAATAAAATTGATGAGCTTGAAAAGAAATTGAAAGGTTTTGTGACCTCATCAGAATTTCTGAATCATCTCTGTCCAAAACCGATCAATTATGTTCCAATAAGTGGCAATGTCACAAATTATGACAAAGTCATAATTGAATATTCTGATGATAAAGCTGATGATGAAAAAGAGAAAAAGAAAATATTTTTGGAATTAAAAGAAAAATTTAAAGAAACTGTTTTACATTCAACCGAAATAGGTGAATGCTCAAAGCGAAAACCTGTTAAGAAGAATGTAGAACAAAAACAAAATGTTAAAAATTAGAAAATTTTTCATAACAACAATAAAAGGTCATCAGTTCAGTCATCTAATCGTTATAAAAAACCACAAAAAATTGAAAATCAAAACTCACAAAAAGTTGGTAATAAGTGGTGCAGGTTTGACCACAGTGCTCAAGCGTCAAATCAAGCTTTTAGGAGAAGTCATGAGTACTACAAATCAAATCAGTGTTATGATTTGAGTGTTTGGATTGATAATGGAGAATGGTACGATAACAGAGTGTGTTACAACTGTGGTTTTAAAGGACACATTGCTGTTAACTGCCAGAGTCGGAGCTTTGAGACGAGGAAATGTTATGAGTGTCAAATCAAAGGACACATTGCCAGAGATTGCCTAATGAGATCAAAGGGAAGATCGAAGGCTGAATCTCATGGAAAAATGAAGAAATCAGTCAAAATTGATGAAAAGCCCAAAGAACCGAAAGTGAAAGAACAGAAAGTGAAGCTTTCACAAGGGCAGAAAGATAGACTGAGAAAGAAAAGGAAGAAAGCAAGGGAGTATCTTGAAAGGATTTTGTCCTCGGGTACAACGATTAATTCAAATAAAAGTTCTGATGAATCGCTTTGCTCAACAAAAAACCAGTCAAGTAAAATGAATCCATCAGATACAAATCTGAGGACAAAAGGTAGAGTAAAGGTAAAATTTGTTGATCAAACAGTTCCAATAAAGGTCGGCGATGAATCTGTTGTGTTGAAAACAAAGGAGCCACCTTCTGATGATAAATTTGTTTCTTCGAAAACAAAGAAGGTACGTTCTGGCGATGATCTTGACTCGTCAAAGTCAGAGGAGCCACCAATGAGGCAAAAAGGAGAAAATTCAGTTCCGCCATTGGATGATATCAACTTTCCACCATTGCGGACTGAAAATTTTAAACAAAATGTTGGTGAAGTGGATATTTCGAATCAATTCTCTTCTGAAAAGAAAGAATTTGATGTCGAAAAGACTTTCAATAGCAAAGTAAAACATATCTTTGGTAAGATGGTCGATGGTAAGGCCAAAGGGGTTAAAGAATTTTATGAATCAAAAAGATATGTTCAAACCCCGAGTGAAAACAACTCGGATACTCCCAAGGCTGGTCATGCTTGGGTGCCTGCATTCTTTGCTTAAAATCCTGACTTGCCGGAGCTCCTAGGTTGGTAAGTGTGGAGCAGGAATCGGCATCTTTCTTGAGAAATTCAAAAGATTAATTAAGGACATTAAGTTGTACTTGATTCATCTTTCCTACAAGTGGTAATTTGAAGAACAAGGTGATGAAACACCGAGTTTATGAAATGACACACAAAACTTATTTTTCGGAAAATCCATTTTGATTAAAACAAACTTAAGTGTTTTGAAATCATAATGGGAAAATAGTTTGTTGTCAGGGGGAGTTCTGATCGTTAAGCCAAGTGCATGGAGAATTGAAGTGATTCTCATCATTGTTGTCACTTTCTTTGTACAGTTTGTTTTCAAATTTTCCAGAAAATCAAAATTTAAAATATAATTTTGATTTAAGGGGGAGAAATTTTTTTTAAAAATTTGAAAATTTGAAAAATTCAAAAACATTAAAAATTAAAGATGAGTTTTGTTATGAAAAAGAGGAAATGATAGTACATCAGTTAGACTGTCACAGTACGCTAAAGAAATGTAATGTTTTAATGTAATAAACGGGCTCACTAAAGATGTGACGATAGGCTCAGCTAGACTAGTAGATTTGCGATAACGATACAAACTTAAATGAAAAAGTCTAAGTTCTAGTGGGAAACGCGGTTGAAAGCATAGTACTTAGTTTTATCCTTCGTGACTGTGTATCTACTCAGTAATCACTGAATGCTAAAAGAGCATAAAAACCGGTCAGTTTGTGAACTTTCACAACTTGCTGAAAAAGTCACTGTGATTGTGTTTTCATTTTGCAAAGATTTAAACTTGTTTTATTTCTTTATTTTGGTTAAGCATTGGACATCCTCTGCGTATATGTGAGTATCGAACTGGATGTTATTGCCTAAACGTTCTGCTTTATTTTCTTTGGTGTTTCATTTAAGCTTTGGATGACCTCTGCGTATACGGGAGTATCGAAATGGTAGTTAGAGCCTAAACAATTTCAACTTGATTTTAGTTTGTTATTTTGTTTAAACATTGGACTTTCTCTGCGTATCGAAAGATCGACCTGATTGTTAATGTTTAAACATTCTGCGTTGTTTTCGCACATATCACAGTTGATGAAAGTTTAAAGGCATTACTCGAGTTAGTGTATTGCATGATGAGGGGATATGCTGAGATCGTGGGGTCCATAAGAATTTAGTGCAAAATTAATATACCTTAATGTATCGGTAAGCATTTCGAAAGTTTTAGATTAAGTTTAAGAGGACAACTATATCGTCAATCTATGTGAATTGTTTAGAACTTAAAGTGTTTAAAGCTCAACGGTGCTTGTGATTTGTCAAAATCTGATATGATCCTCTTACACAAACTCACAAAAAGATGTTTGTTTATAGTTTATTTCCTTAAATCCAAAAAGAGTTTATTGTGTTTTAGCATAAAATTTTGAAAAAATCCAAAAAGATTTTCGACAACTGATGTTGGAGAGCTGATATTCAAAATTCTAAGTGCTAAATAGGAAGAACAGAAGTTTGGGAAAGTTTGTTGGAAATGTGAATTGTTTTTGAAATGACTAAATGGCTCATTAATTTGAAACCAATTTAATCATTTTAAATACAAGTGGTAAGCATAAAGTTAAATCTTACTTTTGGTTAGAGTTTGTGCAGATCCCCGTGACGAAGTCTGTGCAGAGTTAAAGCTAGGTTTTTCGATCCAAAACCTGTGAAAGTGCTATATCAGACTGCGATCCCGACACAACTTAAGGGGGAGTCTGTTAGCAAAGGGGAGTTTTGAAGAGTGAAGAATAGCTGATAATGGTGAGAAAAGAGAAAGAGAGAGTTTGAAGGATGCTTCAGAGTCAAATATTTTGGAGAAAGCGAGAAGACTGATCAAGACTGAAGTTTTGACGTACTGACGTCTCGTACTAAAGACTCCGTCAACATCCAAGGGGGAGACTGTTAGTGCATATGTCTATTAACTTCATCTTGTATCAAGCCTTGTAATAGAAATGATAGATCTAGGTCACGGAGTATGAAGAAACTGAAGAAAACGAGACTTTATATTATTATATTAGATAGAAAAAGGCAAGGTGGCATTATTGTAAATAAGGTGAACTTCCTTATAAGCCTTGGCCTATAAATAGGACACTTATGTGTTTCATTTGTAACCTTGTGATTTTGGAGCCGAGGTGCCGCCAAATTGTCTCTAGCCATTGTAACGTCAAGTTAATCAATACAAGAGACTGTTAAAGTGTATAACAAGCTAAAATAATATCAAATCTCTGAATTCCACCTCTGATTTGATCTGAGAACTCTTCTGAATGACTCGTTTGGTCGTGAAAACGATCCTACAACAACCGATGTAGGATATCACATGGTAAATCCAAACATGGTTAAAAACTATGTTGGCAATAATAAGATAAATGTTTATAGCGTAACGAACAAAATGCGAAACGAATGTCGTTGACTACCCGGTTAATGTTAAAATCCTAAAAATAATCCGTTATGATTAAAATGGTATTTTTAATCATGTCCAGGAGGAAAAATAAATTAAAACACTCAGAAACTCAAGTTTTCGAGTTTAAGCGCGTACTGCGCGATACTGTGCGTATATGACAAAATACTGTCAACGCAGCCAGTCGAGGCAACTGATAATTATTTCATTAATAATATGGCGAGTTTATTTTTATAGAGTGATAAAAATAATTTAAAATTCCTTAAAACAGGATTAAAACGCGAGTTAAAATACCCGGTCATCAGTAAAATAACAGTTTAAAGCATATGATATGTATATATATATATATATATGTATATGTGCGTGTATATATGAGAGAGAAGGAGGCAAGTGGTGGCTTGAAGAGCCACCTCTCCTAGAGATTTGGCAAGTGTTGAGTGTTGGGACTCACACTAATGATTACGACTTCTTAAACACACCAAACTTGTCCAATAAAATCAAAAGCCATTTTCATTCTTCTCCTACACATATCTCGGCCGAACACCTTCCCCAAACCTCTGTTTTCAAAATTTTAAGTGTTCTTGTGAGAACAAAGTTCAATCCAAGGTGTTTTCAAGTTCGGGTGAAGATCTACGAAGGATTCCAAGGTGATTCCAAGAAGAAAAATGCTCTAACCATAAAAAATATTGTCAAAAACCCACTTGAATCTTGAATATATAAAATTACTTTTTAAAAACATTCTCTTGATTCTTGGTGTTGTTCTTGATGTTGGAAGTTTCTCTTGAATCTTGGAATATTTCACAACTTGAAATCTAAAACAAATGGGTTTTTATACAAAATTTAAAATGGAACTTGTGTGTAAGTTAAAATGGCTGAAAATTTGGATGTGTATGGATTAAAGATTGAGTTTTGATGTTAGTTTACTTTGATGATGTGATTTATGAGATATTTGATGCATGCATAATCAAAGGATGATTTTATAAAAAGTTCTATGATTAAAGATAGTTATGAAAAGTCGATTTTTGGATGTTTGTATGCACATGTGTGTGTGTGTCGTGTATGTATATATATGTACACATGAATGTGGGATTTTTGTCATATGTTCATAAATAAGAAGTGTATCTTGCATTTATGTTAACATGATGAGATGATTATGTGATGAAGATGTTTTGGATTATATGAACATGAATTAAATATGTGAATAGATGCATATAAGTTCATGTGAAATGATAAGAGTATGATGACATGCATTAGAAGCTTGTACATGTGCATGCATAGGATTATGTGATCAAGAAATGATGAAAATATTATGATATGAAAAATGTTGTTTAGATAACATTATGAACACTAAAATGGTATTATTTGAAGTGTTATAATGTTATGTAACTTTACTATAGGTTAGATAGCTTTGCATGTGGTACATGTTGCTTGAAAAATGGTAAAATGGGTGAAACTTGTATGATTTATGTAGGAGCAACGCAGGAACGGTTCTAGTAGAAGAATGTGGTGGAATCGATCAATGGCGAGGTGCGAAATCCCTCGGCATCGTCAGAGAATCACCAACAACAATCTCAACGCTTAACATGTCCAATTTCATTAAGAGAATGTGAAAATACAAGAGTTCCAGATGAAAATCGGACAGAGCTTCGCTATTACAATCAGGCAAAAGGTTCTAGACAAATGGCCCTAGTCCACTATTTATAGGCAATCAAGGGAAGGTGTAGGGGTCACCCGATCAGATGATCGGATTGCCATCCGATCGAATGGCCATCCGTATGGATGACACATGTCATCCGTTCGGATCACACTTGACAGTTATCGTTTCGTTCCCTGTTTTGTCTACATACAGAATACATACATATACAAATATACAAACACACATACAGGAGAAAATACATAGACTCGATACAGACGGAAGCTACAGAGATAATGCACTAACAGACCCCCCCTTAGATGTAGTTGTAGTCTTCCTTCCTGCATAGTCTTTATTCCATCTTCCTGCTGCGCCTTCTAGCCTTAGCTTTCTGTCTCCTCTGTTCTTCACGTTCAGTAAGCATCTTGCGCCTCAGAGGCCTTTCAACTTCATTCTAGTATTTTCGGTACTCAGGATCACCATCTCGCTTTCTATCCAATCTAGGGATCTTGTTCTCATCTTTTTTCTATTGGTGTTTGGTCAGTTGGTTGAGGTCTCATTAGCTTTCTTCTTCCCACAATGGCAGCTCTCTCAGCAATCTTTCTGAATCTTTCACTACGCTTCTCTTTCTTCAGAAACTCCTCCAACTCTATGTCTCTGAAATTTGTCTGCCAATATCTCCCTGAGTTGATATCTTTTTCAAAACACAAGTTCGCCATCTTCAGATATTGTTGCGCTTGAACTTTGTCTGGAGCATCATATACAATCTTGTTAAAGAATAGACGTTCGATATCCTTCTTCGAACAGTTTACCAACCACATAGGATCTAACACATTGATCCTCCTTGATTCTCCAGTCTTCTTGTCAAACAACTAGATAACCGCTTCTGCTGTGCTCTGATTGTACATCCATCCTTGAAAATCTTCATAGAAATCTTGTTCCATCGCACACAGTGGCATATTTTTCAAACATCTTGGTGACTTTATTATCAAAGTAATATCTTTCTCTCTCATCACTGGATCAATCTTTATATCTTGTTTTGGATATTGTGGCCTCCAATCAGGGAATCTGTGCTTTGCTTGATGCTTTATGTATTTCCATAACTTCTGGTCGTGCACTTTCACATCAAGACCATAACAGAACTATTTTATATTCTTTGTTTGCACCAACTCCTCCACATCCCACCATGGGAGTGTTTTGATATCTGATAAGAACTCGAAATACTGTACCCCCTGTTCTCTTCTAATAGCATATACCTTCAAATCTTCAAGATATCCCCACGAAAGAATGTCACCGAGAGATTTATCTGGATGATCCTTGAAGTATTGTAGTGGTCTCTTGTACTTTCTTTCTTTTGGCATAACCTTGAACCAGTTCTTTCTGCCTTTTAACACTGTTTCTTGTGGAACTGTCTCAGGAATACCTTCTGTACTTATGTTTTCCACCACTTTCCTACGTAATTCATCTTCATTTTGACTTTTGAACATCTCAGCAAAAGTAGGAAATGTGTCATCAACACTAGAATAATGATAGGGTGTATCTTCTTCAGATGTATCAGAACCCTCTTCATGTTCAACATGATTAAAATTATCAGCTTCATTTGCAAGCTTGAATTGATACTCTCTCTCCGGCGACGATGGGATTTCATCTTCTATATCAAACTTTAGATTACCGTCATCCATCCCTAATTCTTCCAACATCTCTTCTCTGGTCCTAGGCACCTCTAACTCCCTCTCAAATGCAAAATGTAAATAAATGACTTTGGGTTGAGTTAAGTATACCTGATCAGTGTATTGCTTTCCAGAAGAATAACACTCTTGATGCTGATCCTCGTGTTGTTCATTCAGCTCGTTGTTGAGAAAATCATTGAGAGATTGTTGAACATTAGGCTTCAATATAAGCAACCCAGTTGCTCCTTGATCTTCATCATCGTCATTTTCAGGATAATTATCAACTTCATCAAGTATTTGCTCTAACTCCTCATCTTTCTCCTTTTGTTCTTTCTCTTCTTCTGTTTCTTCTCTATAACAAAGTAATCATTAAAATATTTTATTTTAGCGATTGGAATGCTAAAATACCATTCATCGCGTAATTTGGATTGTTTTTCGCGTCCGTTCGTATTTCGTCGTAATTAACCGAATAACGTGACCGTACGACCAAACGAACCTACATATGAGATGTTTTCAAGCATATTTCATGTTCCCTATACTTTGACATCATTATTGAGCCTTGAAAATGGGTTAACGGGGCTTAAACGTGTCAAAAATCAACTAATATGCATGCAAGGACCAAAACTGTAAATTTTAAAACTGTTGCTGAACTGCAGGTCGCTCGCGGGGCGCGTAAGACTGGGCTAAGTCTTACGCGGGGTGTGACAGCCCCTATCTGGGCAGAAAACTTGATTTCAGCAAACAACAGCTGTTCCTTGGGTTTTAGACATGGTGTTAACACTCTATGGGCTTGTTTTTGAGCTCCCATGGTATCCTAAACTATGTGCCACAAGTGTATGGCCAAGATTAATCCTAAGAAACACATGGAATGATCTCAATGGAGCTTGATTTTGTATATAAACCCATCAATTTTACATTCAAAGTTGCTCATTCATACCATTTCTTCTCTAATCTGCTTTGGAGCCATCCCTTGTTGGTTGAAGGCTCCATTCATCAGTTTTCTTGTTTTTGATCCAAGCTTGGATCCTTTGTAAGTCTCCTTCATGCTTGGTTATGCATTTCAAGCATGAAAGTTAAACAGTGTTTGACTTTCTACTTTGACCATGGTTTAGTCAACACAAAGTTCGTTAGAACTTTGCAACGTGAGCGTAATCACGATGGTTATAGGCCCTTGTGACTATACCTACTGATTACCAGTTGATTAGGCGTACTGACGAGTCAAAGTTTCGGTCAAAACATGTATTTATGCGTATTTTGAAATGAAGCTAATTTCGTGTCACACCCCTTTCTAAGGCGGAAGCACGAGGTGTGATCATGAAAGGTTCTCATTGCATACGAAGAGTAAACATGCTACATGCTCGTAAAAATAACATTCAAATACCATAGTTTGAAAACATTCGTTAGCGTTTACATCGCTAGACAGCATAAAGACATTGTCTCAAAAGTTTACAACTTTATTCAAAGTTAAACACAAGCGACATCCACGAGCATAAGCAAAACCACGCGCACATCCATCCTAGTTACCTGAAATACATGTGAGTTTTTGGAAAAACGTCAACATAAAGTTGGTGTGAATTCATGCAGTTTTGTGTTGAACACGTTTGTATACTTTGTATGAAAACATAACGAGTATCTTGTGAAAATAAAGTATTCTTGTAGCGTAAACCGAATAAAGTATTCTTGTGGTGTAAACCGAATAAAGTATTCTTGTGGTGTAAACCGAATAAAGTATTCTTGTGGTGTAAACCGAATAAAGTATTCTTGTGGTATAAACCAAATAATGTATTCTTGTGTAAATAAAGTATTCTTGTGGTATAAACCAAATAATGTATTCTTGTGTAAATAAAGTATTCTTGTGGTGTAAACCAAATAAAGTATTCTTGTTTAGTTAATGGGTTGCAAGGCCATTAACGTGTGGCACGACATAGGAAGTCACCAAACCATAGGCATTTTTCTAGTTGTCGATTCACGACGGAGACACAAAAACACTCCTCGGTACTAGTGGTCACCAAGAGTGGGGCTGCCCGAGTACCCGTTAGATCTAACCTTTTGTTCTGCGGTCTAAGTATGTACACGATCAATGGTGCTTATGGTACCCTATTCGTGACACTATTTCTCGTTTATGGTACCAAGTACCAATTCTCGTTTATTACACCAAGTATCAATTCTCGTTTATTATATCAAGTATCAATTCTCGTTTATTATACCACGTAACATGTATTTCACCCCCGAAGTTATAAAACTGAAAACAGTTAAGAGAAAAGGGGGAGCATGAACTCACAACTTTGCGTTCCTAGCGTCGTAAACTCCACCGGATTTGCTTAATTAACGTCGTAACCTATACGCGTTTTCTTAACGTTAGTCACTAGACTTGTGTCGCACAAGTACAGTCACTCTCTTTTGTGTATATATTCTTGTGTTAAAAATATTCCATATTTTTAACTACGTATCTTACTTATATTATTTTCTTCAAAAATAAATATAAGTCTTTTGTGTTTTGCACTTTGCACCCGAATCATGTATCTTGTGTTTTGTATGTGTATTTCTATATGAGTATTTAGTGTATTTTTAAGTCTTAATACACTAGCACGTTTAACACATACTATATACACTTAGCACAAAATTTGGTGATAAAATAATATATATTTTTCTCTCAAAAATATATACTTATTATCCATTTTTATTCTTCAAGAAATCACCATTTCTTATCATCAAAAGTTAGGGAAACCTTGTTAATGCTTTTAAACACATTTTTAGGGAATAAGTTTCTCAAAACTTATATTTTTCTAAGTGTCAAAATTTATAAAAATTTTGACAGAGTTTCCCCTAAAAATGGAGGTTTCCCACGTTTTCAAAACGTGTGTTTATTTTCTTTTAAATCAACAATCATCAACAATCAGCAACAACAATTATCAACAATAATCGTCAACAATATTCACTAATTTCATAAACTTGAATATTTACAAAAATGTGTAGTAACTTACTAGCACATTTAGTAAGTCTTGTTATCTTTAAAAATAAGTTTACTTTCTAAAAAAAAAACTTTATTTTTAAAGAGTATGAAGTTTTACAACTTCTAGTCGGTTTTTACAAAAAATATTTCTTTGTTAAAACTCTTGTTACACAAGTATCCATACATTGTTTGTTCACAAAAACCACTTTTGTTTGAGTAAGACCCGGTTTAGAACATGTGATTTCTTTAAAGTGTGGTTCTTCAAAAATACCACTTGCAGATACGTAGATCTGCTAGTTTTAAACTCCATTGTACAAGTTAAATTACTTTTACACAAGTAAAATGTTTCTACACAAGTTCATGTCTCTAGTGTGGTAGAGTTTCGCCTTTTAACCCTTGTAGTAACCAAAAACGAGCTTATGTGAAGATCCATGATCTTACAAAGTTGGGTTAAACGGAGATCCGAGCTACCACATCATAGATCGGGTCTAGATAAACACAAATCTCAAATACTACAACTTTTACACAAGTTATGTGTTTTTAACCACCACTTTTATGGTTTATACTAGACTTTTGTTCATCTTTTCGCATTTTAACAAGATTTAACCAACACAAATCCTTTTAACCACTTTAGATAAGTTCAAATATGAGTTCTAAGTGTTATACCTCTAGCTCAAGGCTAGGGAAGATTCTAAGCACAAATCGGGTGGATAAAAGCAAGGTAGAGAGGTCCTTCGCCTTCCGATTGCTCCAAGGTTCCTAATATGCGACCCTTAACGCTTGTAGATGCTTGAAAGTTGCAAGACCAACTCGAAAATGTGATGGATGGAATGTGTGTGTGTGGCCGTGAGTTTGAGAGAGCAAGAGAGGGAGTTCTTGTTGGTGATTTGTGTGATGGTTATCTCAAGGGTATAAGCATGTATTTATAGGCAATTTAGAAAGGTATTACCCATAGGTTCTTATGTCCTCTTGATCCTAAACACAACCATTATAATAATCCTCCTTGGTACCTTTGTGTTCCCCTAGTTATGGGGCCGGTTAGGGCATGGGGGGGGGGGGGGTTGGTTCGATCCAAACTAGGTAGTTAGGGGATGGTTATGCTAAACCAAGTTAAGTTAAGTAATTAACCCCGTTACTAATATGTTACACGTTATGGCGGGTGTTAGGGTAATCAGGGACCCTAACTGGCTCAGAAAAATATAATTAGTGAAAATAGTAATATTTTCATGTCCCGGGTATAGTTCGGTTGTTCGGTTACATACCGATTCGTTAAAGTGCTAAATTACACTTTTTAGTGTCGTTTAGGTACCGTTCTTGTACTCTATCAATTCCCAACACTTAGGGAAATATTCTGGATAGTAAAACGACATTTCTGCATAATATTTATGTGTCTAAATGCTGATTATTGCTGAATTTTTATAAATTCTGCACTTAAAGTGCGTTTCGGGTGCTTTCTAGTGCTTATTTTTGCTTTCGCAATGTATATAAATTAAACCCTTGTATGTACTCTTGGGTTTTAATGTACTCTTGTCGTCGGACCTACACCTAGGCCTCTATTTTATTGTCTGACTGCTTTCTGCAGTTCTGTTGACACATTGTGTCTTACCGGTGAGTTTACTATTGACGCAACGCTCTCGTTTATGCATAAAGCAATATTTTGTAGTATACAACATGCATGAATTCACTTGTTTATTATGTGTTCAGCCATTGCTGACAATTAAGGACATAATTGCAGTCATTAAGCAATAATTATAGTGTACGGAAATTACCGGTTTGTGCCAGTTGTCACAGTCTCCCCCCGTTAAAAGAATTTCGTCCCGAAATTCAGACTGAACTAACTCTCGCCGGAGTCTTCTTGAATAGGTGGGGATACTTTTTCTTGAACTGGTCTTCACGTTCCCATGTATACTCGGGTCCGTGCTTAGAGCTCCAACGTACTTTAACAAGTTTCACACTGCTCCTCCTTGTCTTGTTGACTTTCCAGTCAGTAACCTCAACGGGTTGTTCTGTAAATCGGAGGGCTTCATCAATATGCACTTCATCCAACGGGATGGTCACGTTTTCTTGCGTTGGACTCTTCTTCAGGTTGGATACATGAAACGTATCATGCACTCCATTAAGTTCTGCCGGTAACTCCAACTTGTATGCCACGGTACCAATTCTCCTCAATATTCTGAATGGTCCGATGTATCGTGGGTTCAACTTTCCACGCTTTCCAAATCTGACTACGCCTTTCCATGGTGAGACTTTTAACAACACTTTGTCTCCCACCTCGAAATCTACCGATTTTCTATTTGGATCCGCGTAGCTCTTTTGTCGCTCTCGAGCCGCCTTAATGCGCTCTCGGATCTGCGCAATCTTGTCGGTTGTCTCTTGTACAAGTTCAGGACCAACCATACGTTTATCTCCAGCGTCTGCCCAACATAAGGGCGATCGGCATTTGCGGCCATACAGAGCTTCGAACGGCGCGGCTTTTATGCTCGTATGATAACTGTTATTGTAGGAAAACTCAACTAAAGGTAGATGAGTATCCCAGCTGCCGCCTAGGTCCATGACACATGCGCGAAGCATATCTTCTAACGTTTGTATAGTCCGTTCGCTCTGGCCGTCTGTTTGCGGGTGGAATGCCGTGCTCAGATCTAACTGAGATCCAAAGGCTTCCTGAAATGATTGCCAGATTCTTGAGACAAAGCGTCCATCTCTGTCTGAAATGATTGAGATTGGCACTCCATGACGTGCCACAATTTCTCTTAAGTATATCTCTGCTAGCTTTCCAGTGCTATCCTTCTCTCGGATTGGTAGGAAATGCGCAGACTTTGTTAATCGATCAACTACTACCCATATCATATCGTGTCCTCTCGGGGTCCTGGGTAATTTCGTTATGAAGTCCATCGAGATTTGTTCCCACTTCCATACGGGAATTTCTGGTTGTTGTAATAGGCCGGACGGTTTCTGATATTCGGCCTTAACCTTCGCACAGGTTAGGCATTTTCCAACATAGACAGCAACGTCGCTTTTGAGTCTCGGCCACCAATAGTACTCTTTCAAGTCTTGGTACATCTTGTCCGATCCTGGATGGATCGAATATCTCGATTTGTGGGCTTCATTAAGGATGACTTCTCGTATGCCACCATAGAGTGGAACCCAAATACGCTTCTTGAAGTATAAGGCTCCCTCTTCGTTTGGCACCATGTATTTCAATGCACCCCGGAGGTATTCAGCTTTACGGTTCTCTTCTTTAAGAGCTTCTTGTTGTGCATCCCGAATTCGTGCAGTGAGGTTCGTTCGAATCGTCATTTCCAATGCTCGAACCCTTAGGGTCTTAACCCTTTCCTTTCGGCTCAACGCGTCTGCTACAACGTTTGCCTTTCCAGGATGGTACTTAATCTCACAGTCATAATCATTCAGCAGCTCGACCCAACGTCGCTGGCGCATATTTAATTCCTTCTGATCAAATATGTGTTGTAAGCTTTTGTGATCTGTGAAGATTGTACATCGAGTACCATATAGATAATGTCGCCAAATCTTCAAGGCGAATACCACTGCGCCCAACTCTAGGTCGTGAGTGGTATAATTTCTTTCATGAACCTTCAGTTGTCTTGAAGCGTAAGCGATGACTTTTTGGCGTTGCATGAGCACGCAACCCAAGCCTTGTCGTGAGGCGTCGCAGTATACCACGAAGTCCTCAGTGCCTTCGGGTAATGATAGTATTGGTGCATCGCAGAGCTTGTTCTTAAGTAGCTGAAAGGCTTCTTCTTGTTTGTGACCCCAGTCGTATTTCATGTCCTTCTGTGTAAGGGTCGTTAGCGGTTGAGCTATTTTTGAGAAATTCTCGATGAATCGCCGGTAATAGCCCGCTAAACCCAAAAATTGACGAACTTCAGTTGGGGTCTGGGGAGCTTCCCAATTCTTTATTGCTTCTATCTTGGACGGGTCTACATGAATGCCCTTCTCATTCACCACGTGACCAAGAAATTGTACTTCGCGAATCCAGAATTCGCATTTCGAGAATTTTGCATAAAGTTTCTCTTTCTTCAGTAGCTCCAAGATGGTTCTGAGATGTTGCTCATGTTCTTCTTTCGTTCGCGAGTAAATCAGGATATCATCGATAAATACAATCACGAATTTATCGAGATATGGTTTGCATACGCGGTTCATTAGGTCCATAAAGACCGCTGGCGCGTTCGTCAATCCAAACGGCATCACAAGAAATTCGTAGTGCCCATATCGCGTTCTGAATGCAGTCTTTGGCACGCTTTCATCTTGGATTCTCAGCTGATGGTATCCAGATCGAAGGTCGATCTTGGAATAGTAGCTTGATCCTTGCAATTGATCAAATAGGTCATCAATCCTTGGTAGCGGATACCGATTCTTGATTGTGAGCTTGTTCAGTTCCCTGTAATCGATACACATCCGCAGTGTTCCATCCTTCTTCTTCACGAATAATACTGGAGCTCCCCAGGGTGAGAAGCTTGGCCTTATGAATCCTTTATCCAACAACTCCTGGAGTTGTGTAGATAATTCTTGCATTTCGGATGGAGCAAGTCGATAGGGTGCCTTGGCTACAGGAGCAGCTCCTGGAACCAAGTCTATACGGAACTCGACTTGTCGTTGCGGAGGTAGTCCTGGCAGGTCTTCAGGGAACACATCAGGAAATTCCTTCACCACAGGAATGTCTTCGAGTTTTGGCTCCACAGCCTTCTTGTCTATAACGTGTGCTAGGAAAGCGACACATCCTTTCCTTAAGCACTTCTGTGCCTTCATACAGCTGATGATTCGAAGAGGCGCGTCTCGTTTTTCTCCATGCACGATGAGAGTTTCATCATTCGCTAGAGGGATGCGAATGATTTTCTCATGACAGATAACTTCAGCTCTGTTCTTGGACAACCAGTCCATTCCGATCACTACATCGAAGCTACCCAATTGAATAGGCAAGAGGTCGATGCTAAATTTTTGTTCGCCAAGTTCCAGTGTGCAGCCTCTAACAACTTCGCCCGACTCAACAAGTTTACCATTGGCTAGTTCTATGGAATAAGGAATTTCTAATCTACTAGATTCTATTCCGAGTATGCGTTTAAATTCCACAGACATGAAGCTATAATCGGCGCCAGTGTCGAATAATATGGATGCAAAGTGATTGTTAATGAGAAACGTACCGGTGACCACGTTAGGGTCCTCGCGTGCGTCTCTTGCTCCAATCACAAATGCTCGAGCCGGAGCGTTGTTTTTCTCTGGGCAGTTCTTCATGAAGTGATCATTGCTTCCACACTTGAAGCATCCTTGGTTCTGCCCTTTCCCGTTGCCATTCTTATTACCAGCACCGTTTCCATTTCCATTCCTTCCTTTACTCCAACAATCTTCAGCATAGTGACCCAACTTTCCACACTTATCGCATTTTGGAACGCGACAAACCCCTTCGTGGTGACGCTTGCAATTGTTGCAAAGGGGCCGAGTGCCCAGGTACCTCTTGACAGGAGCGTCATTCATGGCCGCAAGAGATTTCGCCCCCTGTGGCGGGTTAGTGTCACGCTTCTTGTTGGAACCCCTGTTGTTACGAGTTGCTTGACTCAGGTTTGCATGTTTTCTCTTTTTGTCACCGGACGACTCAGCATGTGTCTCGGTATTTTCTGTTGGGTTCAGTGAGAGCTTCTTCATACGAACACAATCTTCAGTCAGGCTGACAGCCAGAGTTACAGCCTCGGTGATTGTTTGTGGTTTGGCCGCCGTTACCATGCCACGAAATTCTGAGGCCAGTCCCCAAATGTAGCGTTCCACACGCTTAAATTCGGGAGTCACCATGTAGGGAAGTACTCTAGACAGATCGTGGAACCTTCGAGTGTAACCATTTATGTCAGCACCTTCCATAGTCAAGTGCCAGAATTCTGTCTCCAGCCTTTGGAGTTCAGCACGAGAGCAGTACTTTTCTCTCATTCTTTCCTTCAGTGCATCCCAAGTTAGGCCATAAGCGGCATCATCACCCAAAGTTTGGGCTTGCAGGTTCCACCAAGTCAGAGCTTCATCGACAAACAACCCAGTAGCAAAGGTGACTTGTTGATCCGCAGTACACTTGCTCATGCGGAAAGTAGCTTCAGTCTTCTCCGTCCAGCGTACAAATGCTACTGCACCTCCTGTGCCGTCATAGTTCATCGGCTTGCAGTCGAGGAACTGCTTGAATGTGCAGCCTTGAGCTGCATTGCCTCCAGACGAATCTCCATCCCCATTACGCCTAGCGTTGCTTGGTCCTCCACTGTCTTGGGTTCGGTTCGCCTCGTACTGGGCGATAGCAGCGGAGATCCTTTCCTCCAGCAGGGCGTTCAGCTCATCAGCAGTTCTTGGTAGTGGGGGAGGAGGAGGTTGATCGTCATTGCGAGCATTCACAGTTTTCCTGGGTGCCATGTTCTGACAGAACATAACACAGCAGGGTTAGACTTTTGTTTGATATCGTCACACTAGACTGTAGTATCATATATATTCACAGGTATATATATACCACACAAGTGACATCAAACAATTATTACTCTAGCAGAATACTTAGTAGGCTTGCACTGAGGGAATCTATACGGGACAAGACTTGCTGAGATTTCTGTGCACTGAATTCCATAATTATGTATGCATCCATAATTACGTAACTCCTTGCACAGTCCGCACAGTTCGTTTCATCCTCGTATCTCTTCCTTCAGATAGGCCATCGCTTTCAGGTAAAGTCACATATACTTGTGACATTCTATTTCTAGTACATGCTAATTATCACATATAATCGCAAGTAATTTATAGTCAATGACAAGTGCCACTCAAGTGCACTTTAAGTCTCGTAGTGTCTTTTCTAGACTCATGTAGACAGTTTCAGGCAGTGGATGTCGCGGGACGTTTTATGCAATGAAAACTCTTTGAAAATTGTTTTCGTGAATGGATCCTAGAGATTGTAGACTAGACTCGAGAATGAATCCTGGTTCACTACAATCGCAGCTCTGATACCAATCTGTCACACCCCTTTCTAAGGCGGAAGCACGAGGTGTGATCATGAAAGGTTCTCATTGCATACGAAGAGTAAACATGCTACATGCTCGTAAAAATAACATTCAAATACCATAGTTTGAAAACATTCGTTAGCGTTTACATCGCTAGACAGCATAAAGACATTGTCTCAAAAGTTTACAACTTTATTCAAAGTTAAACACAAGCGACATCCACGAGCATAAGCAAAACCACGCGCACATCCATCCTAGTTACCTGAAATACATGTGAGTTTTTGGAAAAACGTCAACATAAAGTTGGTGTGAATTCATGCAGTTTTGTGTTGAACACGTTTGTATACTTTGTATGAAAACATAACGAGTATCTTGTGAAAATAAAGTATTCTTGTAGCGTAAACCGAATAAAGTATTCTTGTGGTGTAAACCGAATAAAGTATTCTTGTGGTGTAAACCGAATAAAGTATTCTTGTGGTGTAAACCGAATAAAGTATTCTTGTGGTATAAACCAAATAATGTATTCTTGTGTAAATAAAGTATTCTTGTGGTATAAACCAAATAATGTATTCTTGTGTAAATAAAGTATTCTTGTGGTGTAAACCAAATAAAGTATTCTTGTTTAGTTAATGGGTTGCAAGGCCATTAACGTGTGGCACGACATAGGAAGTCACCAAACCATAGGCATTTTTCTAGTTGTCGATTCACGACGGAGACACAAAAACACTCCTCGGTACTAGTGGTCACCAAGAGTGGGGCTGCCCGAGTACCCGTTAGATCTAACCTTTTGTTCTGCGGTCTAAGTATGTACACGATCAATGGTGCTTATGGTACCCTATTCGTGACACTATTTCTCGTTTATGGTACCAAGTACCAATTCTCGTTTATTACACCAAGTATCAATTCTCGTTTATTATATCAAGTATCAATTCTCGTTTATTATACCACGTAACATGTATTTCACCCCCGAAGTTATAAAACTGAAAACAGTTAAGAGAAAAGGGGGAGCATGAACTCACAACTTTGCGTTCCTAGCGTCGTAAACTCCACCGGATTTGCTTAATTAACGTCGTAACCTATACGCGTTTTCTTAACGTTAGTCACTAGACTTGTGTCGCACAAGTACAGTCACTCTCTTTTGTGTATATATTCTTGTGTTAAAAATATTCCATATTTTTAACTACGTATCTTACTTATATTATTTTCTTCAAAAATAAATATAAGTCTTTTGTGTTTTGCACTTTGCACCCGAATCATGTATCTTGTGTTTTGTATGTGTATTTCTATATTTCTACTCCTCATGAGTATTTAGTGTATTTTTAAGTCTTAATACACTAGCACGTTTAACACATACTATATACACTTAGCACAAAATTTGGTGATAAAATAATATATATTTTTCTCTCAAAAATATATACTTATTATCCATTTTTATTCTTCAAGAAATCACCATTTCTTATCATCAAAAGTTAGGGAAACCTTGTTAATGTTTTTAAACACATTTTTAGGGAATAAGTTTCTCAAAACTTATATTTTTCTAAGTGTCAAAATTTATAAAAATTTTGACAGAGTTTCCCCTAAAAATGGAGGTTTCCCACGTTTTCAAAACGTGTGTTTATTTTCTTTTAAATCAACAATCATCAACAATCAGCAACAACAATTATCAACAATAATCGTCAACAATATTCACTAATTTCATAAACTTGAATATTTACAAAAATGTGTAGTAACTTACTAGCACATTTAGTAAGTCTTGTTATCTTTAAAAATAAGTTTACTTTCTAAAAAAAAAAACTTTATTTTTAAAGAGTATGAAGTTTTACAACTTCTAGTCGGTTTTTACAAAAATTATTTCTTTGTTAAAACTCTTGTTACACAAGTATCCATACATTGTTTGTTCACAAAAACCACTTTTGTTTGAGTAAGACCCGGTTTAGAACATGTGATTTCTTTAAAGTGTGGTTCTTCAAAAATACCACTTGCAGATACGTAGATCTGCTAGTTTTAAACTCCATTGTACAAGTTAAATTACTTTTACACAAGTAAAATGTTTCTACACAAGTTCATGTCTCTAGTGTGGTAGAGTTTCGCCTTTTAACCCTTGTAGTAACCAAAAACGAGCTTATGTGAAGATCCATGATCTTACAAAGTTGGGTTAAACGGAGATCCGAGCTACCACATCATAGATCGGGTCTAGATAAACACAAATCTCAAATACTACAACTTTTACACAAGTTATGTGTTTTTAACCACCACTTTTATGGTTTATACTAGACTTTTGTTCATCTTTTCGCATTTTAACAAGATTTAACCAACACAAATCCTTTTAACCACTTTAGATAAGTTCAAATATGAGTTCTAAGTGTTATACCTCTAGCTCAAGGCTAGGGAAGATTCTAAGCACAAATCGGGTGGATAAAAGCAAGGTAGAGAGGTCCTTCGCCTTCCGATTGCTCCAAGGTTCCTAATATGCGACCCTTAACGCTTGTAGATGCTTGAAAGTTGCAAGACCAACTCGAAAATGTGATGGATGGAATGTGTGTGTGTGGCCGTGAGTTTGAGAGAGCAAGAGAGGGAGTTCTTGTTGGTGATTTGTGTGATGGTTATCTCAAGGGTATAAGCATGTATTTATAGGCAATTTAGAAAGGTATTACCCATAGGTTCTTATGTCCTCTTGATCCTAAACACAACCATTATAATAATCCTCCTTGGTACCTTTGTGTTCCCCTAGTTATGGGGCCGGTTAGGGCATGGGGGGGGGGGGGGGGTTGGTTCGATCCAAACTAGGTAGTTAGGGGATGGTTATGCTAAACCAAGTTAAGTTAAGTAATTAACCCCGTTACTAATATGTTACACGTTATGGCGGGTGTTAGGGTAATCAGGGACCCTAACTGGCTCAGAAAAATATAATTAGTGAAAATAGTAATATTTTCATGTCCCGGGTATAGTTCGGTTGTTCGGTTACATACCGATTCGTTAAAGTGCTAAATTACACTTTTTAGTGTCGTTTAGGTACCGTTCTTGTACTCTATCAATTCCCAACACTTAGGGAAATATTCTGGATAGTAAAACGACATTTCTGCATAATATTTATGTGTCTAAATGCTGATTATTGCTGAATTTTTATAAATTCTGCACTTAAAGTGCGTTTCGGGTGCTTTCTAGTGCTTATTTTTGCTTTCGCAATGTATATAAATTAAACCCTTGTATGTACTCTTGGGTTTTAATGTACTCTTGTCGTCGGACCTACACCTAGGCCTCTATTTTATTGTCTGACTGCTTTCTGCAGTTCTGTTGACACATTGTGTCTTACCGGTGAGTTTACTATTGACGCAACGCTCTCGTTTATGCATAAAGCAATATTTTGTAGTATACAACATGCATGAATTCACTTGTTTATTATGTGTTCAGCCATTGCTGACAATTAAGGACATAATTGCAGTCATTAAGCAATAATTATAGTGTACGGAAATTACCGGTTTGTGCCAGTTGTCACATTTCGGGTATCAAAACACTTTGTCGCTTTTAACGAATGGATATGTTCGGAACGTAAGATATGCGCGTAAATGCAAACTTATGCACTTTTTGACGCTTTTAGTCCCTGTTGATCAAATATGTTTATTTTCGCATACCGAACCCCTCAAAGCCTATTTCTAAGCTATGTAAAGGATATTTATGGTATGTTTAACTTATGATCATGTTCCGGAATGTATGTTACTATATGAATCGTACCTATGAGCGAATAAACTTGGTTTTGCCATACCAAACCCTCCAAAACTTATTTCTAAGTTATGTAAAGGTTATTTAAGGTATGTTAAACATATGTTGATGTTCCAGAGTGTTTATCGTGTTAAAGTGATTACGTTTATGCATCAGTTTGCGTACAACTTTCCAGAAAGCGATATAGAGTTTGAAATCAAACAAAATCAAAATGTGCAAAATGTCAAACATAAATTAACAAATATTGGGATCAAATCACATTGTTTTATGGATAATTGAACTATTCAGAGTTTGTACAATGATTACACAAGCAAAAATGTCACAACAATGATGAACAGTCATGTCATAATGTGTTTTGGATCGGATGGCCCTCCGATCGGATAATCATCCGATATGATTGCCATTCGTTCCAAAATGATAAACAGATGAACACATAAGTCAGACAATCATTTGAGTGTGTGTTTTGGATCGGATGGCACTTTGATCGGATTATCATCTGATCTGATTGTCATTCTATCCAAAACAACTTGTTACCAGATGAAGCATGAAACAAGTCAACACTTTAGAAAAATTTTCAAACACAAAGAATGTGAAAGTTGAGTGAGCCAACAATCCTATGTAACTTGGAAAGCAAGAATGTGAGAATGAAGAACAAGAAAAGTTGAGAGTGTTTGAGTGTGGAATAAGAGGCACTTCGATTGGAAAGGTTTCACTAAAGACCTTAACCCCCTTTTATAGGCATGACCACCAATCGGATGGCCATCCAATCGGTTTGTTATCCGATCCAAACACTCCTTTGACTTTTTGAACTTTTGACTTTTTTTCGTTTTTCAAATTTTATCTGATTTGGTCAATTTTAGGAATCCACTTAAGTATCTAGGTCCAAGTAATGACCCTAGGCACTCAATTTGCCTACCAAGTCTAAGTTAATGACCTTGGATGACCTGAAACGAAACAACTGACATTTTGATCAACATTTTTCATTATTTTTCTGAAAAAAAATGTGCAAGTTTCAATTTAATGAACTTGTTTTGCCTTTGAATTTCTCAAACTTTTCTACATTAACTCCCAAACCTGTTGTCAGTCCAGAAACTTCCTGCTTTGCTTCATGACTGAGAGTCTGAAGATCAGCTTTCTACCTTGGTTTGTCGAAAAACTAAAGTAGAATATAAAATCTTTTTGAGATTTTTAAGGAAAGTTTAAACTAGAACACAATGAAATCTTTTTGGATTTTTGGCTAAACTAAAATGAAAAGCTTGTAAAGTAAACAGTAAACTATTTACAAACATATTTTTGGTGAGCGTGTTAGAGGATCATATCAGCTGCCGATAAGTTACAAGTACCGTTGAGCTTAATTTTCACACTAAGTATTAAAAAATTCACTTAGATTGCCGATATACTGATCCTTTTAAATTTTCACACAAACTTCAACTTATTCAGGATACGATTAGATGTTTTAAGTACTTAACTTATACGCGTGTCCCACCTCAGAATATACTCTCGTATCCAGACTTCTATATTCAGTCTTACAGGTGAACATACAATAATGATATCTGTAAAGGGTAGTGCGAGGCCATGAGAGCTCAGGTTAGAACTTCCGTTCAGACAGAGAGATGATGGCTCGACTTTTGGTGCGTCCCTCTTGGGGATCTTTTCTTCAACAGCACATGATTAGCATTTTGCAATGTTTATCATTTTTTATGCTGAGGGGAGGCTTTAGAATTAAAGCAGTGCAGAGTATTATACGAGGACTAGGCTATTGCTTCCGCAAAATCAGAAGTCCTTGTATAATACCCCAGATATCATCAAGTACATAGACCTAGTATGACAGAAATAAAAAATCTTTCAAACAAGATTTTAGGGGTTACCTATATATCTGAGAGATGTTCCCCACGAAATAAGCAAGCAATGATTTTTATGTTTATATCCTGAAAAAGTCTACTAAACGTGTAAAAACCTATCGGCATATCATTAGTGAGACTGTTTAACGCTTTTAAACATTACATTTCTTTAGCATACCGTAACTGTCTAGCTGATGTACTATCATTTCCTCTTTTTACACAAACTCTTTTTGGGCTTTCTATTGTTTTTGGATTTTGAAAAATTTCTCATGTTTTTGTATTTTTGCATTTTTTTTTTGTTTTTGTATTTTCTGAAATCTATCTATCTCCCCTAAATACGAAAACAACTAAAAAGACGACAAACCAACGTAGTCTTCTTTTCAACATCGTCTGCAGTGGTTTTCTCATCAACGAGAAGTAACTCCTCCGCATCCGACATGTGACAACTCGAAAGATTCCATCTTCACGTTAATTGCACGCTAATTGTTTAGTTGTTTGCTTACACGAATTTGCCTTGTAATTGTACACGTTGGATTATATGTTGAGATGTTTGTTTGATATGTTATCTATTTAATGTGATTAAGGTGTCTGGTGATATAACATGTAACCTGTGTGAAAAACTTAAACTATTTAAACCTTGAATGGGTTCAACGAAACCCAAGGGTTTCGCCATTAACGACTTCAACGAAACAGGAGTGTTTCGCCATCTTTATTGTAACACCTGTGTCATTTCAACCATCAAACAAAGACCAAACCAATGAAATATTGTATTTCATACTTGGGATTTGTAAAAAAATATGTGTATCATTTGCACATATCAACTCTTGTTCGATTTTAAGCTTTAAATCGCTTTCTGGAGGGTTATACGCGCTCTGATGCGTAAATATAACCAGTTTAATCCAACAAACACTCCGGAATAGTGAAATAGGCTTAACATACCTTAAATAACCTTTACATAACTTAGAAATAAGTTTTAAAGGCTTTGGTATGGCAAAAACAAGTTAATTCGCTTACAGGGACTAAATATGACAAACTGCGAAAGTATGTCAATTTGAACTGTAACGAACATTCCGGAACATGACCATAAGTTAAACACACCTTAAATATCCTTTACATAGCTTAGAAATAGGCTTTGAGGGGTTTAGTGTGCTAAAATAAACTTTTGGGACATTCAGGGACTAAAAGTGTCAAAAAGTGCACAAGTTTGCATTTTCGCGCATAACTTACGTTCTGAATACATCCGGACATCCAAAAATTTATGTAAGCATGAATATATTATATTTTAGTGTTCGCCTTAAGAAAAATCCATTCGTCGCGTCATTTGGATCGTTTTTCGCGCTTATGCGCATTCCGTCGTAATTAAGCGAACATCGCGTTCGTACGACCAAACGAACCAACATCCGGCATATTTTTGAGCATGTTTTGAGTTCCCTATACTTTAACTTCATTTTAGAGCCTTGAAATGAGGTTAACGGGGTTCAAACGCATCGAAAAAGGCCTTAAACACGTGCAGGGACCATTTCTGCCACTTTTGAAACGTTTCTGAAACAGGGGGGTGCTAGCGTAGCGCGACTGCATAGTGCCTTTGCACTAGCGCTACGCGACTGCCTAACCTGACCAGATTAAGTGTATTTGCAATCAGATTTCAGCTGATTAATCCTTAACCACATGTTTTAAGTTGATGTGTCACAAAGTTAAGGAGCATATGTGGCTCCATAACCTTTGTGACAAGTGTACGGCTCGGATCGTGGCACGGTATTCAAGAAACGATCCTAGCGGCTCTACTTTTACTATAAATACCCATCCACCCTCAACCCCAAAACCCACAAATCTGATTAAGAAAGCTCTAAGTTGGAACCTTCGTTTCATACCTGAGCTATTTTGATCTGGATTAGCATTCGGGGACCCTTCGTAAGTATTCTTTCATTCTTTTCCTTATTTTTACTGCTTTACGAGTCAGAAAGTCAAACTTTGTTTGACTTTCAGCATTGACCAGTAATGGTCAATGCGAAGTTCGTTTGAACTTCGCAACGTGATTGTAATCACGATGGTTATAGTCCCTTGGGACTATGCCTACTGATTACCACGTTGTCTAGGGTCGTAGGGTAAGCGATCTAATAAATCGCTTATACCTCGAACCCGACCCAGTTTGGTCGATCATTAGGATCCGACCAAACACAGTAGGTGACCATAGTAGGTAGGGAATAACCTTCCGAGGTTATACCCTATGGTCACATCGTCTAAGTAGTTGTATGATAGGTAGTTTATATGCCTTAGGTAAATTACCAGAATACCCTTTTCATGTATAATTGGTAATTAAGCATATGTAACCTAAACTTTTGTCACGTAACTGATTATGTAACATGTTTAGGCATATAACACTTGTCATAGGGCTAGTTAGGCGGTCCAAACGCGTTTCACGCGCACGACGCGTTAAAGTAGCATAAGCTTCCTAAACGGGTCGTAATGGGTCGTAAACAATTATGTTAAGTTTCATTTAGTATGTAGGCTTTGTTAAACCAAATGACATGAGTCTCTACACTCGTTTGGTTTACAAACCCTAATGCTACCCGATCTTCCGATCTAGGTCCGGTTAATTAACATAGTTACCTATACTAGGTGCCGTTTGATATCCGCGATCTCTAGCATTGTTTAGTTGTTACTCAAGGACTACTGAGCAATCTCAGGTGAGTACATAGACCCCTCTTTTACTGTTTTTCCAAACTGTTTTGGGGTGGAACACATGTGCCTACTTGTTACTTTCATGCTTTCCTATTTTCACATCATATACTACTATGTTCGTTAGTACATTATAGTACATGATTTCATTACATTTCATGCTATGTATGCCCATTGTGTGCGTACTTAGTACATTGTTTTACATTACATTTCATGCTATGTATGCCCATTGTGTGCGTACTTAGTACATCGTTTTACATTACATTTTATGCTATGTATGTCCATTGTGAGCATACTTAGTACAGTTGATTTCATCACATGATTATATTTTCTTGATTTCAAAGTATAATTGATTATACATGCTATTACTTATCATTTGACAAACTAAATGACTATCTATATTTTAAACATTAATTTCTCAAAGAACATAAAATAAACTGTTGAATTGTACTTATTTTATGTTCACCAGACCGATTGTTAGTATGATATAGCGCTATAGGATTTGACACCCCATTCCTGTTGTCATGGAATGTCTGAAACCAATTTGTTGCTCCATCCAAATAGGGATTGCCTTTGTGGTATTTCTATAGTCTCAAAGGTGTATTTTGATGCACCAGGTCTGAATGAATTCTTAAATCACACTATTAAAGTATAATTTGATATACTCTCATGTGTGGTATTGTACAAACCAACATATATTTTGTTAAACATCTAAAGCATATTTTAATATGTTATTTACAAAACCAAAACATAGTTTAATATGTTATTTATCACATCCAAAGCATTTTGATATGTTACTTATGAAACCAAAACATAGTTTAATATGTTACTTACAAATCCAAAGTATACTTTTGATATGCTACTATAAGGTTATTCGTTTAACTTTACATTACTTACAATACATAAACATTTCTACAATTGTTAAACATTACTTTGGTGGTTTGGTTTGATTAAGTGATTAAGTAACGATGCATGTGTAATATGATACAAACATGGTGGATACGCCGCTGGTACTTCCTATATATAAGTGTTTGTATGGTATTACATATCGTAGCGTTAATTGAATCATTTCAGTTTGAGACATAGAACATTTTATACAAGTAACATACTTTTCACAAGACATTGATTTACAAACAACTTATCTTATACAAACTCATTTTATATGGTTATTCCTTTAACCATACATTATTCACTTATCTATACATATCATCTTATCTTATCGTTTTTCAAATGATTTACAAGACAAAGCAAATTACAAGGTTCATGACTAAACATTTTCTCAAACATAAGTCATGAATTCTGTTTTCACAAAACCTATGTATCTCACGGGCATTTTTATGCTGACGTACCTATTTTCACATGTGTTTTCAGGAGATGAAGCATAGGACTTATCAAGACATACTTAGGCGGACCTGTGCCTTAGTGACATTAAAAGATGCAAGACTAGTTAATTGTGTTGTACTTCTTTGTTTATTTAGACATTGTAGCACTTTCAATCAATAAAACAAAACTTCAATTGCCATGGATTTGAGACAATTAATTCTGTTACAACACTCCCTGATGTTTCCGCCACGTTTTGTATGTTCCACGTGGTCGGGGTGTGACAGAAAAGTTGGTATCAGAGCCAATGGTTATAGGGAATTAGGTTATTAGTAATGCTTTGACCTAGTCTATAACTTTCTTAGGACCCTAACGCGAGTTTACTTGCGTTTAGTCATAAAACAATACCGTCACCTATCCTTAGGCGACGACCACAACAAGAACATAAATTTCAAAACCGCTTTGAAAACTAATCATCTGTTCTAGGATGATTGATTACTAGGTTTTGAACCCTCTATTGTAAGGTTTTGAACTCTCTATTATATGGTTTTGAACCCCTTTGAGTTTTCAAAATCTCGTCAAGGTTTTGGGTTTTAAATAATGTGAACACGTGCAAACTGGAAGGGTGAATGCCTGTATTCTGGGTTTTCTGGCTAGGCAAGCACTTCGTATACATCTCATCAGACGCGAGACCAGTTGTGCTTACCTGGGAATTCTTGGGATGAGTGTTCACTTATAGGCGAGCATGTCTTCGCGATACATTATTTTTGACCCATTTACTTTAATTAGTCACTGTGTGTCGTTTGTTTACCTTGTGGTAACAAACAAATGACCACTATCCTTGATTTCATCAAATTTGATTCATCTCTTTCTTTTCGTCTAATTCTCTCACTCGTTTCCTTTCATGTTTCCTCTTTTAGAATGCCTCCTCGACGCGACAATCAGATGGCGAATGCCGAACTGGCGGAAATCATCGCACAGCAAATGGCTGTTGCCTTCCCAAATCTTTATGCTCAAATGATGCAAGCCATCAACAACAACAATGCCCCATGCAATTTCAAAACTTTTAACTCGGCTAAACCACTCAAGTTTAGTGGTTCTGAGGGAGCAACTGGGCTTCTTCAGTGGTTCGAGAGCATTGAGAATACCTTCCGTCATGTTCAGTGTCCTGAAAATCGCAAGGTCGAGTTTTCTTCGAGTGTGTTTCAGAAGAGGGCTCTTACATGGTGGAACGGGGTGATGAGAGACCGTGGTGCTGAGGTTGCATTAGCACAGACTTGGGCTGAGCTTAGGGCTCTTATGATGAAGGAGTTTTGCCCTCGTCATGAACTGCGAGCTTTGGAGAGGGAGTTTGATGATCTGAAGCAAGACAGTGGCGAGCATCGAGCCTATACTGACCGTTTTGAAGAATTGAGCCTGTTGTGTCCGGCTATGGTTACTCCTGTGGATAAGGCGATCGAGAAATACACTGATGGTCTTCCTGACCTAGTTCAGGATATTGTTACTGGCAGCAACCCTACTACTGTCAGACAAGCCATTGAACTGTCTGCCACCCTAACTGAATCCCACATCAGAAAGAAAAAGCTTTTTCGAAAAGGCGACCCAAGACCATCCGACAAGACTACTTCAGCTGAGCCAAAGGAAAAACAGGATGAGGTATCCAAGAAGAAGAAGCGCAAGGCCTCTCAAAACTGCGCGATAACTGCTCAAGACAAACAGGTTGCACCAAACCAACCAGCACAACCTCGCAAAAGGCAAAACTATGTTGGTACCGCACCTTTGTGCAACAAGTGCAACCGTCATCATCTAGCGCAAGAGCAGTGTCACAAATGTACCCATTGTGGGCGGTTGGGACATTTGATCAATGTTTGTCGTTATGCAAATCAAGCTGCTGCAAACCCTGCTGCTGTTCAAGCACGGTTCCCTCCGGGGTCATGTTATAACTGCGGCGACCTTACCCACTACAGGAACAATTGCCCAAGGCTTGTTAACGCACCTCCAGCGCGAGGATGAGCATTTAACATCAACAAGGCAAACAGAAACAATGATGCGGCAGTGAACAACAAGTGTTTTGTTATTTCCCTTGGTTGTTATCTTTGACGTTTAAAGACAAGTCAGTTGTTATATAAATAAAAAATTCGTCGTTTTTATTTTTGCAAAACTGATACGATTGTGTGAATGTTTGATACAACCTTATGATGTCAACCCAAATACAAACTACTCGTATGGTTCTGTCATTTTATGATCACTTGTGATCTCCCCAAGAACCTTAAACATTCGTTTCTTTTAAGAAACAAAGCCAAACTCTTATTGAAAATCCTTCTATCTTTATAGGTGGATCCTTGGAAATGATTAAAGTGCCAAATGAAATCCATGGATTGGATTCCTAGAGTGCTTTAATTATCTATACCTAAAAAGAACGAATTAACGAATCAAGTTAACTAATTTTGTGCTTATGTGTTTTCTTACATGTTTATGGTTGTATGTGATCCATCCAAATCCTCGTAGAATCTTTCATATTTAATATAAGGGATTCATAGTAGGATATCCAAAGTTACTATCTTAAATCCTTAATGGACTTCTACGTTGTAGTCAAATCCCATGGATTTAAAAGTACTATTTTATAATTGGACCCTTGGGTGGTCTAGTTAAACAGATTGATTTGAAAATCTGATTAGAAATATCATGTGATGATATAATTAAAAAGATCCCTTAAGTGGTCTATTTAAGGAGATCGTACGACGGTCTAGTAAGAAGATCATGCGTTGGTCTAATTAAAAAGATTGTTCGTTGATCTAATTGAAAAGATCCTTTTGTGGTCTAGTCAGGTCGCTTTATGTTTATTCAATTGATTTTTTTCCCATACGCATTATGAAATGAACTGTGCGGACTGTGCAAGGAACTACGTAATTATGGAGGCCTACATAATTATGGAATTCAGTGCACAGAAACCACAAGAAGTTTTGTCATGTGTTAAAACCTATAGTGATAAGAATAATGATACGGGAGAAGTCTTGGACCTCGACCAATGTCATTTATTCTCACACTCCTCAATTCTGATATCAAACACACACCAAGTTTCCTATGATAAGTCTTCATAAGAAACGTTATTCTGTTGGTAGTTCAAAAATTCCATGTTTTACTATTACAAGGAATTCACTTTGAGGGTTAACAAATTCGCTAAGGATCCTAACAAGGCCCAGAGTTTTACTTAAGGGTTCAATGGATCTATTGGAAGGCGAAACCGTCACAGCTGTTTTCACAAGTTTCCTCTAGAATTAAATTTCGGGACGAAATTTCCTAAAGTAGGGGAGACTGTAACACCTGTGTCATTTCAACCATCAAACAAAGACCAAACCAATGAAATATTGTATTTCATACTTGGGATTTGTAAAAAAAATATGTGTATCATTTGCACATATCAACTCTTGTTCGATTTTAAGCTTTAAATCGCTTTCTGGAGGGTTATACGCGCTCTGATGCGTAAATATAACCAGTTTAATCCAACAAACACTCCGGAATAGTGAAATAGGCTTAACATACCTTAAATAACCTTTACATAACTTAGAAATAAGTTTTAAAGGCTTTGGTATGGCAAAAACAAGTTAATTCGCTTACAGGGACTAAATATGACAAACTGCGAAAGTATGTCAATTTGAACTGTAACGAACATTCCGGAACATGACCATAAGTTAAACACACCTTAAATATCCTTTACATAGCTTAGAAATAGGCTTTGAGGGGTTTAGTGTGCTAAAATAAACTTTTGGGACATTCAGGGACTAAAAGTGTCAAAAAGTGCACAAGTTTGCATTTTCGCGCATAACTTACGTTCTGAATACATCCGGACATCCAAAAATTTATGTAAGCATGACTATATTATATTTTAGTGTTCGCCTTAAGAAAAATCCATTCGTCGCGTCATTTGGATCGTTTTTCGCGCTTATGCGCATTCCGTCGTAATTAAGCGAACATCGCGTTCGTACGACCAAACGAACCAACATCCGGCATATTTTTGAGCATGTTTTGAGGTCCCTATACTTTAACTTCATTTTAGAGCCTTGAAATGAGGTTAACGGGGTTCAAACGCATCGAAAAAGGCCTTAAACACGTGCAGGGACCATTTCTGCCACTTTTGAAACATTTCTGAAACAGGGGGGTGCTAGCGTAGCGCGACTGCATAGTGCCTTTGCACTAGCGCTACGCGACTGCCTAACCTGACCAGATTAAGTGTATTTGCAATCAGATTTCAGCTGATTAATCCTTAACCACATGTTTTAAGTTGATGTGTCACAAAGTTAAGGAGCATATGTGGCTCCATAACCTTTGTGACAAGTGTACGGCTCGGATCGTGGCACGGTATTCAAGAAACGATCCTAGCGGCTCTACTTTTACTATAAATACCCATCCACCCTCAACCCCAAAACCCACAAATCTGATTAAGAAAGCTCTAAGTTGGAACCTTCGTTTCATACCTGAGCTATTTTGATCTGGGTTAGCATTCGGGGACCCTTCGTAAGTATTCTTTCGTTCTTTTCCTTATTTTTACTGCTTTACGAGTCAGAAAGTCAAACTTTGTTTGACTTTCAGCATTGACCATTAATGGTCAATGCGAAGTTCGTTTGAACTTCGCAACGTGATTGTAATCACGATGGTTATAGTCCCTTGGGACTATGCCTACTGATTACCACGTTGTCTAGGGTCGTAGGGTAAGCGATCTAATAAATCGCTTATACCTCGAACCCGACCCAGTTTGGTCGATCATTAGGATCCGACCAAACATAGTAGGTGACCATAGTAGGTAGGGAATAACCTTCCGAGGTTATACCCTATGGTCACATCGTCTAAGTAGTTGTATGATAGGTAGTTTATATGCCTTAGGTAAATTACCAGAATACCCTTTTCATGTATAATTGGTAATTAAGCATATGTAACCTAAACTTTTGTCACGTAACTGATTATGTAACATGTTTAGGCATATAACACTTGTCATAGGGGTAGTTAGGCGGTCCAAACGCGTTTCACGCGCACGACGCGTTAAAGTAGCATAAGCTTCCTAAACGGGTCGTAATGGGTCGTAAACAATTATGTTAAGTTTCATTTAGTATGTAGGCTTTGTTAAACCAAATGACACGAGTCTCTACACTCGTTTGGTTTACAAACCCTAATGCTACCCGATCTTCCGATCTAGGTCCGGTTAATTAACATAGTTACCTATACTAGGTGCCGTTTGATATCCGCGATCTCTAGCATTGTTTAGTTGTTACTCAAGGACTACTGAGCAATCTCAGGTGAGTACATAGACCCCTCTTTTACTGTTTTTCCAAACTGTTTTGGGGTGGAACACATGTGCCTACTTGTTACTTTCATGCTTTCCTATTTTCACATCATATACTACTATGTTCGTTAGTACATTATAGTACATGATTTCATTACATTTCATGCTATGTATGCCCATTGTGTGCGTACTTAGTACATTGTTTTACATTACATTTCATGCTATGTATGCCCATTGTGTGCGTACTTAGTACATCGTTTTACATTACATTTTATGCTATGTATGTCCATTGTGAGCATACTTAGTACAGTTGATTTCATCACATGCTTATATTTTCTTGATTTCAAAGTATAATTGATTATACATGCTATTACTTATCATTTGACAAACTAAATGACTATCTATGGTTTAAACATTAATTTCTCAAAGAACATAAAATAAACTGTTGAATTGTACTTATTTTATGTTCACCAGACCGATTGTTAGTATGATATAGCACTATAGGATTTGACACCCCATTCCTGTTGTCATGGAATGTCTGAAACCAATTTGTTGCTCCATCCAAATAGGGATTGCCTTTGTGGTATTTCTATAGTCTCAAAGGTGTATTTTGATGCACCAGGTCTGAATGAATTCTTAAATCACACTATTAAAGTATAATTTGATATACTCTCATGTGTGGTATTGTACAAACCAACATATATTTTGTTAAACATCTAAAGCATATTTTAATATGTTATTTACAAAACCAAAACATAGTTTAATATGTTATTTATCACATCCAAAGCATATTTTGATATGTTACTTATGAAACCAAAACATAGTTTAATATGTTACTTACAAATCCAAAGTATACTTTTGATATGCTACTATAAGGTTATTCGTTTAACTTTACATTACTTACAATACATAAACATTTCTACAATTGTTAAACATTACTTTGGTGGTTTGGTTTGATTAAGTGATTAAGTAACGATGCATGTGTAATATGATACAAACATGGTGGATACGCCGCTGGTACTTCCTATATATAAGTGTTTGTATGGTATTACATATCGTAGCGTTAATTGAATCATTTCAGTTTGAGACATAGAACATTTTATACAAGTAACATACTTTTCACAAGACATTGATTTACAAACAACTTATCTTATACAAACTCATTTTATATGGTTATTCCTTTAACCATACATTATTCACTTATCTATACATATCATCTTATCTTATCGTTTTTCAAATGATTTACAAGACAAAGCAAATTACAAGGTTCATGACTAAACATTTTCTCAAACATAAGTCATGAATTCTGTTTTCACAAAACCTATGTATCTCACAGGCATTTTTATGCTGACGTACCTATTTTCACATGTGTTTTCAGGAGATGAAGCATAGGACTTATCAAGACATACTTAGGCGGACCTGTGCCTTAGTGACATTAAAAGATGCAAGACTAGTTAATTGTGTTGTACTTCTTTGTTTATTTAGACATTGTAGCACTTTCAATCAATAAAACAAAACTTCAATTGCCATGGATTTGAGACAATTAATTCTGTTACAACACTCCCTGATGTTTCCGCCACGTTTTGTATGTTCCACGTGGTCGGGGTGTGACAGAAAAGTTGGTATCAGAGCCAATGGTTATAGGGAATTAGGTTATTAGTAATGCTTTGACCTAGTCTATAACTTTCTTAGGACCCTAACGCGAGTTTACTTGCGTTTAGTCATAAAACAATACCGTCACCTATCCTTAGGCGACGACCACAACAAGAACATAAATTTCAAAACCGCTTTGAAAACTAATCATCTGTTCTAGGATGATTGATTACTAGGTTTTGAACCCTCTATTGTAAGGTTTTGAACTCTCTATTATATGGTTTTGAACCCCTTTGAGTTTTCAAAATCTCGTCAAGGTTTTGGGTTTTAAATAATGTGAACACGTGCAAACTGGAAGGGTGAATGCCTGTATTCTGGGTTTTCTGGCTAGGCAAGCACTTCGTATACATCTCATCAGACGCGAGACCAGTTGTGCTTACCTGGGAATTCTTGGGATGAGTGTTCACTTATAGGCGAGCATGTCTTCGCGATACATTATTTTTGACCCATTTACTTTAATTAGTCACTGTGTGTCGTTTGTTTACCTTGTGGTAACAAACAAATGACCACTATCCTTGATTTCATCAAATTTGATTCATCTCTTTCTTTTCGTCTAATTCTCTCACTCGTTTCCTTTCATGTTTCCTCTTTTAGAATGCCTCCTCGACGCGACAATCAGATGGCGAATGCCGAACTGGCGGAAATCATCGCACAGCAAATGGCTGTTGCCTTCCCAAATCTTTATGCTCAAATGATGCAAGCCATCAACAACAACAATGCCCCATGCAATTTCAAAACTTTTAACTCGGCTAAACCACTCAAGTTTAGTGGTTCTGAGGGAGCAACTGGGCTTCTTCAGTGGTTCGAGAGCATTGAGAATACCTTCCGTCATGTTCAGTGTCCTGAAAATCGCAAGGTCGAGTTTTCTTCGAGTGTGTTTCAGAAGAGGGCTCTTACATGGTGGAACGGGGTGATGAGAGACCGTGGTGCTGAGGTTGCATTAGCACAGACTTGGGCTGAGCTTAGGGCTCTTATGATGAAGGAGTTTTGCCCTCGTCATGAACTGCGAGCTTTGGAGAGGGAGTTTGATGATCTGAAGCAAGACAGTGGCGAGCATCGAGCCTATACTGACCGTTTTGAAGAATTGAGCCTGTTGTGTCCGGCTATGGTTACTCCTGTGGATAAGGCGATCGAGAAATACACTGATGGTCTTCCTGACCTAGTTCAGGATATTGTTACTGGCAGCAACCCTACTACTGTCAGACAAGCCATTGAACTGTCTGCCACCCTAACTGAATCCCACATCAGAAAGAAAAAGCTTTTTCGAAAAGGCGACCCAAGACCATCCGACAAGACTACTTCAGCTGAGCCAAAGGAAATGAACATAGCATGACCCTATTTATAGTAACGACCCTTCTGTTTGAACTTAACACACCTATTCAAACGGATAGGCCTCAAACGGACAGACACTCTCAAACGATCATGACATCTTCAAACGGACAAGTCCATTTCAAACGGACAGGTTACTTAAAACATGTTCTAACCCTAATATAATCACTATTGTGCACTCATTTAACCTATCTAGACATAAGACTCAATAAGACATAGTTAACAGACATTCAGTGCACCAACAGACTCCCCTTTGGATGTTGACGAAGTCTTCGGCGTCGAGTCTTTAGTCTTTGTCACTCTCCAAAATTTTGTCATTGTAAAAACTCTTTCTTCACATAGGTTCATGATCTCAACCAAGCTCCATCTTCAATCTCCCCTTTGATTGTTGATCCAGAACTCTAGACTCCCTCTTTCACAGACTCCCCGTCTCGGTCAGCTAGGGTTCGAATTCTGGTACAAACTTTGACTTTTTCATTGCCATGGGGATTCATGATACCTGCATATACTCTACCTAAAAATAAGATATATGACAATAATAGATTCAATTCAAGCTTACCATTTACCTCATTTAACAGTCTAACCAGTGTTAGAAATCCACTTAAGTATTCAAGTTCAAATTAATGACCCTGATTACTCAATTAATCTACCAAGTCCAACTTAATGACCTTGGTTGATCTGAGATAATTCACACTGACATTCAGATCAATTTGATTTTCTGAAAATTACAAGTTTCAAGTTAATGAACTTGCTTTTATAATTTTCACCAACTTATCATATTAAACTCACTACTCATCTTCCAGTACAGAAATCTCCTGCATCTGCTTTCATCTTTCGAATCCGAAGATCAACTCTCCAATTTGGTTTGTCGCAAAATAAAGCAGAAATGAAAAATCTTTTTGGATTTTTAATAAAGCTTCTAAACTAGAAATGAAATACAGAACTAAAATGCAATGAAAGTAAACTATTTACAAACATATTTTTGATGAGCGTGTTAGGGAATAATATCAGCTATTCGACAAGTTACAAGTACCGTTAAGCTTCAATTACATACACAAAATTAAACAATTCACTTAGATTGTCGATATACTGATCCACTTTAAATTTTCACACACCTTTCAATCTGTCCAGGATACTGATTTAGTGTTTTAGAGACTTAAACTTATACGTGTGTCCCACCTCTTGAATATACTCCCGTATCCAGATCCAAATATTCAGTCTTACAGGTGAGTATACTTCAAATGATATCTGTAAGGGTTAATAAATTATGAAGAATCATGAGAGCTCAGGTCAGAACTACCATTCAGCAGAGAGATCATGACTCAACTTTTGGGTGTGTCCCCTTTAGAGGATCTTTTGCTACAACAGCATTGCTAAGCAATTTTATTGTCTTATCATATACGCTGAGGGTGATGCTCTGTTTCAAGAATTGTGGAAAGTATTATTCGTGGACTAGGTCAGAACTTCCATTCAGCAGAAGTCCCGGAATAATACCCCAGATATCACTGAGTATAAAGACCTAGTATATCAAAAAAAGGAATCTTTCAAACAAGATTTCAGGGATTACCTATATATCCAAATAGTGTTTCCCACGAAATAAGTAAGTAAAATTTAGGTTTATATCCCGAACAAACCTACTAAATGTGTAAAAACCTATCGGCATATCATCAGCGAGACTGTTTAACGCATTAAAACATTCCATATCTTTAGCATACCGTAACTGTCAAGCCGATGTACTATCATTTTCTCTTTTTACACAAGCTCTTTTCTGGTTTTCTATTGTTTTTGGATTTTGAAAATATCTCATATTTTTGAATTTTTGACATTTTTTACTGTTTTTTTATTTTCTGAAAAATTACCCTATACCTCCCCCTAAATACCAAAACAGGTAAAAAATCGACAAACCATTGCAGATTGCTTCTCAACATCATCTACAATGTCTCCTTCATCAACGCCAAGAATCTCCTCCAACACCGATAAAAGCTTCATACCATTTAGTTTTAGCAAATATTGAAAACGTGTTTTGTCAAATGCTTTGGTATGTAAATCAGCTTTTTGTTCGTCAGTGTGGATTTTCTCAATTCGTATCAACTTCTTCTCGAAACAGTCTCGGATGAAGTGATGACGAATCTCAATATGTTTTGTTTTAGCGTGATGTACTGGATTTTTAGAAATGTTAATCGCTGCCTAATTATCAACAAAGATAGGGGTGTTTAGAAATTGCAAACCGTAGTCGCGCATCTGTTGCTGGATCCACAAGATCTGTGAGCAGCAGCTGCTAGCAGATACATACTCCGCTTCACATGTGGCTAAAGCCACAGAGGTTTGCTTTTTGCATTGCCAGGTAACCAATCGTGATCCGAAAAACTGGCACCCTGCTGTTGTTGATTTAGCGTTAACTTTGCAGCATCCGAAATCGGAATCGGAATACCCTTCGAGCGTGAAATCGCCTTCTCTTGGATACCACAACCCCAATGATGGAGTTCCTTTCACGTAGCGTAATATCCTTTTCACAATCACCATATGCGAAGCTCTCGGGTTAGATTGAAATCTTGCTGCGAGGCAGGTTGGATACATAATATCGGGTCTTGAAGCTGTCAAATACATCAGTGATCCGATCATGGAATGACACATCGTTTCATCTACCCTCTCTCCGGTGAGATCAGGGTTTATCCCATGATTCGTTGCTAATGGGGTGGAAGCTGGAGTAGAACCAGACATCCCGAATTTCTCCAAGATATCATGAACGTACTTCGTTTGATGTATGAAAATTCCTTTGGGTAGTTGATCAACCTGCAATCCCTAAAAGAATTTCATCTCACCCATCGATGACATTTCAAATTTTTGCTTCATTACTTTTTCAAAATCTTTTCATAGATTCTCATTCGTTGACCCAAATATGATGTCGTCCACGTAAATTTGAACTATCAGAAGATGTCCGTCGACCTCTTTGGTGAAGAGAGTGGCATCCACTTTTCCACGAATGAAACTGTTGGCTAGTAAGTATTGGGACAATGTCTCGTACCAAGCTCTCGGGGCCTGGTGTAAACCATACAGCGCTTTGTCTAGCAAGTAGACCTTGTCTTTGTAATGTGGATCGGTAAAGCACGGTGTAAACCATACAGCGCTTTGTCTAGCAAGTAGACCTTGTCTTTTACATCTAACTGATATACTTTGAAATTTTTCCAAGCCGCAAATGCTAGGAAGATTCTGATTGCTTCTAGTCGAGCAACTGGAGCATATACTTCAGTGAAATCTATACCCTCTTGCTGACAGAAACCCTGAACTACGAGTCGAGCTTTGTTGCGAACCACAACTCCTCTATCGTCTCTCTTGTACTTGAACACCCACTTGGTGTTTATCTTCCTCTGACCATCAGGCAAATCCACTAACTTCCACACTCCCAACTTTTCAAATTGGCTTAGTTCCTCCTGCATTGCATTGACCCAAGAATCTTCAGTAAGTGCCTCCTTGTAAGTCCTTGGCTCAATCTGCGAGATAAAACAACTCAATGAGAATTCAGTTTGTAAAGGAGCAACTTTTGTATAAAAACATGTAAGCCCTTTATCAAGCTGTCTTCGAGTGCGGACGCCTGTTTGCAATTCTCCAATGATCAATTCCTCTGGATGGTAAGAAAGAGTTCGTGGCATCACTTCGCCTGGAACATCTACGTCACCTTCCAGATTAGTAACATTCTGATTTGCACCTTGTTCACTGACTGGGTTTGTTTGACTTGAAATCTGAATTGCTCCCCCTCAGAATCTGAATCACCACGATCAAATACTGGCATGTTCTCAGATTCTTGATTATCATTCTGTGCCGTCTGATTATCTTGAGCAACTTCATTTTGTTGGATATCATCATGTTCACCAGCATTGCTTGGACCTGCTTCATCATCATTTGAAGTTTGTCATGGTCGCCATGAATATTCAGCTGGAAATCTTTCCTGCGATGACTCATACTCTCGCAAAATATCCAACTCATCAAAGAAATCTTCTTCTTCTTCTGGTTCTTCCATCATGTCAAACGAATCCCATAACTTGTCATAATGATAACGCCATGAATCTCCAGGATTCTGTGGCGGCATTGTATAACCTTGACATTCAATATTAGGAGCTTCAATAATCCGCTTCAGACTTGGAATGAAGACTCGTCGTAATGGACTTGCATAACCTATGAATATCCCTTCAATATTCTTCGGACCAAACTTTCCAAAAGACTCTAGAACAGTACAGGGTGACCCAAACGGTTCAAGATACTTCAGATTCGGTTTGCGGTTATTGATCAACTCAAAGCATGTTTTGTTGAATTTCTTGACAGTGAGAACTCTGTTGAGCGTATAGCATGCGGCTGAAACTGCTTCTGCCCAAAAAATTATCGGTAGCTTTGAATCAGCAAGCATTGTTCTGGCCATTTCGATTAGCGTCCTGTTTTTTCATTCTGCAACTCCATTCTGCTGCGGAGTGTACGGAGCACTAAACTCATGCAATATACCTCTTTCATCACAATATTCTTCCATCTTGTTGTTCTTGAATTCAGTACCATTATCACTTCTAATTCTTTTGATACGCCTTTGGTACAGATTTTCAATCTTTCTGAACAACGCCATCAAACTATCAAACGTTTCATCTTTCGATTTCAAGAATGATACCCACGAAAATCTGGAATAATCATCAGTAACCACAAAACAGTAGAGATCCCCTGTAATACTTTTGACATTTACTGGACCAAACAAATCCATATGTAGTCTCTCTAATGGTCTGGAAACTGAATTAACTTGCTTTTTAGGGTGTGACTTTTTCTTCTGCTTGCCTTTGACGCAGCTAATGCACTCCCCTTCCAGATGAAAACCTTTGATATTAACACCCAGAACTAAATCATTGTGCACCAAGTGATTCATTTTTCTAAGACGTATATGCCTCATCTTCCGGTGCCACAACTTTGATTCTTTCTCTGTTGCTCTAGAAACAAAACAACGTGCCTGACCTGTTGTTGTAGTTGCTACACTCATGTCCAACACATATAAATCATTCACTCTAGGTGCCCTCATGATAATCCATTCTTCAGGGATAACAAATCCTGGTTTTAAAATCAAACATTCTTTGTCTGTGAAGTGAGTGGTATACATCCTGTCACAAATCTGTGAGATACTCAGCAGATTATTCTCCATCTCAGCAATGTAGTTAACTCTCTCAAACGTAAAAATCCCATTGGATAACGTTCCTTCACCAATAATCCTACCACCTTGATTTCCTGCAAATCCCACATAACCACCATTGATATTTCTAACATCGTACAACAATGCAGTCTTTCCTGTCATATGTCGAGACGCTCCGCTATCCATAATCCATCTTGAAATAGCTCTCGGAAGTTCCTGCACAAATCACAAATAATTCAATAAAGATGCCGATTCATGCTTCACAATTACCAACTAGGAAGCTCCGGCAAGTCAAAATTTGATTAGCTGAAATAAGCTGCCCAAGCCTCATCAGACTCGGGTAACTTAATCTCATCAATAAACTTCTCAACTGACTTAAGAGGTGGAAAATTTTTATCATTTACTTCCAATTTGTTATCAACAACCTCTTTTATGTCAATTTTAATCTCATTTTCCAATGAACCATTCTTTTTCACAAAATTTTAATGAGAAATTTGAATGTTTTCTTTTTTGTTTTCATTTTGAAGAATCTTTTTAGGAACAACTTTCTTCTCTTGTGGAGTTGAAACTTGTTTCTCTGATTTTGGTTTCCATGTTTGTTGAGATGATGCAACCCGTTTGTAAAACTTGTCATTTTTAGTTACCACGTTTTTAACAGGTTCAATTTTGACTTTGATATTGTTGTTTTTCAACATCTTTTTCTCAACAACCATTGGAGCTTTTCCTTTGCATCAACCTTTCTCTTTTGACTCTCAACAACTTCAGTCTTAGGCTTGAAGTTGGTGCACTTTCTTGCAATGTGACCAACTTTGTTGCATCTAAAACATGTACGAGTATCAACTACTCGACTTGTGCCTTCAGACTGAGGTTGTGAGGCTTTCTTCTCAAAGAACTCTTCATTTGATTTCGAAAAAATCTCAGATTCTTCATCAGAAAGTGAATTTGAACCATTCACAAACACTTTCTTCTCAGCAAACTTCTTGTTCTGAAAACGAGGTGGGACAACAGGTTTCTTATAGTAAGCTTTATCTTTCTCAAAATTCATTTGCCTTTTTGTTTGTTTTAAACTCTTTACTTCAGACAAATCGATTTCAACCATTTTAAACACATTTGTCAATTTTGAAACATTTACATTCTCCAGAGGAAACTCAGAATCGGAATACAACTTATCGGATCCAGCCATCTTGTACATCACAAGACCCGGTTCATCACCTAAGTTGTTTTTGGACTTTTGTTTCGGAATGTATTTGTTCAAGAAACTTTCATCATCTTCAGCTGAATCAGACATCAAAACACTTTCAGCTGTGCTTTTAACAATCTCAGCTTGAACACTATCATCAGATGATGATGAAGAAAATGTCACATCAATTGAATCAGGAAGTTTCACTCCATTTTCTTCCTCAAGATTAACCAACCCAGATTGTTTTTTCGAATAATTGTCTAGAACAGGTGGTGGAACTTGATGAAACCCAACCCCAGTTCCATCACAATATACATCTTCACCTGCTTTGTCTTTCCCGATGGGTTTGGGAATAATGTGTTGCAAAACAAATCTTGCAGAGCTGTAATTGTTCAATTTCAAATTGATACGCTCATTCTCAAACTTAGCTTCTTCAAATTGAAGTTTCAACTTAGCAATCTCATCCAATTGTTTGTTGATTAATTCTTCTTTAATCCTCAAAACACATTGCAATTGGCAATTTTCTTTATATGTTTTACCATTTCTGTCATCATTATCTTTCATCGTACTTTTAAGCTTCTCAAAATTTTCAGTGATCTGACGATTTTCAAGAACTAACTTTTCATTTTCTTTCCTAACCTTTTCTTGATCAATTTTATCAGTTTCAATTTTGTTAGTTAATTCTTTTAATGGTTCAGTTGAAGCTTTCACCATTTTATCACGATCAAGGATTTGATCCTCAACACTTCTGACTCTAGCAGTCAGATCTTCAACCTTCTTACCGTTGAGATAAGTGACTGTGCTACAAACTGTAACAACTGTGCTTGTAATCACTATGAACAGTTCTGTTATCAATAAAACAATGTTATTTGATCCCAATGTTTGTTTGATTGTGTTTTACATTTTTCATGTTTTGACTTTTATGTAATTTCAAACTCTACATCACTTTCTGGAGAGTTATACGCAAACTAGTGCGTAAACGTACTCAGTTTAATGCGAGAAATACTCCGGAACATCAACATATACTCAACATACTTTAAATAACCTTTACATAACTTAGAAATAAGTTTTGAAGGCTTTGGTATGGCAAAAACAAGTTTATTCGACTACAGGGACTAAATATGACAAACTGCGAAAGTATGTCAATTTGAACTGTAACAAACATTCCGGAACATGACCATAAGTTAAACACACCTTAAATATCCTTTACATAGCTTAGAAATAGGCTTTGAGGGGTTTAGTGTGCTAAAATAAACTTTTGGGACATTCAGGGACTAAAAGTGTCAAAAAGTGCACAAGTTTGCATTTTCGCGCATAACTTACGTTCTGAATACATCTGGACATCCAAAAATTTATGAAAGCATGACTACATTATATTTTAGTGTTCGCCATAAGAAAAATCCATTCGTTGCGTCATTTGGTTCGTTTTTCACGCTTATGCGCATTCCGTCGTAATTAAGCGAACATCGCGTTCGTACGGTTAAACGAACCGACATTCGAGATATTTTTGAGCACATTTTAAGTTCCCTATACTTTAACTTCATTTTAGAGCTTTGAAATGGGGTTAACGGGCCTTAAACGTGTCGAAAATGGGTTGAATGCATGACAGGGACCAAAAGTGTAATTCTGCCAAACTTGGGCCTAGCGGTGCGCTACACTTTTAGTGTAGCGGTGCGCTAGGGGTCTCCAGACCAGATGCAGAGTATTTAACAGCCTGTTTGCAGCTGTTAACCACTTCCTAATCCCTTGCCAAGTGTTGATTTCCTATGGTGAGTGGCAAATTAGCCACCATAAGGTTCCGACAAGTGTACGGCCTTGATCGTTGCCTCCTTCTCCAAGAAACGATCCTAGCGGTGGACCATTTCCTATAAATACCCACCAACATCACACCCAAAAACTCACACCTTTGAATCTGAACTTGCTCTCTAAGTTGTCGTGTTTAACACTTCATACCTGAGAGTGTTCGGATCCAAACCTTCCATTCTTGGACCCTTCGTAAGTATTCTTTCGTTCTTTTCCTTATTTTTACTGCTTTTCGAGTCAGAAAGTCAAACTTTGTTTGACTTTCAGCATTGACCAGTAATGGTCAATGCGAAGTTCGTGTGAACTTCGCAACGTGAGTGTAATCACGTTGGTCATAGTCCTTTGGGACTATGCCCACTGATTACCACGTTGTCTAGGGTCGTAGGGTAGGCGATCTAATAAATCACCTATACCTTCGAACCCGACCCAGTTTGGTCGATCATTAGGATCCGACCAAACACATTAGGTGACCATAGTGTAGGGAATAACCTTCCGAGGTTATACCTTATGGTCACGACGTTTAAGTAGTTATATGATAGGTAGTTTATATGCCTTAGGTAAATTACCAGAATACCCTTTTCATACATAATTGGTAATTAAGTATATGTAACCTAAACTTTTGTCACGTAACTGATTATGTAACATGTTTAGGCATATAATACTTGTCATAGGACTAGTTAGGCGGTCCAAACGCGTTTCACGCGCACGACACGTTAAAGTAGCATAAGCTTCCTAAACGGGTCGTAATGGGTCGTAAACAATTATGTTAAGTTTCATTTAGCATGTAGGCTTTGTTAAACCAAATGACACGAGTCTCTACACTCGTTTGGTTTACGAAACCTCATTCTATCCAATCATCCGATTAAAGTCCGGTTATTAACATAGTTACCTATATTAGGTGCCGTTTGATTCCGAGATCTATAGCATTACTTGGTGATTATCTTTAGACATCTGAGCAATCACAGGTGAGTACATAGACCCCTCTTTTACTGTTTTCCAAACTGTTTTGGGGTGGAACACATGTGCCTACTTGTTACTTTCATGCTTTCCTGTTTTCACATCATATACATGCTATGTTCGTTAGTACATTATAGTACATGATTTCATTACATCTTATGCTAGGTGTGCCCATTGTGTGCATTACTTAGTACATCGTTTTACATGACATTTCATGCTAGGTATGCCCATTGTGTGCATTACTTAGTACATCGTTTTACATGACATTTCATGCTAGATATGCCCATTGTGTGCATTACTTAGTACATCGTTTTACATGACATTTCACGCTATGTATGTTCATTTGATTACATACTTAGTGCATTGTTTTCACATGCTCACATTTTGTTATGACATTTGGTTTGTTTACATGGGACAATATATCCATTAACATTAGCTACGCCGTTCGTTAGTAGGTAGTGGTACCATAGGAATTGACAACTCCCGTTCCGGACATCCCAGGGTAAGGGGACAGAAAGGAATGACCGAATTCGTTGACATTAAGACAGATAGACCTTTAATTTGTTTAAAGGGTTTTATCACCACAGTCGCCAGGCTTGGATGTATGCATATTCACAATACCACATAAATGTTCATATTAAATAGTTGCATGCATTTACACAAAACATAGCTTTGATTTAAACCAAGTTTTACTTCAATACTTTGTTTTTGTGCATATGGTTTAGTTGAGACATTTCACTTGCCATACATGGACATTTTGACATAGACATTTGACATGGATAATTGACATAGACATTTGACATGGATATTGGACATAGACATTTGACATGGATATTTGACATAGACATTTTGACATGATTTACATTTGACACAAACATCTTTGACATTGGTTTTACATACTACATGATTTACATCTTGACATAAACACTTTGGCATATTATTCAATACATTTGAAAAATGGTTTAAACATAGACTTCTTACATTGGTTGGTTTGGTTTGATTAAGTGATTAAGTAACGATGCGTGTGTAATATGATACAAGCATGGTGGATACGCCGCTGGTACTTCCTATATATAAGTGTTTGTATGGTATTACATGGCGTAACGTTATTTGAATCATTTCAGTTTGAGACATAGAACATTTTTATACAAATAACATACTTTTCACAAGACATTGATTTACAAACAACTTATCTTATACAAACACATTTTTACATGGTTATCTATTTAACCTGACAATTACCTATACATATCATCTGATCTTATTGTTTTCAAATGATTTACAAGACAAAGCAAATAACAAGGTTCATGACTAAACATTTTCTCAAACATAAGTCATGAATCTTATTTTCACAAAACCTATGTATCTCACAGGCATTTTTATGCTGACGTACCTATTTTCACATGTGTTTTCAGGTGCTTTTCCATAGGATGTTGATCATGATACTAGGGCGGACCTGTGCCTTAGAGACTTTAAAAGAAGATAGACTATGTTTAATTATGTTCTGAACTCTTTAATTACCTGTTTGAAACAATGTAACACCCTTGTTTAATAATTAAATAAAACTTTGTATGCCATGGTTATGAGACAATTAATTCTGTCGCAACACGCCCCGATGTTTCCGCCGCGATTTGTTGTTTTACGCGGTCGGGGTGTGACAGAAGAGTTGGTATCAGAGCCAATGGTTATAGGGAATTAGGTTATTAGTAATGCTTTGACCTAGACTATAACTTTTCTAGGACCCTAACACGAGTTATCTTGTGTTTAGATCTTAAAACATGTACATCACCTATCCTTAGGTGATTAACAAAACAAGGAACCAAAATTTTTCCGAAACGATTTTTGAAAAACAATCATCTGTTTTTGAATAAATTTTTTTACAAGGTTTTGAACCCTCAATTGTAAGGTTTTGAACCCTCTGTTTTATGGTTTTGAACCCTTTTCAGTATTGGTTTTTGGCCTTGTGCCTTCAAATTTTCAAAATCCCGTCAAACGTTTTGGGTTTTAAATAATGTGAACATGTGCAAACTGGAAGGGTGAATGCCTGTATTCTGGGTTTTCTGTCTAGGCAAGCACTTCGTATACATCTCAACCAGACGCGAGACCAGTTGTGCTTACCTGGGAATTCTTGGAGTGAGTGTTCACTTATAGGCGAGCATGTCTTCGCTAATACATTATTTTTGACCCATTTACTTTGATTAGTCACTGTGAGTCGTTTGTTTGCTTTGTGATACGGACGAATGACCACCATCTATGTTGTTTGCAATTCTTGTTTTTATCATCTCATTCTTTTCATCCAATCATCTCACTCGTTTCTTTTCATGTTTTCCTCTTTTAGAATGCCTCCTCGACGCGAACCCCAGATAGCAACTGCCGAACTGGCAGAAATCATTTCAGAGCAGATGGCTGCTCAATTTCCAAATCTCTTTGCTCTGTGGAACCAGGCCAACAACAACAACAATGTTCCATGCAAATACAAGGATTTCAGCTCGGCTAAACCACTCAAGTTTAGTGGTTCTGAGGGAGCAACTGGGCTTCTTCAGTGGTTTGAGAGCATAGAGAATACTTTTCGCCATGTGCAGTGTCCGGATAATCGCAAAGTCGAGTTTGCTTCGAGCATATTCCAGAAGAGGGCTTTGACATGGTGGAACGGGGTTATGAGAGATAGGGGTGCTGAGATTGCCTTGGCACAGACATGGGCTGAACTAAGAGCTCTTATGATGAGGGAATTCTGTCCTCGCCATGAACAGCGAGCGTTGGAGAAAGAATTTGATGTTTTGAAGCAAGATAGTGGTGAGCACAGGGCTTATACTGATCGGTTTGAAGAATTGAGTCTGCTTTGCCCAACAATGGTCACCCCACTCGACAAGGCTATCGAGAGATACATCGATGGTCTACCTGACTCGGTACAAGACATTCTTACTGGTAGTAACCCTGCCACACTTCGTCAGGCGATCGAGTTATCTGCGACATTGACTGAGTCGCAGATTAGAAAGGGAAAGCTACACAGGAAGGGTGACAAGGGCAAGAAGCAGTCGGCTGACAAGGAAGATAGCAAGAAAGGTCAAAACTTGAATGGAAAGAACTCTGGTTCTTCGAAGAGGTCAAAGAAGCGTAAGGCTTCTCAAAATTTTGCTATCACTGCTCAAGCAAACCAAGCAGCTCCCAACCAACCTGCACAGCCTCCAGTGAAGAAACCCTATTCAGGGAATGCACCTTTGTGCAATAGATGCAACAGTCACCACCAGCCGCAACTTCCATGCCGTTTCTGTACTAACTGTGGGAAATCAGGCCATCTCGCCAATTTTTGTCGATCTGCTCAGAATCCCGCGGTTCAGAACCCGGCTCAACAAGTTGCTCAGCCTCCTGCTCCGCAACAGGGTCAAGCTGCAAGACCACAATACCCACCAGGTGCTTGTTACAATTGTGGGGATCTGACCCACTACAGGAACCGGTGCCCAAGGCTAGCCAACCAGAACCAGAACCAGAACCAGAATCCGGCTCCGGCTCGAGGCCGAGTTTTTAACATGAATGCTCAAGAGGCTCAGGCTGACGATAATGTGGTGAACGGTACGTTCTTTATTAATAATCAGCCTGCGTCTGTTCTTTTCGATTCCGGTGCCGATAAAAGTTTCGTGTCTTTGTCTTTTGAGCAAATGCTTCGCGTGTCTAGAACGAAACTAGGCAAATCTTTGACCGTAGAAGTTGCTAGTGGTGAACCCATTATTCTTGATTCTATTCTTCGTAACTGCCAGTTGAATCTTAACGACCATCTTTTTCCTATTGACCTCGCGCCTATGCAACTTGGAAGCTTCGACGTTATTGTGGGAATGGATTGGTTATCCAAGCATCACGCAGAGATAGTTTGTTCTAAGAAGATTGTTCGTGTGCCGCTTTCGACAGGCGAGATCCTGCAAGTTCAAGGTGAGAAGCCTATCGGTGGTCTCAGACTCATGTCTTGTTTTAAAGCTCGGAAGTATCTGCAGAAGAACTATGTGGCTTTCTTAGCACATGTTACAGAAGATAGAGGCAAGGGTAAGTCTATTTCAGATATTCCTGTCGTTCGGGATTATTCTGAAGTGTTCCCTGAAGATTTACCTGGTTTACCTCCAGCACGCCAAGTCGAGTTCCGCATTGATCTCGTACCTGGTGCAAACCCCATTGCCAGAGCTCCATATCGTCTTGCACCGTCTGAGATGCAAGAGTTGTCTAAGCAGCTTCAGGAGCTCTCTGACAAAGGTTTTATACGTCCTAGTTTTTCACCGTGGGGTGCTCCCGTTCTTTTTGTCAAGAAGAAGGATGGATCCTTTAGGATGTGTATCGATTATCGTGAGCTTAACAAGCTTACCATCAAAAATCGATATCCTTTACCTCGCATAGACGACCTCTTTGATCAGTTACAAGGCGCTTCTTATTTTTCGAAGATTGATCTACGATCTGGATATCATCAACTTCGGGTGCAAGAAGAAGACATTCCGAAGACAGCGTTCCGTACTCGTTATGGACATTACGAGTTCACAGTCATGCCATTCGGTTTGACTAATGCTCCTGCTGTTTTCATGGACTTAATGAATAGGGTCTGCAAACCCTATTTGGATCAGTTCGTCATTGTTTTTATCGATGACATCTTGATTTACTCTAAGACGCGAGCTGATCACGAGCAGCATCTTCGTCTTACTTTGGAACTCCTAAAGAAAGAGCAACTTTTCGCCAAATTCTCCAAGTGCGAATTTTGGCTTAAAGAAGTTCAATTCTTAGGACACATTATCAACGAACGAGGTGTTCATGTAGATCCCTCCAAGATCAGTGCGATTAAGGATTGGGATACACCTACTACTCCTACTGAAGTTCGTTCTTTTCTTGGTCTAGCGGGTTATTATCGCCGCTTCATTGAAAACTTCTCTAAGATTGCAGTTCCTCTAACTGCTCTAACTCAGAAGAAAATGCCCTTTTATTGGGGATACAAACAAGAGGAAGCTTTTCAACACCTGAAGCAGAAGCTTTGCGATGCGCCTGTTCTATCATTACCTGAGGGTGATGATGATTTTGTCATGTATTGTGATGCATCGAAATTGGGTCTTGGCTGTGTTCTGATGCAAAGGAACAAAGTCATAGCCTATGCATCAAGACAATTGAAGATACATGAGAAGAACTACACCACTCATGATCTTGAGTTGGGTGCAGTTGTCTTTGCTCTCAAAATCTGGAGACACTATTTGTATGGTACAAAATGTGTGGTTTTCACTGACCACAAAAGTCTTCAGCACATCTTCAACCAGAAAGAACTCAACATGAGACAACGACGTTGGGTCGAACTCCTAAACGACTATGACTGCGAAATTCGCTACCATCCTGGTAAGGCGAATGTCGTAGCCGATGCATTGAGTCGCAAGGAACGTACTAAGCTTCATTGTGTACGTGTTCAGTCTGTTATTCAAGCTCGATCCGATATTCAAGCACGCATTTCTCAGGTTCAACAATCTTGTGTTTCACAAGGATTGATGGATAAGGAATTTCCTTACCACATAACGCCTGCTCTGGAACTGAAGGACAATGGATCATATTACTTCATGGACCGTTTGTGGGTCCCAAGCCAGGATGATATTCGTACCTTGCTTATGGATGAAGCCCATAAGTCTCGCTATTCTATTCATCCGGGCTCAGATAAAATGTATAAGGATCTTCGTATTCACTATTGGTGGCCTGGTATGAAGAAAGACATTGCCTTATACGTTTCAAAATGCCTTACTTGTCTTAAGGTTAAGGCTGAACATCAACGTCCTTCGGGTTTATTGGAGCAACCAGAGATCCCAGTTTGGAAATGGGAAAACATTACTATGGATCTTGTTACCAAACTCCCGCGCACTAAGAAAGGTCATGATGCCATCTGGGTAGTCGTTGATCGTCTTACAAAGTCAGCACATTTCTTGCCAATCCGCGAGGATTTTCCTACTGACAGACTTGCTCAAATCTATGTAGATGAAATTGTAGCTCGACATGGTGTTCCGTTGAACATCATTTCTGACAGAGATGCTCGTTTCACTTCTCATTTTTGGAGAACCATGCAATCTGCCATGGGGACCCAACTTAATCTGAGCACAGCTTATCATCCGCAAACGGATGGTCAATCTGAGAGAACAATCCAGACTCTGGAGGATATGCTAAGAGCTTGTGTGATCGATTTTGGTGGTAGCTGGGATTCACATCTTAAATTGATTGAATTCTCCTACAACAACAGTTATCACACTAGCATCAAAATGGCTCCTTTCGAAGCTCTCTATGGTCGAAAATGTCGTTCACCAGTCTGCTGGAATGAGATTGGCGAGGCTCAACTTACTGGACCTGCCCTCATTTTAGAGACAACAGATAAGGTCAAGAAGGTTCGTGATAACCTTCAGGCAGCTAGAAGCCGTCAGAAGATTTACGCGGACCCAAAACGCAAAGCCTTGGAATTTCAAGTCGGTGATCGTGTATTACTTAAGGTCTCACCTTGGAAAGGTGTGATCAGATTTGGAAAGAAAGGAAAACTTGCACCTAGATACGTTGGACCATTCAAGATCGTCGAAAGAATCGGAAAGGTAGCCTACAGACTTGAGTTACCTCCTGAACTGGGAAATGTTCATCCAACTTTTCACGTGTCCAATCTCAAGAAGTGTACAGCTGATGAGAACTTCTCCATACCGCTTGACGAAATTCGTGTTGGCAAAACACTGAAATTTGTTGAGAGACCAGTGGAAATCATGGAACGTGAAGTCAAGTGGCTTAAGCGCAAGCGCATTCCTTTGGTCAAAGTTCGCTGGGAAGCTAAACGTGGACCTGAGTTTACTTGGGAACGCGAAGATCAAATGAAGGCGAAATATCCACATCTTTTTCCACAAGTTTCCTCTAAATAAATTTCGGGACGAAATTTCCACAAGTAGGGGAGACTGTAACAACTGTGCTTGTAATCACTATGAACAGTTCTGTTATCAATAAAACAATGTTATTTGATCCCAATGTTTGTTTGATTGTGTTTTACATTTTTCATGTTTTGACTTTTATGTAATTTCAAACTCTACATCACTTTCTGGAGAGTTATACGCAAACTAGTGCGTAAACGTACTCAGTTTAATGCGAGAAATACTCCGGAACATCAACATATACTCAACATACTTTAAATAACCTTTACATAACTTAGAAATAAGTTTTGAAGGCTTTGGTATGGCAAAAACAAGTTTATTCGACTACAGGGACTAAATATGACAAACTGCGAAAGTATGTCAATTTGAACTGTAACAAACATTCCGGAACATGACCATAAGTTAAACACACCTTAAATATCCTTTACATAGCTTAGAAATAGGCTTTGAGGGGTTTAGTATGCTAAAATAAACTTTTGGGACATTCAGGGACTAAAAGTGTCAAAAAGTGCACAAGTTTGCATTTTCGCGCATAACTTACGTTCTGAATACATCTGGACATCCAAAAATTTATGAAAGCATGACTACATTATATTTTAGTGTTCGCCATAAGAAAAATCCATTCGTTGCGTCATTTGGTTCGTTTTTCACGCTTATGCGCATTCCGTCGTAATTAAGCGAACATCGCGTTCGTACGGTTAAACGAACCGACATTCGAGATATTTTTGAGCACATTTTAAGTTCCCTATACTTTAACTTCATTTTAGAGCTTTGAAATGGGGTTAACGGGCCTTAAACGTGTCGAAAATGGGCTGAATGCATGACAGGGACCAAAAGTGTAATTCTGCCAAACTTGGGCCTAGCGGTGCGCTACACTTTTAGTGTAGCGGTGCGCTAGGGGTCTCCAGACCAGATGCAGAGTATTTAACAGCCTGTTTGCAGCTGTTAACCACTTCCTAATCCCTTGCTAAGTGTTGATTTCCTATGGTGAGTGGCAAATTAGCCACCATAAGGTTCCGACAAGTGTACGGCCTTGATCGTTGCCTCCTTCTCCAAGAAACGATCCTAGCGGTGGACCATTTCCTATAAATACCCACCAACATCACACCCAAAAACTCACACCTTTGAATCTGAACTTGCTCTCTAAGTTGTCGTGTTTAACACTTCATACCTGAGAGTGTTCGGATCCAAACCTTCCATTCTTGGACCCTTCGTAAGTATTCTTTCGTTCTTTTCCTTATTTTTACTGCTTTTCGAGTCAGAAAGTCAAACTTTGTTTGACTTTCAGCATTGACCAGTAATGGTCAATGCGAAGTTCGTGTGAACTTCGCAACGTGAGTGTAATCACGTTGGTCATAGTCCTTTGGGACTATGCCCACTGATTACCACGTTGTCTAGGGTCGTAGGGTAGGCGATCTAATAAATCGCCTATACCTTCGAACCCGACCCAGTTTGGTCGATCATTAGGATCCGACCAAACACATTAGGTGACCATAGTGTAGGGAATAACCTTCCGAGGTTATACCTTATGGTCACGACGTTTAAGTAGTTATATGATAGGTAGTTTATATGCCTTAGGTAAATTACCAGAATACCCTTTTCATACATAATTGGTAATTAAGTATATGTAACCTAAACTTTTGTCACGTAACTGATTATGTAACATGTTTAGGCATATAATACTTGTCATAGGACTAGTTAGGCGGTCCAAACGCGTTTCACGCGCACGACACGTTAAAGTAGCATAAGCTTCCTAAACGGGTCGTAATGGGTCGTAAACAATTATGTTAAGTTTCATTTAGCATGTAGGCTTTGTTAAACCAAATGACACGAGTCTCTACACTCGTTTGGTTTACGAAACCTCATTCTATCCAATCATCCGATTAAAGTCCGGTTATTAACATAGTTACCTATATTAGGTGCCGTTTGATTCCGAGATCTATAGCATTACTTGGTGATTATCTTTAGACATCTGAGCAATCACAGGTGAGTACATAGACCCCTCTTTTACTGTTTTCCAAACTGTTTTGGGGTGGAACACATGTGCCTACTTGTTACTTTCATGCTTTCCTGTTTTCACATCATATACATGCTATGTTCGTTAGTACATTATAGTACATGATTTCATTACATCTTATGCTAGGTGTGCCCATTGTGTGCATTACTTAGTACATCGTTTTACATGACATTTCATGCTAGGTATGCCCATTGTGTGCATTACTTAGTACATCGTTTTACATGACATTTCATGCTAGATATGCCCATTGTGTGCATTACTTAGTACATCGTTTTACATGACATTTCACGCTATGTATGTTCATTTGATTACATACTTAGTGCATTGTTTTCACATGCTCACATTTTGTTATGACATTTGGTTTGTTTACATGGGACAATATATCCATTAACATTAGCTACGCCGTTCGTTAGTAGGTAGTGGTACCATAGGAATTGACAACTCCCGTTCCGGACATCCCAGGGTAAGGGGACAGAAAGGAATGACCGAATTCGTTGACATTAAGACAGATAGACCTTTAATTTGTTTAAAGGGTTTTATCACCACAGTCGCCAGGCTTGGATGTATGCATATTCACAATACCACATAAATGTTCATATTAAATAGTTGCATGCATTTACACAAAACATAGCTTTGATTTAAACCAAGTTTTACTTCAATACTTTGTTTTTGTGCATATGGTTTAGTTGAGACATTTCACTTGCCATACATGGACATTTTGACATAGACATTTGACATGGATAATTGACATAGACATTTGACATGGATATTGGACATAGACATTTGACATGGATATTTGACATAGACATTTTGACATGATTTACATTTGACACAAACATCTTTGACATTGGTTTTACATACTACATGATTTACATCTTGACATAAACACTTTGGCATATTATTCAATACATTTGACAAATGGTTTAAACATAGACTTCTTACATTGGTTGGTTTGGTTTGATTAAGTGATTAAGTAACGATGCGTGTGTAATATGATACAAGCATGGTGGATACGCCGCTGGTACTTCCTATATATAAGTGTTTGTATGGTATTACATGGCGTAACGTTATTTGAATCATTTCAGTTTGAGACATAGAACATTTTTATACAAATAACATACTTTTCACAAGACATTGATTTACAAACAACTTATCTTATACAAACACATTTTTACATGGTTATCTATTTAACCTGACAATTACTTATACATATCATCTGATCTTATTGTTTTCAAATGATTTACAAGACAAAGCAAATAACAAGGTTCATGACTAAACATTTTCTCAAACATAAGTCATGAATCTTATTTTCACAAAACCTATGTATCTCACAGGCATTTTTATGCTGACGTACCTATTTTCACATGTGTTTTCAGGTGCTTTTCCATAGGATGTTGATCATGATACTAGGGCGGACCTGTGCCTTAGAGACTTTAAAAGAAGATAGACTATGTTTAATTATGTTCTGAACTCTTTAATTACCTGTTTGAAACAATGTAACACCCTTGTTTAATAATTAAATAAAACTTTGTATGCCATGGTTATGAGACAATTAATTCTGTCGCAACACGCCCCGATGTTTCCGCCGCGATTTGTTGTTTTACGCGGTCGGGGTGTGACACAAACTTTGCATTCTTTGATGCAATTTTTGCAGTCAACATCACCACTGTCTTTCTTACCTGACTCAGTCGTTGACGCGTTTGAACTAACCTGGCTTTTAGACTCAGAGACAGATTTAGAATCTACCTTAAGTGCCTTAGCTGCCAGCACCTTGTCAGCCATCTTTCCTATATTTTCAGCATTCAACTCCTGTGTCGTATCAATGATCCCAGTGTCAATCTTCTTTGACTTCTCTTTCTCTTCTTTCTCCATCTTCTCTTTATCTTCTTCTTCTCCACTTCCCCACCATTTCTTCTACCAATAATCATCTTCAACTTTATACTCTTTGATTATGGTTTCCACATCAAGAGTGTTATGATCAATAGCAATGTTTCCATAGGGGTCAAGATAACATTCTCTGTCTGGATCCCATCTTTTTGCTCTTTTTGCCTCAGAAAAAATACCAGCTATTCTGATCAATTTGTTTGTGGCCAAACTCTTTCTGTGATTATACTTCTGTTCTTCAGTTCTGTTATCTTTCCAAGGAATAGGTTCAGTTTTTGCCATGAAAGCATATCCGACCGCATCCTCTTCAGGTAACAACTCACTCCAGTCAAAACCTTCATCGTCGTGAATCACCGCAAGAGCTCTAGATTTTTCTTTGTTATCTTCAATCTGCTTCATTCTTGGCGGCTCTGATTTGTTCTGATGATAAATTGCTTTCTTGTAGTAATCTTCTCTGAATGGGTTTTCAGATTCATCAGCATACGCATTTCGGCATTCACGCTTAAAGTGACCTTTCTGTTTGCACTTAAAGCACATCACCTTAGACTTGTCAAAACCCAACTTGGTAGATGGTCCACCAATTGACTTCCTTCCGGTTATCTCCATGAAACGCTGTGCTCGACGAACAGCACTGGCCATACACCACCTTATGTCGATCAGTTCCATCTCCTCAGGATCAATCTGATTATAATCTTCTTTCGTCAGGTTGGTGTTGCCTATCTTCCCTGCTACAAGACTTTCATAAGATTCTAGCACAGATGCTAAGAAAACCATCTGTTGCTTTGCTGACTCCTCGCTGAAGGTTTGAGCGTTCTTTAAGTCTACAGTGATGTTGCATTGAAATAGATTCTTTGCATTAGACTGATTTGAATTTGATGAAGACCCACTGTGATATCCACTGTGATATTCACTGCTTTGACTTTCTTTGCTCGTTGTGGAAACATTCTCAGCAGAAAACGCTGTCTTGGGAGATGTGTTCTTTGGCATCATGCTCTTTGGATAATACAAATCCAAGTTCTGCTGATAAGATGAATGATTGACTTTGTGTGTCTTCTTTAATTCCAACTCGTGACTCTCTAGTCTCTCAATCAGCAAGTCTACTGTAAGTTCCTCAGACTTGATCATATTTTTTAACATCAGGGCATAATATTGCCAATCCATCTCATCGGGCAATGCATCAAACAATTTGTCGACTAGCTCTTCTCGAGAATAGGAAATTTCATGTCTCGCCAACTCCAGTTTTAGATGCCCAAACCTCTCAATCATTTTACAAACTGATTCATTTTTTAAACACCCAAACAAATCAAACTCTTTTCTAAGTAGTATCTTTTTGTTTTTCACAATTTCTGTGCTTCCTAAACATTTGGTTTTCAACTTATCCCAGAGATCTTTAGCACTAGAGTATTCGATCAAAGATATTATATCTTCTCGAACAGATTGAAACAGCAACGCAACACATTTCTGCTCAGCAACAAAAAATTCTATCTCTTCAGGTGTTGTCAAGCTTTCACCTTTTTTGCCTCCATCATTGTAACCATTTTTTAGACTTTTCCAGCTAGGAAACGCAAAAGCCATCAACCAATCCTCAAATTTCTTTGCCCACCGACTATATTCTTCAATAGCCATCAACTTCGGGGGTTTGTTATAGGTTCCAAACGCACTTTCAACCTCCAATGCATCCGATAGCTTTTTCTTTGTATTCGGCGTGTTCTCATTGGTGTTACTAGAAGATGTATCATTTCCACCATCTCCAGCAAACGCAAAGACATCATAAAACGGATTGAAATCATCCATCATGTACCTGAAACAATTAACAAAAACATAGAACATTCTTGGTTTTGCAAAATGACAGATTCAAACGGAATCTGTTCAATTGGAATGGTTCAAACGGTATAGTTCAAACTAAATGGTTCTTTTCAAAAAGAATCTATTATTCCGTTTGAAACAACACTAATCAAGTTTTCAAACGAAACAACTTTCTTCTCATAGAACTCTTCATTTGATTTCGAAAAAATCTCAGATTCTTCATCAGAAAGTGAATTTGAACCATTCACAAACACTTTCTTCTCAGTAAACTTCTTGTTCTGAAAATTCTTTCTTTGATAGTACTTACCACCCTGATAACCAACTATTTGTGAGTTTTGATTTTCAGATTTTTGTGGTTTTGTATAATGATTGGATGACTGAACTGATGAGCTTTTATTTTCATTTTGAAAAATTTTCAAATTTTTACCTTTTTGTTTATGTCCCACATTCTTCTTTACAGGTTTTTACGTTGAGCATTCACCTTTCTCAGTAGAATGTAAAACAGTATTTTTAAACATTTCATTTAATTTCAAAAATGTTTTTCTTTTTTCTTCTTTTTTTTTCTTTTTCATCATCAGATTTATCATCACAATCTTCAATTTTGATTTTGTCAAAATTTGTGACATTGTCACTTATTGAAACTGAATTGATCGGTTTTGGACAAAGATGTGATGTAGAAGTCACAAAACTTTTCAATTTATTCTCTAAATCTTTGATTTTCTTTCTATCACATTCAGCTTCTTTTTCGAGTCGAATAATCGTCTGACGATGGGAATTTATTACCTTTTGCTTTTCAATATTATTTCCGCTAAAAACAGATCTCCCATCTTCAAGAATCTTTATTTGGCTTTGAAAATCTTTTTCAATCTTTAATTTTTCATTTTCAAAATCTTTTTCTTTTTCTTTAAAATTTTTGTTTTCTAATGACAAACTCTCAACATTCTTCAAAAGTTTGTCATTTTCAGATCTCAGTTTTTCACAATTCAAGCGCAACTCCAAAATCTGTTCATTATCAGCTTTCTTCTCGTCTTTCAAAGCTTTGTTTTCCAATGTCACATCTTTCAAGAGATTTACATTTTCTGCTTCGGATTTTTCGCATTTTGAGCACACCACTTCATATTTTGAAGTTTCATTTTTCTTGGATTCTTCAATCTTTGAAATATCCTGTGTCTTTGTCTTGTATGTACCTGCACAAAAAATTTTAACAAAATCAAGAGGATTCATATATTCATCAATATAACAACCCCTCTTAATATCGTATTTCATAACATTTTTTTGCATCAAGACATACAAAGATTCTTTTTCTCATTTCAATGATTACATCCAAATTTATCTTTTCTAAATCTTCTTTTATTTCATCCATTAACTTTCTTTTTCTTGACACTTGTGTGATTTAAGTCTATTGATGAAATCTCTTAAACATAAACATTCTTATCACTTCTAATCTCATACCAAGATTGACTAGGCCAATTATTTAAATTTTCAAGATTCTTGTTTTCCTTTTCCTCAAACATTTTAACCACAAAATCTTTGTTAAATGTCTTGAACTCTATTAAATGTGTCACACAACAATTTGATCGGTTTTGACACCGTATGATTGCGTAACGACACGTTCAACGTGCGGAATCCGTGAACGTGTGTGATCGAACACACAAGAACGTGATTCTATTGAATAAGATGATGTGTACAAAGCCGAGAATCACATGAGAGAACTTTCTCTCTCTAAGATTAAATCTCCTAAACCTCGAAATGAGCAAAAGTCTTAATTGAAACAACTGAAGCTCCTATTTATAGGCTCAAGGTTTATAAGGTAGTTCACCTTATTTACCATAATGCCACCTTGCCTTTCTAACTAGATATTACAATAAAACCCTAGAATTCTTCTGTTTCTGCTACGGACTAGATTGACGGAGGCGATAGACACATAATGCACTAACACCCTAGAACCTCTCTACCTCCATGCGGCAGCCATAAACCCTCACCATCATCTTTCTAGGAAATCTTGTGTTTCATCTCAACCGGTTAGTGTACGACTAATCGATTAAATCTGTTTGTATCTTGTATGATTGCTATGTGTGATGAATCTGTTGACTATTGTGTTATACTTGTTAGGGTTATAGATGCTAATGATTTCCTTGCATGAGAATTGGTGATGATTGATTCGTGACAGTTGTACTCTCTTGTGGTTATAGGTTGTTAGAATACATATAGGCGCGTTGATATGATTAGGGTTTCAAGATTCATAGTTGGAACGATTGCATTATTGGTTTGTATAGGATGTTGTAGATTGTTGATCAACGAGTTAGGTTGTTAATATTGATGAATCTGATGGTTTTGATTTCATGTAATAACTATCATATGTGTTGGGTTGATTGGACGGATAATTGGATTACGTTTGCAAACAATTTGTTTTGATGGCAGTTAGGGTTTCTGGGTAACCATCAGTTACACGACGTAACTGACCTAATGGACGAAACGCCAATCAGGACAAAACAGGAGGGGGTTTCGCCGAGGGTAAACACGACGAAACGGGTGGGTTTCGCCGAAAGGATGCACGACGAAACCAGGGGGTTTCGCCGAAGGGGTTCACGACGAAACAAGTATGTTTCGTCAAGTTATTAAACATGCACAGTAACTCGGTTAGGTCTGTTAAGGGTTAACTGGGTTAGTTAGCTGTTGTTAATGATAAGCATGACTTGCATGAACTTGTATAACTGATAAATGCTATGTGTTAGTGGTTACTTGCATGTACGTGATGATCTTGACTGTTAGTCGAAACTTGTGAATGTCAACTGATTGTGTGTATGTACAAACTATAGGCTTTGACTGATTAATTGGAATCAAGTAATAATCAACCGAGCAAACCAAGGTGAGTTCACACTTTCACAAGGCATGGGATTCCCAAGGGTTGGGAATGGGTAAAGGATTAAACCAACACCACGTGTCATCCTAGTTTGGAACACGTACACACCCTCTTACTTGAAGGGTGACAACATGTGATAAGGATTTATTGGAAACTACGTGATCTCCTAGTTTGGGATACGTACACACCCTCTTTATTGAAGGGTGATAACATGGATTCTAGATCAAAACTCTATCATTAAGTCCCTCATTTTTATATCGACTTAATCGCCGGGCCAATGGCGAGCGGGTCATTAGTTAGATAGCGCTATTTAGGTTTGACAAGCCTCACACCGTGCCACAGAGGACGGGCGTGAACTAATGGATCTGGGCACTAGTCAATGATGATAGACATTGACGGCAGGGCACCAACTTACTTTAGTCAGTGGTCGATATGGTAAACAGGTCTAGTGGTTAACATGGGAAGCCCCCCACCAACTATGGATATGTTTGGGAAACTGGGTAAATGGATTAACTTACAACTTATGAACGAACTCCTGGTTTTGAAACAACTTAACAATGAACATCAACTGTGAACTCGCTCAACTTTGTTGTTGACTCGTTGTTATATGCCTTGCAGGTCGTTAGGTACTCATGGAGCTTGCATGGGGAGGCGTGGTCGTTGTGGGACATGGATTGTCGTATACCATGTCAATCATACGTTACATTTGAACTTTGTTTTGGTTTTAAACATTATGCTTCCGCTGATTACTTAAACTATGTTTTGTTTGGACACCAATGATATTGTGTTTGGGTTTTATATTTACTTACGTTATGTTCAATATGATTGGTGGCTTGATCCTGGTCAGTCACGCCACCAAGCGGTGATACTCCGCGAGTGGATTTTGGGGGTGTGACAGATTGGTATCAGAGCCATTGGTTATAGTGAACTTGTTTTAAAAAGGGGAAAACTTTTGGATAAAACCAGACTATAACCTGAACAGTGCTCAACGATCCACAACGACGCTTCGCTCCACGTGCAAGACTCGACACTATAGGTGATATGATTCCTGTTTATATTATCTACTTGTTAGTTACATAGAATATTGTTTATGGTATACTTGGATAACGTAGTAACTACTGCTTGAAAACTTTGTGTGTTCACTCTCTTCTGTCATTCCACACTTGCGTATTGATACGACTGATGTGGGGAAAAATACACATACTTGTCCCGTGTAAATTGTATATTTTTTTGTATAGCTTTTATTTATTTTTAGTTAGTTTTAGTATATTATTATATTATATTGTGTTTTGGCAGGTCCTGGTGCAAATGGAGCGGAAACGAGTAATATGGAAATGACTAGCCAGTTGGGCAGAGTGGAGTGCCAGAGACCAAATTAAAATTGCCACTATTTTCCTTGATTAGGTCGAGCCTACTTATCTCTATATTATCAAAATAAATTGAAAATTGAAAATTGAGCTTGATTGGGCCGTAGAGTATGACACATTGAGGCCAGTGATTTATTTTGAAATCATGTCTTTGGACTTTGAAATAATGACTTGGACGAAAAGGAATACCATTCCTTTTATTAACATCAGCCAACCAATAAATATCAAAAAAAGGAGGGGACGCATACATAGAAATAGATTTGGACGCTGAAAGCAAAGTGGATCGAACTGGGGACGATAAAAAGCAAGGATTCGCACATACATGATTTAAAAATTGAGGAATCATCAGACAAAATTAATTGGGCTTGGCAGCCCACTAAGGGACGCCACTTTTCCTAAAAGATATAATATTGGGGGGAGGCGGCAATCAGGGGGAGACGCAACATCAGATTACGAACATAGACGAATTTAGAGTTCTTTTTGGACGTCTTAAAGGCTGTTTAGAGGCGTTTGAAGGCTCGGGATTGCTGGGAATCATCTGAGAACGTTAAGGAGCACACGGGATCGAAGATTACGGGTTTTATCATCTTGTTCATTCGTTTCTCGGTTGTTTTTGATTGTTTAATGATGAATTCAGTTTATACATTGATTGCTATGTTTTTAGACATGATTATTGGCTAAATTTCTGTTACTACCTAGACATGGATGAATGATTGCTTAAGTTTAATTATTTTTGGATTTATGGAAGCTATGGATTGTTTATAAATTGTAAACGGTTTGTTCTATCAGTTAGATATGTTTGCGTGCTTGATGTTGTTTGAATATTGATTAGTGCTTCGCATGAATCTTGGTGACGGTCTATATCACATAATAGAGTCATGCTAGGGTTTTAGGTTTTGGTGAGTGTCTATATCACATAATAAATCTCTAATCCTTTAGGGTGAAAATTGCATAAGTAGCCTTAGAAGTAATTATTGGTAATCTTATAAAATCAAGTGTTCTACTAATCGTCAATAGCTGTAAGGTGCGAGATTATTGCTAGGTCTAAGTGATTAAACCGCAAGGTGGGTCCTTCTTAGAAAGTTAACCTATTTGCTGCTGTCTAGCAAGTCTAACTGAGAAAACAAACCTATCCTAGGTTTAGGTCTCGTAAGGGAGTGAGCCTTGTAGGATATTTTTATAAACCCAATTAGATGTCTTGTAAAGGAGTCTAATAACCGGTAGTTTAAGAACCTTTAGGGGATCTTAGCGTGCTCTTGAGAGGGTTTAGGGGTCCTTAGATTTCCCGATAGGTGAGAATTTTAAGATCCCGGTTCCATAGCAGACAACTTCCAATTATAATCATAACTAAAAGCAATCAGGATTCCTGTCTAGGTAGTTCTTTCATTATCCTTGAGTTCAGGCTTCGTGTGAGTTCGTGTCTAGTTCGTCTAGTCTAGTTAGTATTCGTTATTTGCATTCTTAGGATTTTTAGAAAACCCCCCCAATTAATAAACATTTAGTTAAGTCGTGTCAGTCTAAGTCTAGATAGAGTCGTTATCGTGATCAGTAGAGTCTCTTGGGTTCGATACTCGGACTTCCTTAGGCTATACTACATTCGATCGGTACACTTGCCGGTTGTGTGTTTTAGGGTTTAGAGAGTCTTAGTCTTATAAATTTAAAACTTAGAGAGTCTAGAATTAGGGTAAATTTAGTTAATTTAGTTAACCCGTTTCGAGCACATCAAGTTTTTGGCGCCGTTGCCGGGGACTCTTTGGCGATTGCGTTAATTACTTTGTTTGGACTTGTTTGACATTATACGTGCTATTTGTTCGTTTGTTTGAGTCGTAGGAGTCTAAGTATTTTAGTGTCTTTATTATTTTGTTGAGTCAGTTACCACAACCACCACCTTCCCGTCCTGCTAGCCCATAACCCGTTGTCCATATGGCCAACCGTCATCAAACGGTTCATCAGGAATCCACCGCTGGTTTCACCGGTGCGAACTCACCCATTACTCTTCCCGCCATCAATAATGACAAGTCTTGGAAAATCCCGTCCTACATCTTTGCCGTTATCACCAACTCATGCCAATTTCACGGTCGTGATGACGAGGATGCCCCAGCTCACATCAGCCGCCTCACCCACCTCTGCAGCACCTTTTCCATTGAAGGTGCCAACCTTGATGCTCGTTTCCTCCGGGTCTTCCCATTCTCACTCGCAGGCCGCGCAGCCACCTGGCTTGATTCACAACCCGCGGGTACGTTTACCACATGGGCCACCCTTCGAGATGCCTTCTTTGCCAAATACTTCCCACCCGCCAAAGCATCTCGTCTTCGTGATAAGATCCATTCATTCCGGATGGAGCCTGACGAGCCCTACCACTTAGCCTGGGAAAGATTCCAAACCCTACTCTCTCGTTGCACTCAACATGGGTTATTTAATTGGGCACTTGTAGAGAAATTCTACAACGGTCTCACTCCAGAGATTCGAGCCCGTTTTGACACTTCAGTAGGAGGCCACCTCCTAAGTAAGAAAACAGTGGCCGAATGCAATGACCTTTTTGAGAGTTTCGCCAATTCCGACATCGATCATTGCGCCATCGGCAGGACTTCCATTCCTGTGACTGGTACTCCCTCGGCCGGTCAAGGAGTACACCAAGTTAGCTTGGATACATCGGTTGTCGCGGCAATGGAAAACCTTGAGAGAAAGCTTACTAGTAGGATGAACGATTTAGAGAGGAGGTTCGATAGGTGTGAGGTGTGTAGAGGGGGTCACGATACTATAGATTGTCCCACACTCACTGTTGAGCAGGTAGAGTTCATAACCAATAGAGGTCCAATGAACCCTTTCAACAATTCAAATTTAGGGTCCAATTGGCGTAGTAACAATAACACCTTCTGCTTTTCCGGTAATCCCCCTGGTTTCCAATCATGTTCGAATCAAAACAGGGGACAGGATTATTATTCTAGTGGGGGTTCGGATCAGCAGGGTCAGTTTGGTAGTTCAGGTTCAGTAGGTCAGTTAAATAGTGGGGGGTCAAACAGTCAAGGTTCAAACAACCAAGACTTGGGTAGTGGTCCAGATGAGATTAAAGCTATGTTATCCCAAATACTAGTTAAGAATCAAGCAACCGAAAGGACCTTAGAAGCAACCCAAAGGGCCTTAGAGGCCACTCAAAGAACCTTAGAGGATCATTCCATATTTTTAAAGAACAATCACTCCAACTTTTTGGACCTTCAAAGGCAAGTCAGTGACATAAATAGTCAATTGCAAGAAAGGTCTTCCGGTCAGTTCTCGATTTACACCCAACCTAACACAACCAATCATCATGTTAAAGCTATATCTACTAAGTCGGGTCTAGAGTTAAGAGAGGTTGGTCCCCCACCGGTTCGAGTAGAGAAAGAGGAGCCAATGATTTTCAAGGTCACTAACACGAGAGGGTCAAATGCTAGAGTAGAGGCAGTGGCATCGGTGGGGGAGAGTAAAGGATGTGAGAGAATAGAGACAGAGAGGGTGAGCGATCCTAGGTTAGAGCCAATGTTAGAACCTAAGTGTGGGGATCCACCCGATAGGAGAGTAGAGGATTTTGAAAAAAAGAGTACAGTGTTTAGAATCGAAGCTAGAAGCACTGAGTGAAGCTCATTGTGGGGATAGATTTAGATTTGAAACGTTTAAGTTCAAACCGCCTGATGATGAGTTGAGAGATTGTAAGAGGTATGAGGAGGTTTGGAGAGATTCGGGTAATAAGTATGATGGTGCCACGACCCGGGAGATTTGGTACACAGGTGAGCCGCGTCTATATGATCCTCCGTGAGTGTTAGAAAAGTTGATAGGCCACTTGTAGAGTTTGTAGATTTTGAGTCTTTATCATAGTCTTAGTTTTTTTAATGTTTTCATGTTTTCTTGGTTATAGAGTCGTAGTTTTTGTATATTGAGTCTTATTTAGTAGTTTTGAGTCGGTCTTTTGTTTAGAGTCGGTATTGCTTTGGTTTTTTCTTGTTTTTGTTTATGCAGGTTTGAATATGTACCACCCGTACTCAATCTCCATTCGGGTGATTTTGGAGCTACTTATCAAATTCCAGGCATTTTCCAAGTATACCAGTCAGTGTCAAAGCCGATCGCGAATGAAATGCTATACGATTGAGCTGGATTGGAAAGATTTTGGAGCTTACGCACGAATTACCAGCTAAGTCCTTTCCGATTTGCCCATATTTTTTTTGTTTCTTATTTATTTTTAGTTTTTTTGAGTCGGTTTCCATCCTACATTGAGGGCAATGTAAAGTTTAAGTGTGGGGATGGGAACTATCGTTTAGTGTCTAGTTAGTAGAGTTTTGAGTCATAAAATCTAAAAAAATTAAAAAAAATAGAAAAATGTCTTTTGAAATAAGAAGTTTGCAAAATAAAAACGGAAAATGATAGAAAAGTCGGGTTTTTGTTCGGGTTCAAATAATAATACTATGAGATAATATAATCGTGCTTGTGTCTAGTTTGGGATGCGCGGGTAGGCTAGGTTCGGTTCTGGGTTCCTTTGATATTAAATATACCTAATTGTCGGTCTACTAGTGGGTTCTCATCTAGGGAAAGTGGGGAAATTGAAACCGCCAAAAATAGTATAAGGGGCACCGTTATAAGCTAAGATCGTTAGAGTTTTTAGTCATTATCTCGTTGAAAAAGAAAAAAAATATATGAAATAAAAAGTGAGCTAGAAACTAAATGAAAGTAGCACAGGCCTATGTAATCCGAGTTGGGGATAACGACTCTACAGCCGGAATGCCTCTGGGATGTGTGAAATCGCCTTGCCGAATAAAAGTACCGAAACCTAAGTAATCTGTGGTTGGGGATCGCGACTCTACAGCCGGAATACCTCTTGGTTAGGGAAAGCATCGTCTAGACTCACGTGAAAAAAAAAGAGCAAAAAGCAAAGTCTAAGCTCATATGAAAAATAAAAAATAGATTTGATTCTAAACTCTTTGGATCTTGGTATAAAACGGTTAGGAAATAACCCAGTGGTTGTTCCTTTTGTCCTATAAGCTTGAGGGGGGATTAGGTGGACTTGCGATTCTTAGCGTGAGACCCTAGGTGGATTGACCGAACTTGAACTAAAATCGCATGATAAGGGCTTGGAACCGTGTTTGGGTTTAAGAGGATCAATATACTTGCAATCGCGGCTAACACAAGTTTCGGTTTTAACAAATAATTTAAGCTTTTGTCCCGAACGACTATTTAGACTATGATTCCGTTTTGCATAATTCTTTTTCGGGGACGAAAAAATGTTAAGTGTGGGGATATTTGATGTGGGGTAAAATACACATACTTGTCCCGTGTAAATTGTATATTTTTTTGTATAGCTTTTATTTATTTTTAGTTAGTTTTAGTATATTATTATATTATATTGTGTTTTGGCAGGTCCTGGTGCAAATGGAGCGGAAACGAGTAATATGGAAATGACTAGCCAGTTGGGCAGAGTGGAGTGCCAGAGACCAAATTAAAATTGCCACTATTTTCCTTGATTAGGTCGAGCCTACTTATCTCTATATTATCAAAATAAATTGAAAATTGAAAATTGAAAATTGAGCTTGATTGGGCCGTAGAGTATGACACATTGAGGCCAGTGATTTATTTTGAAATCATGTCTTTGGACTTTGAAATAATGACTTGGACGAAAAGGAATACCATTCCTTTTATTAACATCAGCCAACCAATAAATATCAAAAAAAGGAGGGGACGCATACATAGAAATAGATTTGGACGCTGAAAGCAAAGTGGATCGAACTGGGGACGATAAAAAGCAAGGATTCGCACATACATGATTTAAAAATTGAGGAATCATCAGACAAAATTAATTGGGCTTGGCAGCCCACTAAGGGACGCCACTTTTCCTAAAAGATATAATATTGGGGGGAGGCGGCAATCAGGGGGAGACGCAACATCAGATTACGAACATAGACGAATTTAGAGTTCTTTTTGGACGTCTTAAAGGCTGTTTAGAGGCGTTTGAAGGCTCGGTATTGCTGGGAATCATCTGAGAACGTTAAGGAGCACACGGGATCGAAGATTACGGGTTTTATCATCTTGTTCATTCGTTTCTCGGTTGTTTTTTATTGTTTAATGATGAATTTAGTTTATACATTGATTGCTATGTTTTTAGACATGATTATTGGCTAAATTTCTGTTACTACCTAGACATGGATGAATGATTGCTTAAGTTTAATTATTTTTGGATTTATGGAAGCTATGGATTGTTTATAAATTGTAAACGGTTTGTTCTATCAGTTAGATGTGTTTGCGTGCTTGATGTTGTTTGAATATTGATTATTGCTTCGCATGAATCTTGGTGACGGTCTATATCACATAATAGAGTCATGCTAGGGTTTTAGGTTTTGGTGAGTGTCTATATCACATAATAAATCTCTAATCCTTTAGGGTGAAAATTGCATAAGTAGCCTTAGAAGTAATTATTGGTAATCTTATAAAATCAAGTGTTCTACTAATCGTCAATAGCTGTAAGGTGCGAGATTATTGCTAGGTCTAAGTGATTAAACCGCAAGGTGGGTCCTTCTTAGAAAGTTAACCTATTTGCTGCTGTCTAGCAAGTCTAACTGAGAAAACAAACCTATCCTAGGTTTAGGTCTCGTAAGGGAGTGAGCCTTGTAGGATACTTTTATAAACCCAATTAGATGTCTTGTAAAGGAGTCTAATAATCGGTAGTTTAACAACCTTTAGGGGATCTTAGCGTGCTCTTGAGAGGGTTTAGGGGTCCTTAGATTTCCCGATAGGTGAGAATTTTAAGATCCCAGTTCCATAGCAGACAACTTCCAATTATAATCATAACTAAAAGCAATCAGGATTCCTGTCTAGGTAGTTCTTTCATCATCCTTGAGTTCAGCCTTCGTGTGAGTTCGTGTCTAGTTCGTCTAGTCTAGTTAGTATTCGTTATTTACATTCTTAGGATTTTTAGAAACCCCCCCCCCCCCCAATTAATAAACATTTAGTTAAGTCGTGTTAGTCTAAGTCTAGATAGAGTCGTTATCGTGATCAGTAGAGTCTCTTGGGTTCGATACTCGGACTTCCTTAGGCTATACTACATTCGATCGGTACACTTACCGGTTGTGTGTTTTAAGGTTTAGAGAGTCTTAGTCTTATAAATTTAAAACTTAGAGAGTCTAGAATTAGGGTAAATTTAGTTAATTTAGTTAACCCGTTTCGAGCACATCAACGACACACTTCTCACTTGTGTCCTCTGTATTGTGAAGATCATGAGTGGACGAATCAACCTCACACAAGCCCAGCTGACAGCCTTGATCAACGAAAAAGTTGCTGCGGCACTTGCAGCCGCTCAAGCAGGAGGTATACACTGCAGTCGTAACTCACACTAGGATCTTTAGATCCTACCCTCATGAACCAACTCTTGTGTTTAACTTTGTCCTGTTCTTATATACGCAACAGGTCAGCATGCCCAGCCGCCTGTGTGAACGTTCAAGACTTTTATGGAATGTCGTCCTAGTACTTTCAGTGGCACTGAAGGGGCCGTTGGACTCCTCCACTGGTTTGAGAAGCTCGAGTCTATTTTCGAGATGTGTGAATGCCCTGAGGCTCGTAGGGTGAAGTATGCCACTAGTACTCTCGAAGGCACTACGCTGACTTGGTGGAACGCGCAAGTTCAGATACTGGGGTTGGCGGCTGCTAAAGCCACCCCATGGAATGATTTTAAGGAACTGATCAAGCGAGAATACTGTAATCGTGACGATATCCACAAGCTGGAAGTGGAGTTCTATAACCTGAAGATGACGGGGTCAGAGATAGAGGCGTATACGAAGCGATCTAACAAACTGGCAGTGTTATGTCCAACTATGGTGGATCCTCCCATCAAGCGTATCGAGCTGTACCTCAAAGGCTTAGTACCAGAGATTCAAAGCCATGTGACTTCTGCTAACCTTGCTACCATCCAGGATGTTATTCGTCTTGCTCATCGCCTCACAGACCAGGCAGTGGAACAGAACAAGCTGCCTAAGCGTATTTTCTGATGCTCCCAACGACAACAAGCGTAAATGGGATGGGATCTCAAGCAAGGGTTCGACATCAGCCCTGTCTCAGTCTCAGCAGCGAAAGACTAACGACTACAAGAGCCCTGGTCAGCAATCTTCGGGAAGTCAAGGGCAGAGTGGGTACAAGGGGAACCACCCCAAGTGTAATCGTTGTGGTTTCCATCATAGCGGACCGTGTACTAGGGGCACATGTCAGAGGTGTAACAAACCTTGCCATGTGGCCAAGGATTGCAGGAGTCTCTACCCTGCAAATCAGCAACGACAGAACCAGTAGCAAGCTCCGCAGAATCAACGTCAACAACAACAACAGCAGCAGGGTAACAACAAGGGATGTTTTCAGTGTGGTGCTGAGGCCACATCAAAAGAGACTGCCCCCAGCTGAATCAGAGGCAGAACAACAATAATCAGGGGAACAGAAACAATAATGGGGGAAACAATGGTGACAACGGTGCCAGGGGTCGAGCTTTTGTGATTGGTCTGGGTGATGCAAGGAATGATCCCAACGTCATGATGGGTAAGTTTCTACTGGACGACTTTTATGTTAATGTTTTATTTGATTCGGGTGCCTATACCAGTTATGTGTCTCTAAAAGTTAGTCAAATGCTTAAACGTACCCCAACACTTTTGAACACCAAGCACATGGTAGAACTAGCAAACGGTAAAAGTCTTGAAGCCACACACATAGTTAGGGGTTGTAATCTCATCTTAGCTTATCAGACCTCCTCTATCGACCTCATTTCTATCGACATCGTTATTGGTATGGATTGGCTATCTCAACATCGAGCAGAGATTCTTTGCATGGAGAAGATCGTCCGCTTTCCTCATTCAGATGGAGAACCTTTAGTGATTCATGGTGACAAGAGTGGTGCTGTGGTGGGCATCATTTCTTTTCTTAAGGCCCAGAAGTGTTTGCGAAAGGGCCACACTGTTATTCTAGCCCTCGTTACATACGCCTCAAAGAAAGAGAAGAATATAGAAGATTTTCCGATCATACGTGACTATCCTGAGGTATTTCCTGAGGAATTACCTGGTCTCCCGCCTCATCGTCAAGTTGAGTTTCAAATCGAGCTAGCTCCTGGAGCAGCACCAATAGCTCGAGCACCCTATCGTTTAGCTCCATCAGAACTTGAAGAACTATCCACGCAACTACAAGAGCTCTTGGATAAGGGTTCTATTCGTCCTAGCTCTTCGCCTTGGGGAGCTCCAGTATTATTTGTGAAGAAGAAAGACGGTACTTTCAGAATGTGCATAGACTACCGCGAACTCAACAAGGTGACTGTAAAGAATCGCTATCCACTTCCACGCAATGATGACTTGTTCGACCAGCTGCAAGGGTCGAGCTACTACTCAAAGATTGACCTGAGGTCAGGTTACCATCAACTAAGAGTTCAAGACGAGGACATCTCTAAGACAGCATTCAGGACTCGTTATGGACATTATGAGTTCCTGGTTATGCCTTTTGGATTGACGAACGCGCCTGCGGTCTTTATGGATCCTATGAACAGAGTGTGCAAGCCCTATTTGGATAAATTTGTTATTGTATTCATCGACGACATCCTGATCTATTCTAAGACTCAGGAGGAACATGAGCACCATCTACGGCTTATCTTAGAACTCCTTCGAACAGAACAGTTGTACGCCAAATTTTCAAAATGCGACTTTTGGCTTCGTGAAGTCCACTTTCTAGGCCACGTGGTAAACAAGGATGGGATTCATGTTGATCCATCCAAGGTAGACTCGATCAAGAACTGGCCTGCACCTCGTACACCAACAGAAATCTGCCAATTCTTGGGTTTGGCGGGCTACTACAGAAGGTTCATCAAGGATTTCTCCAAGATTGCACAACCTCTCACTTCACTAACTCAGAAGGGTGTCACCTACCGTTGGGGTGAGGCACAAGAATCTGCATTTCAGCACCTAAAGGATAGACTATGTAGCGCACCGATTCTCTCATTGCCAGAGGGCACAGACGATTTTGTGGTTTATTGTGACGCGTCAATTCAGGGTCTTGGTTGTGTGTTGATGCAACGGGATAAAGTCATTGCTTATACGGCGCGCCAACTTAAAATTCACGAAAGGAATTACACTACACACGATCTGGAACTGGGAGCTGTTATTTTCGCGCTTAAGATATGGAGACATTACCTGTACGGTACCAAGTGCACCATTTACACCGATCATAGAAGTCTCTAGCATATCTTCAAATAGAAGGAATTAAACATGCGACAACGTCGATGGGTCGAGCTCTTGAATGATTACGAATGCGTGATCAAGTACCATCCGGGCAAGGCCAATGTTGTGGCTGACGCCCTCAGTCGAAAGGATACTACGCTTAAGCATGTGCGAGCATTACAACTTACCATTCAATCTAGTCTTCCTACTCAGATATGAAATGCTCAGGTTGAAGCATTGAAAGCAGAAAACGTCAGGGCGGAGTCCTTACGTGGATCAAGGAAACGATTAGAACAAAAGGAAGACGGCGCTTACTACGTTACAGGGCGCATTTGGGTCCCACACTATGGAAACTTACGCGAACTTGTGATGGATGAAGCACATAAGTCTCGTTATTCGGTACACCCGGGTTCGGATAAGATGTACCACGATCTCAGAACTACGTATTGGTGGCCTAGCATGAAAGCTCACATAGCAACTTATGTCAGCAACTGTTTGACTTGTGCAAGGGTCAAGTCTGAATATCAGAAACCATCGGGCCTACTTCAACAACCAGAGATACCACAATGGAAATGGGAGCAAATTTCCATGGATTTCGTTACAGGCCTGCCTATCAAAGAAACAGACAAGTTCTCTACTCTAGCAGACATTTACTTAAAAGAAGTGGTTTCGAGGCACGGGGTGCCAACCTCTATTATTTCAGATCGTGATGCACGTTTTACTTCTGAATTGTGGCAAGCAATGCACAAGTCCTTTGGCTCACGTTTAGATATGAGCACCGCCTATCACCCACAGACGGATGGGCAGTCTGAGCGCACCATCCAAACCCTTGAAGACATGCTTAGGGCATGTGTGATTGATTTTGGCAACGACTGGGAAAAGCATCTACCATTAGTGGAATTTTCGTATAACAACAGTTACCACACCAGCATTCAAGCCGCTTCGTTTGAGGCATTGTACGGACGTAAATGCCGATCACCTCTTTGCTGGGTAGAAGTTGGTGACAGCCAGATCACGGGTCCAGAACTTGTAGTAGACACAACGGAAAGGATTGCACAGATACGACAACGAATGGCGGCAGCTCGCGACCATCAGAAAAGCTACGCTGATAAGCGCAGGAAACCACTCGAGTTCCAGGTTGGGGATCGAGTGCTACTTAAAGTCTCACCTTGGAAGGGTGTAGTCCATTTTGGCAAACGAGGCAAACTTAAGCCGCGATACATCGGACCGTTCGAAATCATAGAGAAAATAGGCAAGGTGGCCTACAAGCTAGACCTACCCGCAGAACTCGGTGGAGTTCACAACGTATTTCACATGTCAAATCTGAAGAAGTTTCTGTCAGATGAGACCCTTATAGTTCCTTTGAAGGAGCTCACTAGGGGGGGGATAGTGCACGGTCCTCCCAACCGTCGGAGTGATCCCACTCTGGGAGCCGCTACCCGACTAAGCTAGCTCCGCGGTGAATTCCCCTTGCCGAGTTCTTACCCTGGGCGACATATGCTACTCCCAAGACTCGAACCCGGTACCTCTGGGAAGAGGTGGGTGTCGGTGGCCAACTGGGCTACCCAAGTTGGTTTGAAGGAGCTCACTATCGATGATCAGTTGCGATTCGTCGAGGAACCAGTTGAAATCACTGACCGAGACGTTAAGGTCCTCAAGCACACCAGAATACCTCTTGTTCGAGTTCGTTTGAACTCCCGTCGTGGCCCATAGTTCACCTAGGAATGAGAAGACCAAATGAAACTCAAGTATCCCCAGTTGTTCAAGAACAGTGCAACCACTACTGAGGTTGAAGCTACTGCGGAATTTTGGGACGAAATTCCAAATCAACGGGGGGATGATGTGACACCCCAGGAAAACCAGGAAACAACGCAACATAACTAGCTTCCTCAGTAACTGCATGCTAAATTTCGTGATGAAATTTCTTTCAAGTTGGGGATAATGTGACAACTCGAGTTTCCAAGATTCCATCTTCACGTTAATTGCACGCTAATTGTTTAGTTGTTTGCTTACACGACTTGTTTGCCTTGTAATTGTACACGTTGGATTATATGTTGAGATGTTTGTTTGATATGTTATCTATTTAATGTGATTAAGGTGTCTGGTGATATAACATGTAACCTGTTCGAAAAACTTAAACTATTTAAACCTTGAATGGGTTCGACGAAACCCAAGGGTTTCGCCATTAACGACTTCGACGAAACAGGAGTGTTTCGCCATTTTATCTCGACGAAACAAGGCGTTTTGCCGGCCCACTGTTACGCCGAAGCCCATTAGGGGCCCAGTATGTTACACGTATGTTTATTGTGTATTGCTGTTTCATTTGTCACACTTTTAGCAGAATTGAAAACCCTAGAACCTCTCTACCTCCCTGCGGCAGCCATAAACCCTCACCATCATCTTTCTAGGAAATCTTGTGTTTATCTCATCCGGTTAGTGTACGACTAATCGATTAAATCTGTTTGTATCTTGTATGATTGCTATGTGTGATGAATTTGTTGACTATTGTGTTATACTTGTTAGGGTTATAGATGCTAATGATTTCCTTGCATGAGAATTGGTGATGATTGATTCGTGACAGTTGTACTCTCTTGTGGTTATAGGTTGTTAGAATACATATAGGCGCGTTGATATGATTAGGGTTTCAAGATTCATAGTTGGAACGATTGCATTATTGGTTTATATAGGATGTTGTAGATTGTTGATCAACGAGTTAGGTAGTTAATATTGATGAATCTGATGGTTTTGATTTCATGTAATAACTATCATATGTGTTGGGTTGATTGGATGGATAATTGGATTACGTTTGCAAACAATTTGTTTTGACGGCAGTTAGGGTTTCTGGGTAACCATCAGTTACACGACGTAACTGACCTAATGGACGAAACGCCAATCACGACGAAACAGGTGGGTTTCGTCGAAAGACCCTCAATCTTTATACCATGATTCAACAAATTGCTGAAGAAGAAGAGGGTTGGCAAAGATTATGGTGGGGAGGTGGAGAAGAGAAAGAAGAAGAAAAAGAGAAAGAAAAAGAGGAAAAGCCAAAGAAGATAGATGAAGGGATCATTGATATGTCAGAGGAGTTGACAGCTGAAAATTTAGGAAAGATGGCTGACAAGGTGCGGGCTGCTAAGGAAATTGACGTAGACACTAAGTCTGAATCTGAGTCTAAAAGCCAGGTCAGTTCAAATGCGTCAACGAGTGAGTCAGGTAAGAAAGTCAAAGGTGAAAGTGACTGCAAAAATTGCATGAAAGAGTGCAAAGTTTATAGTACAATCACTTATCTCAATGGTAAGAAAGTTGAAGATCTGACTGGTAGAGTCAGAAGTGTGGAAGATCAGATCCCTAACCGTGATAAATTGTTGAAAGCTTCGAACGACAGATTAAAAGAATTAACTGACAAAATTGAAAACGATAAAATTGACAAAGAAAGAGTTAGGAAAGAAAATGAACAGTTAGTTCTTGAAAATCGTTAGATTTCAGAAAAATATGAGAAGCTTAAACGAACGGTTAAAGATGCTGATGAAAGAAATGGTAAGACAACTAAGGAAAATATTCATCTGTCGGGAGTTCTTCGGGTAAAAGAAGAGTTAATCAACCAGCAACTGGATGAAATTGCTAAGTTGAAGCTTCAGTTTCAAGAAGCTCAAATTGAAAATGAACGCATCCAGTTGAAACTAAAAAGTTTCAACTCTGCAAGATTTGTTTTGCAACACATTGTTCCCAAACCCATCGGGAAAAACAAAGCAGGCGAAGATGTCTTTTCGGATGGAACCGGGGTGGGTTATCATCAAGTTCCACCACCAGTTCTAAACAATTATTCGAAAAAACAATCAGGGATGGTTAATATTGAAGATGATAATGAAGTGAAACTTCCAGACACGATTGATGTCACATTCACTTCATCTTCCGATGACGTGTGACAACCCGAACTTTCAAGGTTAACCTCGTGACTCGTAGCTTCGTATTGTTTCTTCTCACATTTCAATGTATTAATGGTTCGGCGTATGATTACATTAAACTTATTATAGTGCATTCTGATTATATTAAACTTATTATTGTGCATTCGAGTGAATGTGGAAGTTTGAGGGTCACGTTTATGAAAACCGAACCGCGCATTTCATAGGGCTTACATCACTCGCACACCCCATCCCCTTTTTGCACCCTCGGCCCAATTCCTTGAAGCCCTGTCCGAACAGAACCGAAGTGGGTTCGACCCAATTGTGTGATCACAAAAGATAGTACACGGTCCCCATGCATCTTTCATCCTTCACTTAGAAAGAAAACCCTAGAACTGCATCCTCTCTCTCTACTTGACGGCAACCTGTGGGTCGAAGCCCTTCTCCTCGTTCGAAGTGTGTTACTTCTCATTCTAGCACCCCTCTACTGTCTCGTGGTTAGTATAAAAATACTTGTTATAAATCTGTTATATGATCACGACTATGTGTGAACTTGTAAATAGAATTGTTTGAATAATCATGGAAGTTCATGTTGATGTTCTTGATCATCGCATAATTGGTATTTGATGTTGCTACTTGGTTCGATTTACATGAGCATGAATCAAAGTGGAATGATTGATTTATTGTTTGAATTGAATAATTGATTAACATTCTAGTAAGCTGCCAACTATGATTGATCGAAAATATATGGAAAGCAAATTTAGTTGTCCACTAAATTCACACAAGTCAAACAACCGATTATGATATGACAGTAGCATATGACAGTAGCTTTAGGGGTCCAATATTTGATGGTAGGTGGTCTGACAAGTAGATAACCTTGAACAAAAATGGCGGCCATGTGGGTAGCTTTGATCTAATCAAACTATATGTGTATTCTATTAAGGTTGTCATCTAGGGAATGATGAGTATTATTTAATAATATGATGGTTTGTGAGCTTCATTGAAATCAGATCGGACAAAAGTGACCGAATTCGATTGTGAAAATGTCAAATTGTTTTTCTGTTTTTACAAGATTAGTAATTGGTAAGGTGTTAGGCTCATGATTCTCGTTTTATGTGATGTTTCGTAAGATAAAGGAAAATCGTTTGGGACGAAAGTCCATGGTCAGGTACAATGTGTATGGATGGAATTTTTGTGTGTTGCACGATAAATGCCAGTTTACCTAATGAAGATTATGTGTTTAGAATATTATGTATGTTAGTGGTGATTAACGATAATTAGTTAGAGGGTTTGATAAACTAATCATACTAATAAATATATATGCTATGTGTGAAAGGTTTTGAGAAGGTGATTAGATCAATAAGTGATTACTGAATTGATGATAAGTGATATTGGCAAACAATGAAGGAAAGGGTTTGATGTTAACATACATATTGGATTGATTGGTTGATTAATTTGGGCCGCATATGACTGTTGGACACACGCCCACACTTAAGTTGATTTACTAGTTTTGTGGCCTGATGACTAGTAGCTGGACTACACCTTAGACATCGGGTTATAAGCAAACCCTATGAACGATAAGAGACCCAATCGCATATATATACTTACATCGGTATAGTCTGGTGGGCCGCACCTCAATTTGAAAAACGTAACGAACCGTCAAGTGTTGTTAGTCTGTTATGTTGTGATACGTAACTACTTGGGAATCGAATGTTTACTGTGTGTTATGTGAACTATGTGTGATATGAGCTTACGTGAACTGTTACGCCATACGTGCCACGAGATGATCGATCTATGTTTACAACTTGTTTTAATAAGTGGATGTTGGTGCATGTGTCTGATTGATATCGGTAACTATGATAGGATTGTTTGAGCAACCGAACACATAACTAGTCTTACCGAGCAAACCAAAGGTGAGTTCACTACATTCGAGCATGCGTCCCAGTGGTTGGGGACAGTCAGTGGGTATCCCGTGGAGGGATAAGTCTTTTGGGTAAAAACGGGTATATTGGTTAATATTCTCACCTATCATTCTTGTAAGTCCCTTATGTTGTTACCTGGAGGGTAACGGGTATTAGTTGGTAGCGCTACTTAGGTTTGGCACCCTCACACCGCTCCTATAGAGGACGGATGTGAACTAATGACCCAGTCGGGCCCAGTACTGGATAGGAGTACGTGGGAAAGGGCAGTCATGTACTTCAGGAGCCGTCTTGTTCGGAATTGAGATATTAACAATATTACTTGCATTTGTCAGTGAACTGTTTTACATACAACTGGTAACAAACGTTTTCTTAAACTATGAACTCGCCAGCTTTGTCTGATACACTTGTTACATGCTCGCAGGTCGTTAGGTATCTTAGAACAGGAATTTGCTGGCTGGAGGGCATGAGTGGTCATGGTTCACACCGATTGGTTTTATTTATTGAACATTGGTTCTTACATTTGTTTGGAAAATGTTTATATTGTGATACGTTAACGCTTCCTCTGAATTTTCTGGTTTCGAATAACTTATGTTTGGATTTTAATATTAAATGATGAAACTTTATTTTAAACTTATGGATTCAATGTAATTGGTGGCTCGTTGCTAGTGGGTCACACGCCTAACAGGGACACTCCCTAGGTGGTATTTTGAGGGTGTGACAGTTTGGTATCAGAGCCACTGGTTATAGTGAATTTGGTTTTAAAAACGTTCTATAAAACCAGACTATAACCGAACAGATCCGAAATCGACCATGACACTCAGCTCCAGACTGCAAGGTTTGTCTCTCGTTTACTTACTGTACTGCATAACTAGTGAACACTTACATATGATATTACATGTGATTGCACGTTTAGCACAACAGTATGAATTCATTACTTGCACGTGATATGTGATTGGTAGTGTGGTGTTTCCTTAGACATTCATGACTCGTAATTTGTGATGTTCTTTGCTTACTACTTGAGTTTGAGGAACCATTTGACATGAGTTAGGAGTAGCTGAGATGAGCATGCAAATCACAATATTATTGTGGGTGCACACATAAAAATAATGTGGGGTGCATGTGAGTCCCAGTGAGATTTAACAAGTGAAAAAGGGGTTCCGTTCCGTTATTTGGTTAATGCGAGACACAACAGTCTATAGGAGCCATAGCAGTGGCTGTCTCCTACTCGAACATGACCTTTCCATTTCTCTCTAAAACGTTTCGAATCTCGATGTTATCGAGTATTACCTGAACACCCATCTGAACGCCTAGCGAACTGTATAGAATGTTAGGTGCTTGTACGAATGTCCTTGAGTTGGTTTGTACCTTCTCGTTTCTCTTCGTTTGATGGAACTTAACGTATGGGCGTCTTAAGTCCCGAAGTGCGATCACTTCTGCAATACTCTCGCATCATACCATTTATAGCTCAGTCGACTTGAAGAACGATGGACAAGAGGGTAAAAGTAGTACTTTACCGACTTCAGCATTTAAACGACTCCAGTTACCGGCAACGAACACCAGCGATTTGACTCCAAACGAATCCTTAACCCTAGTCAACGACTTATGAGAGCCGACTTTTACGAACTAAGCGGGACATAAACGATGACAATTGACCATGATGTAAAACGTGTGACTGCCAGCACAATGAGTAGCGCCTTGGAACGTGGCACAGAATGTGAAAAGATGGACATTGTTGGTGAAGGATCGTAGGACTCCGTTTCGAGCAACGGCATTAGAAGCAAACAATCACGATGACAGCAAGGTACATGCAAATCATGACTTTCGGTATGGGAATGATGGTGGCTTCAACAGGGAATGGCCGACGTTAAGGCAAGACGCCAACAACCCAGGGAACAAAGACAGTTTTGGGAGTTTTAGTAGCAGTAGCAACAACACTGGAAATGATACTCATGGAAGGGCATTTAGGATTGGCGTGGGCGATGCCAGGACTCTAGCAACATGGTAACTAGTATGAATAGCTAATCACTTCGTCCCTGTTCCATTTAACCCTAATGCTCCTTGAATTTGAACCTGTTGTGGGATCGGCGGATGGAAAGACAATTGAAATCTCAAATTTTAGTTGGGATGCAAACTCGACTTTGTGGGATAAGTGTTCGACATCGACCTAACTTCTACTACTCTTGATGGTTGCAGTACAGTAATTAGTGTGGATTGGTTATACAGAGATCGCGCAGATATACCGGTGAGGAGAAAGTTTGTGTGGAGAATCGTTATTTGTTCTAAAGCGTCATAGGGGTGCAAAGGTAAGCGCCATTTCAGTTATGTAGGCTTGTAGTGTCTACGGAGGGATTACTCCGCTATATTAGCAACCGTTACTGAATATAGGACTAAGGAAATAGAGGATCGAGGATTCACCAATTGCTCGTGATACCCCTCAGCGAGCCACTTGAGGAACTTTCAGGTTTACTTCAACAACTGACTAGCTAGAATCTCAGTTTAAGTCTCACGCTAGAAACAGTCTTGATTTCTCGTACTTTATACCGTCTTGCACCAGGAGGGTTGCAAGAACTGTCTAATCAACTTCAGGAACTACCAGGTGGGAGTTTTAGCAATTTAGCTCCTTGTCCTGGGGAACCCGAGCTCGATTGAGGAAATGAACGACGAGTCCTTTTGTACGAATACAAGACTATCTCAAGGTGGCAATCATAGACTGTCATCCTCTATCTCGCATCGACAACCTGCTTGACCCGCTGCAACGATCAAGCTTCTATTCGGAACCCGACTTAAGATCAGACTGTCACTTGGTAGAAGACCCAGGGGGGATGACTCCTAACACGGTGTTACAGACACAGTACGGCCACTACGATTTTCTGTTCTCGTTGTTTAAGTTATTCAACACATCAGCAGCCTTAGGGATCACATGAGTAGTATGTGCCAACCCCCATCTTGCCAGATTCGCCAACCGTGTTTATCTATGACGTTTTGAATCACTTCCAGTAGAAAGGAGCACCATGAACGACACTTTTATTTCATCGTAAGCTTCTAGGGGAGGAGCATCTACGTGTGAAGTCTACCTAAGTGTGACTTCAGGATTCGAGAAGTACATTTTTAGTCATGTAATCAACAAAGTGGAGAAGTACACGTAGATCTCGCTAAGATCCATTTTGGTTTAAACTAATCGACACCAAAGATTCCTTCAGGGATGCAGCAATTCCTTGGTTTCGCTAGATACTATCACAGCTTCATCACGGGATTATCGAAAATTGCGCCATTGTAATCTCTTTAGCACAATGGGGTGCTGTTAATTCATGGGAGACAAAACAAGAGGACGTCTTTTCAGCTTTTGAAACTCAACTCTACGATGCACCGAGTAGTGTCTTTACCCGAGGGTACGGGCGATCTAGTGGTATACCATGATGATTTAAATCAGAGTCCCAGTTACCCGCCGATACAACACGAGGAATTGATGGCTTACGTAGTGGAATTACAAGAAGAACCGCACGAATCTCAACCTGCAATGGAAACTATGGTCTTTCGGTTTAAGTTGGAGGCATTACTTGGACGGTACCAGATGCACTACTTAGACCGATCATAAGGGCCTCCCATGTACCCTAGTTACGAAAGAGCTAAATCAGTTAATGGCGTCACTGCATGGAACTTTTGACTGATTACGACTGAGGAACTTGAATATGCTCGAGCTTTGTAGCACACTATCGACTCTAACCTACTTGATCAGACTCGCTCTGTTCAAACTGGAGGACTGTAGGAAGAGGATTATCAAGTTGAGTCCATGCGAGGCATGGAGAAGCAACCTTTGGCAGGTCGGACGATATTCGCTACCCCCCTTGAACGAGTGTGAATCTCATTAAACGGCAACTTAGGAGACTTGTGTTGAGCAAAGCGCTCTGGCCTCGACATTCTAGTAGTTTGGGTTTTAATGAGGGACACTAGGATTTATGAACCTTGTACTGGGCGGTCGGGCATGAAGGCCCACCCAGCAATGTATGAGAACGATGCTTGACTTGTGGGAAAGTCAAAGTGGGGTATCAGCAACCAGAAACACCCCTAAGGAAATGAGAACAAAATGCCATGGATTTTGTCGCTAGTCTACTTACAACTCGAAACGGAAACAATATCACCTGGGTGATCATTGATTGTCTCACGTAACCAGCACACTCTCTTGCACTCCAGGAAACTGACGAGTCTTTGCAGCTTGTGGATATTCCTCTGAGAGGGGCGGTTTTTAGGCACAGGGTGCCAATTTCCGATACCTTAGATTTTGATCTATACCTGATCTATGACAGTCAATGCACAACACCCTTGGCTCACGTCTAGGCATGAGCATCACTTATCACTGTGGGAAAACCGGACAGAGCAACGAACCATCCTGACACACGAAGACATGGTACGAGCGTGTGCGTGATTGACCGTAGCAAACATTTGGAAGGACACATATCTTTGGGGCATCCCGCCGTTACCGTTTTAGTATGCATACAACTCTGTGTGAGGCATTGCCTGGATAACAACGCCAACCTCCTTGTTGGACTGGGGTGGATGACAACCTAATCACGGGTCTAGGACTTGCACTCGAAACTCTTGGGAAGAAGATTATTTAGATTGGAAATCATGTGGCGACAACGTGTGATTGCCATGAAACATGATAACTTAGGAAACACTGGGAGTTTGCTGTAGGCGAACGTATCATAATCGAAAGTTTCACCCTGGGAGGGTGCGGTACACTAGGGAAAACGTGACAAGCTTAACTTACGATACGTTGGGTCATTCAGAATCCTGGAAAGAATGGGTCGCGTGGCCTACAAACTTGAGTTTCCCGACGGATTGGGTAACGTGCACAATGTCATTTATGTCTCGAACCTAGAACGGTGCCTGATGAAACATTTGTGACGCCTTTATTAGACAAGTTGCAGTTGCCGGGACATAGACGAGGAGGTAAGGTCTGTTGACATAGTCCAATTTTCAATCATGAGAGTTCGTTGGAACTCAAGGCGTGGACCGGAGTTCACGAGGGAGCGTAATAACCAACGGAGCTCTAATATCTCCAGTTGTTCGAACGGTTGAATAAACTCTTGATATCATCGAGGAATTTCGGGACGAAATTCCTTTCAAGTTGGGGATGATGTGACACCTGGGAAAATCCATAGTCATCCTGATCTAACACCGTACTGTTTTGAATTACTTATCAAATTTCAGGACGAAATTTCTTTCAAGTTGGGGATGATGTGACAACCCGAACTTTCAAGGTTAACCTCGTGACTCGTAGCTTCGTATTGTTTCTTCTCACATTTCAATATATTAATGGTTCGGCGTATGATTACATTAAACTTATTATAGTGCATTCTGATTATATTAAACTTATTATTGTGCATTCGAGTGAATGTGGAAGTTTGAGGGTCACGTTTGTGAAAACCGAACCGCGCATTTCATAGGGCTTACATCACTCGCACACCCCATCCCCTTTTTGCACCCTCGGCCCAACTCCTTGAATCCCTGTCCGAACAGAACCCAAGTGGGTTCGGCCCACTTGTGTGATCACAAAAGATAGTACACGGTCCCCATGCATCTTTCATCCTTCACTTAGAAAGAAAACCCTAGAACTGCATCCTCTCTCTCTACTTGACGGCAACCTATGGGTCGAAGCCCTTCTCCTCGTTCGAAGTGTGTTACTTCTCGTTCTAGCACCCCTCTACTGTCTCGCGGCTAGTATAAAAATACTTGTTATAAATCTGTTATATGATCACGACTATGTGTGAACTTGTAAATAGAATTGTTTGAATAATCATGGAAGTTCATGTTGATGTTCCTGATCATCGCATAATTGGTATTTGATGTTGCTACTTGGTTCGATTTACATGAGCATGAATCAAAGTGGAATGATTGATTTATTGTTTGAATTGAATAATTGATTAACATTCTAGTAAGCTGCCAACTATGATTGATCGAAAATATATGGAAAGAAAATTTAGTTTTCCACTAAATTCACACAAGTCAAACAACCGATTATGATATGACAGTAGCTTTAGGGGTCCAATATTTGATGGTAGGTGGTCTGACAAGTAGATAACCTTGAACAAAAATGGCGGCCATGTGGGTAGCTTTGATCTAATCAAACTATATGTATATTCTATTAAGGTTGTCATCTAGGGAATGATGAGTATTATTTAATAATATGATGGTTTGTGATCTTCATTGAAATCAGATCGGACAAAAGTGATCTAATTCGATTGTGATAATGACAAATTGTTTTTCTGTTTTTACAAGATTAGTAATTGGTAAGGTGTTAGGCTCATGATTCTCGTTTAATGTGATGTTTCGTAAGATAAAGGAAAATCGTTTGGGACGAAAGTCCATGGTCTGGTACAATGTGTATGGATGGAATTTTTCTATGTTGCACGATAAATGCCAGTTTACCGAAAGAAGATTATGTGTTTAGAATATTATGTATGTTATTGGCGATTAACGATAATTAGTTAGAGGGTTTGATAAACTAATCATACTAATAAATATATATGCTATGTGTGAAAGGTTTTGAGAAGGTGATTAGATCAATAAGTGATTACTGAATTGATGATAAGTGATATTGGCAAACAATGAAGGAAAGGGTTTGATGTTAACATACATATTGGATTGATTGGTTGATTAATTTGGGCCGCATATGACTGTTGGACACACGCCCACACTTAAGTTAATTTACTAGTTTTGTGGCCTGATGACTAGTAGCTGGACTACACCTTAGACATCGGGTTATAAGCAAACCCTATGAACGATAAGAGGCCCAATCGCATATATATACTTACATCGGTATAATACAGTGGGCCGCACCTCAATTTGAAAAACGTAACGAACCGTCAAGTGTTGTTAGTCTGATATGTTGTGATACGTAACTACTTGTGAATCGAATGTTTACTGTGTGTTATGTGAACTATGTGTGATATGAGCTTACGTGAATTGTTACGCCATACGTGCCACGAGATGATCGATCTATGTTTACAACTTGTTTTAATAAGTGGATGTTGGTGCATGTGTCTGATTGATATCGGTAACTATGATAGGATTGTTTGAGCAACCGAACACATAACTAGTCTTACCGAGCAAACAAAAGGTGAGTTCACTACATTCGAGCATGCGTCCCAGTGGTTGGGGACAGTCAGTGGGTATCCCGTGGAGGGATAAGTCTTTTGGGTAAAAACGGGTATATTGGTTAATATTCTCACCTATCATTCTTGTAAGTCCCTTATGTTGTTACCTGGAGGGTAACGGGATTAGTTGGTAGCGCTACTTAGGTTTGGCACCCTCACACCGCTCCTATAGAGGACGGATGTGAACTAATGACCCAGTCGGGCCCAGTACTGGAGAGGAGTACGTGGAAAAGGGCAGTCATGTACTTCAGGAGCCGTCTTGTTCGGAATTGAGATATTAACAATATTACTTGCATTTGTCAGTGAACTGTTTTACATACAACTGGTAACAAACGTTTTCTTAAACTGTGAACTCGCCAGCTTTGTCTGATACACTTGTTACATGCTCGCAGGTCGTTAGGTATCTTGAAACAGGAACTTGCTGGCTGGAGGGCATGAGTGGTCATGGTTCACACCGATTGGTTTTATTTATTGAACATTGGTTCTTACATTTGTTTGGAAAATGTTTATATTGTGATACGTTAACGCTTCCGGTGAATTTGCTGGTTTCGAATAACTTATGTTTGGATTTTAATATTAAATGATGAAACTTTATTTTAAACTTATGGATTCAATGTAATTGGTGGCTCGTTGCTAGTGGGTTACACGCCTAATAGGGACACTCCCTAGGTGGTATTTTGAGGGTGTGACATGACGATAGTGTCCAAACTGAAGTGGTGAAAAGTGTGGTTGAGAATGTTCTGAAATCTGAAAGTGACACTACTGAGGAATATGAATGTTTCTTGGACAAATACATTCCGAAATCAAAGTCCAAAAACAACTTAAATGAAGAACCTAATCTTGTCATGTATAAGATGTTGGGATCGGATAAGTTGTATTCGGATTCTGATTTTCCCATGGAGAATGTAAATGTTGCTAAATTGACAAATGTGTTTAAATTGATTGAAATAGATATGTCTGAAGTGAAAAGCTCAAACCAAACAAAAAGACAAATGAATTTTGACAAAGATAAAGCTTACTACAAGAAACCTGTTGTTCCACCACGTTTTTATAACAACAATCCAAATAGATGGTCGGGTGGTTATCAGGGTGGTAAGAATTATCAGAAAAAGAATGTTCAAAACAAGAAGTTTGTCGAGAAGAAAGTGTTTGTGAACAGTTCAAGTTCACTTTCTGATGAAGAATATGAGATTTTTTCGAAATCAAACAAAGAATTCTTTGAGAAAAAAACCTCACAGCTTCAGTCTGAAGGTACAAGTCGGGTAGCTGACACCCGTACATGCTTCAAATGCAATCAAGTTGGGCATATTGCACGAAAGTGTATCAACATGAAGCCTAAGACTGAAGTTGTGATGAATTCAAGAAAGAAAGATGATGTAAAGGGAAAAGCTCCAATGGTTGTTGAGAAAAAGGTTTTGAAAAATGAAAACATCAAAATCAAAACTGAACCTATGAAGAATGTGGTAACTAAAAATGACAAATTTTATAAGCGGGTTGCATCACCTCAACAAGCATGGAAGCCGGAAGTTGTTTCTCCAAAACCAAAGGTTTCAGAGACGGAAAAACAATCATCTTCTACCACACCAGTAAAGATGGATGTACCTTTGGATTATTATGAGAAACTTGAAAAATCAAAATCCATAGTTTCTGAAAAAAAAGATGTTCAAAAGAAAGACCAACCATCTGGTTAACCTCATAAAGATGAGTTTTTCTTATACAAAAAGGTTGAGGTTGGGTCTGAAGGAACTTTGAAAATGAATGACAAAAATTTCCGCCACTTTACACTACAAAATCTCACATCAAAATTGAGTTACCTGAGTTAAAAGAGGCTTGGGTAGCATCCAAATCTAACTAAGTGTTTGTGGTATGTGCAGGAGCTTCCGAGATCCGTTTCGCGATGGATTATGGATAGTGGAGCTTCTCGGCACATGACAGGAAAGACAACATTGCTGTACGATGTTAGGAATTTCAATGGAGGTCATGTAGGTTTTGCTGGTAATCAAGGTGGTAGAATAGTTGGTCAAGGAACGTTATCCAATGGGATTGTAACGTTTGAAAGAGTTAACTACATCACTGAGCTGGAGAATAATCTACTGAGTATTTCTCAAATCTATGATAGGATGTATACTACGCACTTCATAGACAAAGAATGTTTGATCTTGAAACCAGGATTTATTATCCCTGAAGAATGGATTATCATGAGGGCACCAAGAGTCAATGATTTGTACGTGTTGGATATGAGTGTTGCTACTACAACCACGGGCCAGGCTCATTGTTTTGTGTCTAGAGCAACGGAGAAAGAATCACAGTTGTGGCACCGCAAGATGGGGCATATACTTCTGAGGAAAATGAATCACCTGGTGCATAACGATATAGTTACTGGTGTTCATGTGAAAGGTTTTTATCTGGAAGGGGAGTGCATTAGCTGTGTCAAAGGCAAGCAGAAGAAAAAGTCACACCCTAAAAAGCAAGTCAATTCAGTCTCAAGACCTCTGGAGACTTCATATGGATCTTTTTGGTCCTGTGCATGTCAAAAGTATTACATGAGATTTCTACTGTCTTGTGGTTACTGACGATTATTCCAGATTTTCGTGGGTATCATTCTTAAAGACGAAAGATGAGACGTTTGATAGTTTGATGGCATTGTTCAGAAAAATTGAAAATTTGTACCAAAGGCGTATCAGAAGAATCAGAAGTGATAATGGTACTGAATTCAAGAACAACAAGATGGAAGAATTTTGTGATGAAAGCGGTATATTGCATGAGTTTAGTGCTCCGTACACTCCTCAACAGAATGGAGTAGCTGAACGTAAAAACAGGACACTAATTGAGACGGCTAGAACAATGCTTGCTGATTCAAAGCTACCGATAAATTTTTGGGCAGAAGCACTTGCAGCCGCATGCTATACGCTCAACAGAGTTCTCACTATCAAGAAATTCAACAAAACATGCTTTGAGTTGATCAATAACCGCAAACCAAATCTGAAGTATCTTGAACCGTTTGGGTCACCCTGTACTGTTCTAGAGTCTTTTGGAAAATTTGATCCGAAGAGTATTGAGGGAATATTCATCGGTTATACAAGTCCATTACGCCGAGTCTTCATTCCAAGTCTGAAGCGGATTATTGAAGCTCACAATGTTAAATGTCAAAGTAATACAATGCCGCCGCAGAATCCTAGAGATTCATGGCGTTATCATTACGACACTTTGTGGTATTCGTTTGACATGATGTAGGAACAAGAAGAAGAAGATGATTTCTTTGATGTGTTGGATATTCTGAGGGAGTATGAATCATCACAGGAAAGGTTTCCAGCTGAGTATTCAAAGCGACCACGACAAACTTCAAATGACAATGAAGCAGGTCCAAGCAATGCTGGTGAACATGATGATGTCCAACAAAATGAAGTTGCTCCTGATAATCAGACGGAACAGAATAATAATCAAGAATCTAAGAATATGCCGATATTTGATCGTGGTGATTCAGATTCTGAGGGGGAGCAAATTCAGATTTCAAGTCAAACAAACCCAGTCAGTGAACAAGGTGCAAATCAGAATGTTACTAATCTGGAAGGCGGGGTAGATGTTCCAGGCGAGGTGATGCCAAGAACTCTTTCATACCATCCAAAGGAGCTGATCATTGGAGAATTGCAGTCAGGTGTCCACACTAGACGACAAATTGACCAAGGCCTTACTTGTTTTTATTCTACAGTAGCACCTTTACAAACTGAGTTTTCACTAAGTTGTTTTATTTCGCATATCGAACCGCGAACATACAAAGAGGCGCTAACTAAAGATTCTTGGGTTAATGCTATGCTAGAAGAATTGAGTCAGTTTGAGAAATTAGGAGTGTGGAAGTTGGTAGACCTGCCTGATGGTCACAGGAAGATCAACACCAAATGGGTGTTTAAGTGTAAGAGAGACGATCGAGGGGTTATCATTCGAAACAAAACTCGACTCGTAGTCCAGGGTTTCAGTCAACAGGAGGGTATAGATTTCACTGAAGTGTATGCTCCTGTAGCTCGACTAGAAGCAATCAGAATCTTCCTGGCATTTGCATCGTGGAAAAACTTCAAAGTATATCAGCTAGATGTGAAATCGGCGTTTCTTTATGGGAAGGTTAAAGAGGAGGTATATGTCGGACAACCACATGGCTTTACCGATCCAATCCACAAAGACAAGGTCTACTTGCTAGACAAAGCGTTGTATGGTTTACACCAGGCCCCGAGAGCTTGGTACGAGACAATTGTCTCAACACCTACTAGCCAACAGCTTCATTCGTGGAAAAGTGGATGCCACTCTCTTCACTAAAGAGGTCGACGGACATCTTCTGATAGTTCAAATATACGTGGACGACATAATATTTGGGTAAAAAAATGAGAATTTGTGCAAAGATTTTGAACAAGTTATGAAGCAGAAATTCGAAATGTCATCGATGGGGGAGATGAAATTCTTTTTGGGTCTACAAGTTGATCAACTACCTGAGGGAATTTTCATACATTAGACGAAGTATGTTCATGATATTCTAGAGAAATTTGGGATGTCAGGTTCTACTCCAGCGTCAACCCCATTAGCAACGAATCATGCGATAAACCCTGATCTCACCAGAGAGAAGGTAGATGAGACGATGTATCGTTCCATGATCAGTTCGTTTATGTACTTGACTGCTTCAAGACCCGATATCATGTACCCAACGTGCCTCGCAGCAAGATTTCAATCTAACCCGAGAGCTTCGAATATGGTAATTGTGAAAAGGATATTACGCTACCTGAAAGGAACTCCATCATTGGGGTTGTGGTATCCAAGAAAAGGAGATTTCACGCTCGAAGGGTATTCCGATTCTAATTTCGGATGTTGCAAAGTTAACGTGAAATCAACAACAACGGGTTGTCAGTTTTTCGGACCACGTCTGGTCACCTGGCAATGTAAGAAGCAAACCTCTGTGGCTTTATCCACATGTGAAGCGGAGTATGTATCTGCTAGCAGTTGCTGCTCTCAGATCTTGTGGATCCAGCAACAGATGCGCGACTACGGTTTGCAATTTCTTAACTCCCCTATCTTTGTTGATAATGAGGCCGCAATAAATATTACGAAAAATCCAGTACATCACGCTAAAACTAAACACATAGAAATTCATCATCACTTCATCCGAGATTGCTTCGAGAAGAAGTTGATACGAATTGAGAAAATCCACACTGACAATCAGAAAGCTGATTTACATACCAAAGCATTTGATAAAACATGTTTTAAATATCTTTTAAAACTGAATGGTATGATGTTTTTCTCGGTGTCGGATGGAATTATTGGCGTTGATGAAGGTACTGTTGTAGATGACGTTGAGAAACAATCTGCAATGGTTTGTCGATTTTTTACTTGTTTTGGTATTTAGGGGGAGTAAATATTTTCAGAAAATACAAAAACAGTAAAAAATTAAAAAATCCAAAAACATGAGATATTTCAAAAATCCAAAAACAATAGAAAACTGAAAAAGAGCTTGTGTAAAAAGGGAAAATGATAGTACATCGGTTTGACAGTTACGGTACGCTAAAGATTTGTATAGTTTAAAGAGTTAAACAGTCTTGCTGATGATATGTCGATAGGTTTTTATACATTTAGTAGGTTTGTTCGGGATATAAACATAAAAATTCAAACTTGCTTATTTTGTGGGGAACACTACTTGGATATATAGGTAACCCCTGAAATCTCATTTGAAAGGTCCCTCTTTCTGAAATACTAGGTCTTTATACTCAGTGATATCTGGGGTATTATCCCGGGACTTCTGATTTTGCGGAAGCAATGGCCTAGTCCCCGTATAATACTTTCTGCATTGCTTGAAATACAGCATTGCCCTCAGCATAAAAAATGATGAATCATTGAAAAATGTTAATCATGTGCTGTTGAAGAAAAGATTCTCTAAAGGGAACACACCTAAAGTCGAACCGTCATCTCTCTGCTGAACGGAAGTTCTGACCTGAGCTCTCACGGTTTCGCATCTAACCTTTAAAGATATCATCTGTGGTATACTCACCTGTAAGACTGAATATTGGGATCTGGATACGGGAGGATATTCAAGAGGTGGGACACATGAATGAGTTTAAGTTCTTAATTCACCTAATTCGTATCCTGAACAGATTGAAAATTGTGTGAGAATTTTAGTGGATCAGCATATCGACAATCTAAGTGAATTGTTTAATTCTGCGTATGAAATTAAAGCTTAATGGTACTAGTGACTTGTCTGATAGCTGATATGATTCCCTAACACGCTCACCAAAAATATGTTTGTAAATAGTTTACTTTCATTGTATTCTATTTCTGTATTTCATTTCTAGTTTAGAAACTTTATTGAAAATCCAAAAAGATTTTTCATTTCTGCTTTATTTTTCGACAAACCAAAGTGGAGAGTTGATCGTCAGATTCTCAAAGTTGAAGCAGATGCAGGAAGTTTCTGGACTGGAGGATGAGAAGAGCTTATCTTGTTAAAATCTGATTGTTGAAAAGTTAAAACAAGTTCATTAACTTTGTAGGATCGGTTTGTGACCCAAACGAGTCGTTCAGAAGAGATTTTATCAGTTTCAGATGCGGAAAATAAGAAACTGACTTTGAAACAGCATGAATATCACTTTAAACCTCTTGTATATTGAAATAACAGAGATTACAATCACAAGGAATACCAGCAGCACCTCGGTATCAATCCCTAGTCTCTAGTCTGTTCGCTTCAAATGACAATACATGACATCTATTTATAGTTCTTCCTAGTTCGCTTGAAAGAACTCATGACCATTCAAGCGAACCTACCTAAATCCATTTCAAGCGAACACAACAATTGAATATTTCAAGCGAACATGAAATCTGTTTCATGTTTTGTCTTCTTGTGTAGAAAATTGCAATGATGATGTCACCTATATGATGTCATCATCAAGAATGATGACATCACTCTTGTTCAGATCTGCAACGTAACACGAGACTCGACATAAGACGAAGACGACAGATGAATGCACCAACAGACTCCCCCTCAGATGTTGACGAGTCTTAAGTGTCGAGTCTTCGCATCTTCATATCTGCAAATTCTCTACCACACACATAAGTTTCTCAAAGATTAAATCTTTAAAATTTAGAAACTATTTGCCCGAAACATTCAAAACTGCAAACCACTTGTAAAAACTTCTTCATACACTCTCTCCCAAACCTGTTCATCAAGTTTAGCACTTGGAATTTTGAAAATCAGCATTTCAACATCAGTTGTCGAAAATCTTTTTGGATTTTTACAAAAATTATGCTAAAACACACTTAAAATCTTTTTGGATTTTTGAAAGAAAGTAAATGCAGTAAAGAAATATATACAGACAATATTTTTGTGAGTTTGTGCAAAAGGATCATATCAGTTTTTGAGACAAATCACTAACACCGTTACGCTTGATTTCATTTTAAGTTCTAAACGATTCACATTGATTGACGATATTGTTTTCCACTTAAACTCAATCTAAAAACTTTCGAAATGCTTACCGATACGTTAAGGTATATTAATTTGCGCTAAATTCTTATGGACCCCACGATCTTAGCATATCCCCTCATCATGCAATACACTGACTCAAGTAATGCCTTTAAACTTTTATCAACTGTGATTTGTGCGAAAACAATGCAGAATGTTTAAACATTAACAATCAGGTCGATACTTCCGTATACGCAGAGAAAGTCCAATGTTTAAACAAAATAAGAAAAATAAAACAAGTTGAAGTTGTTTAGGCTTTAACCACAAGGTCGATACTCCCGTATACGCAGAGGAGGTCCAAAGCTTAAACGAAACACCAAAGAAAATAAAGCAGAACGTTTAGGCAACAACATCCAGGTCGATACTCACGTATACGCAGAGGATGTCCGATGCTTAAACAAAATAAAGAAATAAAACAAGTTTAAGTCTTTGCAAAATGAAATGCACAATCACAGCGACTTTTCAGCAAAGTTGTGAAAGTTCACAAACTTAACCAGTTTTATGTCTTTCGACAATCAGCGATTACTGAGTAGGCACACAATCAAGAAGGACAAAACTAAGTACTATGCTTTTGACCATGTTTCCCACTATAACTAGGCTTTTTCATTTAGGTTTGTATCGTTATCACAAATCTACTAATCTAGCTGAGCCTACCGTCACATCTTTAGTGAGACCGTTTATCACATATTATCTCTCCATTTCTTTAGCATATTGTGACAGTCCACTGATGTACTATCATTTCCTCTTTTATGCAACAAAAACTCATTTATCATTTTATCATGTTTTTGGCTTTTTCAAATTTTCTAATGTTTTTGGATTTTCTGAAATTATACTCCCCCTAAAATACAAATACATCTAAAGAAAATTGAAAACAAACTGTACAAGAACATGACAACTGATATCGAATTGCCTCAATTCTCCATCCACTTGGCATAAACAATCAGAACTCTCCCTCACAACAAACTATTTTCCCATTGATTTCAAAACACTTAAGTTTGTTTTAATCAAATGGTTTTTCCGGAAAATTAGTTTTGTTGATTTTACCATTTGTAGGTTAGGGGTTTGGTTCATCACATTGTTTTTTAACCACTTGTAGGAAATAAGATACAACTTAATGTCCCTGATTTACCACTTGTAAGACCAATCCAATCAAGCATTTTCAACCAAACATCATCTGTTGTTTGAATTCTCAAGGTGCCGATTCCTACTCCACACTTACCAACCTGAGAGTTCCGGCAATTCACACTTAAACAAAAACAATTTTCATACACAATGAAAGATGCCGATTCATGCTCCGCGATTACCAACTTGGGAGCTCCGGTAATTCAGGTTTTTACTTTTTGAAAAATATATCCACCCAAGCCTGACCTTCCTTGGGTGTAACAACCTCTTCTTCATCTTTACTTTCAACAGACTTGTAAACATTCATTTTGGAAGCATAGAATTCTTAAACTCCTTTGGCCTTACCATCGACCATTTTTCCAAAAATGTGTTTCACATTTCTGTTGAAAGCCTTATCAACATCAAATTTCTTCTTGTCAAAATAAAATTGATTTGAAATTTCAAAGTTTCCAACTTTCTTCTTAAAATTTTCAGCCCGCAAAGGTGGAAAATTCACATCATCCACATTCGGAACTGATTTCTCAACCTTTTCTTTAACACGTGGCTCCTCTGATTTTGTGGAATCAGATTCATCACCAGAACTGTTTCCTGAACTCTTAACCACCCATATTTGGTTTTTCAGATTTTCTTTTCGTTTTACCACATTCTTTGAACATTCTCCAACCTCAAAAGTGGGGTTTTCAAAGCCTGTAAATTTTCTGGTTGTAAGTTCAGTTTTCTCAACAACTTTTCCTTTGAGTTTACCAGAGACTCCCTATTTTGTCTGTATTGCCTTTGGACAATTCCTGGCAATATGACCAACTGTTTTACACTGAAAACAGGTTCTTGTCTCTGTCTTCTTCTGAGCAATACTCTTCTTCATGTCCTCTTGCTTCTTTGCAAGGAATTCTTTGTTTGTCTGCTTTCTGAACGCTTGCTCTTTCTCATCTTCTAAAGATTTTCCTGAAACAAACACAGTTTTTGGTTTATAAACTTTTTCATTTTTATAATTTTTCGGTTGATTAAATCCTGATCCTTTCTTTTTGAAATTACAGTTAAGGTTTGGTTTTTTATGAATACCAGAACCAGAACTGTAACCCTTTTTCTTGTTTAATCTTTGTTGCACTCTTGAGGTGTAAGGTCTTGGATTTTCAGAAAGATTAATATCTTTTATTTCAGAAATGTTGATTTCTGTTAGTTTGAAAACCTTTTTAATCATTTCAGTTTTAACACCTCTTATTGGAAAAATCTCATCAGAATATAATTTGTCAGAATCTTTCAAAGTATATGCTACTTTGACCGGTTCGTCATCCAAATTAGATTTTGATAACAAAAACTCATTGTCATAAACCCGTTTGTCCTTTTTGATTGTTGACTTTGACGTATCAGACCCAGACTTTGACTCGGATTTGGACTCCGGTTTTGACTCCTCTATGTCATCTTTGCCTAACACCTGATCGACCACACTTTTTATCAACTTGGACTCATGATCAGTATCGGACGATGTGAATGTGATATCAATATTTTCTGGTAAGTTATCTGACGACACAGACTCCCACTGTAAGTTAGTTGCCTTTTTGACATTTTCGAAATTTGGATTTCGAGGAGAATATCCATCTTCGACTAGGGGTGGACATTTATTGTAGACAACACTTGGTTTCTCACCAGAAATTTTCACTTCATCATCTTCTTTTGTCTCAGACTTCTTTTCTTCCGAAGTCTTCTCTTCCTCAAACGTCTTCATTCTTTCAACGATCGGGTAAATCCTGTCAACAACAAAAGTAGAACATGAGTAACTTTTCAATAAATTGTTAACTCTTTCAGTTTCAATCTTTTGTGTTGCCAACTTCAATTCCAGCTCAGCACACTTCTCTGTGTAATAGTTGACGTCATCAAGCTGTCTCATGTAAGCTCCTTTAAGTGTATTCAATGCAACAGCTTGTTCACTGTTCGACTCAGTGTACTTGTTAATCTCTCTGTTCAAAGTATCATAAGATTCTTTCAATCTTTTTATGTTGTGTAGCAGCTCGTTGTTTTGCATGATCAAAGAATCACAATTCAAACACTTTTCAGGAACTTTGACTGCTTCAGTATCAACTTTGATTTCAAATTATGGGACATTTTGACTGTTCTTTTCGTTTGGAAAAACTCATCTCTTTTCTTTTTCTCAGCTTCAGCTTCAGCTTTTAATCTTTCTTCTTCTTCTTCCTCTTCTTCAATTTTCTCCATTTTTCTTCTTCAGCTTCCCTGACTTTTCTGTATTTTGCAGCCCAATACTCATCGTAAGCATTAGCAATAAAGGCTTTAACATTTGACATCTCTTTGGACATCTCTTTGGCCAAGAATTCTTAGTCTGGGCAAAAATTGTCCCAGCTAAAACTTTCAGCCAATTTTTCATCGTCTTGATCTGCCAAACACACTTTATTGTCAGTTGAAATATATTTATCCCAGCTGAAAACACCATCTTTGCCCCGATTAACCAGACATGCTCTTTTTGAATCTTCAATCACATTTCTGCCATGTGCAGTTTGTGCCTGATGCAGTGCCTGTTGTTGTTGATATGGCTGTTGTGTGACTTGATGATAAATCGCCTTTTTGTAGTAATCGTTGTTTCCGAAAGGGTTTTGAGCTCCACTCGCTTCTCGATTTGTGCACTCTCTCTTGAAATGCCCCTTTTCCCTGCAACGAAAACAAGTAACTTTAGACTTATCAAAACCTAAAGGTGAAACATGTGCCTCGCGAAAATCATCTCTGCCTGTGATTTGTTTAAACTTTTCAGCCCGTCTCAACACACTAGCCATGCACCATTTAATATCCATCAATTCCATTTCCTCGGCATCAATTTGATCGTAATCCTCTTTCGTGAGCATTGGATTTCCGATCCTCCCTGCAACTAAGCCTCCATAGGATTCAAGCACGGTCACCAACAAAGACATGTGACTTTTTGCAACTTCCTCAGTATAATTCTGATCATTCTCAAGCTTTAAAGCAATGTTGCATTAAAGAACTTTGCCACTCTTCGTCGTAGAAAATTGTGGATCATATGTTGGAAACTAAGAGAATCCTGTTGTGCTGCTTGATCCCTGAGACGTATTTTCAGAAGAACCTTTTGCATTATACGCAGTTTCAACCTTTGGAGAAAAAATTGTCTTTTCACTAACACCACTCTTGAAATACAAGCCGATGTCTTGTTCTCCATCGTAGTTCTTCATCCATGCAATCTTTCTTTGCTCCATCTCTTGAGCTTCCAAATGTTTGATAAATTCTCCCAATGTTAACTTTTTATATTCTTTCCGATTGTTTCTCAACATCATCAGGAATGTTCCCCAAGTATCATGTGGTAACGCGTCAGCAAGTTTCTCAATCAGCTCATCAGTATCCTTTTTGATGCCTAGCTTCGTCATATTTCTCACCAAGTTACAATATCTTTCAATAATCTGCTTGGTGTTTTCGGATTTCAAACCACGGAATAGATCAAATTCTTTCTTCATGAGTGACATCTTGTTCTTAAGCATATCATCACTTCCTATTGACTTTGCTTCCAATTCAGTCCAGATTGAATATGCACTTCCATCATGTTGAAGCAAAATCAGAATGTCCTCTTTGATCGCTTGCTGTAACAGACTCACCATCAATTTCTCATCTCTATACTTCTTTTTCTCCTCAGCACTCATATCTCTGATTGTTAACTGAATACCATTTATTGTGGGCCTTTCATATGGGACTTCAGTGTGTTCCCAAGCATCCAAGTGATAAGCTTCAACCAAATTTCCAAAGCGTTCGGACCAACCATTGTAATCATCAATATCCAAGAGCTTAGGTGGTTTCTGTGATGTCCCGGTTTCATTTTCCAAGTTCATATTCTGAGCAATAGAAGCCGGAGTAGTCGGAGTAGCAAACGCGTTGTAAAGATCGTTGTCCATGATTCGGGATTCAAGAATTTTTCACACAAACTTTTAAACGAACTGGTTCACTTCTTAAAACACCTGTATCACCTGTAGACACACAAACAAACAAAACACAATCAGTTTAAAGACTTATCAATTAACAGAATAAGACTTGTACTCGAACTGGTGAATATTCTGTGTGGACTAAAGGTTGACAAACTGTGTGGACTGCTATGACCAGGATCAAAATCAAACGACCTTTTCCAATGACCTAGCTAAACCACACGACCTTGAACGAGTTTGAATTCAAACAGACTGAGCCACCTCTTCTTTGATTTTATGCGAAAAAGGGTCAACCAAAGTCAAGCTTTTAATAAACTGCCAAGGTATGGGTGACTGGACAATTGGACTTCAAACACTTCAAATGTTTACTTTAATGAGCCATCAATTTTTAAAGCAAGTAATTTATAATTGGACCAAAAACCCACTAATCAAAATGTTGATTGGACCGAGATGTGTTTCATATGTCTTGGGCTGATACTACTGATCATGTGAACTAACACATGCAATATTTCCTTTGATCGATGAGTATAACAAGCCGACAACACACTTCACTTAGCCGACAACATTTAATCAGATCACATGCCAATCTCTATTACTCAACTTAATTTGATTGGGCCTCAAATATAGTGGGCTCGACGAATGTAACACTCTGACAAAAAAACGTGAATGAGAATTACATTCAAACTCGCACAAACATGTGATTTCCTTTTCCAACTTACTGACACCTCGTTTAATGATTCACATAACTCGATGCACTTTTCACATGAACAACAAAAACAGTTCAAGCGGTCATCGTTTTCAAGCGGTCGTCATTTTCAAGCGGTCACAGTGAACTTTCAAGCGAGACACCAGTTTTAATTGGACTCACGGTGTTATGTTCGCTTGAACAGTCAACGACGTCAGTAAAAATCGAACAGATTTCAAGCGAAACTATGATTTTAACCAGTTTTAAGTCGATTTTAATGCTGAAACTTTCCAGGATTTGTTAATACATGATTACGCACAAGATGTGTGAATTTGAGCCGTTTTTAACCGTGAAAAATTTTTGAATTTGAAAAAGAATGGTGTAAAAATCAGAAAAAGTGACGAAAACAAGCTGTTTTGGCAAGATCTCTTCCTCTTGAGCTCTGATACCACTTGTAGGATCCGTTTGTGACCCAAACGAGTCGTTCAAAAGAGATTTTATCAGTTTCAGATGCGGAAAATAAGAAACTGACTTTGAAACAGCTTGAATATCACTTTAAACCTCTTGTATATTGAAATAACAGAGATTACAATCACAAGGAATACCAGCAGCACCTCGGTATCAATCCCTAGTCTCTAGTCTGTTCGCTTCAAATGACAATACATGACATCTGTTTATAGTTCTTCCTAGTTCGCTTGAAAGAACTCATGACCATTCAAGCGAACCTAGCTAAATCCATTTCAAGCGAACACAACAATTTAATATTTCAAGCGAACATGACTTTCAACCGAACATGGAATCTGTTTCATGTTTTGTCTTCTTGTGTAGAAAGTTGCAATGATGATGTCACCTATATGATGTCATCATCAAGAATGATGACATCACTCTTGTTCAGATCTGCAATGTAACCCGAGACTCGACATAAGACGAAGACGACAGATGAATGCACCAACAAACTTGAAGCTTGTAATTTTCAGAAAATGTTTAAAAATACTTAAACAAAAATCAGTTTGTTTTGTCACAGATCAACCAAGGTCATTAAGTTGGACTTGGTAGATAAATTAAGTAATCAGGGTCATTAATTTAGACCTGAATACTTAAGTGGATTTCTAAAACTGATGAACAGTTGAAAAATTTTTAAGTTTGTATAGATTGTAATGTTATATGTTTGAGAAACAGGAAACAGGATTCAACATCCCCATGGCAACAAAATGTTAAAGTTTGAACCAGAAATTCGAGTCCCAGCATACCGAGAGGGGGAGTATGTGAAAGGGGGAGTCAGAATTCTGGATCAACATTCAAAGGGGAGATTGTAGTTTAAAGATTGGAGTTTGAAGGAAGATTTTACAATGTCAAGACAATTTGGAAAGAGATAAAGACTAAAGACTCGACGCCGAAGACTTCGTCCACATCCAAGGGGGAGTCTGTTGGTGCATCTAGTGTCTGTTAACTTTGTCTTAATCGAGTCTTATGTCTAGATAGGATAAACGAGCACACAACAGGGTTGAAATTAGGGTTTTATGTGTAAAAGTGGGTAATTCCGCTTGAAAGTGTCTATGTGCATTTCAAGCGAAATCACGAAGTTAATTCCACTTGAAATGAACATTGACATGTTCAAGCGAAATTACTTATTCCGCTTGAAACAGTCATGTCATGTTCAAGCGGAATCTCTACATCTATACATAGCTATGTTGTTGTGTCATTTGGAGCGGAATCAGGTCATATGTTCTGAGTCGAGGTGCTGTCCGTTTGTCATTTGAACATGTAAGAGCTCAGGATTGATCAATAAAGAGATAATTAGGAAGGAACAAGCTGTGTTGACATCTTTTACATTGATTCCGCCTTTGTACTTGATGATGAACTACTCATACTGACTATTTAGGGTCACACGACGATCCAACAAACAATAGACGCCTAAATCGGACGATCGGATAGAATGAAGTCTTGTAAACCAAATGAGTATTGGAACTCATGTGATATGGTTTAACAAAGCCTGCATCCTAAATTGAAACTAACCTAAGTGCTTTCGACCCATTGCGACCCATTAAGGTAGCTTACGCCACTTTAACGCGTCGTGCGCGCAAAGCGCGTTCGAGACGTCTAACTAGTCCTATGACAAGTATTATATGTCCAAACATGTTTAAATATGTTACATAATCAGTTACGTGACAAAAGTTTAGGTTACATATGCTTAATTACCAATTATGTATAAAAAGGGCATTTTGGTAATTTACCTAAGGCATATAAACTACATATCATACAACTACTTAAACTAGGTGACCATAAGGTATAACCTCGGAAGGTTATTCCCTATGCTACTATGGTCACTAAACATGTTTGGTCGGATCCTAATGATCGACCAAACGGGTCGTGGTCGAAAGTCTAAGCGGGTGTTTAGTCCGCTTGACTTACGACTCTACACAAGCACTAATCTAAAAAGTGACGAGCTAAACATGTCGAAACATGTTTAACAAAGTTAGAAAATAGGTTTGGTATCAAAACAAACGGTTTTGATACCTATAAGTAGCTTGGTTACAAAATACGCGAGAATACGCATTTTGGCCGAAGCTACGACTCGTCACTGAGCCTAGATAACGTGGTAATTAGTAGGTATAGTCACTAGGGACTATAACCATCGTGATTACGCTCACGTTATGAAGTTCAAACGAACTTCGCATTGACCATAAACTGGTCAAACCAGAAAGTCAAACGCAGTTTGACTTTAACGACAAAAACGAATGAAAAGAACGAAAGAATACTTACAGAAGGTCCCCGCAAGTGAACTAAATAACGCCACAGTATGTAATATGATGACAACACTTATATATAGGAAGTACCAGCGGCGTATCCACCATGCTTTCATCACATTACACCCGTCCCGTTATCTAAACACTAACCAAAAACTAATCGTTTATCCAATTCGTTTAACTTGTTGAAATCGTTTCAAAATCGTTAACTGGTTTAAAATCGTTTAAATCATCCTTGTTTTAATTTGTGAATAACTATTTATGGTCGTCTCGCTAACAACATTCAAACCTTTGTGACTCGATCACCTCGCTTCTCGCTTAACAAACCACCGAAGGGTAAGTTAACTACAACAGATTCAGTCGCTACCCACAACCCCCAGACATAACCATGGGTGCAGTAAGATAACGGGATTTGTCAGATCCTATGGTTGTTGGGTTTTTAACATGTTTATCAAAGCAAATTTTATCCGAATAAAATTAAAACGCAGCGGAATAAGGATTTAAAACATGTTACTTTACATGATTTAAAACCATTTTAAATGCAAAACCCAATAACCGGATCCATATATGACATGCATGCTATCAAAATACAACCATAGGGTGTTTTAGAATACTACCATTCCAAGAGCAAGGTGATATGAAGAAGATGATATTCTTGAATGGAAATCTTCAAAGGAGAAGACCTCTAGCTTGCATACCCCAAGCCTCCAACGAACACCTTATGTTGCTAGGATTTCTACACTTGAAACTCACTTTAAAATCCCTCCAACAACCACCTCTTGGCCGAAATATTTAGAGGAAAATGGGAGTTCTTGCAACTTGATTTTTGTCTCAAAAATTATATGTGTGTAAGATGTGAGAGAAATAGTATATGATTATATTCTTGAACCAATCATCTTTGATCTTGCATAAAGGACTTGCATGAAATTTGATTGGACCAACCTACTTGGGAAGACCCAAAGTGGCGGCCATAGGGCCATCTCATTTGCCCAATCAAAATTCAACCTCCTTATATATATTATGTCTTTTATTATATTTACAACTTTTATAAATATAATATCACATATTAATAAGATTTTATGCAACAAATTATAACTTTTTATTATGTTATTTAACCCAATAAATAACAAAATAAATATTCTCTCTCAAAATAAATTATGCATATAATTTATTAGTTTCACAAGTGCAATTATTTAGAAAACCAATTTCTAAATATTATAAGTGTTAATATTTATTTGTTTGATCATATCATAAATAAATATTATAGGTGTTTGTCTAGCTTGTTATTGGGTATGACCCGACTTGGATCATAACGTACTACCCACATCAATTTAATATGTGTCTTGGGCATACAGAGTCCAACAATCTCCCACTTGCACAAGATATATAGAAGATTGATGCAAGCAGTAAATGACGCCTAACAACGGTTTACTAACCCTAATACGCATGATGAAATGCCATTCAATAACATCATCCCCTTCAAGTCCCTTACTTGAACATGATTTAGGTGAATCTATCATTTATCCTTTCGTTACAGATGTCATGTCAAATCCAGAGACACAGTGTGATCATTCTTTGTTGATTTAAATTTAGCAGGCCTTAGACATCTTACTCTCAACGAATAAGAGGAACAAATCCCTTCTTGACTACATACGTCTCTCACAATCACCTCGTACCACACCTGAGCTTAGCCTTATGTACTGTCTTATTACAGACAGCGAATAACTAAGTCAAGGTATAATATTTGGTGAATATCAAGACCCAATATGTATCTCAGGTCAGAGGATACTATGATATTCGCCTTTGCTCAAATTTACTTATGATCAATCACAAATGATTCCATGCAGTAACATTTGAGAGCGGGTCAGTCAAATATTTGTATCCCACAAATATCTATGAACTTTGGCAGCAACACTTTGCTCTATATTCATACCTAATGAATATCCACCAATCCAAGTTCATAATAGTCTTACATTCATATTTGTTCCCACAAGTATGATCGACCACGGACATTTAGAATAATTAATTTATTCACGGATTTAAACATGCTAAAATGGAACATAAATCAAAATACCATAAAAGAGTTAAAATAATAATTGTTCCAATATCCAAATACAAAATAGATCAAATCCAATCACTAGAATATCGAAGTCCTAAGGCACACGTATGACCCTCATGTTTTGGCCGTTCAAGGAGCTTCGTGAGTGGATCCGCAATGTTTTGATCGGTGTGAACTTTGCGAATACATATCTTTCCCTTTTCAACTTCATCCCTTATGTAGTTGAATCTCCGCTCAATGTGCCTAGTCTTTTGATGTGCACGAGGTTCCTTGATTTGAGCAATAGCACCCTCGTTGTCAGAAAAGATCTATAGGGGGTCTTGAATGGTAGGGACTACCCCTAGGTCGGCAATGAACTTCTTTAACCACGCAGCATCTTGCGCTGCCAATGAAGCGGCGATGTATTCAGATTCTGTAGTGGACAATGCTACAACATCCTGCTTCGAGCTCTTCCATGAGACTGTAGCTCCATTCAAAATGAAGACATACCCAGATTGTGATCGAGAACCATCTCGATCTGTTTGGAAACTCGCATCCGTGTAACCCTTTACAACGAGTTCCTCTTCACTAGATCCATATATTAGAAATAAATCCTTAGTCCTCCTAAGGTATTTCAATATGCTCTTAACAGCCATCCAATGACTGTTACCTGGATTTTGCTGGTATCTACTTGTCATGCTTAAAGCGCATGACACGTCCGGTCTAGTGCATATCATTGTATACATTATGGATCCAATAGCAGACGCATATGGGATTCCTTTCATTCTTTCTTGCTCATCCTTTGAGCTTGGACATTGAGTTACATTCAATATTGTCCCCTTTTGAATAGGTACCAAACCTTTCTTAGAGTTCTCCATCTTGAACCTTTTCAAGACTTTGTCAATGTATGCACTTTGTTTTAAACCTATGAAGCGCCTTGATCTATCCCTATAGATCTTTATTCCCAAAATATAGGCAGCTTCTCCAAGATCTTTAATGGAAAAACATCTTCCAAGCCAGGCTTTTACACCTTCCATGGTTGGAATGTCATTTCCAAATAGTAGAATGTCATCGACATACAATACTAAGAAAGTGACAGTGCTCCCACTAGCTTTCTTATAACACAAGCTTCATCCCCGTTCTTGATAAACCCAAAATTCCTAATTTCTTCAACAAAACGGTGATTCCAACTTCTCGATGCTTGTTTCAATCCATAGATTGATTTCTTTAACTTGCACACTTTGTTAGGATGTTTTGGATCGACAAAACCTTCAGGCTGAACCATATAGACATCTTCATCAAGATATCCATTGAGGAAAGCCATTTTGACATCCATTTGCCAAATCTCATAGTCATAATATGCAGCTATGGCAAATAATATCCAAATCAACTTTAGCATCGCCACGGGCGAAAAGGTCTCATCATAATCAACCTCTTGAGTTTGAGTGAAACCTTTTGCTACAAGTCTCGCTTTATAAGTATCCAAGTTACCATGCATATCTGTTTTCTTCTTGAAAACCCACTTACTTCCAACTACTTTGGAGTTAAGAGGTGGCACAACCAATTCCCAAACTTGGTTGTCATACATGGATTGCATCTCTACGTTCATAGCCTCAAGCCATTTGTCGCAATCGGATTTCGACATTGCATCATGGTATGTGGTCGGTTCATCTGAATCTACCACATAGCATCCATCCATGAAAAATCCATATCTTTTAGGTGGTTTACTAATTCTACCAGATCTGCGAACATTTTGTGTATGTTGATCAACCATTTGATCATCTTCAACAACCTCTTGTTGAGTGCTAGTATCAACCAAACGTGTATCGGCTTGTGGTTCTTGATCCTCATCAAGTTCCACTGTTCTACTAGTTCCTTCCATAAGGAACTTATCTTCCAAGAACTTAGCCTTTCGAGCAACAAATATCTTTTGCTCTGTTGGATCGTAGAAATAATATCCTATATCATCTTTAGGATATCCTACGAAGATACACTTAGTGGATCGTACTTCTAACTTGTTTGGGGTGTATTGCTTCACATAAGCATCACAACCCCATACCTTTAAATATGATAAAGATGGAACCGTTCCATGCCATATTTCAAAAGGTGTCTTATCCACTTTCTTGGTTGGGGCCATATTTAATATATGAGCTGCAGAGAGCAAAGCGTAACCCCAAAATGATAGAGGCAATGTGCTTCTAGCCATCATAGATCGAACCATATCCAATAGAGTCCGATTCCTCCTCTCAGACACACCATTATGTTGTGGTGTTCCAGGTGGAGTAAGTTGTGAGATGATCCCACAATTCCTAAGATGATCTTGAAAAGCATCACTAAGGTATTCACCTCCTCTATCGGAACGAAGAACTTTCATTGTCTTGGTGAGTTGATTACCAGCGGCGTATCCACCATGCTTTCATCACTAAGGTTTTTAACATGTTTATCAAAGCTAATTTTATCCGAATAAAATTAAAACGCAGCGGTATAAGGATTCAAAACATGTTACTTTACAAGATTTAAAACCATTTTAAATGCAAAACCCAATAACCGGATCCATATATGACATGCATGCTATCAAAATACAACCATAGGGTGTTTTAGAATACTACCATTCCAAGAGCAAGGTGATATGAAGAAGATGATATTCTTTAATGGAAATCTACAAAGGAGAAGACCTCAAGCTTGCATACCCCAAGCCTCCAACGAAAACCTTATGTTGCTAGGATTTCTACACTTGAAACTCACTTTAAAATCCCTCCAACAACCACCTCTTGGCCGAAATATTTAGAGGAAAATGGGAGTTCTTGCAACTTGATTTTTGTCTAAAAAATTATATGTGTGTAAGATGTGAGAGAAATAGTATATGATTATATTCTTGAACCAATCATCTTTGATCTTGCATAAAAGACTTGCATGAAATTTGATTGGACCAACCTACTTGGGAAGACCCAAAGTGGCGGCCATAGGGCTATCTCATTTGCCCAATCAAAATTCAACCTCCTTATATATATTATGTCTTTTATTATATTTACAACTTTTATAAATATAATATCACATATTTATAAGATTTTATGCAACAAATCATAACTTTTTATTATGTTATTTAACCCATTAAATAACAAAATAAATATTCTCTCTCAAAATAAATTATCCATATAATTTATTAGTTTCACAAGTGCAATTATTTAGAAAACCAATTTCTAAATATTATAAGTGTTAATATTTATTTGTTTGATCATATCATAAATAAATATTATAGTGTTTGTCTAGCTTGTTATTGGGTATGACCCGACTTGGATCATAACGTACTAGCCACATCAATTTAATATGTGTCTTAGGCATACAAAGTCCAACAATATAATGAATGTCATTTGTTATGTAACTACAACCAATAAGTTTTGTTCACTTTATTGACAATTGTTATTAGTTTTATGTAAACCATCTTAATTGTTTTTGAAAAACATTGTTTAAATCTTGAAAATCATTTTGTACATATGAATCACCCCAAAACAATTGAAAACAGTAAAATAGGGGAACTATGTACTCACATGAAGTGCAAAGTATCTTCAATTAATAGAACTCAAGCAAACTCAAGTAAACCAGAGAAATCAAGCAGCACCTAGTAATCGAACCACTAGTCAAACAATAGACGCCTAAATCGGATGATCAGATAGAATGAAGTGTTGTAAACCAAATAAGTATTGGAACTCATGTGATATGGTTTAACAAAGCCTACATCCTAAATTGAAACCTAACCTAAGTGCTTTCGACCCATTGCGACCCATTAAGGTAGCTTGGGCCACTTTAACGCGTCGTGCGCGCAAAGCGCGTTCGAGACGTCTAACTAGTCCTATGACAAGTATTATATGCCCAAACATATTTAAATGTGTTACATAATCAGTTACGTGACAAAAGTTTAGGTTACATATGCTTAATTACCAATTATGTATAAAAAGGGCATTTTGGTAATTTACCTAAGGCATATAAACTACCTATCATACAACTACTTAAACTAGGTGACCATAAGGTATAACCTCGGAAGGTTATTCCCTATGCTACTATGGTCACTAAACATGTTTGGTCAAATCCTAATGATCGACCAAACGGGTCGTGGTCGAAAGTCGAAGCGGGTGTTTAGTCCGCTTGACTTACGACTCTACACAAGCACTAATCTAAAAAGTGACGAGCTAAACATTTTGAAACATGTTTAACAAAGTTAGAAAACAGGTTTGGTATCAAAACAAACAGTTTTGATACCTATAAGTAGCTTGGTTACAAAATACGCGTGAATACGCATTTTGGCCGAAGCTACGACTCGTCACTGAGCCTAGATAACGTGGTAATCAGTAGGTATAGTCACTAGGGACTATAACCATCGTGATTACGCTCACGTTATGAAGTTCAAATGAACTTCGCATTGACCATAAACTGGTCAAAGTAGAAAGTCAAACGCAGTTTGACTTTAACGACAAAAACGAATGAAAAGAACGAAAGAATACTTACAGAAGGTCCCCGCAAGCTCTTGATCCGATTTACTCTCAGGTATGAAGCATAAAATTCAACTTAGAGAGCCAAAATCAGCTTCAAGTGTGCGTTGGGAGGAAGTGAGGGTGGGTATTTATAGGAATTCAAGAACCGTTAAGATCGTTCATCGAAAACTGAGCTTTGATCTGGACCTTACATGTGTGCCCATGGTTTTCTAAAACCATGGGAGCCCCTAATATGAGTCATAATGGATTAGGTTCATTGAATACCAGCCCATGGTTTTGCAAAACCATGGGTTAAAACCATCAACACTTCAAAATGGACTAGGTTCATTGAATCTGGTCAGAAATTTAAAAAATGGTCCCTGCACTTGTAAAACTTGATTTTTTTTGCACTTTTAAGCCCCGTTAACCCCATTTCAAGGCTCTAAAATAAAGTTAAAGTATAGGGAACTCAAAACATACTCAAAAATATCTCGGATGTCGGTTCGTTTGGTCGTACTGTCGCGTTATTTGCTTAATTACGACGGAAGTCGTAACGAACGCAAAAACGATCCAAATCAAGCGACGAATGGATTTTTGTCATGCCAAACACTAAAACATAAAATTTTAATGATTACATGAATTTTTTAATGTCCGGATATATTCAGAACGTAAAATATGCGCGAAAATGCAAACTTGTGCACTTTTTGACGCTTTTAGTCCCTATTGATCAATGAAGTTTATTTTAGCATACCGAACCCCTCAAAGCCTATTTCTAAGCTATGTAAAGGTTATATAGGGTATGTTTAACTTATGATCAAGTTCCGTAATGTTCGTTACTATACAAATCGGTATAGTTTCGCAGTTTGACACAAATAGTCCCTACGATCGAACAAACTTGATTTCAACACACCAAACTATCCAAAACTTATTTCTATGTTATGTGGAGGTTATTTAAGGTATGTTAAGCCTATTTAACTATTCCGGAGTGTTTGTTGCATTAAACTGGTTATATTTACGCATCAGTGCGCGTATAACCTTCCAGAAAGCGATTTAAAGCTTGAAATTGGAATATAATTAAATTGAAAAAATCACCAAACACAAATACACACATAAGAACACCAAAACACATATAATAACACCAAAGCACATTGTTTTATTAATAATCAACATTGTTTTACATTATACAATGATTAATAGAACACAGTTGTCACACCCCGACCACGTAAAACAACAAAGCGTGGCAGAAACGTCGGGGGGTGTTGTAACAGAATTATCATTTCATAACCATGGATACAAAAGTGTTTCGTTTTATTAATAATATTAAACATTAACATTGTTTTAACACATAACAAACAAGTTTTATATTGTCTATCATAGATATTATGTCACTAAGGCCTCGTCCAGATCCTATGTGACGCATGCATCCTAGAACGTGAATCAAGCAACAATACCTGAAACATATGTAAAAACAAAGTCAGCAAAGAAATGCTGGCGAGTACATAGGTTTTATAAGAGTATTGGAATCATGGCTTGTTTTCATATATTGCAATACCTCGAAAACCTTGATTTTAAAAAGTGTATAATATTGCAACATGATTAACCAACTCAAATCAAGATGGTTATAATTTATAAAATTTTGTAGCCATGATTCTTAACCCAAAAGCTTTTTGTTTTTAGAAAACCATCTTGTAAAATATCTCGTATAAACTCGTTAATAAAAATCGTATATTATTTCGAAAACATCGTTGAGTGACATCGTTTCAATATCGTTTACCCAAGTGAAATAAATAACGCCACGGTATGTAATATGTTGAAAACACTTATATATAAGAAGTACCAGCAGCGTATCTACCATGTTTTCACCACATTACACCCGTCCCGTTATCTAAACACTAGCCCCGAAGCCAATCGTTTACCCAAATCGTTTAACATCATTTCCAAATTGTTTCCAAATCGTTCCCAAATCATTTCCAAATCGTTCCCAAATCGTTTACTCGTTTAAACCGTTTAAATCGTCCTCGTTTTAATTGTGAAAACTTATATATGGTCATCTCATTAATAACATTCAAACCTTTGTGACTCGTTCGTCGTTCAACTCGTTCTTGCATTAACAAACCTCCAAAGGGTAAGTTAACAATCATCAGATTCAGTCGTTACCCACAACACCCACACATAACCATGGGTATAGTGCAATAACGGGATTTGTCATATCCTATGGTACCATAACCTAATACTGGTCGACTTGATCAATGCTAATGAATGTCGTTCGTTATGTAACTACAACCAACAAGTTCGTTCACATTATCGAAATCCTTAATAGTTTAGTATAAATCGTTCTATTCGTTTTTGAAATCATCGTTTAAACCTTGAAAACATTTTGTACATATGAATCACCCCAAAACAATTGAAAACAGTAAAATAGCGGAACAATGTACTCACATGTAGTGCAAAGTATCCTCAATCAATAGTACTTCAACCAACTCGAGTAAACCAGAGAAATCACGTAGCATCTAGTAATTGAATCACTAGTCAAACAATAGACGCCTAAATCGGAAGATCGGACAGAATGAGGTCTTGTAACCCAAATGAGTGTTGTAACTCATGTGATATGGTTTAACAAGGCCTACATCCTAAATGAAACCTAACCTAAGTGCTTTCGACCCATCGCGACCCATTAAGGTAGCTTATGCTACTTTAAGGCGTCGTTCGCGTGAAATGCGTTTGGAACGCCTAACTAGTCCTATTATAAGTGAAATATGCCTCAACATGTTTAATATTGTTGTCTAATCAATTTAGATACCAAAGGTTATGTTACATATGCTTAAAATAAATTTTGGCATAAAAGGGCATTTTTGGTAATTTACCTAAGGCATATAAACTACCTATCATAATACTACTTAAACGAAGCGACCATAATGTATAACCTTGGAAGGTTATTCCCTATACACTATGGTCACCTAATGTGTTTGGTCGGATCCTAATGATGTTAGAACATGTTTAACAATGTTTGAAAACAGGTTTGGTATCAAAACAAACGGTTTTGATACCCGCAAGTAGTTTGGTTACAAAATACGCAAGAATACGTATTATGGCCGAAACTACGACTCGTCACTGAGCCTAGATAACGTGGTAATCAGTAGGTATAGTCACAAGGGACTATAACCATCGCAATTACGCTCACGTTATGAAGTTCAAACGAACTTCACATTGACCATAAACTGGTCAATGCAGAAAGTCAAACGCAGTTTGACTTTAACGCTAAAACGAATGAAAAGAACGAAAGAACACTTACAACGGGTCCAAGAATGGAAGTTTTGAATCCGAATATTCTCAGGTATGAAGTGTTGAACACATCAACTTAGAGAACAAATTCAGATTTCAAATGTGTAGGTTTTTGGTATTGAGATCATGGGGTATTTTTTGATTTCCTTGAACCGTTAGGATCGTTCCTCGAAAACTGAGTTTTGATCTAGACCTTACATGTGTGCCCATGGTTTTCTAAAACCATGGGAGCCCCTGATATGGACTATGTTCATTGAATACCAGCCCATGGTTTTGCAAAACCATGGGTTAAAACCACCAATACTTCAAAATGGACTAGGTTCATTGAATCTGCCAGAAATTTCAAAAAATGGTCCCTGCACTTGTAAAACTTGATTTTTGGCACTTTTAAGCCCCGTTAACCACATTTCAAGGCTCTAAAATAAAGTTAAAGTATAGGGAACTTAATGTATGCTCAAAAACATCTCGGATATCGGTTCGTTTGGTCGTACGGTTGCGTTATTCGCTTAATTACGACGGAAGTCGTAACGAACGCAAAAACGATCCAAATTAAGCGACGAATGGAATTTTATCATGACAAACACTAAAATAAAATATTTTATTGCTTACATAAATTTTGGATGTCCGGATGTATTCAGAACGTAAGTTATGCGCGAAAATGCAAACTTATGCACATTTTGACGCCTTTAGTCCCTGAATGACCCAAAAATTTATTCTAGCACACCGAACCCCTCAAAGCCTATTTCTAAGCTATGTAAAGGATATTTAGGGTATGTTTAACTTATGGTCATGTTCCGGAATGTTCGTTACAGTTCAAATCGGCATAGTTTCGCAGTTTGACACAAATAGTCCCTGCGATCGAACAAAGTTGATTTCGACACACTAAACCATTTAAAACTTATTTCTAAGTTATGTGGAGGTTATTTAAGGTATGTTAAGCCTATGTCACTATTCTGGAGTGTTTGTCGCGTTATACTGACTGCGTTTACGCACCAGTTTGCGTATAACCTCCCAGAGCGCGATTTAAAGCTTGCAATCGGAATCGAATCGAATTGAAAAATCACCAAACATAAATACACACATAGAAACACCAAAACACATATAATAACACCTAAGCACATTTTTTTATTAATAATCATCATTGTTTTACATCGTACATCGATTACGGAACACAGTTGTCACAGTCTCCCCTACTTCAGGAAATTTCGTCCCGAAATTTTAATTAGAGGAAGCTTGTGAAAACAAATGCGGATATTTCGCCTTCATCTGGTCCTCACGTTCCCAAGTAAACTCTGGGCCACGTTTGGATTCCCAGCAAACTTTAACCAAATGAATCCGTTTGTTCTTCAACTGTTTGTATGTACGTTCCACTATCTCCACAGGTTTCTCGACAAAGTGCATCGTTTCATCAATTCGAATCTCGTCGAGAGGAATGTGTAGATCAGCGTCAGCTAAACACTTTCGCAAATTGGACACGTGAAAAGTCGGGTGAATATTTCCAAGCTCTGGAGGTAGCTCTAGTCGATAGGCAACCTTTCCAATTCTTTCCACAATCTTAAATGGTCCCACATATCGAGGTGCAAGTTTTCCTTTCTTTCCAAATCTCACGACTCCTTTCCAAGGTGAAACCATGAGTAGGACATGATCTCCGACTTGAAATTCTAAGGGCTTGCGTCCCAGATTCGCATAACTCTTTTGACGGTTTCGAGCTGTTACAAGATTATCGCGGATTTTCTTGATTTTGTCTGTTGTTTCCAGAACGAGCTCAGGTCCAGTAAGCTGAGCTTCACCGGTTTCGTTCCAACAGACAGGTGAACGACATTTTCGACTGTAGAGAGCTTCGAATGGTGCCATTTTAATGCTAGTGTGATAACTATTGTTGTAAGAGAACTCGATCAGCGGCAGATGAGAATCCCAATTACCACCAAAGTCTATCACGCATGCTCTAAGCATATCCTCCAAAGTTTGAATCGTTCTCTCAGATTGGCTATCTGTTTGGGGATGATAAGCAGTGCTTAGATTCAGTTGGGTTCCTAAGGCAGATTGCATGGCCTTCCAGAAATGAGATGAAAATCGAGCATCACGATCAGAGATGATATCCAAGGGCACACCATGTCGTGTCACAATCTCATCAACATAAATCTTTGCAAGTTTATCAGCAGATAGATCCTCGCGAATCGGAATGAAATGAGCTGATTTCGTTAATCGATCGACAATAACCCAGAGAGCATCATGACGTTTAGACGTACGCGGTAACTTAGTGATGAGATCCATCGCAATGTTCTCCCACTTCCAAACCGGTATCTCTGGTTGTACAAGCAAGCCAGAAGGTCGTTGATGTTCGGCCTTGACTTTGAGATAAGTCAGGCATTTCGATACATACAAGGCAACATCCTTCTTCATACCAGGCCACCAGCACTGAGTACGAAGATCCTTGTACATTTTATCAGCACCAGGATGGATAGAATATCGAGACTTATGAGATTCATCCATTACCACGGTGCGAAGATCGTCTTGTTTTGGAATCGACAATCGATCCTTAAAATAGAGCAAACCATCGTCTTTCGCTTCGAGCATAAGCTCAATTTGACGTGGTAATTCCATACCCATCAAATTTTGTGAAACACAAAATTGCTGAGCTTGAAGGACACCAGATTGAAGATCAGATAGAGTTCGAACAGAATGAAGCTTGACTCGCTCCTTTCGACTAAGCGCATCGGCTATAACATTCGCCTTACCAGGGTGGTAGCGAATCTCGCAGTCATAATCGTTTAAGAGTTCAACCCAACGTCGTTGCCTCATGTTCAGTTCTTTCTGATTAAGAATATGCTGGAGACTTTTGTGGTCTGTGAAAACCACACACTTCGTTCCATAGAGGTAGTGTCTCCAGATTTTAAGCGCGAAAACCACAGCTCCTAACTCAAGATCATGAGTCGTATAGTTCTTCTCGTGAACTTTCAGCTGTCTAGATGCATATGCAATAACCTTACCTCGTTGCATAAGGATGCAACCAAGGCCTAAGTTGGACGCATCGCAATAGATAACGAAATCATCATTTCCCTTGGGCAGAGATAGAACAGGAGCATCACATAACTTCTGCTTCAGCGTTTGGAACGCTCCTTCTTCCTTGGGTCCCCATTCGAAAGGCTTATTCTTCTGAGTCAAAGCAGTGAGTGGAACCGCAATCTTCGAGAAATTTGAAATAAATCGACGATAATAACCAGCAAGACCAAGAAAAGATCGAATCTCTGTAGGCGTCGTCGGTGTATTCCAGTCCTTGATAGCAGCAATCTTGGATGGATCCACATGAATACCCTGCTCATTGACTATATGACCCAAGAATTGAACTTCTTTAAGCCAGAATTCACACTTGGAGAATTTAGCAACAAGTTGTTCCTTCTTCAGGAGTTCCAATGTTAAGCGAAGGTGTTGCTCGTGCTCGGCTCGAGATTTTGAATAAATGAGAATATCGTCGATGAACACAATAATGAACTTGTCCAAATATGGTTTGCAGACCCTATTCATTAAGTCCATAAAGATAGCTGGAACATTCGTCAAACCAAAAGGCATGACAGTGAACTCGTAATGCCCATATCTTGTGCGGAAAGCAGTTTTGGGAATATCTTCTTCGAGAACACGAAGTTGATGATACCCAGAACGCAGATCGATCTTGGAAAAGCATGAAGCACCCTGCAGCTGGTCGAAAAGATCATCTATTCGAGGTAGGGGATATCGATTTTTGATGGTGAGCTTATTAAGCTCACGATAATCGATACACATTCGAAAAGATCCATCTTTCTTTTTCACGAAGAGGACAGGAGCTCCCCAAGGTGAAAAGCTCAGTCGGATGAATCCTTTATCAGATAACTCTTGAAGCTGCTTCGATAACTCTTGCATCTCCAACGGTGCAAGACGATAAGGTGCTTTTGCAATCGGGTTGGCATTGGGTACAAGGTCAATATGAAAGTCGACTTGACGAACTGGAGGCAAACTAGGCAGTTCATCAGGAAACACCTCCGGATAATCCCGAACAATCGGAATATCCTGAATACTCTTGCTCTTGCTTTTCTCCTTGGTGACATGTGCCAGAAAAGCAACATATCCTTTTCGTAAATACCTTTGGGCTTCCATACACGACATAAGCTTCAAACCATCTGGTGGTTTTTCGCCACGAACTTCCAGAACATCGCCAGACGGAAGAGGAATACAAACAATCTTATCGAAACAAACCACCTCAGCGTGGTGTTTGGTTAACCAATCCATTCCAATGATAATATCGAAACTCCCAAGTTGCATCGGTGTGAGGTCAATAGGAAAAAGATGGTTATCAAGGTTCAACTGACAATCACGAATAACAGAATCGAGAACCAGAGGTTTACCAGTAGCAACCTCGACAGATAAGGGTTTCCTCAGTTTAGTTCTAGGTATCGCAAGCAAAGGCTCAAAAGATAACGAAACAAAACTTCTATCGGCACCAGAATCAAAAAGAATAGACGCAGGTCGATTGTTAACAAGAAACGTACCATTGACAACCTCGTTGTCAGCCCTCGCTTCGATTGCATTCAAATTGTACGCTCGCCCACGAGCGGGATTCACATTGACGTTGACGTTCTCATTCGGGTTCGCGTGAGCATTCGCATTTGCATTCACCAGTTTCAGACAGTTGTTTGTTATCGACAAAACACAAGGAAGGCGATCATTTGTTTGTTACCTCGAACAAACAAACGACACGCAGTGACTAATCAAAGTAAATAGGTCGAAAATAATGTATCGCGAAGAGTTCCCAGGTAAGAGTGACTGGTCCGATTATGTGGATTTGTACGAACACTCTAGCCTTAGACAGAAAACTCAGAGTACAAGCACTCACTCTTCCAGTTTGCACATGTTCACATTATTTAGACCTAAACTTTGATGAGATTTTGAAAACTTAGAGGGTTCAAAACCTTATAATAGAGGGTTTAAAACCTAGTAATCAATCATCCTAGAACAGATGATTAGTTTTCAAAGCGGATTCGAAAATTGTGTTCTCGTTGTGGTTATCACCTAAGGATAGGTGACGATTTTGTTTTAAAAAATCTAAACGCAAATAAACTTGCGTTGGGGTCCTAGAAGTTATAGTCTAGGTCAAAGTATTACTAATAACCTAATTCCCTATAACTGTGACACCTGGGTCACTGCGACCATCAAACAAATACCAAACCAATGAAATATTGTGCTTCATACTTGGGATTTGTACAAATATGTGTATCATTTGCACATATCAATTCTTGTTCGATTTCGGGCTCTAAATCGCTTTCTGAAAGGTTATACGCGCACTGATGCGTAAATATAACCAGTTTAATGCAACGAACACTATGGAATAGCGAAATAGGCTTCACATACCTTAAATAACCTTTACATAACTTAGATATATGTTTTGAAGGCTTTGGTATGACAAAAATCAAGTTTAATCGCTTATAGGGACTAAATTCGACAAACTGTGAAAGTATGCCGATTTGAACTGTAACAGACATTCCGGAACACGACCATGAGTTAAACATACCATAAATATCCTTTACATAGCTTCAAAATAGGCTTTGAGGGGTTCGGTGTGCTAAAATAAACTTTTGGGTCATTTAGGGACTAAAAGCGTCAAAAAGTGCACAAGTTTGCACTTTCGCGCATAACTTACGTTCTGAATACATCCGGACATCCAAAAATTAATGTAAGCACTAAAATATTTTATTTTAGTGTTTGGCATGAGAAAAATCCATTCGTCGCGCAATTTGGATCGTTTTTGCATCCGTTACGACTTACGTCGTAATTAACTGAACAACGCAACCGTACGACCAAACGAACCGACAACCAAGATATTTTTGAGCACATTTTAAGTTCCCTATACTTTAACTTCATTTTAGAGCTTTGAAATGCGGTTAACAGGGCTTAAACATGTTAAAAATGCACCAAATAGCAAGTTTGGAGCTTCTGGGGCCTCTTCTGCCATTTTTGAAAGTATCAGACCTGCAAGGTCCTTACGGACTGTAAGATTCTAAGTATTACGGTCCGTAAGAAGGGGTCAGACAGTAGAAACTTGTTTAAACAGCTGTTAACAGCTGTTACACTCTCCTAATCCCTTTTGCACTTGCCTCTTCCTGATAATGAGGGGCCAATTTGAGTTACCATAGGGTTGCAACAAGTGTAGGGACAAGATCAAAGCACGGTTATCGAGAAACGATCCTAACGGTCTTGCATATCCTATAAATACCCATCCCATTCATTTGCAAAACCCACTTGAAATCTGAGAATTCTCTAAGTTGGGGTGTTTCATCACCTCATACCTGAGAATACTTGGATTATTAATCTTGCGGGGACCCTTTGTAAGTGTTCTTTCGTTCTTTTCATTCGTTTTAGCATTAAAGTCAAACTTTGTTTGACTTTCTGCATTGACCAGTTTATGGTCAATGCGAAGTTCGTTTGAACTTCATAACGTGAGCGTGATCACGATGGTTATAGTCCCTAGTGACTATACCTACTGATTACCACGTTATCTAGACTCAGTGACGAGTCTTAGTTTCGGCCAAAATGCGTGTTATTGCGTATTTTGTAACCAAACTACTTATAGGTATCAAAACCGCTTGTTTTGATACCAAACCTGTTTTCTAAACTTAGTTAAGCATGTTTTAACATGCTTAGCTCGTCACTTTTAGTTTTGTGCTTATCTAGGGTCGTAAGGGTAAGCGATCTAAACAATCGCTTATACTTTCGAACCCGACCCGTTTGGTCGATCATTAGGATCCGACCAAACACATTAGGTGACCATAGTTATATAGGGAATAACCTTCCGAGGTTATACCTTATGGTCACGACGTTTAGTTAGTTGTATGATATGTAGTTTATATGCCTTAGGTAAATTACTAAAGCATATGTAACATAACGTTTGGTATCTAAACTGATTTGGTAACAATATTAGACATGTTAAGGCATATTTTACTTATCATAGGACTAGTCAGGCGTTCCAAATGCGTTTTACGCGAACGACGCGTTAAAGTAGCATAAGCTACCTAAACGGGTCGTAATGGGTCGTAAGCACTTAGGTTAGGTTTCAGTTTAGTATGTAGGCTTTGTGAAACCATATTACAGGAGTCTCCATACTTGTTTGGTTTACAAACCCTCATTCTATCCGATCCTCCGATTTAGGTCCGGTATATTAATGTAGTTACATATATTAGGTACCGTTTGATTCCGTGATCTTCTAGCATTGCTTGGTGGTTATCCTAGGACTATTGAGCAATCTCAAGTGAGTACATAGACCCCTCTTTTACTGTTTTCCAAACTGTTTTGGGGTGAAACACATGTGCCTACTTGTTACTTTCGTGCTTTTCATGTTTTCATATCATATGCTTGTTATGTTCAATAGTACACTTATAGTACATGATTTCATTGTGTTTTTGCTATGTATGTCCTTTGTTGCATACTTAGTAAATCGTTTTACATTACATTTTATGCTATGTATGTCCATTGTGTGCATACTTACTTAGTACATCGTTTTACATTACATTTTATGCTATGTATGTCCATTGTGTGCATATTTAGTACATTTGTTATTCATCACATGCTTACATTTTGGTATGACATTTGGTTTGTTCAAATGGGACAATATACATTCATTAACATTTGCTACATCGTTCGTTAGTAGGTAGTGGTACCATAGGATTTGACAACTCCCATTCCTGAACCCTAGGTTTGTTTGGGTGGAAGGAATGACCGAATTCGATAAACATAACACAGATAGACCTTTAAATTCGTTTAGGGGTCTATCACCACAGTCATAAGGGTTGGATGTATGCATTTCACAACAACGCATAGATGTTTATATCAGTATAGCATGCATTTGTTCCACAAAACATAACTTTGATTTAAACCATGTTTTACTTCAATACCTTGTTTTTTGTGCATTTTACATATGGTTTAGTTGACATATTTCACCTACCATACATGATATATCATTTGGTTTATTTATCACTTTTCAAATAATTTACAAGACAAAGCAAATTACAAGGTTCATGACTAAACATTTTGTTAAACATAAGTCATGAATTCTATTTTCACAAAACCTATGTATCTCACAGGAATTTTTATGCTGACGTACCTATTTTCACATGTGTTTCAGGATATGATGCCTAGGATTTATCAAGATACACTTAGGCGGACTTGGGCCTTAGTGACAATAAAAGATGCAAGACTAGTTATTTATGTTATATTTCTTTGATTGTCAAGACATTGTAACTCTTTTAATCAATAAAACAATATTTCAATTTCCATGTGTTATGAAACAATGATTCTGTTACAACACTCCCCGACGTTTCCGCCACGCTTTGTTGTTTTACGTGGTCGGGGTGTGACAATAACCATTGGCTCTGATACCAACTCTTCTGTCACACCCCGACCACGTAAAACAACAAAGCGTGGCGGAAACGTCGGGGGGTGTTGTAACAGAATTATCGTTTCATAACCATGGATACAAAAGTGTTTTGTTTTATTGATAATATTAAACATTAACATTGTTTTAACACATAACAAACAAGTTTTATATTGTCTATCATAGATATTATGTCACTAAGGCCTCGTCCATATCCTATGTGACGCATGCATCCTAGAACGTCAATCAAGCAACAATACCTGAAACATATGTAAAAACAAAGTCAGCAAAGAAATGATGGCGAGTACATAGGTTTTATAAGAGTATTGGAATCATGGCTTGTTTTCATATATTGCAATACCTCGAAAACCTTGTTTTTAAAAAGTGTATAATATTGCAACATGATTAACCAACTCAAATCAAGATGGTTATAATTTATAAAATTTCGTAGCCATGATTCTTAACCCAAAAGCTTTTTGTTTTTAGAAAACCATCTTGTAAAACATCTAGTATAAACTCGTTAATAAAACTCGTATATTATTTCGAAAACATCGTTGAGTGACATCGTTTCAATATCGTTTACCCAAGTGAACTAAATAATGCCACGATATGTAATATGTTGAAAACACTTATATATAAGAAGTACCAGCGGCGTATCTACCATGTTTTCACCACATTACACCAGTCCCGTTACCCAAATCGTTTAACATCATTTCCAAATTGTTTCCAAATCGTTCCCAAATCGTTTCCAAATCGTTCCCAAATCGTTCCCAAATCGTTTACTCGTTTAAACCGTTTAAATCGTCCTCGTTTTAATTGTGAAAACTTATATATGGTCGTCTCGTTAATAACATTCAAACCTTTGTGACTCATTCATCGTTCAACTCGTTCTTGCATTAACAAACCTCTAAAGGTAAGTTAACAATCATCAGATTCATTCGTTACCCACAACACCCACACATAACCATGGGTATAGTGCAATAACGGGATTTGTCATATCCTGTGGTACCATAACCTAATACTGGTCGACTTGATCAATGCTAATAAATGCCGTTTGTTATGTAACTACAACCAACAAGTTCGTTCATATTATCGAAATCGTTAATAGTTTAGTATAAATCGTTCTATTCGTTTTTGAAATCATCATTTAAACCTTGAAAACATTTTGTACATATGAATCACCCCAAAACAATTGAAAACAGTAAAATAGGGGAACTATGTACTCACATGTAGTGCAAAGTATCCTCAATCAATAGTACTTCAACAAACTCGACTAAACCAGAGAAATCACGTAGCACCTAGTAATTGAATCACTAGTCAAACAATAGACGCCTAAATCGGAAGATCATTCAGAATGAGGTCTTGTAACCCAAATAAGTGTTGGAACTCTTGTGATATGGTTTAACAAGGCCTACATCCTAAATGAAACCTAACCTAAGTGCTTTCGACCCATCGCGACCCATTAAGGTAGCTTATGCTACTTTAACGTGTCGTTCGCATGAAACGCGTTCCGAACGCCTAACTAGTCCTATGACTAGTTACCAAAGGTTATGTTACATATGCTTAAAATAAATTTTGGCGTAAAAGGGCATTTTTGGTAATTTACCTAAGGCATATAAACTACCTATCATAAAACTACTTAAACGAAGCGACCATAAGGTATAACCTTGGAAGGTTGTTCCCTGTACACTATGGTCACCTAATGTGTTTGTTCGGATGCTAATGATCGCCCAAACAGGTCGGGTTCGAAAGTATAAGCGATTGTGTAGATCGCTTACCTTTACGACCCTAGACAAGCACAAAACTAAAAGTGACGAGCTAAACATGTTAGAACATGTTTAACAAGGTTTGAAAACAGGTTTGGTATCAAAACAAACGGTTTTTATACCCACAAGTAGTTTGGTTACAAAATACGTAAGAATACGTATTTTGGCCGAAACTACGACTCGTCACCGAGCCTAGATAACGTGGTAATCAGTAGGTATAGTCACAAGGGACTATTACCATCGTGATTACGCTCATGTTATGAAGTTCAAATGAACTTCACATTGACCATAAACTGGTCAATGCTGAAAGTCAAACGTAGTTTGACTTTAACGCTAAAACGAATGAAAAGAACGAAAGAACACTTACAACGGGTCCAAGAATGGAAGTTTTGAATCCGAATATTCTCAGGTATGAAGTGTTGAACACATCAACTTAGAGACAAATTCAGATTTCAAAGGTGTGGGTTTTTGGGGTTGAGATCATGGGGTATTTATAGATTTCCTTGAACCGTTAGGATCGTTCCTCGAAAACTGAGCTTTGATCTGGACCTTACATGTGTGCCCATGGTTTTCTAAAACTATGGGAGCCCCTAATATGGACTATGTTCATTGAATACCAGCCCATGGTTTTGCAAAACCATGGGTTAAAACCACCAATACTTCAAAATGGACTAGGTTCATTGAATCTGCCAGAAATTTCAAAAAATGGTCCATGCACTTGTAAAACTTGATTTTTGGCACTTTTAAGCCCCGTTAACCCCATTTCAAGGCTCTAAAATAAAGTTAAAGTATAGGGAACTTAAAATATGTTCAAAAACATCTCGGATGTTTGTTCGTTTGGTCGTACGGATGCGTTATTCGCTTAATTACGACGGAAGTCGTAACGAACGCAAAAACAATCCAAATTAAGCGACGAATGGAATTTTATCATGCCAAACACTAAAATAAAATATTTTAATGCTTACATAAATTTTTGGATGTCTGGATGTATTCAGAACGTAAGTTTTGCGCGAAAATGCAAACTTATGCACTTTTTGACGCCTTTAGTCCCTGAATGACCCAAAAGATTATTCTAGCACACCGAACCCCTCAAAGGCTATTTCTAAGCTATGTAAAGGATATTTAGGGTATGTTTAACTTATGGTCATGTTCCATAATGTTCGTTACAGTTCAAATCGGCATAGTTTCACAGTTTGACACAAATAGTCCCTGCGATCGAACAAAGTTGATTTCGACACACCAAACCATTCAAAACTTATTTCTAAGTTATGTGGAGGTTATTTAAGGTATTTTAAGCCTATGTCACTATTCTGGAGTGTTTGTCGCATTATACTGACTGCGTTTACGCACCAGTTTGCGTATAACCTCCCAGAGCGCGATTTAAAGCTTGCAATCGGAATCGAATCGAATTGAAAAATCACCAAACACAAATACACACATAGAAACACCAAAACACATATAATAACACCTAAGAACATTGTTTTATTAATAATCATCATTGTTTTACATCGTACATCAATTACAGATGCGATTAATGCTATGACTTGGGATGATCTTAAGATACTAATGAGAGAAAGGTTCTACCCAGCTCATGAAATTCAGAAACTCGAGCATGAGTTTTGGAACCTGAAGATGCAAGGTGAGGATCAGGCAGGTTACACAAATCGCTTCAATGAACTAGCACGCATCTTTCCAGATATGGTTCGACTGGAGTCCAAGAGGATCGAGAGGTATATCTAGAGACTGGCCCCGGAAGTAAGGAGTATCATTAATTCGGTGGAGCACCTGGCCATGCATGGAGTGGTAGCTAGGTCAGGCACAGTTACGTACTACATGGTTAGACGCAAGATTTTGACAATGCCGGGAGAGCCGGCAGGAAATAATCGAGAGGCCCCAGAAAGTAGTCGAGCGGGGGTAGCCATACCGAAGAGGGGGAGAGCCACTAGTCAAATCTATGCCATAACTACACCAACGGGGAACTCTGGTGGCTATAAAGGAACATCCCCAAAATGCAACAAGGGTACATTGCACAACTATGGTGCATGTCGAGCAAGGACCTGCTCGAGGTGCCATAAAAGTGGACATTATACCCGAAACTGTAAGACACTATTGGAACCCAACCATTTCCAAACCCCAAGGCCTCAGCCTCTTCAGCAACGACCCCAACCACCAATGCAACAGATTACCTACCCCGGTACTTGCTACGGATGTGGCAGTACGGAGCACTTCCGAAGAACCTGCCCAAAATTTGCTCCACAGCCAGCAGGAAGGGATACCCAGAACAAGCTTCTACCTCAAATGCAGCTCGAGGACATGCCTTTATACTTGGGTCTGGTGACGCACGACAGGATCCGAATGTGGGGACAGGTACCTTTCTCATTTCCGATCAGTATGCTTCAGTATTGTTTGATACGGGGCAGATAGGAGCTACGTTTCCATTAATTTCTTACCCCTATTAAATATGTCGGCTATTGAATTAACAAGTCCCTATTCCATAGAACTTGCTAACGGTAAACCTATAACTAGTCACTAAATCATTCGTGATTGTCCTTTAATTCTTAACGACCACCAATTCCTTATTGACCTACTACCGGTAGAGCTCGGAAGTTTTGATATAGTAGTGGGAATGGACTGGTTGTCCAAGTACAAGGCGGAGATTATTTGTGAGCAAAAGATTGTTAGGATCCCTCTTTGTGACAACTCGTTTTTGAACCCTTTCTTTTGTAACTAACCGTTCTATGCTTTGTCATACGTGATAACTAAGTGCTCCCTATTTGAAGTTAATAAAGCTGTCTAATGTGTTTGAATGTTATAGTTGTATGAACGGAAATTATTAAGTAGTTATGCTTTGTTGCGTGTTTTAATTCTCGACCCCAAGCCCACTGTGTTTTGGTCTCGGCCCAAAGCTAGGCCCGACTCACTCACATTAAGCGCATACAGCCTTGAGGTAGTGTATGGCTATCATATTTTGCAAACACAAGATTAGAAAACTCTAGAGCTTTCTCTCCTTCATCCCTTGCAAACCGACGGCAGCCCCTTTCTCTCTCGGAGCTCCCTTCGAATCGCAACACCATCTCCCTCGTTGTAGCATGCTAGCACAAAGTCACGGTTACTATGTTGGTTTGTTTTAATTTGTGTTCTTTGTTAAATCCAGTTGTGTGTTTATATATGTGCAGGATAGGAGTATGATTGAGAAAGGTGTAGAATCTATTTACATAGTGATATGAATCTGGAATGGTGATTGATGATCATTGTTGCCTGCATGACAATAGGTTCTGGAACATTGTGCAGCATGATATTCATTAAATTGATTGGTAACAAATCCGATTATGGTTAGGGTTCTAACGAATCAATGATAGTAACAATTGTTGGATTAAGTCATGTTGAATTGGATTGTGGTATGATGTCATGATCTCGAAACTGTTAGAAGGTGGTTAGAGTTCTAACAAATCATAAAAGTACTCTTGATTATGTTGATGATTAGGGTTCATGCTGGTTAATTATATTGATATGATCATATGGTAATCTCAATTATTGAATAATTGTTGATTTGGTAATCGAATGGAAATTATGGAATAACAACTGATTGATCGAAATTTAAGGAGTTGTGTAACTGATCATGTAATCGCACAAGTCCACCTCAATCGCACAACACAAATCAATCGCACAACAGTCATTGAATCGCACAAGGGATTAGGCTCATCAGTTGTTTGGGCCGCACACCAAACCCACAGCCCAAACCCAGTCGCATAAGTGAGACTCGATCGCACAAGTTGCGGCTGGTCGCACAAGCTTACCCTAGTCGCACAAGGTTTAGTCAGTCGCACAAACCAATCGAGTCGCACAATTCCATTCACTGTGTTTGGGCCTTGTATGGTTGGACTGGGCTTTATGAACGGGTGACACATGGATCGCACACCTGATTATGTCACACTTGATTTGGGTATTACTTATTAGTTGGGCTGCATGTATGATTCTTGGGATAAACACTGAACTGGGCTGCACAATTGTTATGGTCCGCACACCTCTGCAACTGATGTATTAAACTGTTATGTGATTTGTGAAACGTGACCTTGCATATGACATGAATACTTTCTATATAATGATGTGGATTGGTGAATAGTTTCCTGTTACGGCTTGAATAACATTGTATGTCTTGTTTGTATGCAATTTGTGAAACGTGTATGACGAATACATGATCTATGAGTACATGATACTGACTGTCTTTGGTAACCTCGGTAGGGTTTGGTTGACCAACTTGGAATGGGTAATATAATGTAACACACCGAGCAATCTAAGGTGAGTTCACTGCTCTTTTCCAAGCATGCATCCCGGGAAAGGATATCGGGTAACATTCCAGGGAGGAATGCAAGGTTAATGGGATGTTGGTTATTACTTAGTTTCTATCATATAAGACCCGTTACATCTACCGATTGTTGCCGGGAAGGCAACGAGGTATTTAGTTGATAGCGATATTAGGTTTGGCACCCTCACACCGGGCCGGAATGGACGGGCGTGAATTAATTACCTTGACCACTTGACCAATGCTTTGATAGAGGCATTGGGGTTTGGGCAAACACATCTAGTAGCCACATACGGTAATCGAGTTAATAACAACATGAAGTCAAAACATCAAATCTGTGAAACGTTTTATCTGGTAACTGGTATCTAAAGACGTTAACAAAACTTTATGTTAATGAATGAAAGTTTTACTTAAATACATTTATGAGTTCAATGTGATTGGTGGCTTGGATCCTGGTACGTCACACGCCTCGCGAGGGTTTCCGCATGTGGTATTTTGGGGGTGTGACAGTTTGGTATCAGAGCCACTGGTTATAGTGAACTTGGTTTTAAAACGTTTTTATAAAACCAGACTATAACCGAATAGTTCTAAAAACAAGGATACGACCATGATACTCAGCTCCAGATAGCAAGGTTCGTCTCTCGTTTACTCATTGCACAGCATAACTCGTGAACACTTACATATGATATTGCATGTGATTGCATGTTTAGCACAACAATATGAATTCATGTATTACTTACAAGTGTTAAGTGATTGATAGTGTGTCACCCTAGAGAATCGTAACCCTTGTTTTGTGATATTCTTGTTTGACATCTGAGTTTGAGGAACCATTTGACATGAGTTAGGAGGAACTGAGATGAGCATGCAAATCACAGTATTATTGTGGGTGCACACATAATAATAATGTGGGTGCATGTGAGTCCCAGTGAGGCTTAACAAGTGAAAAAGGGGTTCTGCTCTGTTATTTGATCAATGTGAAATGTAACAAGTCTATGGGAGTCATAGCAGTGATTGTCTCCTACTCGAATGTGACCTTTTCACCTCTTATTAAATCCTTTTGAATCTCGATGCTATCGAGTATTACCTGAACACCCCTCTGAACGCCTAGCGAACTGTGTAGAATGTTAGGTGCTTGTACGAACGTCCCTAAATTGGATGTTGCAACATCAATGATTGGTCTATACCTCTCACACTCTTCTTTGTTTGCTGGAACTCAATGTATCGATGTCATAGCTCCGGAAGTGCGATCAATTCTGCAACACTCTAGAAGCATACTGTGTATTACTCAGTCAACCTTGTTGGATCGATGGACAAGGGGATGAGCGTAGTATCTCACCAACCTCGGTAGTAGGACGACCCTGCTTACCGGTACGAATATCAGCGAATTGGCTTCAATCAAATCCTTAACCCTAGTAAGCGACTTATGGGAGTTGACTTTTACGAACCAATCATAACAAAATCGATGACGATTGACTGTAGAGCGGAATGTGTAACCGCCCACACCTTCAGTAGTGCCTTAGGACGTGACCCGGAATGTGAAAACATGGACCTTGGTGGCGAAAGTACGCAGGACACCGTTACAGGCGACAATATTAGAAGCAACAGTCGCGGCAACATCAAGGTACCCGTAATCATAGCCTACAGCAGAGAAACAAAGGTGACTTCGAAAAGGATTGACTGTTGCTAAGTCAAGGTGACAACAACCAAGTGAACGACGGCAGTACTGGAAATTCTCATAATGAAAACAACACTGGAAAGGATGCTCATGGAAGGAAATTTAGGATTGGCATAGGCGATGCCAGGTATAATAGCAACACGATTGCTGGGATGGGTAGCTATTCGCTTCGTCTCTGATTTGTTTGCCCTGATGCTCCTTGAAACCGAACCTGATGTGGAATCGGCTGATGGCAAGTCAAATGAAATCTCATATGTAAGTTGGGATGCAAACTCGACCATGCGGGACATGTGTTCGACACCGACCTTCCTTCTACTACCCTTGATGGCTACAATGTAGTAGTTAGTGTGGATTGGTTATCCAGAAATCACGCGGATATACCCAGTGAGGAGAAAATTTCATGTGGAGAATTGTTATTTGTACTAAAGTGACAGATTGGTGCAAAGGTTAGCGCCATTTCAGCTATGAAGGCCTGAAGTGTCTACGAAGGGATTACTCCGCTATATTAGCAACCGTAACTGACGTTAGGGCTAAGGAAAAAGAGAGGATCGAGGATTCACCAATTGTTCGTGATTTCTTTCGGTGTGCTACCCAGGGAACTTTCAGGTTCACTTCCACTACTGTTAGGAGAAATCTCAGTCTGATCTCACGTCCGAGACAACCCTGACTACACGTACTCTCACCGTCTTGCATTAGGAGGGTTGCAAGATCTATCTAATCAACTACAGGAATGGTTGAGCAGGATTTTGTCGGACCTAGTGTTCCACTTTGGGGAGCCCAGTTACATCCATGAAGATAAGCCTGTTCGTATGTATATTGATTATCGAGAACGTAGCAAGGTGTCAGTTAAGAACCGCTTGCCTCGACCATGTATTGCCAATCTCTCGACCAGTAGCGAGGGTCAAGCTCCCATTCGAGGAATGAATAACGAACGAACTATTGTCAGAAGGAAGTCCAAGGGGAGAATGTTCCTACAACGGCATATCAAACGCAGTGTGGCCATTTCGACGTTGTATTCCAAGACCTTTGGGCTTTGTGACACCTGTGTCACTTCAACCATCAAACAGATACCAAACCAATGAAATATTGTATTTCATACTTAGGATTTGTAAAAACATGTGTATCGTTTGCACATATCAATTCTTGTTCGATTTCGAGCTTTAAATCGCTTTCTAGAAGGTTATACGCGCACTGATGCGTAAATATAACCAGTTTAATGCAACAAACACTCTGGAATAGTGATATAGGCTTAACATACCTTAAATAACCTCCACATAACTTAGAAATAAGTTTTGGATGGTTTGGTATGCCGAAATCAAGTTTATTCGCTTACAGGGACTAAATTCGACAAACTACGAAAGTATGTCAATTCGTACTATAACGGACATTCCGGAACTTGACCATAAGTTAAACATACCCTAAATATCCTTTAAATAGCTTAGAAATAGGGTTTGAGGTGTTCGGTGTGCTAAAATAAACTTTCTGATCATTCAGGGACTAAAAGCGTCAAAAAGTGCATAAGTTTGCATTTTCGCGCATAACTTACGTTCTGAATATATCCGGACATCCAAAAATTTATTTAAGCATTAAAATATTTTATTTTAGTGTTTGGCATAATAAAAATCCATTAGTCGCTTAATTTGGATCGTTTTTGCGTCCGTTACGACTTCCGTTGTAATTAACTGAACAACGCAACCGTACGACCAAACGAACCGACATCCGACATATTTTTGAGCACATTTTAAGTTCCCTATACTTTAAATTCATATTTGAGCCTTTAAAATGTGACTAACGGGGCTTAAACGTGTCAAAACGCATCAAAAATCAAGTTTGGAGTTGCAGGGGCCTGTTCTGCCAAATAGCCAACCTTTCTGCCAGCTTGCCAGGTCCTTACGGACCGTATGGACATGCTTACGGTCCATAAGCCATGCCCAGTTTAGCATAAACCATTTTTAAAGAAACCCAGCTGCTCCTTGGTTTTGAACAAGGTTTTTAGCAAACCATTAACTGGTTTTAAGGTCCCATGATTTTGTAAATCAGTGGGTACGAGGTGTATGGCTGAGATTGAAGCTCGGTTTTCGATAAACGATCCTAACAGTTGTGCGAAAACTATAAATACCCCTCACCCCTTTCATTCATTCCTCACACTTGATCTGATTTTGTTCTCTAAGTTGGGGTTTTTATGCTCCATACCTGAGAATAATCGGGTCAAGCTTCCATTCTTGGACCTTTTGTAAGTATTCCTTCATTCTTTTACGTTTCTAGCATTAAAGTCAGACTGTGTTGGACTTTCAGGTTTGACCAGTCAATGTTCAACCCGAAGTTCGTTTGAACTTCGCAACGTGAGCGTAATCACGATGGTTATAGTCCCTAGTGACTATACCTACTGATTTCCACGTTGTTTAGGTGTAGTGACGAGTCGTAGTTTCGGCCAGAATACGTATTCTTGCGTATTTTGTAACCAAACTACTCTAGGGTATTAAAACCGTTTGTTTTGATACCAAACGTGTTTTCTAACTTAACTAAACATGTTCTAGCATGTTTAGCTCGTCACTTTTAGATTTGTGCTTGTCTAGGGTCGTAAAGGTAGGCGATCTAAACAATCACTTATACTTTCGAACCCGACCCGTTTGGTCGATCTTTAGGATCCGAACAAACACATTAGGTGACCATATTTGTATAGGAAATAATCTTCCGAGGTTATCCCTTATGGTCACGTCGTTTAAGTAGTTGTATGATAGGTAGTTTATATGCCTTAGGAAAATTACCAAAATACCCTTTTTACGCATAAATTCATTTTAAGCGTATGTAACCTAAATTTTGACATCTAAACTGATTAGGTAACTATATTAGACATGTTAAGGCATATTTTACTTGTCATAGGACTAGTTAAGCGGTCCAAACGCGTTTTACGCAAACGACGCGTTAAAGTAGCATAAGCTACCTAAACGGGTCGTAATGGGTCGTAAGCACTTAGGTTATGTTTCATTTTAGTATGTAGGCTTTGTTAAACCATATCATATGAGTTCCAATACTCATTTGGTTTATGAAACCTCATACTATCCAATCTCCCGTTTTAGGTCCGGTTATTTATGTAGTTATCTATATAGGGTGCCGTTTGTTTCCGTGATCCCTCTAGCTTTGCTTGATTGTTGTTAAAGACTTCTAAGCACCCTCAAGTGAGTACATAGACCCCTCTTTTACTATTTTTCAAACATTTTGGGGTGAAACACATGTGCCTACTTGTTACTTTCGTGCTTTCCATGTTTTTACATCATATACTTGCTATGTTCGTTAGTACACTATTAGTACATGATTTCATTATGTTTTTGCTATGTATGTCCATTGTGTGCATACTTAGTACATCGTTTTACATGACATTTTATGCTATGTATGTCCATTTAGTGCATACTTAGTACATTGTTTCCCATTTTATGCTATGTATGTCCATTTAGTGCATAGTACATTGTTTTACATTTTCATGCTATCTATGTCCATTGTTGCATACTTAGTACATTTTTTTCACATCACATGCTATGTATGTCCATTGTTGCATATTTAGTACATGTGTTTTACATCACATGCTTACATTTTGGTATGACATTTGGTTTGTTTAAATGGGACAAAAATACATTCATTAACATTGATCACGCCGCTCGTTAGTAGGTAATGGTACCATAGGATATGACAACTCCCATTCCTGAGATCCTAGGTTTGTTTGGGTCGAAGGAATGACCGAATTCGATATACATTTACTCAGATAAACCTTTAATTCATTAGGGGTTTATCGCCACAGTCGCAAGGCTTGAATGTATGCATTTTCACAACACTGCATAGATGTTTGTATCAGTATATCACGCATTTCCACAAAACATAACTTTGATTTAAACCAAGTTTTACTTCAATACTTTGTTTTGTGCATTTTACCTATGGTTTAGTTGATGCATTTCACTTGCCATACATATCATTTTGGTTACACATTACATGATTTACATTTGACACATAAACATTTTTTGACATTGGTTATACATTACATGATTTACATTTTGACATAAACATTTTGACATATGATTTAATAGCATTCGGCAATTGGTTTAAACATAGACATTTTACATTGGTGGTTTGTTTGGGTAAGTGATTTAAGTAACGAGGCATGTGTAATATGATACAAGCACGGTGGATACGCCGCTGGTACTTCCTATATATAAGTGCTTGTATGATATTACATATCGCAGCATTGTCTAAATCATTTCAGTTTAGACATATAACATATTTTTCGCAAGACATTGTTTTACAAACAACTTATTTTATACAAAATCATTTTTACTTGGTTATTCATTTAACCTTACATTACTCTTTTACATATCATCTACTTTATCATCGCTTTTCAAATGATTTATAAAACAAAAACATTTTACAAGGATCATGATTGACTTTTGTTAAATAACTTTTTCTAAACTTATAAGTCATGAATCCTAAATCAATAAAACCAATGTACTCGCCGACATTTTCATGCCGACGTACCTATTTTCACATGTGTTTCAGGAGATGATGCATAGGATTGATCAAGATACACATAGGCGGACTTGGGCCCTAGTGACAATAAAAGATGCAAGACTAGTTAATTATGTTATACTTCTTTGTTTGTTAAGACATTGTAACTCATTTAATCAATAAAACAAAATTTCAATTTTTCCATGTGTTATGAAACAATGATTCTGTTACAACACTCTCTGACGATTCCGCCACGTTTTGTTGTTTTACGTGGTCGGGGTGTGACAGAAAAGTTGGTATCAGAGCTCATGGTTATAGGGAATTAGGTTATTAGTAATGCTTTGACCTAGTCTATAACCTTCCTAGGACCCTAACGCGAGTTTACTTGCGTTTAGTCATAAAACAATACCGTTACCTATCCTTAGGCGACAACCACAACAAGAACATAAATTTCAAAACCGCTTTGAAAAGCAATCATCTGTTTTAGGATGATTGATTATAAGGCCTTGAACCCTCTAAGTCTTCAAATCTCGTCAAAGTTTGGGTCTTATAATGTGAACACATGCAAACTGGAAGGGTGAACGCCTGTACTCTGAGTTTTCTGTCTAAGGCTAAAGTGTTCGTACAAATCCGCAGTATCGGACCAGTCACTCTTACCTGGGAACTCTTGGGGTGAGTGTTCACTTATAGGCAAGCATGTCTTCAGCGATACATTATTATGACCCGCTTGCTTTGATTTGTCACCGTCTCATTTGTTTGCCTTAGGTAACAAACAAATGATCGCAATTCATATGCATTGCCTTTCTGTTTTGTTTATCCGATAACATTTCATTTGTTGCTTCCTATGTCTTTCATTTTCTTCTAGAATGTCTCTTCATCTCAACAACGGTCAAATGTCTGAGCAAACAGCCAAATTTGCCCAACAAATAGGCGAAGTAATTCTGAAGTCTATGGATTTAGGCATTGCCATGTCTCGTCTAAAAAACGAAGCCACTCAAGGGTCACTGAAAAAAGCAGAAGTCAAGCCTGCACCAAAATCAAGGAAGCGTAAGGCTTCAAGGAAACCCGTAGCAGTTACACCTAATCAAGCGGGACCTAGCCAAGTGGCAGCGTCACCAGCTTGGAAGCCGTACTTAGGAACTGCCCCATGGTGCAAACGATGCAACCGTCATCATTCAAACCTCTTACCCTGCTTCAAATGTACCTACTGTGGACGATGGGGACATTTGATTAACATATGCTGCTTTGCTAACCAAAACGAAGTTGTTGCAAACCTTGCTGCTACCCAACTCCATGTCAACCCTACTCAAGCTTGTTTCCCGTCTGGTACTTGCAACAACTGTGGTGAGACGAGCCATTTCAGGAACAAATGCCCGAAGATTGTCAATGCAAATCCAACCCTTGGATGAGCATTTGGCCGAGCAAAAGATGTTGCTGTCTTATGCCTTTGTTTCTTTTGTTTTCTTGTATTGTGAAACCATCTGTTTTGTTTAGAAATAAAAGTCGTTGTTCGCAATTCTGATATACAAATATAGTTACATGTGTGTATGGCATTTCCCTATGATACCTACATCAAGGAACTATGTTATTTACAAACTACTCTTGTGATTCTCCCTTTCAAGTGATCGCTCATGATTTCCTCGAAAATTTTAAGTACTCGTTTCATTCTAGGAGACGAAGTACAAGAAATAAAGCGAAATTATGAGTAATCGTGCTTTTTGCACATCTGTGCCTTTGAATCCTTGGTTAGATAACTAAGGGTATTTTCAAATCTAATACCCATTACATTCTGATTTTTCAACATGCATAACATAAGTTTTCAAAACAACCTTCATGATTTCAAAAACATTTTATATATAGTTTGAAAACATTTTTTTATAATGTATTTATTTAACTTATCAAATGCATGATTTCAGAAGCATTGTCTATATTTTCAAAAACAACCTCCATGATTTCAAAAAACATTGTCTATGTTTTCAAAAACAACCTTCATGATTTCAAAATGTTATTAATACAGTATAATTACTTATATCAAGTGCATGATTTCAAAAGCATCATTCATGTTTTCAAAAACCTTATACATAATTTCAAAATTCATCTCGCGTGATTTTCAAACATTTTTATAAATATACCTAGCTAATACACCTAATTTCAAAAGTATTATATATAAGGTTTCCAAAAACATTGAACACATTTTAGAACGCCATGCATAGTTTTCAAAATATTTTCCTCATACATTGACTTAACCTTCAAATTCCGATTCATATGTCGCCTTGGCATATCTAGCATCTCAATTTCATAAGCATTTTTTGACTTGAGCACATCTAGTGCGAGGTTTCAAAACATCTTCAACTTCTAAAATCCATATGGGATCTTTTTATCTTCACAATTAGACCCTTGTGGATGATTATCATCCAAATCAGAATCCTTCATTGGATTCCTTGTATGCCTTAATTCGAACATTTTGATTCCTTATAATCGAAATCGAATTTTCTTCTTAAAATCTTTCTATCTTTATAGTTAGATTCTTGGAAATATTTAAAGCACCAATCAAAATCCACTGATTGGATACCTGGTATGCTTTAAATACATGTGCACAGTTAGCAGAACAGATTAACAAAATGATGACAAATTTAAAATCAAATTAAACAATTATGTGATTATGTGTTTATGCATTTTGTGTTTTCTTTTATACATTTTGTGTTTTTGAATACTCTGGATATCCGTTATCCAAATCCTCGTAGAACCTTTCATATCTTCATATGAGGGATTCGTAGTAGGATATTCAAAAGGTACTACCTTAAATCCTTAATTTGGCTTCTACGTGATAGTTAAGACCCATGGATTTTATAGTGCCATTCCATTTTTCAAAGGACCCTTTTGAGTGGTCTAGTAAAAAAGATTGATTCAGAATCTGGTTAAGAACGACACGTGGTGATATGACTAAATAGACTCCTTGGTACTCTCTTTAAATCATTTATTGATTTAATTAAAAGGACCCTATGGTGGCCTAGTCACAATCATCACAGGCTCGTTCATTGTTTTCTTCCCCTACACATTATAAGATGCACTACGTGACAATGCAAGGAATTTCGTAATTATGGATGCATACATAATTACGAAGTTCAGTGCACGGGAACCACCGTAAGACTTTTTATGTGTAAGAACCGATAGTGGCAACCATAATGAAATGCGAACAATGTAATAGAGGTACGGTGGACGCACCAATAACGCTTTATATACTTGTATATAAGTGACCCTCTCACATTGCAAGCATGATGTTATTTAAAGTTACAAGAAGTTCAGGACTCTAACCAGTGTTGTTCGATCTTTTCAACTTCATGTTTCAAGCTCTCACAAGTTTCCTCTAAATAAATTTCGGGATGAAATTTCCTGAAGTAGGGGAGACTGTGACACCTGTGTCACTTCAACCATCAAACAGATACCAAACCAATGAAATATTGTATTTCATACTTGGGATTTGTAAAAATATTTGTATCATTTGCACATATCAATTCTTGTTCGATTTCGGGCTTTAAATCGCTTTCTGGAAGGTTATACGCGCACTGATGCGTAAATATAACCAGTTTAATGCAACAAACACTCCGGAATAGTGACATAGGCTTAACATACCTTAAATAACCTCCACATAACTTAGAAATAAGTTTTGGATGGTTTGGTATGCCGAAATCAAGTTTATTCGCTTACAGGGACTAAATTCGACAAACTACGAAAGTATATCAATTCGTACTATAACGGACATTCCGGAACTTGACCATAAGTTAAACATACCCTAAATATCCTTTACATATCTTATAAATGGGCTTTTAGGTGTTCGGTGTGCTAAAATAAACTTTCTGGTCATTCAGGGACTGAAAGCGTCAAAAAGTACATAAGTTTGCATTTTCACGCATAACTTACGTTCTGAATATATCCAGACATCCAAAAATTTATTTAAGCGTTAAAATATTTTATTTTAGTGTTTGGCATAATAAAAATCCATTCGTCGCTTAATTTGGATCGTTTTTGCGTCCGTTACGACTTCCATCGTAATTAATCGAACAACGCAACCGTACGACCAAACGAACCGACATCCGACATATTTTTGAGCACATTTTAAGTTCCCTATACTTTAACTTCATATTTGAGCCATAAAATGTGACTAACAGGGCTTAAACGTGTCAAAACGTATCAAAAATCAAGTTTGGAGTTGCAGGGGCCTGTTCTGCCAAATAGCCAAACTTTCTGCCAGCTAGCCAGGTCCTTACGGACCGTATGGACATGGTTACGGTCCGTAAGCCATGCCCAGTTCAGCAGAAACCATTTTTAAAGAAACCCAGCTGCTCCTTGGTTTTGAACATGGTTTTTAGCAAACCATTAACTGGTTTTAAGGTCCCATGGTTTTGTAAATCAGTGGGTACGAAGTGCATGGCTGAGATTGAAGCTCGGTTTTTGATAAACGATCCTAACAGTTGTGCAAAAACTATAAATACCCCTCACCCCTTTCATTCATTCCTCATACTTGATCTGATTTTGTTCTCTAAGTTGTGGTTTTTATGCTCCATACCTGAGAATAATCGGGTCAAGCTTCCATTCTTGGACCTTTTGTAAGTATTCCTTCGTTCTTTTACGTTTCTAGCATTAAAGTCAAACTGTGTTCGACTTTCAGGTTTGACCAGTCAATGGTCAACGCGAAGTTCGTTTGAACTTCGCAACGTGAGCGTAATCACGATGGTTATAGTCCCTAGTGACAATACCTACTGATTTCCACGTTGTTTAGGTGTAGTGACGAGTCGTAGTTTCGGACATAATGCGTATTCTTGCGTATTTTGTAACCAAAATACTCTAGGGTATTAAAACTGTTTGTTTTGATACCAAACCTGTTTTCTAACTTAACTAAACATGTTCTAGCATGTTTAGATCGTCACTTTTAGATTTGTGCTTGTCTAGGGTCGTAAAGGTAGGCGATCTAAACAATCACTTATACTTTCGAACCCGACCTGTTTGGTCAATCTTTAGGATCCGAAGAAACACATTAGGTGACCATATTTGTATAGGGAATAACCTTCCGAGGTTATACCTTATGGTCACGTCGTTTAAGTAGTTGTATGATAGGTAGTTTATATGCCTTAGGAAAATTACCAAAATACCCTTTTTACGCATAAATTCATTTTAAGCATATGTAACCTAAATTTTGACATCTAAACTGATTAGGTAACTATATTAGACATGTTAAGGCATATTTTACTTGTCATAGGACTAGTTAAGCGGTCCGAACGCGTTTTACACAAACGACGCGTTAAAGTAGCATAAGCTACCTAAACGGGTCGTAATGGGTCATAAGCACTTAGTTTAGGTTTCATTTTAGTATGTAGGCTTTATTAAACCATATCATATGAGTTCCAATACTCATTTGGTTTACGAAACCTCATACTATCCAATCTCCCGTTTTAGGTCCGGTTATTTATGTAGTTATCTATATAGGGTGCCGTTTGTTTCCGTGATCCCTCTAGCTTTGCTTGGTTGTTGTTCAAGACTTCTAAGCACCCTCAAGTGAGTACATAGACCCCTCTTTTACTGTTTTTCAAATATTTTGGGGTGAAACACATGTGCCTACTTGTTACTTTCGTGCTTTTCCTGTTTTTACATCATATACTTGCTATGTTCGTTAGTACACTATTAGTACATGATTTCATTATGTTTTTGCTATGTATGTCCATTGTGTGCATACTTAGTACATCGTTTTACATGACATTTTATGCTATGTCTGTCCATTTAGTGCATACTTAGTACATTGTTTCACATTTTATGCTATGTATGTCCATTTAGTGCATACTTAGTACATTGTTTTACATTTTCATGCTATGTATGTCCATTGTTGCATAATTAGTACATTTGTTTCACATCACATGCTATGTATGTCCATTGTTGCATACTTAGTATATTTGTTTTACATCACATGCTTACATTTTGGTATGACATTTGGTTTGTTTATATGGGACAAAAATACATTCATTAACATTGATCACGCCGCTCGTTAGTAGGTAATGGTACCATAGGAATTGACAACTCCCATTCCTGAGATCCTAGGTTTGTTCGGGTCGAAGGAATGACCGAATTCGATATACATTTACTCAGATAAACCTTTAATTCGTTAGGGGTTTATCGCCACAATCTCAAGGCTTGAATGTATGCATTTTCACAACACCGCTTAGATGTTTGTATCAGTATAGCATGCATTTCCACAAAACATAACTTTGATTTAAACCAAGTTTTTCTTCAATACTTTGTTTTGTGCATTTTACCTATGGTTTAGTTGATGCATTTCACTTGCCATACATATCATTTTGGTTACACATTACATGATTTACATTTGACACATAAACATTTTTTGTCATTGGTTATACATTACATGATTTACATTTTGACATAAACATTTTGACATATTATTCAATAGCATTCAGCAATTGGTTTAAACATAGACATTTTACATTGGTGGTTTGTTTGGGTAAGTGATTTAAGTAACGAGGCATGTGTAATATGATACAAGCATGGTGGATACGCCGCTGGTACTTCCTATATATAAGTGCTTGTATGATATTATATATCGCAGCGTTGTTTAAATCATTTTAGTTTAGACATATAACATATTTTTTCACAAGACATTGTTTTACAAACAACTTATTTTATACAAAATCATTTTTACTTGGTTATTCATTTAACCTTACATTACTCTTTTACATATCATCTACTTTATCATCGCTTTTCAAATGATTTATAAAACAAAAACATTTTACAAGGATCATGACTGACTTTTGTTAAACAACTTTTTCTAAACTTATAAGTCATGAATCCTAAATCAATAAAACCTATGTACTCGCTGGCATTTTTATGCTGACGTACCTATTTTCACATGTGTTTCAGGAGATGATGCATAGGATTGATCAAGATACACATAGGCGGACTTGGGCCTTAGTGACAATAAAAGATGCAAGACTAGTTAATTATGTTACACTTCTTTGTTTGTTAAGACATTGTAACTCATTTAATCAATAAAACAAAATTTCAATTTTTCCATGTGTTATAAAACAATGATTCTGTTACAACACTCCCCGACGATTCCGCCACGTTTTGTTGTTTTTCGTGGTCGGGGTGTGACAGGATAACCATCACACCAACAGCTATATGGATCACATGAACCGGCTATGCTTATTGATGACGTGTTGAATCATTTCCAGGAGAAAGGAACATCATGGACAGCATCTGTATCTTATTTTATAGCTCCTGAGGGAGTAGCCATTCCGTGTGAAGTCTTGTCAAATGTAACATCTGCATTCGAGAGATACATTTTGAGCATGTAACCAACGAAGTGGGGATATACGTGGATCTTGCTAAGATCCATTTTGTTAGAAACTGATCGAAACCAAAGATTCCTTCGGGGATACAACAATTTCTTTGGTTCGCTAGATGCTATCGCAGATTCCTCGCAAGATTTTCGAATATCGCGCAGCCTTAATCTCTTTAGCACAACAGGGTGCTGTGTTCGTGGCAGATAAAACGGGAGAACGTCTTTTCAGCTACCAATTCCCAACTCTGCAAAGCACTGAGCATCGTCTTTACCCGAGTGTGCGGGTGACCAAGTGGTATACCATGACGGTTCGAATCAGAGTCCCAGTTACACGTCGATGCAACACGAGAAGGTGATAACATACGTAGTGGATTTACGAAGGGAAATTGCAAGAGTCACAACCTGCGGTGGAAACCATGGTCTTTGGATTTAAATTGGAGGCATTACTTGGACGGTACCAAATGCACTACTTAGACCGATCACAAGGGCCTCCTGTGTACCGTTGTTTCGAAAGAGTTTAGCATGTAATGGCATCATTGGATGGAACTCTCGAGCGATTACGACTATGAAACCTAACACGCATGAGCATGTAGCACACCATCGACTCTAGCCTACCCGATCAGATTCGCCCTGTTCATACCGAAGCACTGAAGGAAGAGAATTTCCAAGTTGGGTTCATGCGGGACATGGAGGCGCAACTTTTGGTAGGTTGGACGATATTCACTACTTTATGGAGCGAACATGGAACAATCGTAGGAAACTTGTGTTGAGCAAAGCACACGAGCCTCGATATTCTACTCGTCCAGGTTTTGATAGAATGTCTTGTGATCTAAAGATCTTGTACTAGTGACCGGACATGAAGGCCAACATGGCAATGTATGTGAACGATGTTTGACTTATGCAAAAGTCAAGTTGGAGTATCAGAAACCTCCTGGGTTGTGTTAGCAACCAGAAACACCCATATGGAAATGGGAACAGGCTACCACGGATTTTGTCACTGATCCACTTAAAACCCGAAATGGAAACGACATCACCTGGGTGATCGTTGATCGTCTCACGTAGCCAACACACTTTCTTGCAATCAAGGATGATTGACAAGTCGTCGCATCCTGTGAGTAATTACCAGTGAGGAGAGGTTGTTAGGCACGGGGTGCCAACTCCAGTTACCTCTGAATTTGACCTATACATGATTTATGACAGGCAATACACGACACCCTTGGCTCACGTCTAGACATGAGCGTTGCTTATCACCGTAGGATACAAGGACAAGATAAACGGAGCATCCTGACACTCAAAGACATGCTGCGAGCATGTGTGTGATTCACTTTGGTAAAATTTGGAGGGATACTTACCTTTGGTGGAGTTCTACTGCAGCAGTTACTATTCTAGTGATCAGACAGCTCTGTTCGAGGCATTGCACGGATGCTAATGCTAATCTCCTTGTCGGACTACGGTGGGTGGCAACTTAATCACAGGTCCAGGACTTGTACTCGAAACTCTTGGGAAGATTGTTTGGATTGGAAATCGTTTGGCGGCAACGCGTGACAGTCAGGAAAGTTTATAATCTTAGGAAACACTAGGAGTTCGCTGTAGGCGAACGTGTCATGATAGAAAGTCTCACCCTGGGAGGCTGCGGTACGCTATGGGAAACGTGGCAAGCTTAACTTACGACACATTGGGACATTTGGAATTCTGGAAAGATTCGGTGACATGGCTCACAACCTCGAATTACTTGACGAATTGGGTAACGCTCGCAATGAGATTTATGTCTCGAATCCAATGCAGTGTTTGTCTGATGAAACACTTCTGATACCTTTACTAGACAAGTTGCAGTTGTCGAAGAATCAATTGAAAGCATGGGCCCGGAAGTTAAGGTTTGTAAGCACAGTCAGATTGCAATCATTAGAGTTCGGTGGAACTCAAGACGTGGACTGGAGTTCACGTGGAACCGCAAAGATCAGACGAAGCTTTAGTATCCTTGGTTGTTCAAACGGTTGAAGCAACCCCTGATGCAACTGGTGAATTTCGGGACGAAATTCACTTTCAAGTTAGGGATGATGTGGCACCTGGGGAAAACTCACCATCAGCTTGAACTACCATTCCATTTCCTTGTCACCGCTTGTCAAATTTCGGGACAAAATTTCTTTCAAGTTGGGGATGATGTGACAACTCGATTTTGAACCCTTTCTTTTGTAACTAACCGTTCTATGCTTTGTCTTACGTGATAACTATGTGCTCGCTATTTGAAGTTAATAAAGGTGTCTAATGTGTTTGAATGTTATAGTTGTATGAACGGAAATTATTAACTAGTTATGCTTTGTTGCGCATTTTAATTCTCGACCCCAAGCCCACTGTGTTTCGATCTCGGCCCAAAGCTAGGCCCGACTCACTCACATTAAGCGCATACAACCTTGAGCTTTCTCTCCATCTTCCCTTGCAAACCGACGACAGCCCCTTTCTTTCTCAGAGCTCCCTTCAAATCGCAACACCATCTCCCTCGTTGTAGCACACAAGCACAAAGTCACTGTTAGTATGTTGGTTTGTTTTAATTTGTGTTCTTTGTTAAATCCAGCTGTGTGTTTATACGTGTGCATGATAGGAGTATGATTGAGAAAGGTGTAGAATCTATTTACACAGTGATATGAATCTGGAATGGTGATTGATGATCATTGTTGCCTGCATGACAATAGGTTCTGGAACATTGTGTAGCATGATATTCATTAAATTGATTGGTAACAAATCCGATTATCGTTAGGGTTCTAACGAATCAATGATAGTAACAATTGTTGGATTAAGTCATGTTGAATTGGATTGTTGTATGATGTCATGATCTCGAAACTGTTAGAAGGTGGTTAGAGTTTTAACAAATCATAAAAGTACTCTTGATTATGTTAATGATTAGGGTTCATGCTGGTTAATTATATTGATATGATCATATGGTAATCTCAATTATTGAATAATTGTTGATTTGGTAATCGAATGGAAATTATGGAATAACAACTGATTGATCGAAATTTAAGGAGTTGTGTAACTGATCATGTAATCGCACAAGTCCACCTCAATCGCACAACACAGATCAATCGCACAATAGTCATTGAATCGCACAAGGGATTGGGTTCATGAGTTGTTTGGGCCGCACACCAAACCCACAGCCAAAACCCAGTCGCACATGTGACACTCGGTCGCACAAGTTGCGGCTGGTCGCACAAGCTTACCCTAGTCGCACAAGGTTTAGTCAGTCGCACAAACCAATCGAGTCGCACAAGGCCATTCACTGTGTTTGGGCCTTGTATGGATGGACTGGGCTTTATGAACGGGTGACACATGGATCGCACACCTGATTATGTCACACTTGATTTGGGTATTACTTATTAGTTGGGCTGCATGTATGATTCTTGGGATAAACACTGAACTGGGCTGCACAAATGTTATGGTCCGCACACCTCTGCAACTGATGTATTAAACTGTTATGTGATTTGTGAAACATGAACTTGCATATGACATGAATACTTTCTATATAATGATGTGGATTGGTGAATAGTTACCTATTACGGCTTGCATAACAATGTATGTCTTGTTTGTATGCAATTTGTGAAACGTGTATGACGAATACATGATCTATGAGTACATGAAACTCACTGTCTTTGGTAACCTCGGTAGGGTTTGGTTGACCAACTTGGAAAGGGTAATATAATGTAACATACCGAGCAATCTAAGGTGAGTTCACTGCTCTTTTCTAAGCATGCATCCCGGGAAGGGATATCGGGTAACGTTCCAGGGAGGAATGCAAGGTTAATGGGATGTTGGTTATTACTCAGTTTCTATCATATAAGACCCCTTACATCTACCGATTGTTGCCGGGAAGGCAACGAGGTATTTAGTTGATAGCGCTATTAGGTTTGGCACCCTCACACCGGGCTGGAATAGACGAGCGTGAACTAATTACCTTGACCACTTGACCAATGCTTTGATAGAGGCATTGGGGTTTGGGCAAACACATCTAGTAGCCACATATGGTAATCGAGTTAATAACAACCAGTGTTGCAAAAGTCGGCGAGTACTCGGTCCTCGGACCTCCACCTTGGCGACTTCCTCCTAGGCGGTCTCAACTAGTCGGCCTCGGGAGTACTCGGTCCTAGTCGGCGCCTAGTCGGCCTAGTCGGAGCTTAGTCGGCCTAGTCGGAGCCTAGTCGGTCTAGGCGGTCAACGTGGTTTGTTGACTTTTAATGGTCAAACTCGGTCAAAATCGGCCTACTCGGCCTTGTACTCGGACTACTCAGCCTTGTACTCGGACTACTCGGCCTTGTACTCAGACTAGTCGGACTTGTATTCAGAATATTTGAACTTTAAACATGTTTCATTTTAAATTATACCCAGTTGACATGAATTATGCTTATTTTAACACATAAATAATATATAACAATTAATTTTCTTTATATTTACCATGTCCGCGTACTCCCCGAGTACTCTCCGAGTACTCCGATTACTCCCAACTCCCCAGTCGGCCGACTAGGGACCGCCTAGCGACTTTTACAACACTGATAACAACATCAAGTCAAAACATTGAATATGTGAAACGTTTTATGTCACACCCCCAAAATCCACACGCGGAGTATCACCGCCTGGAGGCATGATTGACCAGGATCAAGCCAACAATCATATTGAACATTACAAGTAATAAGTAAAATTATATCCAACAATACGAAAGGTATTCAAAACAAAACATAGTTAAGTGTTTAGCGGAAGCATAAATGTGAAAACCCCACATAAGTATTAAATTCGAAATGTTAAAACGTTTTTAACATGGCACCCACTGTCCATGTCCCACAACGACCGCGACTCCCTGTGCAAGCTCCAACAGTACCTATCGACCTGCAAGGCATGTAACAACGAGTCAACAACAAAGTTGAGCGAGTTCACAGTTGTTTGTTCAGTTATTGAGTTCGTTTCAGAAATCATAAGTTTGATTCATAATCATGTGTTACCCAGTATCCTTGTTTCCCAAATCTTTACGATATTTAGTAGGGGCTTCCCATGTTGCATATTACTAGACTAGTTGTATCTATTGGTGTCCTTCCCAATCCGAGGACAGTGATAAGTATGAGTTTACGTAGGTTTTACGTAAGTGCCCTTCCCAATCCGAGGACAGTAGTAAGTATGAGATTACGTAGGTTTTACGTAAGTGCCCTTCCCAATCCGAGGGCAGTAGTAAGTATGAGATTACGTAGGTTTTACGTAAGTGCCCTTCCCAATCCGAGGACAGTAGTAAGTAGTCTAGTAGTGATAAATGTACAAGTTCTGTCATAGTATTTCAATCCCATTCCCAACCCGCCAGGAATCCCATGCCTTAGAAGTGTGCCTTGGTTTGCTCGGTATGCTAAAGTATGTGCTCGCAAGTAATCAATCAAGTCCTATAATTATGCACGTATGCGAAATCAGTTTATGTTGGTAAAGTTTCACATGCAATCTATATCACCAAAGGTACTTGGCAGTTGACATCATGCACCACTAAATCAGTTAATCAGGTTCACATAATTCATGTTTCACATGGTTGATTTCTCAGTCTATTCTATCAATATTATCCATTAACATACCTAACAGCGTTAATGGGTTTAATGAAGTTACCATACTTAACAAGATTAACACACTTAGCATAGTTAACACACATGGCAGAGTTAATCAGAGTTAGCAGAGTTATCATACATAATGAACATAACGTACGTAACATAGTTAACATAACCCAGTTAACATACTTAACATAGTTGACATACTTAACACAGTTAATACTTAACAGGATTAATGTGATGAAATCCTATATGTGGCGAAAACACTTAGTGGCGAAATCACTCAGGCGACGAAATCCCAAGTGATTTCGTCGGGCTTAGGGTTTGACAAAAACACTAAGTGTTTTCGTCTGGTTCTTGTGACTTCGTCTGGTCCATCATCATCAACAGTTAAAAAACACATAAACCCTAATGATTCATCTAACAGTTACATCGGTTATAACAATCTTTTGTTCAAGCAGATCTATTCATACAATCACTTTAAATATTCCATTATCACTTTGCATCAAAAATCTTTATTATCAAACAGTCATCCTCACATACAATCAGTAATGCATAACCATTCAACATCAAATTATTATGATCATCAAGCATTAAGTTGAGCATGCACCGAGACCTAAACAAATGCCTTCACAACATCAGATCTATTCTACATGATTCATGACAGAAACATCCAATCTATCCTTTCAGTTTTATGTCATCGACCGATCATGTTTAATATACGGAACCGTATTCGATAACCTAGCAATCTATAATGAACAACTCTTCATCCAACATGAAATCAATCATTACATAGTGTCACAGAATCGTGATTCCAATTACACATTTAACGATGACATCAAACAATCAATCACGTGCAGATTGAACACTAACCGAGATAGAAAACTAATGGATTGATCGGAAAAGAAGACTCCGTAGACTTGCAGTTGCCGTCACAGTTAGAGAGGTGCTCTAGGGTTTGGTGATTAAGCCTCAGTAGTGGTTCCATTGTTCTTGAACAACTCGGGATACTTGAGTTTCATTTGGTCTTCTCGTTCCCAGGTGAACTCTGGGCCACGACGGGAGTTCCAACGAACTCGAACAAGAGGTATTCTGGTGTGCTTTAGAACCTTAATGTATCGGTCTGTGATTTCAACTGGTTCCTCAACGAATCGCAACTGATCGTCGATAGTGAGCTCCTTCAAAGGAACTATGCGGGTCTCATCTGACAGACATTTCTTCAGATCTGACACGTGAAATACGTTGTGAACTCCATCGAGTTCTGCGGGTAGGTTCAGTTTCTAGGCCACTTTGCCTATTTTCTCTATGATTTCGAATGGTCCGACATAACGCGGATTGCGTTTGCCTCGTTTTCCAAAACGAACAACACCTTTCCAAGGTGAGACTTTGAGTAGCACTCGATCCCCAACCTGGAACTCGAGTGGTTTCCTGCGCTTATCAGCATAGCTTTTCTGACGGTCACGAGCTGCCGCCATTCGTTGTCTTATCTGTGCAATTCTTTCCGTTGTGTCTACTACAAGTTCTTGACCCATGATCTGGCTGTCACCCACTTCTGCCCAACAAAGAGGTGACCGGCATTTACGCCAGTACAATGCCTCAAATGGAGCGGCCTGAATACTGGTGTGGTAGCTGTTATTATATGAAAATTCCACTAACGGTAGATGTTTTTCCCAGCCGTTACCAAAATCAATCACACATGCCTTAAGCATGTCTTCAAGGGTTTGGATGGTGCGTTCAGACTGCCCATCCGTTTGTGGATGATAAGTGGTGCTCATGTCTAATCGAGAGCCAAAAGATTTGTGCATCACTTGCCACAGTTCTGAAGTAAAACGTGCATCACGATCAGAGATAATAGAGGTTGGCACCCCGTGCCTCAAAACCATTTCCTTCAAGCAAATGTCTGCTAGAGTAGAGAGCTTATCCGTTTCCTTGATAGCCAAGAAATGTGCAGACTTTGTGAGTCGATCCACGATCACCCAAATGGTATCATTTCCACGTTGAGATCTAGGCAGGCCAGTAACGAAATCCATGGAAATTTGCTCCCATTTCCATTGTGGTATCTCTGGTTGTTGGAATAGGCCCGAGGGTTTCTGGTATTCAATTTTGACTCTCGCACAAGTCAAACATTTGCTGACGTAAGTTGCTATGTGGGCTTTCATACTAGGCCACCAATACGTAGTTCTGAGAGTGTGGTACATCTTATCCGAACCAGGATATACTGAGTAGCGAGACTTATGTGCTTCATCCATCACCAGCTCGCGTAAGTTTCCATGGTGTGGGACCCAAATGCACCCTGTAACGTAATAAGCGCCGTCTCCCTTTTGTGCAAATCATTTCCTTGACCCACGTAGGGCTTCAGCACTGACGTTTTCTGGTTTCAATGCTTCAACCTGAGCATCTCGTATCTGTGTAGGAAGACTAGACTGGATGGTAAGTTGTAATGCTCGCACGCGTTTAGGTATATTATCTTTTCGACTGAGGGCGTCAGCCACAACATTGGCTTTGCCCGGATGGTACTTGATTGCACATTCGTAATCATTCAATAGCTCGACCCATCGACGTTGTCGCATGTTCAACTCCTTTTGCTTGAAGATATGCTCGAGACTCCTGTGATCGGTGTAGATGGTGCACTTGGTACCGTACAGGTAATGTCTCCATATCTTTAGTGTGAAAACAACAACTCCTAGCTCCAGATCGTGTGTAGTGTAATTTCTTTCGTGAATCTTAAGTTGGCGCGAGGCGTAAGCAATGACTTTATCAAGTTGCATCAATACACAACCAAGACCCTGGATTGACGCGTCACAATAAACCACGAAATCGTCTGTGCCTTCTGGCAATGAAAGAATAGGTGCGCTACAAAGTCTACTCTTTAAATGTTGGAACGCTGATTCTTAAGCATCACCCCAGTGATAGGTGACACCCTTTTGAGTCAGTAGAGTAAGCGGCTGTGCAATCTTCGAGAAGCCTTTGATGAACCTTCTGTAGTAGCCCGCCAAACACAAGAATTGGCGGATTTCTGTTGGTGTACGCGGTGCAGGCCAGTTCTTGATCTAGTCTACCTTAGATGGATCAACATGAATCCCATCCTTGTTTACCACATGACCCAGGAAATGGACTTCACGAAGCCAGAAGTCGCATTTCGAAAACTTAGCATAAAGCTGCTCTGTTCGAAGCAGTTCCAAAATAATCCGCCGATGTTGCTCGTGTTCCTCCCGACTCTTAGAGTAGATCAGAATGTCGTCGATAAACCCGAATGGCATAACCAGAAACTCGTAGTGGCCGTAGCGAGTTCTGAATGCTGTTTTGGAGACGTCCTCGTCCCGGACTCTCAGTTGAGGGTAGCCTGACCTCAGATCAATCTTCGAATAGTAGCTCGATGCTTGCAGCTGATCAAACAAGTCATCAATGCATGGAAGAGGATAGCGATTCTTTACAGTCACCTTGTTGAGTTCACGGTAGTCGATACACATCCTGAAGGTACCGTCTTTCTTCTTCACAAATAATACCGGAGCTCCCCAGGGCGAAGAGCTAGGACGAATGAAACCCTTATCCAAGAGTTCTTGCAATTGTTTGGACAGTTATTCCAGTTCGGTTGGAGCTAAGCGATAAGGTGCTCGAGCTATGGGCGCTGCTCTAGGAGCTAGCTCGATTTGGAATTCGACCTGGCGATGAGGCGGTAGCCCAGGTAAATCTTCAGGGAACACTTGAGGAAAATCACGTACTACTGGAATATCCTCGATTTTCTTCTCTTTCGCTGTTGTGTCAGTAACAAATGCTAAAATAGCGGTGTGGCCCTTTTGCAAACACTTCTGGGCCTTAAGAAATGAGATGATGCCCACCACAGCACCACTCTTGTCGCCTTGAATTTCGAGAGGTTCTTTACCAGAACGGGGAATACGAACAATCTTCTCTTTGCATAGGATCTCTGCTTGCTGTTGGGATAACCAATCCATCCCAATGATGATATCAAAACTACCCAGAACTATAGGAATAAGATTAATGAAGAAGGTTTGACCCGCTAAAACTAGATTACAACCCTTAATTATATGCGTGGCCTCTAGGCTTTTACCATTTGCTAACTCTACTATGTGCTTGGTGTTCATAAGTATTGGTGTGCGTTTGAGCATTTGACTAACTTTTAGAGACACATAACTGGTATCGGCATCCGAATCAAATAAAATAGTAACATAAAAGTCGTCGAGAAGGAACTTACCCATCACTACGTTAGGATCATTCCTTGCGTTACCCTGACCCAGCACGAACACTCAACCCCTGGCACCATTGTCATTATTGTTTCCCCCATTGTTGCCCCCATTATTGTTCCCGTTTCCTTGGTTGTGGTTCTGATTCTGATTCTGATTTAACTGCGGGCAGTGTCTCTTGAAGTGACCTTCAGCGCCACACTGATAGCATCCCCTGTTGCCCTATTGCTGTTGCTGATTCTGTGGTGCTTGTTGTTGCTGCTGACGATTCTGATTTGCAGGTCGTGAGCTCCTGCAATCCTTGGCTTCATGACCCATCTTGAGACACCTCTGACAATGTCCCTTATTGCACTGACCACTGTGGTGCCTGTTGCATTTGTTGCACTTTGGGTGGTTTCCTCGATATCCACCCTGCCCTTGACTACCAGAAGATTGCTGACCAGGACTCTGGTAGTCATCAATCTTTCGTTGTTGCGCCTGGGACTGAACTGTAGTCGAACCCTTGCTGGAGGCTCCATCCCATTTTCGCTTGTTGTCACTGGGAATAATAGAAGTAGTAGTAGTAGTAGTAGTAGTAGTAGTAGTAGTAGTAGTAGTAGTAGTAGTAGTAGCACCGATACGCTTAGGCAGCTTGTTCTGTTCCACTGCCTGGTCTGTGAGACGATGAGCAAGACGAGTAACATCCTGGATGGTAGCAAGGTTAGCAGCAGTCACATGGCTTTGAATCTCTGGTACTAAGCCTCTGAGGTACAGCTCGATCCGCTTGATGGGAGGAACCACCATAGTTGGACATAACACTGCCAGTTCATTAGATCGCTTCGTATACGCCTCTATCTTTGATCTCGTCATCTTCAGGTTAAAGAACTCCACTTCCAGCTTGTGGATGTCATCACGATTACAGTATTCTCGCTTGATCAGTTCCTTGAAGTCGTTCCACGGGGTGGCATTAGCAGCTTCCAGCCCTAACATTTGAACTTGCGCATTCCACCAAGTCAACGCAACACCTTCGAGAGTACCAGTGGCATACTTTACCCTACGAGCCTCAGGGCATTCACACATCTCGAAGACCGATTCGAGCTTCTCAAACCAGTGGAGGAGTCCAACGGCCCCATCAGTGCCACTGAAAGTACTAGGACGACAGTCCATAAAAGTCTTGAACGTGCATACAGGTGGCTGAGCGTTCTGACCTGTTGTGTATAAGAACAGGACAAGGTTAAACACAAGAGTTGGTTTATGAGGGTAGGATCTAAAGATCCTAGAGTGAGTTGCGACTGCAGGGTATACCTCCTGCTTGAGCGGCTGCAAGTGCCGCAGCAACTTGTTGGTTAATCAAAGCCGTCAACTGGGCTTGAGTCATGTTGACACGTCCACTCATGATCTTCACAATACAGAGAACACAAGTGAGAAGTGCGTCGTATCAATATGCAAGTGTGGAAATGACAGAAGAGAGTGAACACACAAAGTTTTCAAGCAGTAGTTACTACGTTATCTAAGCATACCATGAGCAATGTTCTACGTAACTAACAAGTAGGTAATATAAACATGTATCATATCACCTAAAGTGTCGAGTCTTGCACGTGGAGCGAAGCGTCGTTGTGGATCGTTGAGTACTATTTAGGTTATAGTCTGGTTTTATTCAAAAGTTTACCCCTTTTAAAACCAAGTTCACTATAACCAATGGCTCTGATACCAATCTGTCACACTCCCAAAATCCACACACGGAGTATCACCGCCTGGAGGCATGACTAACCAGGATCAAGCCACCAATCATACTGAACATTACAAGTAACAAGTAAAATTAAATCCAACAATACGAAAGGTGTTCAAAACAAAACATAGTTAAGTGTTTAGCGGAAGCATAAATGTGAAAACCCCACATAAGTATTAAATTCGAAATGTTATAACGTTTTTAACATGGTACCCACTGTCCATAGCCCACAACGACCGCGACTCCCTGTGCAAGCTCTAACAGTACCTATCGACCTGCAAGGCATGTAACAACGAGTCAACAACAAAGTTGAGCGAGTTCACAGTTGTTTGTTTAGTTATTGAGTTCTTTTCAGAAATCATAAGTTTGATTCATAATCATGTGTTACCCAGTATCCTTGTTTCCCAAATCTTTACGATATTTAGTGGGGGCTTCCCATGTTGCATATTACTAGACTAGTTGTATCTATAGGTGTCCTTCCCAATCCGAGGACAGTGATAAGTATGAGTTTACGTAGGTTTTACGTAAGTGCCCTTCCCAATCCAAGGACAGTAATAAGTATGAGATTACGTAGGTTTTACGTAAGTGCCCTTCCCAATCCGAGGACAGTAGTAAGTATGAGATTACGTAGGTTTTACGTAAGTGCCCTTCCCAATCCGAGGACAGTAGTAATTAGTCTAGTAGTGATAAATGTACAAGTTCTATCATTGTATTTCAATCCCATTCCCAACCCACCAGGAATCCCATGCCTTAGAAGTGTGAACTCACCTTGGTTTGCTCGGTATGCTAAACTATGTGCTCGCAAGTAATCAATCAAGTCCTATAATTATGCACGTATGCGAAATCAGTTTATGTTGGTAAAGTTTCACATGCAATCTATATCACCAAAGGTACTTGGCAGTTGACATCATGCACCACTAAATCAGTTAATCAGGGTCACATAATTCATGTTTCACATGGTTGATTTCTCAGTCTATTCAATCAATATTATCCATTAACATACCTAACAGCGTTAATGGGTTTAACGAAGTTACCATACTTAACAAGATTAACACACTTAGCATAGTTAACACACATGGCAGAGTTAATCAGAGTTAGTAGAGTTATCATACATAATGAACTTAACGTACGTAACATAGTTAACATAACCCAGTAAACATACTTAACATAGTTGACATACTTAACATAGTTAATACTTAACAGGATTAATGTGACGAAATCCTATATGTGGCAAAAACACTTAGTGGCGAAATCACTCAGGCGACGAAATCCCAAGTGATTTCGTCGGGCTTAGGGTTTGACAAAAACACTAAGTGTTTTCGTCTGGTTCTTGTGACTTCGTCTGGTCCATCATCATCAACAGTTAAAAAACACATAAACCCTAATGATTCATCTAACAGTTACATCGGTTATAACAATCTTTTGTTCAAGCAGATCTATTCATACATTCACTTTAAATATTCCATTATCACTTTGCATCAAAAATCTTTATTATTATACAGTCATCCTCACATACAATCAGTAATGCATAACCATTCAACATCAAATTATTATGATCATCAAGCCTTAAGTTGTGCATGCACCGAGACCTAAACAAATTCCTTCACAACATCAGATCTATTCTACATGATTCATGACAGAAACATCTAATCTATCCATTCAGTTTTAAGTCATCGACCGATCATGTTTAATATACGGAACCGTATTCGATAACCTAGCAATCAATAATGAACAACTCTTCATCCAACATGAAATCAAGCATTACATAGTATCACATAATCGTGATTCCAATTACACATTTAATGATGACATCAAACAATCAATCATGTGCAGATTGAACAATAACCGAGATAGAAAACTAATGGATTGATCGGAAAAGAAGACTCCGTAGACATGCAGTTGCCGTCACAGTTAGAGAGGTGCTCTAGGGTTTGGGGATTAAGCTTTTACGTAAAGTGGGGAACAAGATATTAAAACAGATTGCTACTGCGCCAAAGCCCAACTTGTTTTCACCGGCCACATAGTGGACGAAAAAACTTATGTGTTTTCATCCGGAAGTGTTTTCGTCGGTGGGGGTGTTTTCGGTTAGGGGGGTGATTTCGGTCATGGCTCCATTTTTTTTGTTCTTAATTACACAAACACATTATCAATACATAATCAGATATATATAAAAAAACACACTATGATACACACCAAATATAAATATTAAAACAACACTTTGTGAACAGTTATTATATCAAGTAGAGACCTTGAAAACTCGGGTTGTCACATTTTATCTGGTAACTGGTATCAAAAGACGTTAACAAAACTTTGAACTCACCTGCGTCGTCTGACACACTTGTCTGCATGCTTGCAGATCTGTTGTCTTATATCATTTGGAACTTGCTGTCTGGGAGGCGCAATAAGGAATCGCAATAAAAGCTTAATGGTTTATATAACAAATGAATTATGCTTCCGCTGTATACAATGAATGACATGTAACGCCTGTAACACTTTATGTTAATGAATGAAAGTTTTATTTAAATACATTTATGAGTTCAATGTGATTGGTGGCTTGGATCCTGGTACGTCACACGCCTCGGTATTTTGGGGGTGTGACACTCTTCCTAATGATGAAGTTATTATGGTACAAGGAGAGAAGTCTGGTACCATATTAAATCTTCTATCCCACCTTAAAGTGTTGAAATGTATACGTCAAAGATGTGATGTGTTCTTAGCAAGTGTAATGACGACCCAACCAGAAGAACAACATATTAAGGATATCCCAGTAGTGTGTGATTACCCAGACGTGTTTCCCGATGAATTGCCCGGATTGCCACCCAATCGGCAAGTCGAGTTCCGTATCGACTTAATACCAGGAGCAGCTCCAATTGCAAAAGCACCTTACCGTTTAGCACCTTCAGAGATGCAAGAACTAGCATCTCAGTTACAAGAACTGCTAGACCGAGGTTTTATCCATCCCAGTTATTCACCTTGGGGAGCACCAGTGTTATTTGTGAAGAAAAAGGATGGAAACTTTCGGATGTGTATTGACTACCGGGAGCTGAACAAGGTTACCATAAAGAATCGATATCCTCTTCTGCGAATCGATGATTTATTTGATCAGTTGCAAGGAGCCTGTTACTTTTCCAAAATTGATCTTAGATCTGGTTATCATCAAGTGAAAGTTCAACAGGAAGATATCCCTAAAACAGCCGTTCGAACTCGGTACGGTCACTATGAGTTCCTGGTTATGCCCTTTGGGTTAACCAACGCACCCGCGATATTTATGGACCTCATGAACCGAGTTTGTAAACCATATCTAGATAAATTCGTCATAGTCTTTATTGACGATATTTTGATCTATTCCAAGAGTAAAAAGGAAAACGAGCACCATCTACGAGCCATACTAGAGATATTGAGGAAAGAGAAGTGGTACGCCAAGCTTTCAAAGTGTGACTTTTGGTTACAAGCGGTGCAATTTTTAGGACATGTGGTAGATCAACAAGGGATTCATGTTGACCCTAGTAAGATCGAAGCTATTAAGAATTGGCAAGCGCCTAAGTCTCTGAAAGAGATACGCCAATTCTTGGGATTGGCTGGATATTACCGTCGCTTTATTTAAAACTTTTCCTGCATTGCTCAATCCTTAACTGCCTTGACATAGAAAGATCGAAAGTACGAATAACAACTTTTCAGCTGTTATAACAAAAGTTATGTGAGGCACCAATTTTGACTTTTCCAGAGGGCAATGATGACTTTGTAGTGTATTGCGACGCATCTCGGCGTGGTCTAGGATGCGTATTGATGCAGAGAAACAAGGTTATTGCATATGCTTCCAGACAATTGAAAGTGCATGAAAAGAACCATACAACGCACGACTTAGAGCTGGGTGCTGTGATTTTTGCACTTAAGATCTGGAGGCATTACTTGTACGGCACGAAATATACAATTTATATAGATCACAAGAGCGTCCAACATATATTCGATCAAAAGGAGCTAAATATAAGACAATGTAGATGGGTGGAGCTATTATAGGTCCCCTTGATGTATGGATCTTCACAGAATTGTCAATCCAATCAAGAATGCGGAATCCTCTTGATCAGAACATCACAGAAACAAGTAGAAGAACAGAAACAACAATTTCAATCAAACCGGGTTTCTATTGATTATCAATCTCACGAATTACAATCAATCAAAACCCTAACCAACACTCAAATTCGTCCAAGCCTTTATAGCCTCTCACGAATTCTAATGCCTCTCAAACACTGTTTTGGCTGATTAACCAAAACCCTAAAGCCTAACCTTGTTTATATAACACAAGGTTTGCTACTTGGGCTAGGGTTTACTACATGGACAAGCCCAATTCGACCCCCTATACCCAATATGGGTTTTGTTTAGCCCAAACTCTATTAATTCACTAATACAAAGCTAAACCCGCTAACCGTTTATCGTTTAACTAATTACAAGATATCCAAAGACCAAATCTAAGCAGTTGTCACAAATATGCACCAACAAACTCCCCCTTGACAATAGCTTCATAAAATAACTTTGTCTGCAGTCTTCTTGCAATCTTCATGTACTCTTGCACTGTCTTTGGTCTTTGGATAGCTTCAGCTTCAATAGCTTCTGTCAGCAACAGACTCCCCCTAAGCTGATGCATCCAATCACCAAATCTTCAAAACGTTAGCACTTGAGTAAACTCCAGTTTAGCATTTGCAAAGAAATCTTCAAACTCTTGAACTTTGTCTACAATGTAGAAAGGAGCTTCTACCATGCATCCAATCAAACTCTCATCTTCTCAGCAACTTCTCAGCAACATATTGCTTCAATCTGTATACTATAAAACAAACATCTCAAGAAACCAAAAGAATTTTTCAACATATTTAAATAAATTATTATTTTTCAAGAGATAGTTAAACTGTATCACAGATTAAGCATTTTCAACTCATCACCAACACGCAAAACTTTTGTTCAACACACAAGAACCTATCTGATTTAAAATTTGGAACTCACTTTCTAACACCGTCTCCCCCTATCAGTAACAATTCTTCCAAGAATAACAGTTTTCCGTACATTAAGAATTTTAAACAGAAAATGACACTATTTTTGGATTTTTATATTTTCTGAAAGCAAGTAAATAAAAAAGCAATAAGCACTCTATTTTTGTGAGAATCACTAGTAAGAAGATCATATCAGCACAATCAAATTGTTTCACACTATTAGATAATTCTTTATTTAATTTTTCGTGAAAAGCAGTCCAAGACGATTACCAGTATGTTTGTCCATTTAAACAAAATGCATGAACATTTCAAGTACCATTACCGTATGATACATTAAGGTAATTTTATTACTGAAATATTAGTGTGTCCCACTTCAGGATATACCCCCGCGATCAAGGTATGCACAAAGATTCATCGTAGTAGGTGAGTATACTGAATTCATCCGTTTTATTTTTCAACGTTTAGATAATTGGTGAATAGGTCAGTACTTCCGTACAACAAAGAGACCAAAATATCTAACGAGGGCTAAGACAAATACCATTTTTTTGGTACGAATTTATGCATTTTGCACTTTTTGAATAACTCTCTAGGAGAGCTTCTTCATTTATGGGATTTGGCATTTTTTACTCTTTTAAGATATCCTGGTTGTGCCTAGGTCAGCATGTATCTGTATGCAGCAGAAGGACAACCCTGATATCCCCAGACGAAATAACAGTATAAAGACCCAAAACCTCAGATTTTGGCAATCTATCAACGCAAGATTTAAGGTCATTAAACCATACACCACTGATGTGTTCCCCACTCATATATAGTTCATTTAGGTTTATATCACATTGGTAAGTTGATTATTTCATGTTTTTTGTCTACTGGTACATCATATGATGAAGCTGCTATCACACTTGCTGACGTACTATCATTTCTTCTTTTTCACACAGTGATAACTCATTTTCAATTTTATATTTTTTTTTATGTTTTTGGTTTTTTTTTTAATTTTTTTTAATTTTTGATTTTTTTATGAAAAGCAGTAAACTATTTACAAAATTCTTAGGAAAAACCAGTTATTCAGGATTCCTCATCCCATTGAGTTCGACTAAATGTTCAAAGCGAGCCCTGTCAAATGCTTTAGTGTAAAGATCTGCCAGGTTATCTTCTGTCTTGACTCGATGTAATTCAATTAATCTTTTTTCAGCACAATCCCGTATAAAATGATGACGTATGTCAACATGTTTTGTGCGACTGTGTTTTACGGGATTATTTGTTATAGAAATTGTGGCATTATTGTCTATTATAATAGGAGTACGAATGAAATCCAAACCGTAATCGCGCATCTACTGTTGTATCCAGAGAACCTGAGAGCAGCAGCTACCCGCATCAATATATTCAGCTTCACACGTAGAGGTAGACACACAAGATTGCTTCTTGCATTGCCAAGAGACAATCCTGCCTCCTAAGAACTGACAACCACCTGTTCTAGACTTCCTGTTAGACTTGCATCCTCCAAAGTCTGAGTCAGTGTAAGCAATAAACGTCAAATCACTATCAGCTGGATACCACAACCCGAGTTTAGGTTTCCCCTTCAAGTAACGAAGAATCCGCTTCACTGCTTTCATGTGTGACTCTTTCGGATTAGCAGATATTTGGCACACAAGCATACGGCAAACATGATGTCGGGTCTTGAAGCAATCAAGTACATTAGAGAACCAATCATTGCCCTGTATTGAGTTGGATCAACGTCTTCAGTACTTTCATGATCTGGGCCAAGATTGTGATTTTCGCAAATGGGTGTGTTGAAAGTAGAGCAATCATTCATTTTGAACCAATTCAAAATGTCATACACCTACTTTTTTTGATGAATAAACATCCCATCCTCCTTCTGTTCAACTTGTAATCCAAGAAAGTAAGACAGCTCACCCATAGCGCTCATTTCAAACTTGCTCTTCATCACCTGCTCGAACTCTTTACACATGTTTTCATCAGATGACCCAAAGATGATGTCATCCACGTACACCTGTACCAGCAGAAAATCTTCCTTCTTCCTCTTGATGAACAGTGTACTGTCATTCTGACCTCTTTCAAAACCATTCTTGATCAGATGTGTAGACAGTGTCTCGTACCACGCCCTGGGAGCTTGATGTAATCCATACAACGCCTTATCAAGCTTGTACACTCGATCTGGATAGTCTGGATCAACGAACCCATCTGGTTGTGAGACATACACAACTTCTTGGACTTTCCTGTAAAGAAATGCACTCTTCACATCTAGTTGGTAAACTTTGAAGCCCTTGAATGTTGCGAAGGCTAGAAACAAACGAATTGCCTCCAACCTTGCCACTGGTGTAAACACTTCATTGTAATCAATACCTTCTTGCTGATTGAAACCTTTAACAACCAATCGAGCCTTGTTTCGCGTAACAATACCTCTCTCATCCTTCTTGCACCTAAACACCCATTTAGTGCCTATCTCTCTTTCACCTTTAGGAAGGTCAACTAACTCCCAAACCTTCAATTTTGAAAACTGGGCCAATTCCTCTTGCATAGCCTCAACCCATGAATTGTCTTTAAGAGCCATATGAATGTTCTTCGGCTCCTCTTGGGAAAGAAAGAAACTATACAAGCACTCATTCACAATCCCAGTCTTCTTAATCGAAACAAATAACCCTGTATTTGCTGCTATGCTTCTTCTCGTCTGAACACCTGCCGTAGGATCTCCAAGTATCATGTCAACTGGATGATCTCTATTTGCTCGTGTAGTAGCAACAACATCCACTTCTAAATTGTCACCCAGGTTTGATCCAATCTCCCCGTGAATATCCTGATTTGCAAACGGATTAATGAAATCCTCTTCCTGATTGGGTTCAGGTTCACTATCGCTTGAATTAGTATCAGCAGCACCTTGGGAAGTTTCCGGAGCATCTGTCATATCAACATTCAATCTAGGCATGAACTCGCCTTCATTGTCTTCACCAATCATTGTCTGAATCAGCTGAGAATCATCTGCATTGGAAAACTCAGGAATATTAAATGATTTAAAAACACTTTCATAATCATATAATATAGCAGGTCCATTCGTTGATTGTTGAGGTTTGTATGACGTAATTTCCACATTAAACACAACCTCAATTTTACCAGTTTTTAGATTAAAAACCCTTTTATTCGGTGCGCCAGGTACATAACCTAGAAAGTAGCCTTCGTCAGCCACCTCACCGAATTTTTGTTTATCTTTATTATGCACAATGGTGCAGGTTAATCCAAATGGTTCAAAGCCTTCTAAGTTTGGCTTTTTGTTAAACATCAACTCATGATAAGTTTTGTTAAAACGTTTAACAGTCAAAACTTTATTTAGGACGTAGCAAGCTGTATTCACAGCTTCTCCCCAGAAAAGAACTGGTAGCGTTGAATCTGAAAGCATCGTCCTAGCGGCTTCAATCAACGTCCTGTTTTTCCTCTCAGCGACTCCATTCTGTTGAGGCGTATAAGGAGCAGAATATTGATGTTCAATTCCCTTGCGAAGACAATAGAGATCCAGAATACGATTCTTGAACTCCATGCCATTATCACTCCTTATCCTCTTGATCTTTGCATCATGGACGTTTTCTAATTTTGTAAAAAGATCTATCAACATTTCTGTTGTCTCATCTTTTGTACCTAAAAAGAAAACCCATGAATAACGTGAGTAATCATCAGTGACAACAAGACAATAGTACTTTCCACCTATGCTCCTCACGTTCACTGGACCGAATAAATCTATGTGAAGTAATTCATAAGGGGCATCAATGGAATTTACTATTTTTGATTTGTGAGGTTTCTTATGTTGTTTTCCCTTTTGACATGGAAGACATTTGTCTTCCACTTGAAACCTCTGCATTGGAACCCCTTTCACTAGCTCATTTTTAACAAGGTAATTCATTTTTCGATAGTGAATATGGGCCATGCGTCTGTGCCACAACATCGATTCAGCTTCAGATGCTTTTGATAGTAATCACACCACCACAGCAGTTGGATCCTTAGCACCCATGTCCATGACATAAGTGTCATTTCTCCTTGGCGCTCGCATCACTATCCAATCGTCCGGAATCTCCAAACCTGGTTTCAACACTAATGCTTCATTCTTGGTAAAATGGACAGAGTGACCCTTGTCGCAGACTTGAGACACGCTCATCAGATTGTGTTTAAGCTGCTCAACATAGTTTACTTTGTCCAATGTGATCTTCCCATTGGTCACTTTTCCTCGACCTGTAATTCTACCACCTTTAGCACCCGCAAAATTCACATGTCCACCATCATAATCTTCAAACTCAGTCGACAATCTCGCATCCCCCGTCATGTGCCTGGAGCAACCACTATCAACATACCATAAGTTGATAATCCTCCTTAGCAGCTCCTGCACACACACCAACCAAGAAATTAGTTAGATTGGGGGACCCAAGCCTTAATGGCCTTGGGTCGTCCAAATTCACCAACCACTGGAACATCCATCCAATATCCATTACTCCTAACTGGAGTCTTGGATCTCAGACCTGTTGATGGAATTTGATTTTGATTTCCACTAGGTCTTTGGTCCTGAGGGTTCCTATATGTGTTTGGACTATTTGACCTTTGAAAATTTTGGTTTTGATACCTTGAATTTTGATTCCAAGAAGCATTATTGTTGTAATTTCTAAAGCCATTGTTATAAAAAGTTCGACCACCATTATTTTGGCATCGATTTTGATATTGACCTTGACTTCTGAAATTTTTAGAATTATGATTGTTCATTCTTGGTGAACTGCTTCTAGGTCTCTCATATCTGCCTGGTGGAGATTTAGGCTGAAATCTTGGTTGATTTCTTTGAAAACGAGGAACTTGTGGAGTTCCTTTTTCATGCTTATCTTCACCAACAGCAACATTCTCTGGTTGCTTAGGAGCAGATTTCTTTGGAGAATTTGAGCCTTTCTCCTCACTATCACCTTTCTTCTTTGGTGATTTCCCTCTCTGTCTTTCACTAAGTTGTGCTTCATTCTTTTTGTTAGAACAGCAGCTAGCTACATGTCCTTTTGTGTGAAATTTGAAGCACGATCTCTTTTTCGAAGACTTCTTATCTGAAGCCTTTGAACTAGATTCAGGTTTTGATGATGATGCCTTAGAAGAATTTGGTTCAGTTTGCTTAGTTTCAGAATTTTCTTTGTTCTTGTTTTTAGCAATTCCTCCACGAATAACAGTTTTTTGTACATTAAGAATTTTAACAGAAAAAGTCACTATTTTTGGATTTTTATATTTTTTTGAAAGCAAGTAAATAACAAAAGCAATAAACACTCTATTTAGGGGGAGAAATCACCCTAAGCCAAAAAGAGTTTAGTTAGTGCGTGAGTTTAGGGGGAGTAAGCTATAGAATTTTAAAATTTTAAAAATACAAAAACAATGAAAAATCAAAAACATAAAAAAAAATAGAAAATCAAAAATGAGTTATCACTGTGTGAAAAAGAAGAAATGATAGTACATCAGCAAGTTAGACTGTCACACTGAAAATGAATTAAATTGCTTAAGTGTGATAGCAGCTTCATCATACGATGTATCAGTAGGCAAAAAGCATGAAATAATCAACTTACCAATGTGATATAAACCTAAACGAACTGAATATGAGTGGGGAACACATCAGTGGTGTATGGTTTAATGACCTTAAATCTTGCGTTGATAGATTGCCAAAATCTGAGGTTTTGGGTCTTTATACTGTCATTTCATCTGGGGATATCAGGGTTGTCCTTCTGCTGCATCTAGATACATGCTGACCTAGGCACAACCAAGGTATCTTAAAAGAGCAAAAACTGCCAAATCCCATAAATGAAGAAGCTCTCCTAGAGAGTCATTCAAAAAAGTGCAAAATGCATAATTCGTACCAAAAATGGTATTTGTCTTAGCCCTCGTTAGATATGTTGGTCTCTTTGCTGTACGGAAATACTGACCTGATCACCAATTATCTAAACGTTGAAAAACAAAACGGATGAATTCAGTATACTCACCTACTACGATGAATCTTTGTGCATACCTTGATCGTGGGGGTATATCCTGAAGTGGGACACGCTAGTATATCAGTATTAAAATTACCTTAACGTATCATATGGTAATGGTACTTGAAATGTTCATGCATTTTGTTTAAGTGGACAAACATACTGGTAATCGTCTTGGACTGCTTTTCACGGAAAATTAAATAAATAATTATATAAGAGTGTGAAAACAGTTTGATTTGGCTGATATGATCTTCTTACACATGATTCTCACAAAAAGATAAAATTGTAAATATTTTTGATTTTAGTTTAGTTTGTTAGTTTGTTTTGAAAAATATCAAAAATACCAAAAATATTTCCTTTTAAAAGACTTCCATTTTGAATTGACAGGTAGTTGTTTTTGCAAACTAAGATAAAATGTTGGTTTATCTTTAAATATGAAAAAGACTAATGGTTTTTCGAGATACTTGCTTGTGTTTCTAAACAGATTGATGCAGTTATCAAAATGAAGTGCAGAATACAAGTAAAGAGCAGACTGAGAGTGAAGTGAAGACTTGTGAAGATGCATGGTAGGATCCTTCTACTACATTGCAAAGAGGAAGAGATATGGAAGAGTTTGGAGATACTTTCTTAACCAAGGATTGCTAGCTAATTGATCTACAAAGAATGAAAGTTATGGAGATTGGAAACATCAGCTAAGGGGGAGTCTGTTGATGTCAGAAGCTGTGTAGCTGACGCTATCCAAAGACCAAAAGAACACAAGATGGTTTGAAGAAAAAGTTACACTATGAAGCTATTGTCAAGGGGGAGTCTGTTGGTGCATATTCGTGACTGTAGGATCGTGTACGAACCTAAATGAGTCTATCAGAGGAGTTTTACTTCGTTTCAGGTGCGGAAAACAAGAAACAAAGGTAGAAACATCTAGTTCTTCACTTTAAACACTCTTCTGATTGATATTATAACAAATACAATCAGGAAATACACCGGCAGCACTTCGGTACAATATTCTGATTCCCCACCAAATGACATGATTACTAGCCTATTTATAGAGTTTCTGATTCCCCACGAAAGTGCAATGTTCATTTCGTGGGAAATCAACATTTCGTCATTTTGTGGGAAATCAACATTTTGTCATTTCGTGGGAAAGCAACTCTAAAACTCTATTTTCCCATACAACGTGCCCTGATCTAATATATCTAGTACTAGACTCGATACAAGACGAAGTCAACAGATGTATGCACTAACAGACTCCCCCTCAGATGTTGACGAGTCTTACGTGTCGAGTCTTCGCATCTTCAGTCTTTATCAGTCTTCGGGCTTCACTCTTTCACTCAGCATTAACAGACTCCCCCTAACAATGTGCTGGCATTCCTTCAGTTCATCAGCATCATCTGCTTCAGGATCGTAATCTGGCTTTCTCCGGTTCAAGATCATTTCCTGGCTCAAACTTTGTCCACATAATCAAAACCTGGCTCATGCTCTATCCACAGCATCCTCAGGAATCGAAACCTGACTCTTTAAGCATCCTCAGGATCAATCAACCTGGCTTTCCATCTCACATCTTTAACATTGTTCCAAGATCGTAACCTGGCTGTCATCTAGCTCAGGTTATCTGCACAATCTCTTCCTTAAAGTAAATTTCACACATTTACACATTTCAAAAACATAGAGGCATGTACTATCTCAAACTCCCTCTCACTACACGCATGATGAACCATTTGTAAATTTTATCACAATGCATTTGAATTTAAACACAGACTCTCCCTAACAAAATGTCATCATGTTAAGCACTTGGAATTTTGAAAATCAGCTCTCGAAAATCTTTTTGAGTTTTTCAAAAGTTTATGCTAAAACACACCGAAAATCTTTTTGGATTTTTGAATGTAATTAAATGAAATGCAGTAAAGAAATATTTCCAGACATTATTTTTGTGGGTTTGTGTAAGAGGATCTTATCAGTTTCTGAGACAAATCACCAACACCGTTAAGCTTCATTTCATTTTAAGTTTTAAACAATTCACTTAGATTGTCAGTATACTGATCCACTTAAATTTTCACACAAAGTTCAACTGCTTCGAGATACGATATTAATGTTTTAAGCACTTAAACTTAATCGCGTGTCCCACTACTTGAATATACTCCCGTATCCAGATCCCAATATTCAGTCTTACAGGTGAGTATACCTAGATGATATCTATAAGGGGTTAGATGCGAAACCATGAGAGCTCAGGTCAGAACTTTCGTTCAGCAGAGAGATAACGGCTTCGACTTTTGGTATGTCCCCTTTAGAGGATCTTTTTTACAACAGCAATGACTATCAATTTTATTGTTTCATCAATTTGCTGAGGGCAGCGCTATATTTCAAGCATTGCAGAAAGTATTATGCGGGGACTAGGTCAGAATTTCCATTCAGCAGAAGTCCCGGAATAATACCCCAGATATCACTAAGCATAAAGACCTAGTATCTCAGAAAGAGGGACCTTTCAAACAAGATTTCAGGGGTTACCCATATATCCAAGAAGTTGTTCCCCACGATATAAGCAAGTTTGAATTTTAGGTTTATATCTCGTCACAATCTACTAAATGTGTAAAAACCTACTGGCATATCCGCAGTGAGATTGTTTATCACATATTTAATTTTCCAATTCTTTAGCATGTTGTGAATGCCCACTGATGTACTATCATTTCCTCTTTTGCACAACAAAACTCGTTTTCATTTTATCATGTTTTAGTATTTTTCAAATTTTCCAATGTTTTTGGATTTTCTGAAAATTTTCTACTCCCCCTAAAATGCAAACACATTAAAGAAAATTGAAAACAAACTATACAGAAAATTGACAACCGATATCAAATCGCCTCAATTCGCCATCCACTTGGCATAGACAATCAGAACTCCCCCTTTCAACAAACTATTTTCTCATTATGATTTCAAAACACTTAAGTTTGTTTTAATCAAAATGATTTTTTCGGAAAATAAGTTTGTTTTTACCACTTGTAGGTTTAATAAAACACCACTTGTAGGGAATGGTTCATCATCTTGTTCATTCAACCACTTGTAGCAGATCAAGTACAACTTAATGTCCCTGATTTACCACTTGCATGTATGCAACCTCTATACCTCTTGTAAAAATATTCACAACCTTCAAGCCTATGTAGGAATAAACCTCTACACAAACCATTTTACCAATCAAGATGCCGATTCCTGCTTCACACCTACCAACCTGGAAGCTCCGGCATAGTCCTTCACCTGTAAAAATAACTAAACACATTTAAAAATCTTTCACAAAATCTATCATAACAAGAATGATGCTGATTCTTGATCCACGATTACAAACTTGGGATCTCCGGCATAGTCCGGATGTTCAAGGAAAGATAATTTCCACCCAAGTCTGACCAACCTTGGGTGTTTTTAGCTCCTTTAGCTCTTGTTCAGTAGGGTTAAAAGTTGCTTTCTTTGTTGCGTAAAAATCTTTAACCCCTTTTACTTTCCCATCAAGCATTTTCCCAAAAATTTTCTTAACATTTCCATTGAAAACTTTCTCGACATTAAACTCATTTTTCTCAGAGTAAAATTGATCCGAGATCCCAATCTTACCAACTTTCTGTTTAATCTTCTCAAACTTCAGTGACGGAAATTCATCATCATTCACTGAAGATACAGAATATACCTCTTTTACCTCACCTTGTTGCTCTTTTGGCTTTGTGGAACCAAAATCATCGCCGACTTTCTCATTACACTTTTTAACAACCCATATGTCACACCCCGACCACGTAGAACATACAAAACGTGGCGGAAATGTCGGGGAGTGTTGTAACAGAATTAATTGTTTCAAATCCATGGCAATTGAAGTTTCATTTTATTAATCAAACATGAAAGTTTACATTGTTTTAAACAAGAACTAAAGAGTACATAACATAAATTAACTAGTTCTTGTCTCGTTTTAAGTCACTAAGGCACAGGTCCGCCTAAGTATATCTTGATAAGTCCTATGCATCATCTCCTGAAAACACATGTGAAAATATGTACGTCAGCATAAAAATGCCTGTGAGATACGTAGGTTTTGTGAAAACAGAATTCATGACTTATGTTTGAGATAATGTTTAGTCATGAACCTTGTAATTTGCTTTGTCTTGTAAATCATTTGAAAAAAGATAAGATCAGATGATATGTATAAATAAGAGAATAATGTATGGTTAAATGAGTAACCATGTAAAATGATTTTGTATAAGATAAGTTGTTTGTAAATCAATGTCTTGTGAAAAGTATGTTATTTGTATAAAATGTTATATGTCTCAAATTGAAATGATTCAAATAACGATACAATATGTGATACCATACAAACACTTATATATAGGATGTACCAGTGGCGTATCCACCGTGCTTGTATCATATTACATACGCCTCATTACTTAAATCACTTACTCAAACCAAACCATCAAGATGAAATGTTTAACAATTGTAGAAATGTTTATGTATAGTCAAATTACTATTGTCAAATGTAAATCATGTCAACAGATACTACTGGTTCACACGGTTCAATAGTTACAAACGGTTCATATAATCAAAGGGTTACGATGGTTCACATAGTCAAATGGTTACAACGGTTCAAAATGTAGTATAATGTGTTCATATGCTGGATGAGCATATGCAACAGAAATGCAATGTAAAACAATGTACTAAGTATGCACGTAATGGACATACATAGCATAAGTGTAATGTAAAACAATGTACTAAGTATGCACGTAATGGACATATATAGCATAAGTGTAATGTAAAACAATGTACTAAGTATGCACGTAATGGACATACATAGCATAAGTGTAATGTAAAACAATGTAATAAGTATGCACACAATGGGCGTACATAGCATGAAATGTATTGTAAAGTGATGTACTAAGTATGAACACAATGGGCATACATAGCATAAAATGTATTGTAAAGTGATGTACTAAGTATGCACACAATGGGCATACATAGCAAATAATGTATTGAAATCATGTACTATAAATGTACTAATAAACATAGCAAGTATATGATGTGAAAACAGGAAAGCATGAAAGTAACAAGTAGGCACATGTGTTTCACCACAAAACAGTTTGGAAAACAGTAAAAGAGGGGTCTATGTACTCACTTGAGATTGCTTAGTAGTCCTTGAGTAACAACCAAACAATGCTAGAGATCACGGATATCAAACGGCACCTAATATAGGTAACTACATTAATAAACCGGACATATGTTGGAAGATCGGATAAAATGAGGGCTCGTAAACCAAATGAGTATGGGAACTCATGTAGTATGGTTTTAACAAAGCCTACATACTAAATGAAACCTAACCTAAGTGCTTACGACCCATTACGACCCGTTTAGGTAGCTTATGCTACTTTAACGCGTCGTTCGCGTGAAACGCGTTCGAACCGCCTAACTAGTCCTATGATAAGTAAAATATGCCTTAACATGTCTAATATTGTTACCAAATCAGTTTAGATACCAAAAGTTATGTTACATATGCTTAAAATGAATTTTGGCGTAAAAAGGGCATTTTGGTAATTTACCTAAGGCATATATACTACCTATCATACAACTAACTAAACGCCGTGACCATAAGGTATAACCTCGGAAGGTTATTCCCTATATACTATGGTCACCTAATGTGCTTGGTCAGATCCTAATGATCGACCAAACGGGTCGGGTTCAAAAGTATAAGCGATTGTTTAGATCGCTTACCTTACGACCCTATATAAGCACTAAACTAAAAGTGACGAGCTAAGCATGTTAAAACATGCTTACCTAAGTTTAGAAAACAAGTTTGGTATCAAAACAAACGGTTTTGATACCTAAGAGTAGTTTGGTTACAAAATACGCAAGAATGCGCATTTTGGCCGAAACTACGACTCGTCACTGAGCCTAGATAACGTGGTAATCAGTAGGTATAGTCACTAGGGACTATAACCATCGTGATCACGCTCACGTTATGAAGTTCAAACGAACTTCGCATTGACCATAACCTGGTCAATGCAGAAACTCAAACAAAGTTTGACTTTCGGACTTGAAAAGCAATAAAAGAACGAAGGAACACTTACAAAGGGTCCCCGCAAGATTGATTTCCAAGTAATCTCAGGTAGGAAGTGTATAAACACAACCACTTAGAGAAAAACTCAGATTTCAAGTGGGTTTTGCAATGGGGATGGATGGGTATTTATAGTAAATGGACCACCATTAGGATCGTTCCTCGAATAACGTGATCGAATCTCATCCGTACAAGTGTTGGAATGTTATGGTAGCTCATTTTGCCCCCACCACAAGTTATTGACAAGTGGCATTGGCCTTTGGAGGGTTTAAAGGCTGCAAACAGGCTGTTAAAAACAAGTTTCTGCATTTGACCCATGCTTGCGCACCGTAACACTAAAAACCTTGAGGTGCGCAAGGACTTTGCAGACCAGAAAGTTTGAAAAATGGCAGAACAGGCCCCTGAAGCTCCAAACTTGCTATTTGATGCATTTTTGACACGTTTAAGCCCCGTTAACCCCATTTCAAAGCTCTAAAATGAAGTTAAAGTATAGGGAACTTAAAATGTGCTCAAAAATATCTTGTATTTCGGTTCGTTTGGCCGTACAATCGCGATGTTCGCTTAATTACGACGGAATGCGCATAAGCGCGAAAAACGATCCAAATGGCGTGACGAATGGATTTTTCTTATGCCAAACACTAAAATAAAATATTATAGTGCTTACATAAATTTTTGGATGTCCGGATGTATTCAGAACGTAAGTTATGCGTGAAAATGTAAACTTGTGCACTTTTTGACGCTTTTTGTCCCTGAATGAGCCAAAAGTTTATTTTAGCACACCGAACCCATCAAAGCCTATTTCTAAGCTATGTAAAGGGTATTTATGGCATGTTTAACTTATGGTCATGTTTTGGAATGTCTGTTACAGTTCAAATTGGCATACTTTCGCAGTTTGTCAAATTTAGTCCCTATAGGCGAATTAACTTGTTTTTGCCATACCAAAGCCTTCAAAACTTATTTCTATGTTATTTAAAGGTTATTTAAGGTATGTTAAGCCTATTTCACTATTCCAAAGTGTTCGTTGCATTAAACTGGTTATATTTACGCATCAGTGCACGTATAACCTTCCAGAAAGCGATTTAGAGCTTGAAATTGAACAAGAATTGATATGTGCAAAAGATACACATATTTATACAGATCCCAAGTATGAAATACAAAATTTCGTTGGCTTGGAATTTGTTTGATGGTCGCAGTGACCCAGGTGTCACAGTCTCCCTTACTTTAGGAAATTTCGTCACAAAATTTATTCGTAGGAGTCTATTTGTGACTTTGTGTCAAATAACCACCAGAGATATGTAAGGCATAATCATGTTATTTCCTTAACGGACATTCTTCAGAACGAAAATGAACAGAAAGAGTCATTTTCCTCGACGAGTATTCTTCAGAAGCGGAAATGAAGGAATAAACAAACGGGGATTCATTTCCTCAACGGACAATCTTCAGAAACGTAAAATGAACTTACGTAGTCATTTTCAACGGGTGCTTCATCAGAAATGGAAATGAAAAGGAGAAATAAACGGATATTCATTTCCTCAACGAACAATCTTCAGAAACGAAAAATGAACTTACGGAGTCATTTTCAACGGGTGCTTCATCAGAAATGGAAATGAAAAGGAGAAACAAACGGATATTCATTTCCTCAACGGACAATCTTCAGAAACGAAAAATGAACTGACGGAGTCATTTTCAACGGGTGCTTCATCAGAAATGGAAATGAAAATGATAGACAAACGGATATTCATTTCCTCAACGGACAATCTTCAGAAACGAAAAATGAACTGACGGAGTCATTTTCAATGGGTGCTTCATCAGAAATGGAAATGAAAAGGAGAAACAAACGGATATTCATTTCCTCAACGGATAATCTTCAGAAACGAAAAATGAAATGACGGAGTCATTTTCAACGGGTGCTTCATCAGGAATGGAAATGAAAAGGATAATCAAACGGATATTCATTTCCTCAACGGACAATCTTCAGAAACGAAAATGAACTGACGGAGTCATTTTCAACGGGTGCTTCATCAGAAATGGAAATGAAAAGGATAATCAAACGGATATTCATTTCCTCAACGGACAATATTCAGAAACAAAAATGAACAAACGGAGTCATTTTCAACGGGTGCTTCCTCAGAAACGGAAATGAATAGATTTAACTTCTAGGCACATGACAAAGCTCACTATGGTTTCTGTGCACTAAATTCCATAATTATGTATGCATCCATAATTACGTAATTCCTTGCACAGTCCGCACAGTTTGTCTTGTAATGTTTAGGGGAAGAAAATCAAACCTGTGATGAGGGTGACTAGACTACCATAGGGTCCTTTTAAATAGATCGACAAATGATCTTTTTAATTAGGCCACCAAGGAGTCCTTTCAGCTATATCATCACATGATGTTCCTAACCAGATTTTTGGATCAATCTGTTTAACTAGACCACTCAAGGGGTCTAATTATGGAGTAGTACTTTATAACCCAAGGGACTTAACTACAACGTAGAAGTCCATTAAGGATTTTAGATAACAAAAACTTGGATTACACCAAAAACATAAAAGGGAACAGATAAGCACATAATCACATAGTTGCTTAACTCAGTTATTAATTTGTTATTAACTTGTTAGTGATTGAATATGGACATTCAAAGTACACCAGGAAACCAGTCGATGGACTTCAATGTCCTCTGGGATCTATCTGAAAAGATAGGATGATCTCCCAAAATTCGATTTTGTTTTCAAAGAAACGTAATATTCGAATTAAGGAACACAAAAATTTTAGGATTTACGGAAATATCCTTATGTACCCTTATTAAGGATTTATAGTGGTACTTTGGGTATTCGTCTCGTGTTGTAACTTGCGCCTTGTACTTCGTTTCCTTAGAACAAACGGGTACTTAGGAATTTCGTGGAAACGCAAGAGATCATAAGATGGAAAAAAAATTTTAGGGGTAGTTTGCTTTACAAGGGATACGATTCCTTGATTGTTGGTATTGTAAGAGATATGTTGTTTATACATGCAACCACATAAATATATTGCAATGTAAATAAAAGATTTATTTATGAACAATGATAACAACTTTTTCTTGGACCTTGACAACAAAAGAAAATAATACATAAGACGTGATTATTTCTAAACGACGTTGTCTTCTAGTCAGTCAGATGCTCATCCCTGTGCTGGATTTGCATTAGCAAGCTTTGGGCAATTTCTTCGGAAATGACCCATCTCGCCACAGTTGAAGCAAGAACCTGGTAGAAAACGACCTTGAGCAGGATTGTTGCCAGCTTGGTTTGGTGCAGCTGCAGCTGGGCAGACTCTTGCTGTATGGCCTATAAGTCCACAAGTTTGGCATTTGCGGCACTTTACATTGGCATGATGATGGAGGCTACATTGGTTGCACAAGGGTGCAGTTCCATTGTATGGCTTCCTAGCAGGGGGTGAGCTGGTTGGTTGGGGACGGCTTGATCATTGTGAGTAACCATGGCGAAGTTCTGAGAAGCCTTTCGCTTCTTTGACTTCTTAGGGGATCCAGTCTGTTCATCCATGGTCTTTCATTCCTCGATTGGGTTCGATTCCTCGACCAGTTTCTTGTCACCTTTTCAGAAAAGTTTACCTTTCCTGATCTTTGATTCAGTCAAGGTTGCAGATAGCTCAATGGCCTGTCTAACTGTAGTAGGGTTGCTACCAGTCACAATGTCTTGTACTGAGTCAAGGAGGCCATCAATGTACTTTTCGATTGCCTTATCCAAAGGCGTGACCATGTTTGGGCATAACAGACTTAACTCCTCATAACGGTCCGTGTAGGCTCGATGCTCACAGCTATCTTGCATAAGATCGTCAAATTCCCTTTCCAAGGCCCTGATCTCGTGACGAGGACATAATTCCCTCATCATAAGAGCCCTAAGTTCAGCCCATGTCTATGCTAGAGCAACTTCTGCACCACGATCTCTCATAACCCCATTCCACCACGTAAGGGCCCTCTTCTGGAACACACTCGAAGAAAACTCGACCTTGCGATTGTCAGGACACTGCACGTGGCGGAAAGTATTCTCAATGCTCTCGAACCATTGAAGAAGCCCAGTCGCTCCCTCAGAACCACTAAACTTGAGTGGTTTAGCCGAGTTAAAACTCTTGAAATTGCATGGACCATTGTTGTTGTTGTTGGCTTGGTTCCATTGAGGAAAGAGGTTTGGTAATTGAGCAGCCATTTGCTGCGCAATGATTTCTGCCAGTTCGGCAGTCGCTATCTGGTTTTCACGTCGAGGAGGCATTCTAAAAGAGAAATAAGAAAGAAAACAAATGAAATGGCATTGGGTAAGAATAGGATGTTACAATTACCGACCATAATCATGGTTGATGGTCATTTGTTTGAACCACGAAGCAAACAAACAACACAAAGGCAGAATCAAAGCAAATAGATCCTCATAGTGTATCGCGAAGACATGCTCGCCTATAAGTGGACACTCACCCCAAGAGTTCCCAGGTAAGAGTGACTGGTCCGATTATGTGGATTTGTACGAACACTCTAGCCTTAGACAGAAAACCCAGGGTACAGGCATTCACTCTTCCAGTTTGCACGTGTTCACACTATTTAGGACCCAAAACTTTGACGAGAGTTTTGAAAATTCAAAGGGGTTCAAAACCTTATAACAGAGGGTTCAAAACCTAGTAAGCAATCATCCTAGAATAGATGATTAGTTTTCAAAGCGGTTTGAAATTTATGTTCTTGTTGTGGTCGTCGCCTAAGGATAGGTGACGGTATTGTTTTATGACTAAACGCAAGTAAACTCGCGTTAGGGTCCTAGGAAGGTTATAGACTAGGTCAAAGAATTACTAATAACCTAATTCCCTATAACCATTGGCTCTGATACCAACTTTTCTGTCACACCCCGACCACGTAGAACATACAAAACGTGGCGGAAACATCGGGGAGTGTTGTAACAGAATTAATTGTTTCAAATCCACGGCAATTGAAGTTTTGTTTTATTAATCAAACATGAAAGTTTACATTGTTTTAAACAAGAACTAAAGAGTACATAACATAAATTAACTAGTTCTTGTCTCGTTTTAAGTCACTAAGGCACAGGTCCGCCTAAGTATGTCTTGATAAGTCCTATGCATCATCTCCTGAAAACACATGTGAAAATAGGTACGTCAGCATAAAAATGCCTGTGAGATACATAGGTTTTGTGAAAACAGAATTCATGACTTATGTTTGAGAAACAAACACTTATATATAGGAAGTACCAGTGGCGTATCCACCGTGCTTGTATCATATTACATACGGCTCATTACTTAAATCACTTACTCAAACCAAACCATCAAGATGAAATGTTTAACAATTGTAGAAATGTTTATGTATAGTCAAATTACTATTGTCAAATGTAAATCATGTCAACAGATACAACTGGTTCACACGGTTCAATAGTTACAAACGGTTCATATAATCAAAGGGTTACGACGGTTCACATAGTCAAATGGTTACAACGGTTCAAAATGTAGTATAATGTGTTCATATGCTGAATGAGCATATGCAACAGAAATGCAATGTAAAACAATGTACTAAGTATGCACGTAATGGACATACATAGCATAAGTGTAATGTAAAACAGTGTACTAAGTATGCACGTAATGGACATACATAGCATAAGTGTAATGTAAAACAATGTACTAAGTATGCACGTAATGGACATACATAGCATAAGTGTAATGTAAAACAATGTACTAAGTATGCACACACTGGGCGTACATAGCATGAAATGTATTGTAAAGTGATGTACTAAGTATGCACACAATGGGCATACATAGCATAAAATGTATTGTAAAGTGATGTACTAAGTATGCACACAATGGGCATACATAGCATAAAATGTATTGAAATCATGTACTATAAATGTACTAATAAACATAGCAAGTATATGATGTGAAAACAGGAAAGCATGAAAGTAACAAGTAGGCACATGTGTTTCACCCCAAAACAGTTTGGAAAACAGTAAAAGAGGGGTCTATGTACTCACTTGCGATTGCTTAGTAGTCCTTGAGCAACAACCAAACAATGCTAGAGATCACGGATATCAAACGGCACCTAATATAGGTAACTAGATTAATAAACCGGACCTATGTCGGAAGATCGGATAGAATGAGGGCTCGAAAACCAAATGAGTATGGGAACTCATGTAGTATGGTTTTAACAAAGCCTACATACTAAATGAAACCTAACCTAAGTGCTTACGACCCATTACGACCCGTTTAGGTAGCTTATGCCTTAACATGTCTAATATTGTTACCAAACCTAACCTAACCTAACGCGTCGTTCTTGTTAAACGCGTTTAGACCGCCTAACTAGTCCTATGATAAGTAAAATATGCCTTAACATGTCTAATATTGTTACCAAATCAGTTTAGATACCAAAAGTTATGTTACATATGCTTAAAATGAATTTTGGCGTAAAAAGGGCACTTTGGTAATTTACCTAAGGCATATATACTACCTATCATACAACTAACTAAACGCCGTGACCGTAAGGTATAACCTCGGAAGGTTATTCCCTATATACTATGGTCACCTAATGTGCTTGGTCGGATCCTATTGATCGACCAAACGGGTCGGGTTCGAAAGTATAAGCGATTGTTTAGATCGCTTACCTTACGACCCTATATAAGCACTAAACTAAAAGTGACGAGCTAAGCATGTTAAAACATGCTTAACTAAGTTTAGAAAACAGGTTTGGTATCAAAAGAAACAGTTTTGATACCTAAGAGTAGTTTGGTTACAAAATACGCAAGAATGCGCATTTTGGCCGAAACTACGACTCGTCACTGAGCCTAGATAACCTGGTAATCAGTAGGTATAGTCACTAGGGAATATAACCATCGTGATCACGCTCACGTTATGAAGTTCAAACGAACTTCGCATTGACCATAACCTGGTCAATGCAGAAAGTCAAACAAAGTTTGACTTTCGGACTCGAAATGCAATAAAAGAACGAAGGAACACTTACAAAGGGTCCCCGCAAGATTGATTTCCAAGTAATCTCAGGTAGGAAGTGTATAAACACAACCACTTGGAGAAAAACTCAGATTTCAAGTGGGTTTTGCAATGGGGATGGATGAGTATTTATAGTAAATGGACCACCGTTAGGATCGTTCCTCGAATAACGTGATCGAATCTCATCCGTACAAGTGTTGGAATGTGATGGTAGCTCATTTTGCCCCCACCACAAGTTATTGACAATGGAATTGGCCTTTGGAGGGTTTAAAGGCTGTAAAAAGGCTGTTAAAAACAAGTTTCTGCATCTGACCCCTGCTTGCGCACCGTAACACTAAAAACCTTGAGGTGCGCAAGGACTTTGCAGACCAGAAAGTTTGAAAAATGGCAGAATAGGCTCCTGGAGCTCCAAACTTGCTATTTGACGCATTTTTGACACGTTTAAGCCCCGTTAACCCCATTTCAAAGCTCTAAAATGATGTTAAAGTATAGGGAACTTAAAATGTGCTAAAAAATATCTCGGATGTCGGTTCGTTTGGCCGTACAATCGCGATGTTCGCATAATTACGACGGAATGCGCATAAGCGCGAAAAACGATCCAAATGGCGTGACGAATGGATTTTTCTTATTCTAAACACTAAAATAAAATATTTTAGTGCTTACATAAATTTTTGGATGTCCGGATGTATTCAGAACGTAAGTTATGCATGAAAATGCAAACTTGTGCACTTTTTGACGCTTTTAGTCCCTGAATGAGCCAAAAGTTTATTTTAGCACACCGAACCCATTAAAAGCCTATTTCTAAGCTATGTAAAGGGTATTTATGGCATGTATAACTTATGGTCATGTTTTGGAATGTCTGTTACAGTTCAAATTGGCATACTTTCGCAGTTTGTCAAATTTAGTCCATGTAGGCATTAACTTGTTTTTGCCATACCAAAGCCTTCAAAACTTATTTCTAAGTTATTTAAAGGTTATTTAAGGTATGTTAAGCCTATTTCACTATTCCGGAGTGTTCGTTGCATTAAACTAGTTATATTTACGCATCAGTGCGCGTATAACCTTCCAGAAAGCGATTTAGAGCTTGAAATTGAACAAGAATTGATATGTGTAAAAGATACACATATTTATACAGATCCCAAGTATGAAATACAATATTTCGTTGGCTTGGCATTTGTTTGATGGTCGCAGTGACCCAGGTGTCACACCATACTTGGTTGTTCTTTGCTTTCCTTTTGTAAAAATTCTTTTTAGAACACTCACCAACTTCATAAGTTGAGTTTTCAAAAATTCTGAATTTTTCGGTTGATGATTCAACATCAACAACTATTTCTTTCAGTTTTTCAGAAACTCCCTATTTTGTTTTAGCATTTTTCAGACAGTTCCATGCAATGTGACCAGCTTCATTGCATTTGAAACAAATTCGAGTCTCTTTTGGATGAAAAACTCCAGTTCCATTCCTCTTCTTTTCAGCAAGAAACTCCTGGTTTGATTGTCTCCAGAACGGTTTCTTCTGTTCTTCTTCTGCACTTCCTCCTGAAACAAATGTCATTTTTGATTTAAAATCACGAACATGTTTTTCATTTTTGTGATTTTCAGGTGGAATAAATCCAAGACCTTTCTTTTTGTAGCTACCATTGTGGTTTGGTTTCTTTTGAAAACCAGAACCAAAATTGTAACCCTTTTTCTTGTTTAATCGTTGTTGTACTCTTGAAGTGTATTTTTTAGGTTTTCCAGTAAGATTTAAATCTTTTATTTCAGAAATCTTAATTTCTGTCATTTTGAAAACCTTTTTGATCATTTCAAATCTAACACTTCTTATTGGAAACTCTTTATCAAAGTATAATTTGTCAGAATCATTTAAAGTATATGCTACTTCAAATGTTTCATCATTCAAATTTGCTTTTGATAACAAAAATTCTTTACTATAAGACCGTTTAACCGACGATTTGGAACTGTTGACTGACGAACTTGACCCTCCAGACTCAGATTTTGATTCAGACTCCTCATCAGTATCCAACACCTGATCGACCACCTTTTTTATTAACTCAGATTCATGATCAGTGTCAGACGATGTGAAAGTAACATCAATGTTTTCAGGTAAATCATCAGTTGTATCGGTTTTTAGCATTATATTGACTGCTTTTTCGACTTGCTCCTCATTTTGTTTTCTGGGAGAATAACCTTCCCAGATCGGAGGCGGACACTTGTTATAGCTAACAGTCAGTTTCTTGCCAGTATCCTTCTTCTTTGGCTTCTCATCTTGAAAAGCTTCCATACCTGCAACAGTCGGATAAATTCTATCAATAAGATAATCAGAACTAGAATAACTCTGCAATAATCTTATGATCCTCTCATTTTCAATTTTCTCCTTCTCCAACTCTTGCTTCAATGTAGCACATTCTTCGATGTAATGATTTATAGCTTTTTGTTTCGACATCATCGTAGCATTCATCATCGTTAAAGCATCTTCTCTCTCAGAGTTAGTCTTTTGAAGACCAGTTACTGTTCTGTTCAAAACATCATATGATTCCTTCACATAAATGAGATTGAACAGTAATTGTTCCTTCATCTTCTCAAACTCTGCCAGCTTCTCATCTTTAGCTGCACATTCCTTGCAAGATTCCAAACACTTCAAGCAAGGCTTGACGATCTCCAGAATCTTTTCAACTTCTATTATCTTCTCAACTTCAACAACTTTATCAGCTTCAATCACCTTTTCTGCTTCACCCACTGACTCAGTCTCCACAATCTCCTCAGCAACACTTTCAGACTTCATTTCTTTTTGTTCTTTTGCAGCCCGTTTCTCCTTCAACTTTTCCAGACGATCTGCAAAATAAAAATGAAAACTTTCAGGAGATAGATGAGTTTTAGCAACATTAATATGTCTTTCTTCCTCATCATCACCCTCAATCCTCGCAATCTTTTGTTGTTCAAGATCTTGACCCTCAATCGTCTCGATGAACTGAGAAATTGTCAATCCATCATATACTCCGGTGTTCTTTAGGATCATCAAGTATGTGCCCCATTCCTTTTGTGGTAAAGCTTCAGCTAACTTCTCTACCCACTCTTCATGATCTTTTTTTATACTAAGCATCGACATGGATCGCACCAAGTGGCAATATTTTTTAATCAGCTTATTGGTATCTTCCCCGGGCAAACTTGTAAACAGATCAAATTCTTTCTTGAGCAATGCCTTCTTGCTCTTAATCATGTTCTCACTACCCTCAAACTTGACTTTCAGAGCATCCCAGATTGACTTTGAAGTCTTGTCATGTTGTAGCAACACAAAGATGTCTTCTTTGATAACCTGTTGAAGTAAACTGATCATCATCTTTTCAGCTCGGTACATGTCACATTCTTTGTCACTAAATTCTGAGAGTTCTTTGATAACTTGTAGATCTGTTCGTGGTAGAACATACTTCTTCAGAATACATTCCCATGATCTTAGATGGTTAGCTTGTACCCAGTTTTCGAATCTATCTTTCCACCCATAATACTCCTCAATGCTCTTTAGCTTTGGGGGTTTCTGAGTAGTTCCCGTTTCGTTTTCCAAATTCATGTTCTGAGCAATGACAGCCAGAGTAGACTAAGATGTAGCGAACGCGTTGTAGAAATCGTTGTCCATGGTTCTTGTACAAGCGAAATAACCCAAAATAGTTCAAGCGGAAAACAAGAACAATCTTTTCAATCGAAATAAGCAAACAATTGTCTCAAGCAGAATACCAAATTCCAATTTCAAGTGGAATGCCTTGTTGGATCGAAATCAACAACTGTTTACAAGCGGAATGTGATCTGGAGCGGAATCACTAACACACTTCAAGCGGAATCTGATCTGGCAGCTTAAAGCGGAATCAGCGAGATGTTGGAGCGGAATCACAAGTATGGAAATCTGGAGCAGAATCTGAGATTTGTTAATTTGGAGCAGAATCAGCACTTTGGTAACTTTGGAGCGAAATCAGCAAAGACTTTGGAGCGGAATCAACAATTTTGGTAACTTTGGAGCGGAATCAACAATTTTGGTAACTTTGGAGCGAAATCAGCAAAGACTTTGGAGCGGAATCAACAATTTTGGTAACTTTGGAGCGAAATCAGAGAAAATCTGGAGCGGAATCAACAATTTACAACTTGGAGCGGAATCAGACCAATATTCTGAAGCGGAATCAGACAATCTCAAGCTGAATCAGTGTTTTTTCGAGTGGAATCAGACCACAAAGCTAATTTAGAGTGGAATCAGGAACTGGTCAGTTCGAGCGGAATCACTTCGGGGGTCCATTTCAGTCACTTTTAGTTCGAATTTTGCAATGATACTTTCAAGGATTTGTCTATATGTATTATTACACAGTCTGTGAAAAATTGATCCAATTTTGACCGGGAAATCTTCCTGAACTGATGAAAGAATGTGTAGAAGATAGAAAATGCAATCAAAATCAGCTGTAATCTGCAGAACTCCTCTTCCTGGGCTCTGATACCAATTGTAGGATCGTGTACGAACCCAAATGAGTCTATCAGAGATGTTTTACTTCGTTTCAGGTGCGAAAAACAAAAAACAAAGGTAGAAACAGCTAGTTCTTCACTTTAAAAACTCTTCTGATTGATATTATAACAAATACAATCAGGAAATACACCGGCAGCACTTCGGTACAATATTCTGATTCCCCACCAAATGACATGATCACTAGCCTATTTATAGAGTTTCTGATTCCCCACGAAAGTGCAATGTTCATTTCGTGGGAAATCAACATTTCATCATTTCGTGGGAAATCAACATTTTGTCATTGTGACAACTGCCACTTTCGGGTCATTTACGTACATTTAAAGCCATGATTTACATTATACAAGTATGTGTTTTGAATATTCGAACTGCATGATTACATGATATACATCTTAGAACACTCAAGGAATATTCATTTATGATGCACATTATTCATTTTTATTGGTTACATTTGAAATAGTGTAAACAATGCATCGAAACAACTAGAGTAGTACCTAGTAAACTAGTGTGCTGACGAGAACTCAGGATCCGCATAAACCATCTAAATTACATCTTTAGGACTTAGACGAAAGTCCAACATCAAATATACATTAAACCCTATATGGGAATAAAAGGGTTTGGTTTAATATATTTCCAATGTCCGGTAGCAACAAAAACTGCCCGAAAACTGCCGAAAAGCACTAAAAGTTACCATTTCAATAATTTTTCCACAAAATTCAGCATTGGTATTTTTATTACAAGATGCAAAAGTGTTGTTTAAACACAAATTCCATATAAAAAAATACATTGGGAATATCATATAAATACATAACCGAATATTTCCCTATAACTTATATATGTTAACCTTTCGACTATCTTCTTGCGAAACGAGCGCTAAACATCTAGCCGAACTATATTTTGGCACATGTAGCGAACTAGTGAACATTATTTTTGGTCTTGTAAAGCTAGTTTATGATCATTTTAAGTCATGAATCATCTCGAAACCTTGCAAAAACTTACACCTAAATACTTAACCATTTTTATTTCATTTAGGAACCATAAAAATTACTAACACATTTTACCACATAAGACCCCCCCCCCCCCTCATGTGTGACCGTGAACAAGGGGTCCCACACCCCTTGTTTACTTGTTAAATATCTTAGATATTTATGTTTAACTTGCAAGTGGATGATGATGGTGCATGATTATAACACTTAACCATTAAGGTTTACTAGCACATTATTCCATAGTTCATCTTTTATTACACAAACAAACTCTCTCATCATCTTCATCCATTTCCACCAAGAACACCATAAAAACCCATTAAAATTTTATCACATCTTGATGATCAACATGGAGTTTCATGGAGCTTAAGGTGATCTAAAGCATTTGCAAGTTAAAGGAAGCGTATTCATCCATTCAAGAGCCTTAAATCATCAAGATCTTCATATTCTTAACTCTTAATCATCCTCTAAGATCATCCCTAGCCTAGTGCTAGAAGTAAGCTTCTAGATCTATTTTTTTTCATACTTATTTATGTTGATGATTGTTATTATAACTAGACATTACAAAATAATCATACATAATAAACATGAAAATACATAGAAGCAAAAATAATAATCATGATATATTTATGTTTGTTTATGTTGTGATCTAAGACTTGTTATTTGCATATTTGATCTTGTTATGATGTTATGATAAGAATAATTGTTAGATGATGTTTTAAAAATATGATCTAACAATTATACATGAATATGTAAAAGGGTTTTTGTTAAACTTAAAAGGTAAATGGATGATCATAATTTATGGTGTAGTTAATTTATTTAAGGTTTTTATTTAAAAACAAGACTTTTACAATATTATAAAAAGTACCATACAACATGAGATTTTTATAAAAGTTGTTAAAACTAGAAGTAAACTTGGTTTTTGAACTAGTTAGCATATTTAATGATCATGTTCAAAACCGTACATGATTTGGAGATCATCTTGATAAGTTTATGTTATAAAAATCTCGTATGTTTTTAGTTAAGATGTTATGAGTAAATTGATGGTGATATTGAAAAGAAAATCATATGTTTTGATAACATGGCAAAGTTCATATTTCGAAGGAACTATGGCAAATTTTTCTTAGAAATCATGTGTTAGAAAAATTGTCGTTTTTAACAAAGTCTTTACAAGATTAGAAAGTTGGTCTTTCTAAACATAAAAATTGACATAAATATATATTTTGGTAAAATATATATTTAGTGAACATATCAAGTATGTGCTATGTGGTATTTGATGTATTAGTTATATATATCAAAGATAGGAACTTGAATATAATGACACAAATAAACACATGACATATTACAATCAAAGTCTTACAAGACTTCATATAATTACGCCTTAAAAACTAGTTACGGACAATCCGAATGATCGGACACCATTTATGGTCAAAACGGACGACGGACGAACCTATGAACATATCGCCTATCCGAGGACTTACTACGACGTTTAGTCGATCTTTCGACGCGGACACCAAAATTACGTTACCATTAACAAAATTCGGACATTTTTAAACTTATAAAAACTATTATGCTTTTATTAACTAAAAAGAATCCTTAGTTATTTTTATAAAAATGTTTTTATAAAAATGAAAGACTTATACTTTCAAATGGGCTATTTTATACAAATGGGCTTACACTTCTTGATGGGCTATTTTATACAAATGGGCTTACACTTCTTAATGGGCTTATCTTCATAATGGGCGTAACATAAATACATGGGCTAAGCCCAATATCAAGACTCATGGGCTAAGCCCAAAACAAAACATATGGGCCAAGGCCCAATAACATTAAGCCCAATAACATTTGGGCCCAACACTATTTGGGCCCAACACTATTTAGGCCCAACACTATTTAGGCCCAACACTATTTAGGCCCAACACTATTGAGGCCCAACACTATTGAGGCCCAACACTATTTTGGGCCCAATAACATGAATTCGTGGGCTAAGCCCAATGACACCATTATTGGAAATTCAAGTATACAATGGATACATATAAGACACGAAATCAAGAGGACTAGATCCGACTATATAACTTACAAGATACAAGACTACTTATATATATATATATATATATAGGGAGGAGCTTGTAACACCTCGAAAATTTACGTCCTATAGTGTGTTGACACGTGTCATAGGTTTGAACGTGTGAAAGAATGTTCTTGAAGGACTAAAGTTGACAAACAGTGAAACTGTGTAAATATAAGGGTTCAAAGTGTCAACAATGAATAAATATACTTTACAATAACCCTACATGATGTTTATAACCTTAAACGAATGGATCATGGATCATACGAATCGAATTGTGAAAGAAAGTGAGAGATTACAAACTACAGGGGTTAAATGTGTCAACATGTTAAGTTATACCTCTGAGTGACATTTTAGCAAACCCGAAGCCTTGTAACGATTAAATATGCTCACTAGAATGTACCATAAGAATTTCACCAAGTTTCGTTACTGTATGAGAAAGTTGTGATAAAATTCGTGTGCGAGGGTTAAAATCGTCAACATTGAAATTTAGGGCTTTTCGGGTGATCACAAAGTTACCCGAGGACTTTACAAAGTGGGTATAAGCCCTAAAGCCCCATATGTCAAATATAAAGTCTTAAAATGCAAGAAAACGAAGTGAAAACGACCTTTCGGGGGACCAGGGACTGAAATTGCAATTAATGAAACTTGCTGAGCTGGTCATCCCCACCCTCGCGTAGCGTGAGCCTGAAGCACCTTGGCAGTCGCGCTACGCGACTGCCTTGTCTGGACAGAAAACATGCACAGATGTCCTGCATGTTTGTTAACCGACTTAGATCGAATTTTGGCATACCATGGGCTTCCCTAAGGTGGTTTATAGGCTGTAGAGGGCACTTGTATTCATCCTTGATCAATTGTAGACCCATTTGTCAACAATCTAAGGTGTTGGATCAATTTATAAAGTTCCTAAAATTGTCAACTTTGAACATTCATTCCATACTTCATCTCTGAGCATTTCTGGAACTCAAGACCATCTTCCAAGCCTTCCAAATCGTGCATAAGACTTGTGTAAGTACCCTTGATCTTTCTAAATTAAGTTATGCTTAGATTATAGCTTAAAAATCAAACCGTCGTAACTACGGTTTACTTAACGATAAAACACAAACGGTCCAAGGGTTTGTCGAATCGAAAGTTGTTATAAGTTGGTAATCATGTGGGCTTTAAACCCTTAAAAGGGCACCCACTGATTCCAATCTTAACTAGGTCGTTTGTCGAGTCAAACGTTATCCGAAAAAGTCAACAGAAATAGTATTTTCGATTTAACGCATGATTAACGATGTAAAAGGCGTATCACCTATTTTATCATTCTTATAAACTGATAATAAGTATAAAAACTTGTCTACGCTTGATTGATTCGACAACTTTCTGTTTTGAACCGATTCGGAGCCGAAAGACGCAAAAGTTTGACTTTTGCTTTGACCTCAGTTCTGACCCGGTTTAGATAGTTTTAGACATGCCTTAAAGTTCCATTAGGACCTAGTTACATGTTGGTATAACCCTCTGCGTTTATGCCACATGAATCCTTAATTGTCCGATGTTTCCGTTAATCGCCTAAATATTGACCGTAATGCCCTTATGATCATAAAACGAGATTTTTGGAGATATGAAAGTAAAATAATCTTAGTTACTGATTATTAGACATGTCTGTAAATTTTCACATCAAGCGGAGGTCCAGATTAGGATTTATGCTTAATGACGTAATTATAGCGATTCTTAGTAATTAAATGACGTCATTAGCGTAACGCCTATCTAAAACCCATTTTTGACACCAAACCTTTTACCCACTGATGTAATATAATATTTTGGGATTTTTGAAGATTTTTAATTATTTTTAAACTGGTCATAAGCTAGGATTAGTGCCTTAACTCGGTTAATACCGAATATACCCTTTTCGGCCATAAAATGAGTTTTACAAATCCTTTTGACACCAATCCAATTGCTACTGATTTTAAATATTAAATAGAGTGTTTTGAACCTGTTTAACTGATCAGGAAACTCAAAATCCTATTTTAACCCGTACATCGCTTAAAACGGCGTTATACGCGTATTATACGCATAGTTAGGGTTTAAAACTATTTTGACATATAAGACTTATAACCAAATGTTATAACCTGTTAAAATAAACTAATTTACTGATGTATTCAGACCCGGTTCACAGAAATGTAATTAATCCCTTTTATAATCTTTAAAATGACCAAAATACCCCTACGGGGCTTAATATGCCACTAAACTCGTTTTGGGCATAACGGAAGGTATCCTACTGATGTCATGACATATTTAAGGCATGTTAACTTAGGAAACCTGTTTAGGACTCTTATGATTACCCGTTACGCTTCATACGCGTTCGGTTCGGTTTATGTAACTAATTTACATAAATTAGCCGAAACGGGTCAAACCTTATCGGTTTTATCTCAAAATCCAGAATGTGTATAATATACCCATATTAATCAAGTCTTCAAACTTGACGGGTCTAAATCACATTCTATCCGGTCTTCGCTTAATCGTGCGTACGAACCGTATCTTTAAAACTAACCGGTCTAAGCTTAAAGCTTAACTAAAGACCCGTTAGGATTCTAATAGGTTATTATAAACCTTCGTTCCAGATTAGGAGAACCAGTAAAAGATACTTGCACTCGCTGATTTTTGATCTATACTTGCTCAGGTAAATACTTTTAACTTATTTCCCTATACGGGCTTGGGGTACGGTATATAAAATACCGCTTGGTCGGGCATTGAACATTTAATTGTGTGACGATTAAAGTATTGAGGTGTTCCGTTTAATTTGTTTTGTTTGCTTAAAGCCTTTGGGGGTTAATGACCGTTGTCCCGGATATCCCTGGCATCATTTTACAAAATGGCCACGACCTTAGCACACAGGTGTAGGCGTACACCTGTCAGTGTCTCATAATTAAAGTGGTGTGTCCATTAATCTTTAACCCGGCTCGATCCGGGCTACTGAATGCATAAGAAACATGTAAATCCTTTACAAGTTTATATATTTAAATAATTATCCCAAGTTATAAAATATTATTTGTGCCTTGTGCCTTAAATGCATTTTCTTAAACTCTTTTCAAAATGAGTCGGTTGATTGTATTTACCAGTGTAAACTGACGTATTTTTCCTAAAAAGGTTAAGTGCAGGTACTACGCGAAATAGGCTGGCTTGTCTCCTAGCATCCACAATAAGTCTCGCAAGCTTGGATGTCATAAACTGTTGAACACTGTTTCCTTTTATTTTGTTCTACCTGTGGATTTGTATTCAACTACTTGTGATACTTAATATTACAATATCGTTTGGTTGAAATGAATCTATACTTTGCTTCCGCTGTGCATTTAATTATTGTGTTGTTTGACTATTATGTTGCCAACCACGTCACGATACTCCCCTATCGGGCCCACCGGTAACACGTGGAAATTCGGGGTGTGACAGGTTGGTATCAGAGCCAACACTGAGTGAATTAAACACTAGCCTTTTGTGTTTAATCTCAGTTACACAATTGCACATTCCTAAATCTTCGAGTCTAGACAAAGAACATAGGAATAATCCAAAATGTTTTTATTTTAATTTAAATTTTGTCCTTTATTTTTTTCCTTATCATTACCTTTGTTATATTAACAGGTTTAGCAATGCCGCCAAGATTCAGACGAGGAGATCGAGGAAAGGCGCCGATCAGCGCCCCTAACGACCATGAGGCCGGGCCTTCGGGCCGGCGAACTCCTTCTGCTACAAGGAGTATAGATCCGCGAGAACCTTGGAGGGTCTATGAGGAGCCTGCCAGGCAATCCACGTCACATAGCTCCACGCCTCCATATTATCACTCTTTTGGGGCTCAGTCCGAGAATGAGCCCAACAACCCGCAACCTTCATACATACCGTTGTAGCGATCCTCATCGCAAGATTCCTTCCGCGACCCTACTCCTGTTTTTCGGGGTCAGTTTAACCCAGCAGAGTACCTACCAGAGCACGTGGGCTTTAACCTACTAGGACCGGAGGATCACTTTTCTGGTGATCAAGATATGGACGAGGACACAGATCCCATCGAGGCTTCAACCGGATCCTTGAACCATCCTTTCGTGATCTCAGACGGATCGTCTTTTCACGGAACACCATACCAGGGTCCGGATAGTCACATGGCACGGTTCGAACGGTGTGAGTGGTACTATACACCATCTGAACACTCATCACCTCACCAGCAGCCGCCACAGCAGCAGCAAGATCCCTCTGGGGATCCACGTTTCGTGCAGCAAAATCCCTCTGGGGATCCACGTTATGAGGCAGTCACGCCACCGCCTCCACTGCCGCAAGTTCATCTAGAGCCTCCAGAACCACCAAGACGTAGGAGGACTGGCGCACGGATCTTAGCACGAGAAGTTGATTTTCGTCTCAACACCCCTCAACACTCTAGCGGCAGCCACTACCTGCCTATATATGAAGGCCCACAGATGGGTGGACCTTCAGTTCCAGTTTCAGAGGTGAATTCGGCACCTATTGCACCGCCATCACCGGGTTTTGGCCACCCTATCCCTGCTTATACTGCTCCGGCAGCTTACAACCCTTACGGACCGCCATCATACCATAACTATAACTATGCCGAGGCCGACCCATACCTAGTGGCAGCAAACTACCTTGCCCAAAACCCTGAGGGACCATATGGAACCCCTTGGGGAATAGGACATCCAGCTCGAGGGTATCAAGTACCTGCTCAGCCGCCGCCACAGTACCAGCCACCACGGTTTTCTCCACCAGAGAAGGAGGATCTCCGTCAAAGACTGGATAAGGTTGAGCGAGACCTCCAGAAGGAGCGTAAGAAGAATGAGGGATTCATGAGTGGTTTGGCAAACTTGCTGAAGGGAAAGAAGAAACGGGATCGTTAAATCCCAATATATATTGTTGTATTTCCTTGTTTAAATCAAGTCCCTACGTGGACATTTATTTATGTGTGTATGTAGTCCCTGCGTGGACATCTACCTTTGTACTTAGTCCCTACGAGGACTTGTCTCTATTAGTCCCTGCGTGGACATTTACTTTTGTAAACAGTCCCTGTGAGGACATGTATTATCTGTATAGCTCCTGCGTGGGCATGTGTTTAGGTGAAAAGTCCCGTTTAGGGCAAAATGTACTACTTTTAATTTTAATGGAATGTAAGATTATAAATTTCATCTTTGCTATGTTATGCATAATTAAATTATATATGAAATAAATAAATCAGAATCATTCCTTTTAAAAATCTATCTGCCTATGTTATTTTTATTAAGGATCTTAAAAGTATAACCTAGCCTGCATGTCATTTTAAGACCTGGCCCAGATGGTAAAACTCGTTAAAAAGATTCAAATCCCTGTTAACATCTGAAAACATGTTAACACTCCTGGCAGACATGATGCGTTAAAAAACACACGTGTTATTATTATATATGGATCTTTTCAAAGATTCTAAACCCAAATAAATGATCTCTGAATCATGGGTTAAATCATTAATAAATATGATCAGTTCTTTTTCCATCCATTGGTAACGGAATGCCTACGGGCCCTTCTCATTTTCATATGAGACAAAAGACAGTATTAGTCAGTGAACCTGTCTGATAAAGGTAATGAACTTTGTTCAACCCTTCATGCTTTGATTCTCTGAAATCATAGCTTATAATCTAAATTGTCCCTGTGACTAGGCCTTATGTGCTAATAAAACTGTTATTATTTTTAGGATAAATTATATTAGAAATCCTAAATAAATGTGAGTAATAAATTAACCATATATGGTCTATGTTTACCACGGTTAATAAAATTGCCATAAAAGACAATTCTATAATAAACTCACCAATAAATTATTGTCGATATGTTACAGTTCAAGCTATATGGCAGACTCAAACGAGGTCAACAGTCACCCAGGGATAGTGCATGATAATGCCCGAGCAAACGTAGCGGGTGCAGAATTACAAGCAATGATAGATAATGCGGTTAATAGAGCTATGGATAGATAGCTCCATGAATCCGGTGGTACCCATGCAAGGACCCAATCTGCACCACACTCCAGAACACCCTCCAGGACTCACACTGCCCACAACAGTAATTCTCACCACTCGTCAAACCGAAGGAGTGTTCCATCCCAAAGAGTCATACAGGATCAAGAACCCCGTAATAGGGGTTGCACCTATAAGTACTTTGTTTCGTGCAAACCCAGGGACTTCACTGGGGAAAAAGGAGCGGTAGATTGCATGAGTTGGATGGACGAAATGGATACGGTGGTGGATATTAGTGGTTGTGATAATAGGGATATTGTGAAATTCGTGTCACAATCTTTCAAGGGAGAAGCATTAGCTTGGTGGAGATCTTTGATCCAAGCTACAGGGAAAGTCCCGTTATACAACATGACCTGGGAACAGTTCATGGCACTAATCAAGGAAAATTTCTGCCCTCAACATGAGGTTGAGAGAATTGAATCTGACTTCTTGGTGCTGGTCATGAAAAACCTAGACTGTCAGGCCTACCTTACCAGTTTCAACACTTTGTCAAGGTTAGTTCCATATTTGGTAACTCCGGAGCCTAAACGTATAGCTCGATTCATTGGGGGTTTGGAACCGAAGATCAAAGCAAGTGTAAAGGCCTCCAGACCAACCACTTTTCGGTCAGTAGCAGACATATCGTTGTCCCTTACCTTAGATGCTGTCAGGCTGAGATCGCAGAGGAAAACTGATACCGAAAAGAGGAAGCGTGAGGATGACAACTCACGACGTTCAGACAAGAAGCAGAAGGGAAACAATGACCATAAGAAGGGGTCAGGATTTAGGAAGGACGGTCAGCAGTCGGGTGAAAAACCCAGATGTAAAATCTGCAAGAGGCAGCACTTTGGGAAGTGCAGGTTTGAATCGAATTCGAATTCACAATCGAAAGCTTTTGCATGTGGGTTGTGCAAGTCCAAGGAACACAAAACCTTGGATTGCAGAAAGATAAAGGATGCGACCTGCTACGGTTGCAATGAAAAGGGGCACATCAAGAGCAATTGCCCAAAATACGCCAAGAAGCCCGAGGAGACTAAGAAGACCAATGCTAGGGTCTTCAGGATGGATGCTAAGGAAGCCGTCAAGGACGACAACGTGATAACAGGTACCTTTCTCGTAAATGATGTTTATGCGAGAGTATTATTTGATTCAGGCGCTGATAAGTCGTTCGTAGATAATAAGTTTTGTGAATTGTTGAAATTACCTGTTAAGACTTTAAGTGTGAAGTATGAGGTGGAACTAGCAGATGGCACTTTAGAAACCGCCTCAACCTTATTAGATGGGTGTTTCATATTCATTAAGAACCACTCTTTTCCTTTGTCCCTACTTCCTTTAAAACTAGCCGGTTTTGACATAGTTTTGGGTATGGACTGGTTATCTCATAACCAGGCCCAGATTATTTGCAACAAGAAGCAAGTGATGATCAAGACTCCGTCTGGTGAATCACTTACTATCCAGGGAGATACCCAGTATGGGCTGCCCGAGAAAATGTCTATACTCAAAGACTCTAAGTGTTTGAAGAAGGGTTGTGTCATTTACATGGCACAAGTGATAATTGATGAGCCGAAGCCCAAGATTGGGGATATCCCCGTCATTTCTGAATACCCCGAAGTATTTCCTGAAGAACTACCTGGTTTGCCACCAGATAGGCAAGTAGAATTCAGAATTGACATTATTCCTGGATCAGCACCAGTTGCAAGGGCGCCTTATAGGTTGGCACCAACAGAGATGAAGGAATTGAGAACGCAGCTAGATGATTTGCTAGCCAAAGGTTTCATCAAACCTAGTTCGTCTCCTTGGGGAGCACCAGTTTTATTTGTCAAGAAGAAGGATGGATCGATGCGTCTGTGCATCGACTACCGCGAGCTTAATAAGGTCACTATCAAGAATAGGTATCCTTTGCCCAGAATCGACGATCTGTTCGATCAACTTCAAGGGGCAAGTTTCTTCTCGAAGATTGACTTGAGGTCAGGCTACCATCAATTGAAGGTTAGAGATGAAGACGTGCACAAAACAGCATTCAGGACTCGTTATGGTCATTACGAGTTCCTAGTGATGCCTTTTGGGCTCACTAATGCACCGGCCGCGTTCATGGATCTCATGAATCGCGTTTGCAAGCCGCACTTAGATAAATTCGTCATCGTCTTCATCGACGACATTCTCATCTACTCAAAGAACCAAGGTGACCATGAAAAGCATCTTCACTGCATTCTGGAACTACTTCATAAAGAAAAGCTCTATGCCAAGTTCTCGAAGTGTGAATTCTGGCTTCGGGAAGTCCAATTTCTTGGACATGTTGTTAGTGAGCGTGGTATCCAAGTAGATCCCGCTAAAGTTGAAGCTGTCATGAATTGGCATGAGCCAAAGACGCCTACAGAAATACGTAGCTTCCTAGGATTGGCAGGATACTATAGGCGATTCATTGAAAACTTCTCAAGGATTGCTGCACCCCTGACTTTGCTGACATGTAAGAATATTAAGTTTAACTGGGGTCCTAAGCAGCAGGAATCCTTTGATATTCTGAAACAAAAATTGAGCAATGCTCCAGTGCTGACATTGCCTGATGGAATAGAGGAGTTTGTAGTTTATTGTGATGCATCACACACTGGGATGGGATGTGTGCTTATGCAGAAAGGCAAAGTCATTGCCTATGCTTCACGTCAGTTAAAGGTGCACGAAAGGAATTACACCACCCACGACTTGGAGTTGGGTGCCGTTGTATTCGCACTAAAACTGTGGAGGCACTACTTATATGGAATCAAATGTGTGATCTATTCTGATCACAAGAGCCTTCAACATCTGTTCAATCAGAAGGATTTGAACATGAGGCAGCGCCGTTGGATGGAAACTCTGAATGATTACGATTGTGAAATAAGATACCATCCCGGCAAGGCGAATGTAGTCGCCGATGCCTTGGTGGATAGGCTTGAAGAAGTCTGTAGCTACCTATGTAGCTAAATGCTTGACGTGTGCGCAAGTCAAGGCAGAACATCAAAAACCGTCAGGTTTGCTACAACAGCCTGAACTTCCTACTTGGAAGTGGGAAATGGTAACTATGGATTTTATCACCAAGTTACCCAAGACAAGGAAAGGAAATGACACCATCTGGGTGATAGTTGACTGACTGACTGACTAAGTCAGCACATTTCCTACCCATCAAGGAGACTTACAGCTCCGATATGTTAGCCCAACTGTACGTGGATAAGATTGTAGCTTTACATGGCATACCTGTGTCTATTATCTCTGACCGAGATACTAGATACACATCACATTTTTGGAAAAGCTTCCAACAATCTTTGGGCACACGTTTGAACTTTAGTACGGCTTACCATCCACAGACAGACGGTCAGAGTGAGCGTACTATTCAAACGTTGGAAGACATGCTTCGTGCATGTGCAATTGACTTGGGTGGTAGCTGGGATAAGCACCTACCATTAGTTGAGTTCTCCTACAACAATAGCTACCATACCAGCATTAAGGCTGCGCCTTTTGAGGCATTATACGGTAGAAAGTGTAGATCGCCCGTTTGTTGGGCAGAAGTTGGAGATGTCCAATTATCTGGACCGGAGATAGTGTTCGAGACGACGGACAAGATTGCCCAGATTCGTGACCGTCTCAAAGCTGCCCAGGATAGGCAGAAGAGTTACGCTGATCCAAGTCGTAAGGATTTTCACTTCGAAGTAGGTGACAAAGTCCTACTTAAAGTGTCACCCTGGAAGGGAGTGATGCGATTTGGTAAGAAAGGCAAGCTAAGCCCGCGATACATAGGACCTTTCGAGGTTATCGAACGTATTGGGTCAGTTGCCTATAAGTTAAACTTACCTGAAGAGCTCAGTAGTATACACAATGTGTTCCACATCTGCAATCTGAAGAAGTGTTTCGCTGACGAATCACTGGTTATACCCCATACAGATGTGCATATAGATGAGATCTTGAAATTTGTGGAAAAACCTTTGTCGATCGAAGATCGACAGGTAAGGAAGCTTCGAAGGAAGCATATACCTTTTGTAAAGGTCAAATGGGATGCCCGTAGAGGTCCCGAGTATACGTGGGAGGTTGAGTCCACGATGAAAGAAAAGTACCCTTATCTGTTTCAGTAAATCTCGAGGTCGAGATTTCTTTTAAGGGGGTGAGGATGTAACACCTCGAAAATTTACTTCCTATAGTGTGTTGACACGTGTCATAGGTTTGAACGTGTGAAAGAATGTTCTTGAAGGACTAAAGTTGACAAACAGTGAAACTGTGTAAATATAAGGGTTCAAAGTGTCAACAATGAATAAATATACTTTACAATAACCCTACATGATGTTTATAACCTTAAACGAAGGGATCATGGATCATACGAATCGAATTGTGAAAGAAAGTGAGAGATTACAAACTACAGGGGTTAAATGTGTCAACATGTTAAGTTATACCTCTGAGTGACATTTTAGCAAACCCAAAGCCTTGTAACGATTAAATATGCTCACTAGAATGTACCATAAAAATTTCACCAAGTTTCGTTACTGTATGAGAAAGTTGTGATAAAATTCGTGTGCGAGGGTTAAAATCGTCAACATTGAAATTTAGGGCTTTTCGGGTGATCACAAAGTTACCCGAGGACTTTACAAAGTGGGTATAAGCCCTAAAGCCCCATATGTCAAATATAAAGTCTTAAAATTCAAGAAAACCAAGTGAAAACGACCTTTCGGGGGACCAGGGACTGAAATTGCAATTAATGAAACTTGCTGAGCTGGTCATCCCCACCCTCGCGTAGCGCGAGCCTGAAGCACCTTGGCAGTCGCGCTACGCGACTGCCTTGTCTGGACAGAAAACATGCACAGATGTCCTGCATGTTTGTTAACCGACTTAGATCGAATTTTGGCATACCATGGGCTTCCCTAAGGTGGTTTATAGGCTGTAGAGGGCACTTGTATTCATCCTTGATCAATTGTAGACCCATTTGTCAACAATCTAAGGTGTTGGATCAATTTATAAAGTTCCTAAAATTGTCAACTTTGAACATTCATTCCATACTTCATCTCTGAGCATTTCTGGAACTCAAGACCATCTTCCAAGCCTTCCAAATCGTGCATAAGACTTGTGTAAGTACCCTTGATCTTTCTAAATTAAGTTATGCTTAGATTATAGCTTAAAAATCAAACCGTCGTAACTACGGTTTGACTTAGCGATAAAACACAAACGGTCCAGGGGTTTGTCGAATTGAAAGTTGTTATAAGTTGGTAATCATGTGGGCTTTAAACCCTTAAAAGGGCACCCACTGATTCCAATCTTAACTAGGTCGTTTGTCGAGTCAAACGTTATCCGAAAAAGTCAACAGAAATGGTATTTTCGATTTAACGCATGATTAACGATGTAAAAGGCATATCACCTATTTTATCATTCTTATAAACTGATAATAAGTATAAAAACTTGTCTACGCTTGATTGATTCGACAACTTTCCGTTTTGAACCGATTCGGAGCCGAAAGACGCAAAAGTTTGACTTTTGCTTTGACCTCAGTTCTGACCCGGTTTAGATAGTTTTAGACATGCCTTAAAGTTCCATTAGGACCTAGTTACATGTTGGTATAACCCTCTGCGTTTATGCCACAAGAATCCTTAATTGTCCGATGTTTCCGTTAATCGCCTAAATATTGACCGTAATGCCCTTATGATCATAAAACGAGATTTTTGGAGATATGAAAGTAAAATAATCTTAGTTACTGATTATTAGACATGTCTGTAAATTTTAACATCAAGCGGAGGTCCAGATTAGGAGTTATGCTTAATGACGTAATTATAGCGATTCTTAGTAATTAAATGACGTCATTAGCGTAACGCCTATCTAAAACCCATTTTTGACACCAAACCTTTTACTCACTGATGTAATATAATATTTTGGGATTTTTGAAGATTTTTAATTATTTTTAAACTGATCATAAGCTAGGATTAGTGCCTGAACTCGGTTAATACCGAATATACCCTTTTCGGCCATAAAATGAGTTTTACAAATCCTTTTGACACCAATCCAATTGCTACTGATTTTAAATATTACATAGAGTGTTTTGAACCTGTTTAACTGATCAGGAAACTCAAAATCCTATTTTAACCCGTACGTCGCTTAAAACGGCTTTATACGCGTATTATACGCATAGTTAGGGTTTAAAACTATTTTGACATATAAGACTTATAACCAAATGTTATAACCTGTTAAAATAAACTAATTTACTGATTTATTCAGACCCGGTTCACAGAAATGTAATTAATACCTTTTATAATCTTTAAAATGACCAAAATACCCCTACGGGGCTTAATATGCGACTAAACTCGTTTTGGGCATAACGGAAGGTATCCTACTGATGTCATGACATATTTAAGGCATGTTAACTTAGGAAACCTGTTTAGGACTCTTATGGTTACCCGTTACGCTTCATACGCGTTCGGTTCGGTTTATGTAACTAATTTACATAAATTAGCCGAAACGGGTCAAACCTTATCGGTTTTATCTCAAAATCCAGAATGTGTATAATATACCCATATTAAGCAAGTCTTCAAACTTGACGGGTCTAAATCACATTCTATCCGGTCTTCGCTTAATCGTGCGTACGAACCGTATCTTTAAAACTAACCGGTCTAAGCTTAAAGCTTAACTAAAGACCCGTTAGGATTCTAATAGGTTATTATAAACCTTCGTTCCAGATTAGGAGAACCAGTAAAAGATACTTGCACTCGCTGATTTTTGATCTATACTTGCTCAGGTAAATACTTTTAACTTATTTCCCTATACGGGCTTGGGGTACGGTATATAAAATACCGCTTGGTCGGGCATTGAATCTTTAATTGTGTGACGATTAAATTATTGAGGTGTTCCGTTTAATTTTTTTTGTTTTCTTAAAGCCTTTGGGGGTTAATGACCGTTGTCCCGGATATCCCTGGCATCATTTTACAAAATGGCCACGACCTTAGCACACAGGTGTAGGCATACACCTGTCAGTGTCTCATAATTAAAGTGGTGTGTCCATTAATCTTTAACCCGGCTCGATCCGGGCTACTGAATGCATAAGAAACATGTAAATCCTTTACAAGTTTATATATTTAAATAATTATCCCAAGTTATAAAATATTATTTGTGCCTTGTGCCTTAAATGCATTTTCTTAAACTCTTTTCAAAATGAGTCGGTTGATTGTATTTACCAGTGTAAACTGACGTATTTTTCCTAAAAAGGTTAAGTGCAGGTACTACGCGAAATAGGCTGGCTTGTCTCCTAGCATCCACAATAAGTCTCGCAAGCTTGGATGTCATAAACTGTTGAACACTGTTTCCTTTTATTTTGTTCTACCTGTGGATTTGTATTCAACTACTTGTGATACTTAATATTACAATATCGTTTGGTTGAAATGAAGCTATACTTTGATTCCGCTGTGCATTTAATTATTGTGTTGTTTGACTATTATGTTGCCAACCACGTCACGATACTCCCCTATCGGGCCCACCGGTAACACGTGGAAATTCGGGGTGTGACAGGTTGGTATCAGAGCCAACACTGAGTGAATTAAACACTAGCCTTTTGTGTTTAATCTCAGTTACACAATTGCACATTCCTAAATCTTCGAGTCTAGACAAAGAACATAGGAATAATCCAAAATGTTTTTATTTTAATTTAAATTTTGTCCTTTATTTTTTTCCTTATCATTACCTTTGTTATATTAACAGGTTTAGCAATGCCGCCAAGATTCAGACGAGGAGATCGAGGAAAGGCGCCGATCAGCGCCCCTAACGACCATGAGGCCGGGCCTTTGGGCCGGCGAACTCCTTTTGCTACAAGGAGTATAGATCCGCGAGAACCTTGGAGGGTCTATGAGGAGCCTGCCAGGCAATCCACGTCACATAGCTCCACGCCTCCATATTATCACTCTTTTGGGGCTCAGTCCGAGAATGAGCCCAACAACCCGCAACCTTCATACATACCGTTGTAGCGATCCTCATCGCAAGATTCCTTCCGCGACCCTACTCCTGTTTTTCGGGGTCAGTTTAACCCAGCAGAGTACCTACCAGAGCACGTGGGCTTTAACCTACTAGGACCGGAGGATCACTTTTCTGGTGATCAAGATATGGACGAGGACACAGATCCCATCGAGGCTTCAACCGGATCCTTGAACCATCCTTTCGTGATCTCAGACGGATCGTCTTTTCACGGAACACCATACCAGGGTCCGGATAGTCACATGGCACGGTTCGAACGGTGTGAGTGGTACTATACACCATCTGAACACTCATCACCTCACCAGCAGCCGCCACAGCAGCAGCAAGATCCCTCTGGGGATCCACGTTTCGTGCAGCAAAATCCCTCTGGGGATCCACGTTATGAGGCAGTCACGCCACCGCCTCCACTGCCGCAAGTTCATCTAGAGCCTCCAGAACCACCAAGACGTAGGAGGACTGGCGCACGGATCTTAGCACGAGAAGTTGATTTTCGTCTCAACACCCCTCAACACTCTAGCGGCAGCCACTACCTGCCTATATATGAAGGCCCACAGATGGGTGGACCTTCAGTTCCAGTTTCAGAGGTGAATTCGGCACCTATTGCACCGCCATCACCGGGTTTTGGCCACCCTATCCCTGCTTATACTGCTCCGGCAGCTTACAACCCTTACGGACCGCCATCATACCATAACTATAACTATGCCGAGGCCGACCCATACCTAGTGGCAGCAAACTACCTTGCCCAAAACCCTGAGGGACCATATGGAACCCCTTGGGGAATAGGACATCCAGCTCGAGGGTATCAAGTACCTGCTCAGCCGCCGCCACAGTACCAGCCACCACGGTTTTCTCCACCAGAGAAGGAGGATCTCCGTCAAAGACTGGATAAGGTTGAGCGAGACCTCCAGAAGGAGCGTAAGAAGAATGAGGGATTCATGAGTGGTTTGGCAAACTTGCTGAAGGGAAAGAAGAAACGGGATCGTTAAATCCCAATATATATTGTTGTATTTCCTTGTTTAAATCAAGTCCCTACGTGGACATTTATTTATGTGTGTATGTAGTCCCTGCGTGGACATCTACCTTTGTACTTAGTCCCTACGAGGACTTGTCTCTATTAGTCCCTGCGTGGACATTTACTTTTGTAAACAGTCCCTGTGAGGACATGTATTATCTGTATAGCTCCTGCGTGGGCATGTGTTTAGGTGAAAAGTCCCGTTTAGGGCAAAATGTACTACTTTTAATTTTAATGGAATGTAAGATTATAAATTTCATCTTTGCTATGTTATGCATAATTAAATTATATATGAAATAAATAAATCAGAATCATTCCTTTTAAAAATCTATCTGCCTATGTTATTTTTATTAAGGATCTTAAAAGTATAACCTAGCCTGCATGTCATTTTAAGACCTGGCCCAGATGGTAAAACTCGTTAAAAAGATTCAAATCCCTGTTAACATCTGAAAACATGTAAACACTCCTGGCAGACATGATGCGTTAAAAACACACGTGTTATTATTATATATGGATCTTTTCAAAGATTCTAAACCCAAATAAATGATCTCTGAATCATGGGTTAAATCATTAATAAATATGATCAGTTCTTTTTCCATCCATTGGTAATGGAATGCCTACGGGCCCTTCTCATTTTCATATGAGACAAAAGACAGTATTAGTCAGTGAACTTGTCTGATAAAGGTAATGAACTTTGTTCAACCCTTCATGCTTTGATTCTCTGAAATCATAGCTTATAATCTAAATTGTCCCTGTGACTAGGCCTTATGTGCTAATAAAACTGTTATTATTTTTAGGATAAATTATATTAGAAATCCTAAATAAATGTGAGTAATAAATTAACCATATATGGTCTATGTTTACCACGGTTAATAAAATTGCCATAAAAGACAATTCTATAATAAACTCACCAATAAATTATTGTCGATATGTTACAGTTCAAGCTATATGGCAGACTCAAACGAGGTCAACAGTCACCCAGGGATAGTGCATGATAATGCCTGAGTAAACGTAGCGGGTGCAGAATTACAAGCAATGATAGATAATGCGGTTAATAGAGCTATGGATAGATAGCTCCATGAATCCGGTGGTACCCATGCAAGGACCCAATCTGCACCACACTCCAGAACACCCTCCAGGACTCACACTGCCCACAAAAGTAATTCTCACCACTCGTCAAACCGAAGGAGTGTTCCATCCCAAAGAGTCATACAGGATCAAGAACCCCGTAATAGGGGTTGCACCTATAAGTACTTTGTTTCGTGCAAACCCAGGGACTTCACTGGGGAAAAAGGAGCGGTAGATTGCATGAGTTGGATGGACGAAATGGATACGGTGGTGGATATTAGTGGTTGTGATAATAGGGATATTGTGAAATTCGTGTCACAATCTTTCAAGGGAGAAGCATTAGCTTGGTGGAGATCTTTGATCCAAGCTACAGGGAAAGTCCCGTTATACAACATGACCTGGGAACAGTTCATGGCACTAATCAAGGAAAATTTCTGCCCTCAACATGTGGTTGAGAGAATTGAATCTGACTTCTTGGTGCTGGTCATGAAAAACCTAGACTGTCAGGCCTACCTTACCAGTTTCAACACTTTGTCAAGGTTAGTTCCATATTTGGTAACTCCGGAGCCTAAACGTATAGCTCGATTCATTGGGGGTTTGGAACCGAAGATCAAAGCAAGTGTAAAGGCCTCCAGACCAACCACTTTTCGGTCAGTAGCAGACATATCGTTGTCCCTTACCTTAGATGCTGTCAGGCTGAGATCGCAGAGGAAAACTGATACCGAAAAGAGGAAGCGTGAGGATGACAACTCACGACGTTCAGACAAGAAGCAGAAGGGAAACAATGACCATAAGAAGGGGTCAGGATTTAGGAAGGACGGTCAGCAGTCGGGTGAAAAACCCAGATGTAAAATCTGCAAGAGGCAGCACTTTGGGAAGTGCAGGTTTGAATCGAATTCGAATTCACAATCGAAAGCTTTTGCATGTGGGTTGTGCAAGTCCAAGGAACACAAAACCTTGGATTGCAGAAAGATAAAGGATGCGACCTGCTACGGTTGCAATGAAAAGGGGCACATCAAGAGCAATTGCCCAAAATACGCCAAGAAGCCCGAGGAGACTAAGAAGACCAATGCTAGGGTCTTCAGGATGGATGCTAAGGAAGCCGTCAAGGACGACAACGTGATAACAGGTACCTTTCTCGTAAATGATGTTTATGCGAGAGTATTATTTGATTCAGGCGCTGATAAGTCGTTCGTAGATAATAAGTTTTGTGAATTGTTGAAATTACCTGTTAAGACTTTAAGTGTGAAGTATGAGGTGGAACTAGCAGATGGCACTTTAGAAACCGCCTCAACCTTATTAGATGGGTGTTTCATATTCATTAAGAACCACTCTTTTCCTTTGTCCCTACTACCTTTAAAACTAGCCGGTTTTGACATAGTTTTGGGTATGGACTGGTTATCTCATAACCAGGCCCAGATTATTTGCAACAAGAAGCAAGTGATGATCAAGACTCCGTCTGGTGAATCACTTACTATCCAGGGAGATACCCAGTATGGGCTGCCCGAGAAAATGTCTATACTCAAAGACTCTAAGTGTTTGAAGAAGGGTTGTGTCATTTACATGGCACAAGTGATAATTGATGAGCCGAAGCCCAAGATTGGGGATATCCCCGTCATTTCTGAATACCCCGAAGTATTTCCTGAAGAACTACCTGGTTTGCCACCAGATAGGCAAGTAGAATTCAGAATTGACATTATTCCTGGATCAGCACCAGTTGCAAGGGCGCCTTATAGGTTGGCACCAACAGAGATGAAGGAATTGAGAACGCAGCTAGATGATTTGCTAGCCAAAGGTTTCATCAAACCTAGTTCGTCTCCTTGGGGAGCACCAGTTTTATTTGTCAAGAAGAAGGATGGATCGATGCGTCTGTGCATCGACTACCGCGAGCTTAATAAGGTCACTATCAAGAATAGGTATCCTTTGCCCAGAATCGACGATCTGTTCGATCAACTTCAAGGGGCAAGTTTCTTCTCGAAGATTGACTTGAGGTCAGGCTACCATCAATTGAAGGTTAGAGATGAAGACGTGCACAAAACAGCATTCAGGACTCGTTATGGTCATTACGAGTTCCTAGTGATGCCTTTTGGGCTCACTAATGCACCGGTCGCGTTCATGGATCTCATGAATCGCGTTTGCAAGCCGCACTTAGATAAATTCGTCATCGTCTTCATCGACGACATTCTCATCTACTCAAAGAACCAAGGTGACCATGAAAAGCATCTTCACTGCATTCTGGAACTACTTCATAAAGAAAAGCTCTATGCCAAGTTCTCGAAGTGTGAATTCTGGCTTCGGGAAGTCCAATTTCTTGGACATGTTGTTAGTGAGCGTGGTATCCAAGTAGATCCCGCTAAAGTTGAAGCTGTCATGAATTGGCATGAGCCAAAGACGCCTACAGAAATACGTAGCTTCCTAGGATTGGCAGGATACTATAGGCGATTCATTGAAAACTTCTCAAGGATTGCTGCACCCCTGACTTTGCTGACATGTAAGAATATTAAGTTTAACTGGGGTCCTAAGCAGCAGGAATCCTTTGATATTCTGAAACAAAAATTGAGCAATGCTCCAGTGCTGACATTGCCTGATGGAATAGAGGAGTTTGTAGTTTATTGTGATGCATCACACACTGGGATGGGATGTGTGCTTATGCAGAAAGGCAAAGTCATTGCCTATGCTTCACGTCAGTTAAAGGTGCACGAAAGGAATTACACCACCCACGACTTGGAGTTGGGTGCCATTGTATTCGCACTAAAACTGTGGAGGCACTACTTATATGGAATCAAATGTGTGATCTATTCTGATCACAAGAGCCTTCAACATCTGTTCAATCAGAAGGATTTGAACATGAGGCAGCGCCGTTGGATGGAAACTCTGAATGATTACGATTGTGAAATAAGATACCATCCCGGCAAGGCGAATGTAGTCGCCGATGCCTTGAGTCGGAAGGAGAAGGTGAAACCCATCCGAATCAATGCCAAGCGCATGGAAATAAAGAACAATTTGATAGAAAGGTTGTTAGCTGCACAGAAGGAAGCTGTGTTGGAAGCTAACTATCCTAACGAAAAGCTAGGAGTAACTGAGGAACAGTTATCTCTTAGTAAGGATGGAATTCTTAGATTGAATGGACGGATATGGGTTCCAATTTATGGAGGGCTCCGATATGTTATCCTCCAGGAAGCCCACAGCTCTAAATATTCTGTTCATCCTGGAGCTGATAAAATGTACCAGGATCTAAGGGCAAACTATTGGTGGATAGGCTTGAAGAAGTCTGTAGCTACCTATGTAGCTAAATGCTTGACGTGTGCGCAAGTCAAGGCAGAACATCAAAAACCGTCAGGTTTGCTACAACAGCCTGAACTTCCTACTTGGAAGTGGGAAATGGTAACTATGGATTTTATCACCAAGTTACCCAAGACAAGGAAAGGAAATGACACCATCTGGGTGATAGTTGACTGACTGACTAAGTCAGCACATTTCCTACCCATCAAGGAGACTTACAGCTCCGATATGTTAGCCCAACTGTACGTGGATAAGATTGTAGCTTTACATGGCATACCTGTGTCTATTATCTCTGACCGAGATACTAGATACACATCACATTTTTGGAAAAGCTTCCAACAATCTTTGGGCACACGTTTGAACTTTAGTACGGCTTACCATCCACAGACAGACGGTCAGAGTGAGCGTACTATTCAAACGTTGGAAGACATGCTTCGTGCATGTGCAATTGACTTGGGTGGTAGCTGGGATAAGCACCTACCATTAGTTGAGTTCTCCTACAACAATAGCTACCATACCAGCATTAAGGCTGCGCCTTTTGAGGCATTATACGGTAGAAAGTGTAGATCGCCCGTTTGTTGGGCAGAAGTTGGAGATGTCCAATTATCTGGACCGGAGATAGTGTTCGAGACGACGGACAAGATTGCCCAGATTCGTGACCGTCTCAAAGCTGCCCGGGATAGGCAGAAGAGTTACGCTGATCCAAGTCGTAAGGATTTTCACTTCGAAGTAGGTGACAAAGTCCTACTTAAAGTGTCACCCTGGAAGGGAGTGATGCGATTTGGTAAGAAAGGCAAGCTAAGCCCGCGATACATAGGACCTTTCGAGGTTATCGAACGTATTGGGTCAGTTGCCTATAAGTTAAACTTACCTGAAGAGCTCAGTAGTATACACAATGTGTTCCACATCTGCAATCTGAAGAAGTGTTTCGCTGATGAATCACTGGTTATACCCCATACAGATGTGCATATAGATGAGAGCTTGAAATTTGTGGAAAAACCTTTGTTGATCGAAGATCGACAGGTAAGGAAGCTTCGAAGGAAGCATATACCTTTTGTAAAGGTCAAATGGGATGCCCGTAGAGGTCCCGAGTATACGTGGGAGGTTGAGTCCACGATGAAAGAAAAGTACCCTTATCTGTTTCAGTAAATCTCGAGGTCGAGATTTCTTTTAAGGGGGTGAGGATGTAACACCTCGAAAATTTACGTCCTATAGTGTGTTGACACGTGTCATAGGTTTGAACGTGTGAAAGAATGTTCTTGAAGGACTAAAGTTGACAAACAGTGAAACTGTGTAAATATAAGGGTTCAAAGTGTCAACAATGAATAAATATACTTTACAATAACCCTACATGATGTTTATAACTTTAAACGAAGGGATCATGGATCATACGAATCGAATTGTGAAAGAAAGTGAGAGATTACAAACTACAGGGGTTAAATGTGTCAACATGTTAAGTTATACCTCTGAGTGACCTTTTAGCAAACCCGAAGCCTTGTAACGATTAAATATGCTCACTAGAATGTACCATAAAAATTTCACCAAGTTTCGTTACTGTATGAGAAAGTTGTGATAAAATTCGTGTGCGAGGGTTAAAATCGTCAACATTGAAATTTAGGGCTTTTCGGGTGATCACAAAGTTACCCGAGGACTTTACAAAGTGGGTATAAGCCCTAAAGCCCCATATGTCAAATATAAAGTCTTAAAATGCAAGAAAACCAAGTGAAAACGACCTTTCGGGGGACCAGGGACTGAAATTGCAATTAATGAAACTTGCTGAGCTGGTCATCCCCACCCTCGCGTAGCGCGAGCCTGAAGCACCTTGGCAGTCGCGCTACGCGACTGCCTTGTCTGGACAGAAAACATGCACAGATGTCCTGCATGTTTGTTAACCGACTTAGATCGAATTTTGGCATACCATGGGCTTCCCTAAGGTGGTTTATAGGCTGTAGAGGGCACTTGTATTGATCCTTGATCAATTGTAGACCCATTTGTCAACAATCTAAGGTGTTGGATCAATTTATAAAGTTCCTAAAATTGTCAACTTTGAACATTCATTCCATACTTCATCTCTGAGCATTTCTGGAACTCAAGACCATCTTCCAAGCCTTCCAAATCGTGCATAAGACTTGTGTAAGTACCCTTGATCTTTCTAAATTAAGTTATGCTTAGATTATAGCTTAAAAATCAAACCGTCGTAACTACGGTTTGACTTAGCGATAAAACACAAACGGTCCAGGGGTTTGTCGAATTGAAAGTTGTTATAAGTTGGTAATCATGTGGGCTTTAAACCCTTAAAAGGGCACCCACTGATTCCAATCTTAACTAGGGCGTTTGTCGAGTCAAACGTTATCCGAAAAAGTCAACAGAAATGGTATTTTCGATTTAATGCAAGATTAACGATGTAAAAGGCGTATCACCTATTTTATCATTCTTATAAACTGATAATAAGTATAAAAACTTGTCTACGCTTGATTGATTCGACAACTTTCTGTTTTGAACCGATTCGGAGCCGAAAGACGCAAAAGTTTAACTTTTGCTTTGACCTCAGTTCTGACCCGGTTTAGATAGTTTTAGACATGCCTTAAAGTTCCATTAGGACCTAGTTACATGTTGGTATAACCCTCTGCGTTTATGCCACATGAATCCTTAATTGTCCGATGTTTCCGTTAATCGCGTAAATATTGACCGTAATGCCCTTATGATCATAAAACAAGATTTTTGGAGATATGAAAGTAAAATAATCTTAGTTACTGATTATTAGACATGTCTGTAAATTTTAACATCAAGCGGAGGTCCAGATTAGGAGTTATGCTTAATGACGTAATTATAGCGATTCTTAGTAATTAAATGACGTCATTAGCGTAACGCCTATCTAAAACCCATTTTTGACACCAAACCTTTTACCCACTGATGTAATATAATATTTTGGGATTTTTGAAGATTTTTAATTATTTTTAAACTGATCATAAGCTAGAATTAGTGCCTTAACTCGGTTAATAGCGAATATACCCTTTTCGGCCATAAAATGAGTTTTACAAATCCTTTTGACACCAATTCAATTGCTACTGATTTTAAATATTACATAGAGTGTTTTGAACCTGTTTAACTGATCAGGAAACTCAAAATCCTATTTTAACCCGTACGTCGCTTAAAACGGCTTTATACGCGTATTATACGCATAGTTAGGGTTTAAAACTATTTTGACATATAAGACTTATAACCAAATGTTATAACCTGTTAAAATAAACTAATTTACTGATGTATTCAGACCCGGTTCACAGAAATGTAATTAATCCCTTTTATAATCTTTAAAATGACCAAAATACCCCTACGGGGCTTAATATGCGATTAAACTCGTTTTGGGCATAACGGAAGGTATCCTACTGATGTCATGACATATTTAAGGCATGTTAACTTAGGAAACCTGTTTAGGACTCTTATGGTTACCCGTTACGCTTCATACGCGTTCGGTTCGGTTTATGTAACTAATTTACATAAATTAGCCGAAACGGGTCAAACCTTATCGGTTTTATCTCAAAATCCAGAATGTGTATAATATACCCATATTAAGCAAGTCTTCAAACTTGACGGGTCTAAATCACATTCTATCCGGTCTTCGCTTAATCGTGCGTACGAACCGTATCTTTAAAACTAACCGGTCTAGCTTAAAGCTTAACTAAAGACCCGTTAGGATTCTAATAGGTTATTATAAACCTTCGTTCCAGATTAGGAGAACCAGTAAAAGATACTTGCACTCGCTGATTTTTGATCTATACTTGCTCAGGTAAATACTTTTAACTTATTTCCCTATACGGGCTTGGGGTTCGGTATATAAAATACCGCTTGGTCGGGCATTGAATCTTTAATTGTGTGACGATTAAAGTATTGAGGTGTTCCGTTTAATTTGTTTTGTTTGCTTAAAGCCTTTGGGGGTTAATGACCGTTGTCCCGGATATCCCTGGCATAATTTTACGAAATGGCCACGACCTTAGCACACAGTGTAGGCGTACACCTGTCAGTGTCTCATAATTAAAGTGGTGTGTCCATTAATCTTTAACCCGGCTCGATCCGGGCTACTGAACGCATAAGAAACATGTAAATCCTTTACAAGTTTATATATTTAAATAATTATCCCAAGTTATAAAATATTATTTGTGCCTTGTGCCTTAAATGCATTTTCTTAAACTCTTTTCAAAATGAGTCGGTTGATTGTATTTACCAGTGTAAACTGACGTATTTTTCCTAAAAAGGTTAAGTGCAGGTACTACGCGAAATAGGTTGGCTTGTCTCCTAGCATCCACAATAAGTCTCGCAAGCTTGGATGTCATAAACTGTTGAACACTGTTTCCTTTTATTTGTTCTACCTGTGGATTTGTATTCAACTACTTGTGATACTTAATATTACAATATCGTTTGGTTGAAATGAATCTATACTTTGCTTCCGCTGTGCATTTAATTATTGTGTTGTTTGACTATTATGTTGCCAACCACGTCACGATACTCCCTATCGGGTCCACCGGTAACACGTGGAAATTCGGGGTGTGACAGAGCTCATGCGAGAACCACCTTTATTGTGAGAACCGCGAGAACCAATGTGAACACAACCTAAAATAGCTAAAAAACCTAACCCCCAACCCCCCCCCCCCCCAAAACCTAAACCCCCCCACCCCAAAAAAAAACCTAACCCCCCCCCCCCCCAAAAAAACCTAAACCCCCCCCCCCCCCAAGCTAAATGCTAAAAACTAAAACCTAAAAAAAACCTAACCCCCCCCCCCCCCCAAAAAAAACCTAAAGCCCCCCACCCCCCTAAAACCTAAACCCCCCACCCCCAAAAACCTAACCCCCCCCCCCCCCAAGCTAAAATGCTAAAAACTAAACCCCAAAAAACCTAAAAAAATCTAAAATTTTTTTTTTGAATTTTTTAATATTTTTTATGTTAAAATCGCTACTTTTAGAAGTAAAAAAAAAAAAAAATTTTTTAAAAGTTAATTTTTTTTTGGCTTTGAAAAGTAGCGATTTTTTTATAAAAAATATTAAAAAATTCAAAAAAAAAATTTGGTGTGATTTTTAGCTATTTTTAGGCATTTTTGGTTGTGTTCACATTGGTTCTCGCGGTTCTCGCAATAAGAGGTGGTTCTCGCATGATCTTCTCCCTATATATATATAATATATATATATATATATATATATATATATATATATATATATATATATATATATATATTTGGTGAAATATATATATAACAGTTTAACAAATTCATTCATCTAATACACAGTAAAGACATACAAGTCTTACACATAATTAAGACACAAGACTTGTACTCAAGTCATTTACAAAGACCGAAGTATCTAACAAATATAAGAACATTTGTAGGTCGCAACATGGTTCAAGACGACCACGGCGTAAGATCACAAACACTTATCATTCACGGACGCAATACTGTGAGTTCATGTCCCCTATTCATTTAAATGTTTTACAACTATCGGGGAAAATACATGTTCAACGTATGTTAAAGTTAGGGAATGAAACACCTTAGATCATGTGCGAATTAGGGTCATACATCTAAGCACCATTAATCCAGTTTGGACCTAGGTACAGAGGGTTAGATCTAATGGGTTTTGGCGAGTCCCACTCTTGGTCGTGGACCCATACAGAAGAGTGCGTTTGTGTCCCAGTCGATAGTAGTCGACACGAAATCGTCTAGGTTTGGATTGCTTCCTAATTCGTCACACATATTAATGTCCTCGCGAAACATTAATGATCAACGATTTCATTGACACTTTACATACTACATCATTACATACAGATACATTTTATACAACTCACTTTTTATGGATACATTTTATACAACTCACATTTTACGGATACATTTTATACAACTCACATTTTACAGATACATCTCATACAACTAAACTGCATGAACTCGCCAACTTTTGTTGTTGTTTTCAAACTTAACATGTATTTCAGGAAATTAGTGGACCATGCAGACATTTCAGTCAAGGAAAGCAAGTATCAAGACTCCATGCCACCATTTGAAGGGTTTGTCCGTTATATACCGCCTCTTTGCGGTGATATAGTGGTCAACGCCTTGACATTTTAAGACTTACATTTTGATGTATAAAACGATGACAACGTATGTTCATTTGATGGTTTGTAATCAATACATTTAACTTATGTTGCGTTCTTTTAAAACAATTATGACAATGGAATTGCAGCTTGTTTTTATTCATTTAGTATGTTCACTTATATTGTTATGCAATGAGAACCGATCAGATCACACCTCGCGCTTCCGCTACGTGCGGGTGTGACAGATTGGTATCAGAGCATCGATTGTAGTGAACCCGGATTCTTTCTCGAGTCTAAATCTACAATCACTAGGGACCTCTCACGAAAACCTCTTGTTCATGTTGAACAGATTATAAATAAAATTGGACAGGTCAAAATGTTTTCATTGCATAAACATTTTTCAAGGTCCACTACAACAAAAATTCATTTCACATAAATCAAGCGAGGACATTACCATGGGTGAAGTCTATGAGAAATAGACACGTTACATTAACAGACTATGTGCCTACAATACATTACATTATCAGTACTTATACAAGATAGACACATTACATTATCAGTCTGCACATCATAAATGGTTTACAAGTTCAGCTTATACAAATTCAACTTATGCAAGATAGAAATCCTTGTTAGATAGGATTTCATGTGATTATATATATATAGGGAGAAGATCATGCGAGAACCACCTCTTATTGCGAGAACCGCGAGAACCAATGTGAACACACCAAAAATGCCTAAAAATAGCTAAAAATCACACAAAATTTTTTTTTTGATTTTTTTAATATTTTTTAGGTTAAAATCGCTACTTTTCGAACCCAAAAAAAAAAAAATTTTTTTTTTTTTTTAATTTTTTTTTTTTTTTTTGGCTTCGAAAAGTAGCGATTTTAACCTAAAAAATATTTAAAAAATCAAAAAAAAAAAATTTGGATTTTTTTTGGATTTTTTTAGATTTTTTTAGGTTTTTTGGGGGTTTAGTTTTTAGTTTGGGGGGGGGGGGGTGGGGGGGGGTTTAGGTTTTTGGGGGGTGGGGGAGGGGGGTTTAGGCTTTTTTTTTGGGGGGGGGGGGGGTGGGGTTAGGTTTTTTTTAGGTTTTTTTAGGTTTTTTTTAGCTTGGGGGGGGGGGGGTTTAGGTTTTGGGGGGGTGGGGGGTTTAGGTTTTTGGGTGGGGGGGGGGGTGGGGGTTAGGTTTTTTTAGGTTTTTTTAGCTATTTTAGGTTGTGTTCACATTGGTTCTCATGGTTCTCACAATAAGGGTGGTTCTCGCATGAGCCCCTCCCTATATATATATATATATATATATATATATATATATATATATATATATATATATATATATATATATATATATATATATATAATCTATTTATATATGTGTTGTACAAAATATTTTGCCAAGAACAAAATACCTTCGACTTCAAACTCTATTATTATTCTTTACTCGCACGATGAAAATATCGACCTCACGTCTACTGTGGAGTTTATGGCGAACATGATTCCTAAGTGAAATCTTAAACTTAATTCCGTAAAATATTGTTGCTTTCTCGTGAATGCTGAGATGCCTGACCATGATAATGACGATGAGGCGGAGGTGGTAACCTTGGACAACAACCCCATTAGTGGGACGAGATCCCTGTGACTCGTATTAATCAAGGTTGATATACTCTTGTCCCTACAAGGAAGATGAAGTACTCATCTTGAAGGTGCCCCTTCAGTTGTTATTGTTACAGATTCTTTCCATTTCTATTTCATCTAACGCCATGCCGTTCTGCGAGTAATGACAACGAACATTGACACGTGAGCTATCACGAAGGTCCCTCCTATGTTGAAGGTATATTGACAATAGTGTTTCCTCTCTTACTGATCGGTTGCTTCGTACGAGAGAACGCTAGGGTGACCATGCAAGGCAATTTATTATTACGGTGGCCAACGTAATAACAACTTGTAGTGCATGGGAATTCTGGTAGACTCTGCGGGCCAAGCTAATGATCACTATTCGTTCAAAATTCTTAAGTTATTACTTGAGATTCAATTTTTCTTATCTATTAGAACACGAACTGAGGTGGTTAGTATAACACCCTACAATGCAATACAATACAGGAAGACGACACGTATTTGTTCACACCTAACATTCGATCTATATCACGATTCAGTTGAGACTAGTCATTTAAACAAACAAAACTTGTTAGCCACTCATGGAGGATTTTCCTCAACATTCTCGAAATTCTTGAACATGGGTTGATTCCATGGTGTCTATGCCACTTTACCCTACTTTACCTTACCTTACCTTATCATTTTCCACCTTATCAAATTTATTGGAAATGATACAATAAATTCCGTCGCTTGACATTTGTCTTTTCCCAAGGAATGGTATGGCATGAGCCATGCTGCAACTCCCTCATTGCATTCTATTCGACATTGTTGGAGATTCTAATAATCTTGCGAGAGCTCATGAAACTCAAGCACTATTACCATAATTATCACATGGACATGTAAGACAAAGGATTTTCTCTACTTAGGACAATCGAGGTCCATAGAGTAGGAATACATATTATATGGACGAAGACCACTGGTTGGTTTCCCCTCCTCAACGAATTATTATTATTTTTTTTCTTTCTTTTTCCATTTGGAAATATGACCAATACACGCAAGAGGCATTACACCTTTTGGTTTTGGTTATCCGCATTATCATTTATTCAAACATGTATGAACAATGCGGTCTTGAGGTTTCCATGACCGATTGATTGCATTCTTCATTCTTAGGCACATGATAGACTATATTTATCCAAATATATGCCTAGATTCTTTTAATAGTGTGCATAAAAAAAAGATCATGGCGCCAAAAGAAACAAATGTTTACGTCAAAAGTTATGTGTTAAAAACCATTGCTTTTACACAAGACATGGTTTATACATGACATTGTTACGCAAGACATTGCTATACATGACATTTGACGTTGGTTTACACAACACATTTTTGGTAGTTATTGATAAGTGATGAGACGTGTGTAATATGATAAAAGCATGGTGGATACGCCGCTGGTACTTCCTATATATAAGTGCTTATATTATATTGCATATCGTGGTATTACTCAAACCTCTTCGACAAAGACAAGACATGACATTTTTGCACAAGACACGACATCCTCTACACAAGACATAATATTCTATTTCAAGACATGATATATTTATACACTACATTTCTATTGGTTATTTATTTAACCATACATCATTCTTTTATATCATCTGATTTTCATATCTATTTTCATATGAATTTATAAAAGAACTCGATCATAACTGGAGCCAATGTTGATGGTTACACTTGATGCTTTCACGGTCTCTCAAGGGTTGTTTCCATACTGGGTAACACCCGAATTCAAACACACTGAGTGTTACATTTCGGGTTTAGCCTCGGAGATCCGAAGCATGACCGCATCATCCCTCCCTACCTCGATCACTCAAACAATAACTCTCACCATGAGAAAAATGAAGGCAATTGCTGCCATAAATGATTTTGGCACCAGGATGTATGCTGGTAACTTGCCGAAATCCTAAATGCGACAAGTGAGATGTTCATCATGCGGGCAATTGCAAAAGTGCCAAGAGTAGCAGTATGCTGAGACCGGGCGCAAAACAAAGACTAGTAAGACGATAATACTTAAGAAGGGATCAAGCTGGTGAATAAGTGTGTGTGTGGTTAGAACTATTAATACTCCACAAAATCCCAATGAAGTCATAATTACGTACACTCTACGATCATCATGTATCAATTCTTTTAATACCAACACCGAGCTTAGCTAGTGTCTTTAAATGTTAAGCATATACTCGAATTAGAGTCATGTTGGACACACATTACAATATCAAGTTAGCTAATGGGGAATTAGCTGAGACATGTCAAACCATTAAGGGTCACCGGTACGTATCCTATCAATCAACATTTCACATCCATATTATTTGATACCATTGCCGATTTTTAGCTTTATCTCAACATCTCACATGCATAGTTTCATGGCTAGTGACGGGATTATCCTAGCTACAATTAGGGATTGGGTTATCCTACATCTAAACATAGGGATTGGGTTGTCCTCTACATCTGTACAGGGAAGTCCTTACTACATAGAATTCAAAATGTACTTGGCCTAGAGTCAAGTAAGCTAGACGTCTCCTCATTCTATAGAATTGGCAAACGGTAAACTAGCCGAGTCAGGAGCAGAAATTTCATATCGATCTCTTACCCATTGAGTTGGGTATTTTCGACGTAGTGGTTGGCATGGATTGGCTATCCAATAATCGAGCTGAAGTCTTCTGTCATGAGAAGATCATTCGCTTACCACTACCGAACGAAGATACACTTGTTATCCATGGAGAGAAGCGCAACACATCATTGCGGACCATAAATTGCATGAAGCCACAAAAGTGCTTGCGGAAAGGTTGTATTGCCTTTCTAGCACTTGTTGTCGACAAGAAGGCCGATGGGCCTCAGATGACAGATATTCCTATGGTAAAAGAATTCCCTGAAGTCTTTCCTGAAGACTTGTCAGGACTACCACCATATCGACAAGTCGAGTTTCACATCGACTTGGTAACGGGAGCCACACCCATAGCCAGATCTTCATATTGATTAGCACCTTCTGAACCTTGTAGTTGACCGAATAAGGATGCTGTGAGTTCATAACCCCCACTCTTTACCATTATACATCTTTATATAGGTTTTGGGGGTGGAAAGACATGCAAGTTTTGCAAAAGTGCACAACATTTCAATGAATGAAAATTCATATTTCTAAACCATGTTACAAATGAATTTATAACTAACTCAAATGGTTTATGAAAGATTCTAGCTTCTACTCCAAGATAGACTTACGATCGGAGTATCATCAGTTATGAATTCATGAGGAAAGCATACCGAAAATGGCTTTTAAAACTCGTTATAGTTATTACGAGTTTCTCGATTATGCCTTTTGGTTTAACGAAAGCAACAGTGATCTTCATGGATTTAATGAATCGTGTGTGCAAGCCGTACCTCGACAAATGTTATAGTATTTATTGATGACATATTAATATACTCACGATCGACTGATGAACACGAACAACATTTGAGAACCATTTTAGAGCTGCTAAAAAGGAGAAACTATACGCGAAATTTTCCAAGTGCGAATTTTGGATTCGCGAAGTACAATTTCTCGGGCATATAGTGAACGAGAAAGGCATACATGTAGACCATCCAAGATTGAAGCAATTAAAAATTGGGAAGAGCCCAAGACTCAAACTGAAGCCCGACAATTTTTGGGATTAGCGGGATATTATCAAAGATTTATTGAGTATTTTTCTAAGATTGCCCAACCGCTAACCTCCCTCACACAGAAAGATAAGAAATTTGCCCTGATGCGTGCGAAGTGTCGTATATATTAGGTGTATATTTTAAGCCCTTTTTAACACTTATTTTAGCCAAGTTTTAAATTTATAAAACACGATATTTTACTAACACTAAACACACATATGGGCAAGTGCACCCATCGTTGAGCGTAGTATAGTGTTGGTAAGATACCAAGGTCGTCCAAGGGCACAAGAGCTTTTAAGACCGGTTTATCCTCAACGTCTAATCAAAATAAAAAGTTTAGAAAAAGGTTTTAAACTAAGAAAAATAAAAACTAACTAAAATGCTGAAAATAAAAATAAAATAAAAAACAGATAGACAAGATGAATCACTTGGTTCCGACTCGTATCTAGTATAACCTTTGATTATTTCCGCACTTTTGCACATAATTAAGAGATTATCTTAGTTATTGTAGTAGGCCCCTCTTTTGAAGGTGACGTTACCCTCACCCCAGTAGTTTGAGTCAGCAAGGATACAATCCTAAAAGGGTGGATTATTGGAAGATAATGAATTAAGTTATTAATGCAGTATTATGGTAGGCCCTGCTTTTGGCGGTGACGTTACCCTCGACTAAGTAGTCTGAGTCAGCAGGGATACAGTCCTAAATAGACGGGTTATAGTATTAATAGTAGTTAACTTATGAGGGGGTCAAAGAGTTTGGACCCCCGCCATCCAATACCGTAAAGCATTGAAGGAGGTCCTACTAAATTTGACCCAGGTCCATTGCAGGACCTCTAAACGCTGAACAATGGCAAGACCTTTACCAAACCGTTCCCTTAACCCCCGACCAGGTAGCCAACATACCTCCATATAGACCGTGGAGATATGAATGGTGAAAATCTTTTATTTTATATAGACAGTAAAATAATGCCAAGACACCACGGACAAACGATAAGGAAAGATCACCTTCAACATAAGTAACTAGTTATTAAAGTCATTAATACAAAACCAAATAAAAAGTGCAAAAGATTAGAAATAAAAAGTATTATACTAGACACTTTGTCTTCACCAAGTGATGTAAGAGACTTAGGCAAACATGGCCTTGATTGTCAAGAACTCTTACTATCAATCTTGGATCCCGAGACGACTCACACACTCTACGATGGACAATGGATGATGGTGGTGGATGATGGTGTTATGGTGGTGGTGGGTGGTGGATGAAGTGTGAGAGAGGTGGTGTGCCAAGGGATGAGTTGAAATGAATCCAAGCACTCCTATTTATAGGCTGAACAGAGAGCTGGGCACGGCCCCGTGTCCGCTGGGCACGGCCCCGTGCCTGTCTGACACTCTCTCTCTTCATTAATTGTAATTCGCAATTACAATTAATGCGCCTGCAGTACTTTCGACACGCCCCCGTGTCCGCTGGGCACGCCCCGTGGTGGGCAATAGAAGCTTCTATAGGTTTGTCTTTTCTGCTGCTTCTTGGGCACGGCCCCGTGCTGGCTGAGCACGGGGCGTGTTCAGACTTCTGCCTTCTCTATTTTGCTTTGGAAGGTTCCGTTGAGGGGTCAGGCAGTCCACTAATGTTCCTTTCCTTGTATTTATGTTGGATTTAGCTGTCTTTTTGCTTCTTTTGTGTTTTTGAGCTCATTTAATCCTGAAAATACAAAAGGAAGACAAAAACACTCCTTTTCCAATGTTAGTACTTAAAAAGGGTTAGTTTTATGCCTTATTTGATGTAATTTATATGTTGCATTTTACATACATCAAATACCCCCACACTTGAACTTTTGCTTGTCCTCAAGCAAAACTCTTTAATATGTGGCTTACACTCCCAAATGGAATAGGTAGAAGAGAAGGTTTTTTTTTTGGGCTTGTCGTAGAGTGTCGGGATGTCCAAGATCTTTTTGGGTTTTATTTTTATTTATTTACAATCCTATTCATAATGATTTATTTAGAACGTTTCATAGGAGAAATTACTTATTTGGGCATAACATGCCTTTTTTAAATTTCCATTTATATACAAGTTCACATACCTCACGGGAGAAATCACTCACACTCGGCCGAAGGTGTATTTTTAGTGAATCGCTCGAGAGCGGCATGGAACTTATTCCTACCATAAGCTTGCCAAGCAATCAATCCTCCTCCTTTTTAACTTTTATACCTTTGTAAATATCAAGAGGACTTTGTGGGTTAAGGGTTAGGCTTGGGTTAAAGGTAGGTGGGTGGGATAGTGGTTAGTGGTTAGTAAAAAAAAAGGGGCGAAAAGCGTAACAAGTGTCGGTTTTCGTAAGACTTTCTATTTTTTTTTTTAACTTTTTATTTTGATGAAGCTTTTATTCAAACAAAGTTATTTTTGATGAACTTGTTTGTTTATTTTCTTTTTGCTTCATCATCAACACATTTTTTTTTTCATACGAAAAACCGAACTTGTTACTAAAACAAAGGGTTAAAAATGAAAAAGGTTTTGGTGGGTAAAAGGGTTTTTGGTTTGGGTGATGAAATGAAAAGGTTTAGGCTCAAAGGGGCTAACTAGGGGGATTTTTGGGTAGGTGGTAAAAGAAAAAGAAAAATAATGGTGTAGAAATAAAAAGGGTTAGTCCTAATGCCTCCATCATTTACTTACTCGGGTTTAAGTTGATAAGGACCGGGAATGTATCGTCATGGCAAGTTCTAGAGTTGTAAGAACCAAGCGGCTATTCACACAAGAAACGAAAAATGAGCATTTAGTCTAAAGATGTAAATTTGTATGCTCAATAAAGGCTCAAAACTCACTTTTGTGGGAATGGGTTTTTATGTGATCAAGTATATATAATCATATTTTAACTAAGTTTGTCATGCCTTTTCATAATTTTCTTATGTTGGTTCTTTTTATCACTACGCTATCGGTTGTAAATTCGTAAAAATATAACCTTTTTGAGAACTTGAATTTCCCGAGTTAAACTTAGACAAGTAAGAAAAAAAATGAAATTTTTGAAAAAATTTGGGGTGATTAGCGGTTCCAATAGAGTTTTGTGTAAGGCTTGTATTTAGGACTTGCAAGATTCAAGGTTTTAGCATCCCCCCCACACTTAAATTACACATTTTCCTCAATGTGTCCCAAAAATAAATTTTTAGGTTGATTAGATGTGTAAAATGGTGTAAAAAGCAAAAATTTTCTGTTACTGGGCGCTGAACACGGCCCCGTGTTGTCAGTAAGCGTGAAAGGGCGTGGCAAGATTCAGTAAGCGTGGAAAGCTTAACCACCGTTATGTAGGTCCATTTGAAATCTTGGAAAGGATTGGCACCGTTTCCTACAAACTGAAGTTACTAGAAGAACTAAGTAGAGTACACGACATATTTCATTTGTCGAATCTTAAGAAGAGTCCAACGCAAGAAACAGTTTTCATCCCGGAGGATGAGGTTCATATAGATAACAAACTCCAATTCGCCAAAGCACCTGTTGAGGTCATGGACTGAAAGGTCCAGGAAACATGAAGGAGTCGTAACATATTAACAAAAATTCATTGGAACTCTCGACACGGACCCGGATATACTTGGGAACGTGAAAATCAAATCAAAACCAAAATACCCCCACCTGTTCGAGAATACTCCTGCAAAGGATGACTCAGCTTGAATTTCGGGACGAAATTCTCAATAACAGGGGGAGAATGTGACAACTGCCACTTTCGGGTAATTTACGTACATTTAAAGCAATGATTTACATTATACAAGTATGTGTTTTGAATATTCGAACTACATGATTACATGATATACATCTTAGAACACACAAGGAATATTAATTTATGATGCACATTATTCATTTTTATTGGTTACATTTGAAATAGTGTAAACAATGCATCGAAACAACTAGAGTAGTACCTAGTAAACTAGTGTACTGACGAGAACTCATGATCCGCATAAACCATCTAAATTACATCTTTAGGACTTAGACGAAAGTCCAACATCAAATATACATTAAACCCTATATGGGAATAAAAGGGTTTGGTTTAATATATTACCAATGTCCGGTAGCACCAAAAACTGCCCGAAAACTGCCGAAAAGCGCTAAAAGTTACCATTTCAATAATTTTTCCACTAAATTCAGCATTGGTATTTTTATTACAAGATGCAAAAGTGTTGTTTAAACACAAATTCCATATAAAAAAATACATAGGGAATATCATATAAATACATAACCGAATATTTCCCTATAACTTATATATGTTAACCTTTCGACTATCTTCTTGCGAAACGAGCGCTAAACATCTAGCCGAACTATATTTTGGCACATGTAGCGAACTAGTGAACATTATTTTTGGTCTTGTAAAGCTAGTTTATGATCATTTCAAGTCATGAATCATCTCGAAACCTTGCAAAAACTTACACCTAAATACTTAACCATTTTTATTTCATTTAGGAACCATAAAAATTACTAACACATTTTACCACATAAGACCCCCCCCCCCCCCTCATGTGTGACCGTGAACAAGGGGTCCCACACCCCTTGTTTACTTGTTAAATATCTTAGATATTTATGTTTAACTTGTAAGTGGATGATGATGGTGCATGATTATAACACTTAACCATTAAGGTTTACTAGCACATTATTCCATAGTTCATCTTTTATTACACAAACAAACTCTCTCATCATCTTCATCCATTTCCACCAAGAACACCATAAAAACCCATTTAAATTTTATCACATCTTGATGATCAACATCGAGTTTCTAAAGCATTTGCAAGTTAAAGGAAGCGTATTCATCCATTCAAGAGCCTTAAATCATCAAGATCTTCATATTCTTAACTCTTAATCATCCTCTAAGATCATCCCTAGCCTAGTGCTAGAAGTAAGCTTCTAGATCTATTTTTTTCATACTTATTTATGTTGATGATTGTTATTATAACTAGAGATAACAAAATAATCATACATAATAAACATGAAAATACATAGAAGCAAAAATAATAATAATGATATATTTATGTTTGTTTATGTTGTGATCTAAGACTTGTTATTTGCATATTTGATCTTGTTATGATGTTATGATAAGAATAATTGTTAGATGATGTTTTAAAAATATGATCTAACAATTATACATGAATATGTAAAAGGGTTTTTGTTAAACTTAAAAGATAAATGGATGATCATAATTTATGGTGTAGTTAATTTATTTAAGGTTTTTATTTAAAAACAAGACTTTTACAAGATTATAAAAAGTACCATACAACATGAGATTTTTATAAAAGTTGTTAAAACTAGAAGTAAACTTGGTTTTTGAACTAGTTAGCATATTTAATGATCATGTTCAAAACCCTACATGATTTGGAGATCATCTTGATAAGTTTATGTTATAAAAATCTCATATGTTTTTAGTTAAGATGCTATGAGTAAATTGATGGTGATATTGAAAAGAAAATCATATGTTTTGATAACATGGCAAAGTTCATATTTCGAAGGAACTATGGCTAATTTTTCTTAGAAATCATGTGTTAGAAAAAATGTCGTTTTTAACAAAGTCTTTACAAGATTAGAAAGTTGGTCTTTCTAAACATAAAAATTGACATAAATATATATTTAATATATATTTAGTGAACATATCAAGTATGTGCTATGTGGTATTTGATGTATTAGTTATATATATCAAAGATAGGAACTTGAATATAATGACACAAATAAACACATGACATATTACAATCAAAGTCTTACAAGACTTCATATAATTACGCCTTAAAAACTAGTTACGGACAATCCGAATGATCGGACACCATTTATGGTCAAAACGGACGACGGACGAACCTATGAACATATCGCCAATCCGAGGACTTACTACGACGTTTAGTCGATCTTTCGACGCGGACACCAAAATTACGTTACCATTAACAAAATTCGGACATTTTTAAACTTATAAAAACTATTATGTTTTTATTAACTAAAAAGTATACTTAGTTATTTTTATAAAAATATTTTTATAAAAATGAAAGACTTATACTTTAAAATGGGCTATTTTATACAAATGCGCTTACACTTCTTAATGGGCTATTTTATACAAATGGGCTTACACTTCTTAATGGGCTTATCTTCATAATGGGCATAACATAAATACATGGGCTAAGCCCAATATCAAGACTCATGGGCTAAGCCCAAAACAAAACATATGGGCCAAGGCCCAATAACATTAAGCCCAATAACATTTGGGCCCAACACTATTTAAGCCCAACACTATTTAGGCCCAACACTATTTAGGCCCAACACTATTTAGGCCCAACACTATTGAGGCCCAACACTATTGAGGCCCAACACTATTTTGGGCCCAATAACATGAATTCGTGGGCTAAGCCCAATGACACCATTATTGGAAATTCAAGTATACAATGGATACATATAAGACACGAAATCAAGAGGACTAGATCCGACTATATAACTTACAAGATACAAGACTACTTATATATATATATGTATATATATATATATATATATATATATTTGGTGAAATATATATATATAACAGTTTAACAAATTCATTCATCTAATACACAGTAAAGACATACAAGTCTTACACATATTTAAGACACAAGACTTGTACTCAAGTCATTTATAAAGACCGAAGTATCTAACAAATATAAGAACATTTGTAGGTCGCAACATTGTTCAAGACGACCACGCGTAAGATCACAAACACTTATCATTCACGGATGCAATACTGTGAGTTCATGTCCCCTATTCATTTAAATGTTTTACAACTTTACAACTATCGGGGAAAATACATGTTCAACGTATGTTAAAGTTAGGGAATGAAACACCTTAGATCATGTGCGAATTAGGGTCATACATCTAAGCACCATTAATCCAGTTTGGACCTAGGTACAGAGGGTTAGATCTAATGGGTTTTGGCGAGCCCCACTCTTGGTCGTGGACCCATACAAAAGAGTGCGTTTGTGTCCCAGTCGATAGTAGTCGACACAAAATCGTCTAGGTTTGGATTGCTTCCTAATTCGTCACACATATTAATGTCCTCGCGAAACATTAATGATCAACGATTTCATTGACGCTTTACATACTACATCATTACATACAGATGCATTTTATACAACTCACATTTTATGGATACATTTTATACAACTCACATTTTACGGATACATTTTATACAACTCACATTTTACAGATACATCTCATACAACTAAACTGCATGAACTCGCCAACTTTTGTTGTTGTTTTCAAACTTAACATGTATTTTAGGAAATTAGTGGACCATGTAGACATTTCAGTCAAGGAAAGCAAGTATCAAGACTCCATTCAACCATTTGAAGGGTTTGTCCGTTATATACCGACTCTTTGCGGTGATATAGTGGTCAAAGCCTTGACATTTTAAGACTTACATTTTGATGTATAAAACGATGACAACTTATGTTCATTTGATGGTTTGTAACCAATACATTTAACTTATGTTGCGTTCTTTTGAAACAATTATGACAATGGCATTGGAGCTTGTTTTTATTCATTTAGTATGTTCACTTATATTGTTATGCAATGAGAACCGATCAGATCACACCTCGCGCTTCCGCTACGAGCGGGTGTGACAGTCATTTCGTGGGAAATCAACATTTTGTCATTTCGTGGGAAATCAACTCTAAAACTCTATTTTCCCGTACAACGTGCCCTGATCTAATATATCTAGTACTAGACTCGATACAAGACGAAGTCAACAGATGTATGCACTAACAGTGACAACAGCTTAATAGTTTAATTATTTAGTCTTTAAATATTTTGTATTGGGCTTAACTTATTGGTTAGTGAGTTTATTGTTGTAATGGGCTTGGAAAATGGCCTAGTCCATGTAGGAAGCCCACTTCACAAACATATGGTATATAAACATGTTTTGTGATTGGGGTTTTTAGACAACTTGGAGGCTAGAGAGAGAAAACGTAGAGAGAGAAAGTAATTTAGAATTTAGGGTTCTTAGACAAGATCACAAATAGTGGCTGTGAGGTTGTGAGGTCTTGAATTGATTGTAAACTGCAAGTTGGATAATCAATAGAAGACCTATTTGATTGTGAATTCTGTTTTCTACTAGTTTTTGTAACAAATCTGATTTAGAGGATTCCGCACTCTAGGTTAGACATACAATTCTGTGAAAGATCCATACGAAAAGGGGACCTACATGTCTAATCTGCATATATATCACCATTGCCCTTGATTTTCTTGATTGTATATCTCTTAGATGTCAACATATACACGTGTGATTTAGTTTACGAAGATTTTTCATTGCCGAGAACCTCGATCAGAGAGTAAAAAAGGCGTAAGGTTAACAATGGTGTAAAATTAAAATGGGATATACCGGGCTAGGATTCGAGTTGTAGGAACAAGTGCCAAACCAACCACCCAAGAATGGAATCGTCGAGCGAAAACACTTGACAACCTCCTAGAAGCAGCTTTTCTTGCCACCAGACCTTTCTCCATCAATTAGGAATCTGATGCTGTCACTAAACACATTCCTTAAATTGTAGCCATTTGTTGAGTGTTTTTTTGGTGTCTAATCCGCATATATATCACCATTGCCCTTGATTTTCTTGATTGTAAATCTCTAAAATGTCAACATATACACGTGTGATTTAGTTTACGAAAATTTTTCATTGCCGAGAACCTCGATCAGAGAGTAAAAAAGGCGTAAGGTTAACAATGGTGTAAAATTAAAATGGGATATACTGGGCTAGTATTCGAGTTGCAGGAATAAGTACCAAACCAACCACCCAAGAATGGAATCGTCGAGCAAAAACACTTGACAACCTCCTAATAGTAGCTTTTCTTGCCACCAGACCTTTCTCCATCAATTAGGAATCTGATGCTGTCACTAAACACATTCCTTAAATTGTAGCCATTTGTTGAGTGGTTTTTTGGTGTCTAATCCGCATATATATCACCATTGCCCTTGATTTCCTTGATTGTATATCTCTTAAATGTCAACATATACACGTGTGATTTAGTTTACGAAGAATTTTCATTGACAAGAACCTCGATCAGAGAGTAAAAAAGGCGTAAGGTTAACAATGGTGTAAAATTAAAATGGGATATACCAGGCTAGGATTCGAGTTGCAGGAACAAGTGCCAAACCAACCAGCCAAGAATGGAATCGTCGAGCGAAAACACTTGACAACCTCCTAGAAGCAACTTTTCTTGCCACCAGACCTTTCTCCATCAATTAGGAATCTGATGTTGTCACTAAACACATTTCTTAAAATGTAGCCATTTGTTGAGTGTTTTTTTTTTTGGTGTCTAATCTGCATATATATCACCATTGCCCTTGATTTTCATGATTGTATATCTCTTAAATGTCAACATATACACGTGTGATTTAGCTTACGATGATTTTTCATTGCCGAGAACCTCGACCAGAGAGTAAAAAAGGCATAAGGTTAACAATGTTGTAAAATTAAAATGGGATATACCGGGATAGGATTCGAGTTGCCAGAACAAGTGCCAAACCAACCACCCCAGAATGGAATCGTCAAATGAAAACACTTGACAACCTCCTAGAAGCAGCTTTTCTTGCCACCTGACCTTTCTCCATCAATTAGGAATCTGATGCTGTCACTAAACACATTCCTTAAATTGTAGCCATTTGTTGAGTGTTTTTTTTTTTGGTGTCTTATCCGCATATATATCACCATTACCCTTACGCCTTCTTGAACCTATATCTCTTAAATGTCAACATATACACGTGTGATTTAGTTTACGAAGAATTTTCATTGCCGAGAACCTCGATCATAGAGTAAAAAAGGAGTAAGGTTCACAATGGTGTAAAATTAAAATGGGATATACCGGGCAAGGAATCGAGTTGCAGGAACAAGTGGCAAACCAACCACAAAAGAATGGAATCGTCGAGCGAAAACACTTGACACCCCCTAGAAGCAGCTTTTCTTGCCACCAGACCTTTCTCCATCAATTAGGAATCTGATGCTGTCACTTAACACATTCCTTAAATTGTAGCCATTTGTTGAGTGGTTTTTTGGTGTCTAATCCGCATATATATCACCATTGCCCTTGATTTCCTTGATTGTATATATCTTAAATGTCAACATATACACGTGTGATTTAGTTTACGAAGAATTTTCATTGACAAGAACCTCGATCAGAGAGTAAAAAAGGCGTAAGGTTAACAATGGTGTAAAATTAAAATGGGATATACCGGGCTAGGATTCGAGTTGCAGGAACAAGTGCCAAACCAACCACCCAAGAATGGATTCGTCGAGCGAAAACACTTGACAACCTCCTAGAAGCAGCTTTTCTTGCCACCAGACCTTTCTCCATCAATTAGGAATCTGATGCTGTCACTAAACACATTTCTTAAAATGTAGCCATTTGTTGAGTGTTTTTTTCGGTGTCTAATCTGCATATATATCACCATTGCCCTTGATTTTCATGATTGTATATCTCTTAAATGTCAACATATACACGTGTGATTTAGCTTACGATGATTTTTCATTGCCGAGAACCTCGACCAGAGAGTAAAAAAGGCGTAAGGTTAACAATGTTGTAAAATTAAAATGGGATATACTGGGATAGGATTCGAGTTGCCGGAACAAGTGCCAAACCAACCACCCAAGAATGGAATCGTCGAACGAAAACACTTGACAACCTCCTAGAACCAGCTTTTCTTGCCAACAGACCTTTTTCCATCAATTAGGAATCTGATGCTGTCACTAAACACATTCCTTAAATTGTAGCCATTTGTTGAGTGTTTTTTTTTGGTGTCTAATCTGCATATATATCACCATTGCCCTTGATTTTCTTGACTGTATATCTCTTAAATGTCAAAATATACACGTGTGATTTTGTTTAGGAAGATTTTTCATTGCCGAGAACCACGATCAGAGAGTAAAAAAGGCGTAAGGTTAACAATGGTGTAAAATTAAAATGGGATATACCGGGCTAGGATTCGAGTTGCAGGAACAAGTGGCAAACCAACCACAAAAGAATGGAATCGTCGAGCGAAAACACTTGACACCCCCTAGAAGCAGCTTTTCTTGCCACCAGACCTTTCTCCATCAATTAGGAATCTGATGCTGTCACTAAACACATTCCTTAAATTGTAGCCATTTGTTGAGTGTTTTTTTTGGTGTCTAATCCGCATATATATCACCATTGCCCTTGATTTCCTTGATTGTATATCTCTTAAATGTCAACATATACACGTGTGATTTAGTTTACGAAGAATTTTCATTGCCGTGAACCTCGATCAGAGAGTAAAAAAGGCGTAAGGTTAACAATGGTGTAAAATTAAAAAGGGAATACCGGGCTAGGATTCGAGTTGCAGGAACAAGTGCGAAGCCAATCACCCAAGAATGGAATCGTCGAGCGAAAACACTTGACAATCTCCTAGAAACAGCTTTTCTTGCCACCAGACCTTTCTCCATCAATTAGGAATCTGATGTTATCACTAAACACCTTTCTTAAAATGTAGCCATTTGTTGAGTGTTTTTTTTGGTGTCTAATCTGCATATATATCACCATTGCCCTTGATTTTCGTGATTGTATATCTCTTAAATGTCAACATATACACGTGTGATTTAGATTACGATGATTTTTCATTGCCGAGAACCTCGACCAGAGAGTAAAAAAAGGCGTAAGGTTAACAATGTTGTAAAATTTAAATGGGATATACCGGGATAGGATTCGAGTTGCCGGAACAAGTGCCAAACCAACCACCCAAGAATGGAATAGAAGCAACTTTTCTTTCCACCAGACCTTTCTCCATCAATTAGGAATCTGATGTTGTCACTAAACACATTCCTTAAATTGTAGCCATTTGTTGAGTGTTTTTTTTTGTGTCTTATCCGCATATATATCACCATTGCCCTTACGTCTTCTTGATCCTATATCTCTTAAATGTCAACATATACACGTGTGATTTAGTTTACGAAGAATTTTCATTGCCGAGAACCTCGATCAGAGAGTAAAAAAGGCGTAAGGTTCACAATGGTGCAAAATTAAAATGGGATTTACCGTGCTAGGATTCGAGTTGCAGGAACAAGTGCCAAACCAACCACCCAAGAATGGAATCGTCGAGCGAAAACACTTGACACCCTCCTAGAAGCAGCTTTTCTTTCCACCAGACCTTTCTCCATCAATTAGGAATCTGATGCTGTCACTAAACACATTCCTTAATTTGTAGCCATTTGTTGAGTGTTTTTTTTGGTGTCTAATCTGCATATATATCACCATTGCCCTTGATTTTCTTGATTATATATCTCTTAAATGTCAAAATATACACGTGTGATTTAGTTTACGAAGATTTTTCATTGCCGAGAACCTCGATCAGAGAGTAAAAAAGGCGTAAGGTTAACAATGGTGTAAAATTAAAATGGGATATACCGGGCTAGGATTCGAGTTGCAGGAACAAGTGCCAAACCAAACACCCAAGAATGGAATCGTCGAGCAAAAATACTTGACAACCTCCTAGAAGCAGCTTTTCTTGCCACCAGACCTTTCTCCATCAATTAGGAATCTGATGCTGTCACTAAACATATTCCTTAAATTGTAGCCATTTGTTGAGTGTTTTTTTTTTTGTGTCTAATCTGCATATATATCACCATTGCACTTGATTTTCTTGATTGTATATCTCTTAAATGTCAACATATACACGTGTGATTTAGTTTACGAAGATTTTTCATTGCCGAGAACCTCGATCAGAGAGCAAAAAAGGCGTAAGGTTAACAATGGTGTAAAGTTAAAATGGGATATATTGGGCTAGGATTCGAGTTGCAGGAACAAGTGACAAACCAACCACCCAAGAATGGAATCGTCGAGCGAAAACACTTGACAACCTCCTAGAAGCAGCTTTTCTTGCCACCAGACCTTTCTCCATCAATTAGGAATCTGATGTTGTCACTAAACACATTTCTTAAAATGTAGCCATTTGTTGAGTGTTTTTTGGTGTCTAATCTGCATATATATCACCATTGCCCTTGATTTTCATGATTGTATATCTCTTCAATGTCAACATATACACGTGTGATTTAGCTTACGATGATTTTTCATTGCCGAGAACCTCGACCAGAGAGTAAAAAAGGCGTAAGGTTAACAATGTTGTAAAATTAAAATGGGATATACCGGGATAGGATTCGAGTTGCCGGAACAAGTGCCAAACCAACCACCCAAGAATGGAATCGTCGAACGAAAACACTTGACAACCTCCTAGAAGCAGCTTTTCTTGCCACCAGACCTTTCTCCATCAATTAGGAATCAGATGCTGTCACTAAACACATTCCTTAAATTGTAGCCATTTGTTGAGTGTTTTTTTTTTGGTGTCTTATCCGCATATATATCACCATTACCCTTACGCCTTCTTGATCCTATATCTCTTAAATGTCAACATATACACATGTGATTTAGTTTACGAAGAATTTTCATTGCCGAGAACCTCGATCAGAGAGTAAAAAAGGCGTAAGGTTCACAATGGTGTAAAATTAAAATGGGATATACCGGGCAAGGATTCGAGTTGCGGGAACAAGTGGCAAACCAACCACCCAAGAATGGAATCGTCGAGCGAAAACACTTAACACCCCCTAGAAGCAGCTTTTCTTGCCACCAGACCTTTCTCCATCAATTAGGAATCAGATGCTGTCACTAAACACATTCCTTAAATTGTAGCCATTTGTTGAGTGTTTTTTTTGGTGTCTAATTTGCATATATATCACCATTGCCCTTGATTTTCTTGATTGTATATCTCTTAAATGTCAAAATATACACGTGTGATTTAGTTTAGGAAGATTTTTCATTGCCGAGAACCACGATCAGAGAGTAAAAAAGGCGTAAGGTTAACAATGGTGTAAAATTAAAATGGGATATACCGGGCTAGGATTCGAGTTGCAGTAACAAGTGCCAAACCAACCGCCCAAGAATGGAATCGTCGAGCGAAAATGTCACACCCGCTCGTAGCGGAAGCGCGAGGTGTGATCTGATCGGTTCTCATTGCATAAAAATATAAGTGAACATACTAAATGAATAAAACATGCTCCAATGCCATTGTCATAATTGTTCAAAAGATCGCAACATAATTTAAGTACATTGTTTACAAACCATCAAATGAAAATAAGTTGTCATTGTTTTATACATCAAATGTAAGTCTAAAATTTTCAAGGCTTTGACCACTATATCACCGCAAAGAGGCGGTATATAACAGGCAAACCCTTCAATAGTTGGCATGGAGTATTGATACTTGTTTTCCTTGAACTGAAATCTTTGCATTGGTCCACTAATTCCCTGAAATACATGTAAGTTTGAAAACATCAACAAAAGTTGAGCGAGTTCATGCAGTTTAGCTGTATAAGATGTATTTGTATCAAAACAGTATGTAATATGTATTTGTCTCAATTGTAATTGTATCCAAACTGGATATAAGATGTATCCGTAAAATGTGAGTTGTATAAGATGTATCCGTAAAATGTGAGTTGTATAAAATGTATCTGTATGTAATGATGTAGTATGTAAAGCGTCAATGAAATCGTTGATCATTAATGTTTCGCGAGGACATTAATCTGTGTGACGAATTAGGAAGCAATCCAACCCTAGACGATTTTATGTCGATTCCTATCGACTGGGACACAAAAGCACTCTTCTGTATGGGTCCACGACCAAGAGTGGGGCTCGCCAAAACCCATTAGATCTAACCACTTGTACCTAGGTCCAAACTGGATTAATGGTGCTTAGATGTATAACCCTAATTCGCACATGATCTAAGGTGTTTCATTCCCTAACTTTAACATACGTTGAACATGTATTTTCCCCGATAGTTGTAAAGTTGTAAAACATTTAAATGAATAGGGGACATGAACTCACAACATCGCGTCCTGTGAATAGATGTAAATAAGATCTCACGTGCGGTCGTCCTGAATAGCGTTGCGACCTACAAATGTTCTTATTTTTGTTAGACACTTCGGTCTTTGTAAAGAACTTGAGTACAAGTCTTGTGTCTTCAATATGTGCAAGACTTGTATGTCTTTACTGTTCGTTAACTGTGTATTCGATGAATGAGTTGTTCAAATGTTATATATATATATTTTTCACCAAATATATATATATATGTTATCTTGTATCTTGTGAGTTGTATAGTCGGATCTAGTCCGCTGAATTTCGTGTCTTATATGTATCAATTGTATAGTTGTGTTTCCAATAATGGTATCATTGGGCCGAGCCCATGTTTTCAAGTTATTGGGCTTAAATAGTGTTGGGCCATAAATAGTGTTGGGCCTCAATAGTGTTGGGCCTCAAATAGTGTTGGGCCTCAAATAGTGTTGGGCCTCAAATAGTGTTGGGCCTCAATAGTGTTGGGCTTGAATAGTGTTGGGCTTTTGCCCATATGTTTGGTGTTTGGGCTTAGCCCACGAATTTATGTTAAGCCCATTATGAAGATAAGCCCATTAAGAAAAATAGTCCATTAAGCAATATAAGCCCATTTGTTATAAAAATTTAGCCCACTAGTAAGTGTAAGCCTTTCATTTTTATAAAAACCTTTTTATAAAAATTTACTAAGCATACTTTTTGGTAAATAAAAACATACTAGTTTTTATAAGTTTATAAACATCCGAAAATTTGTTATAGATAGCATATTTATATTTCGCGTCGAAAGATCGTCTAAACGTCGTAGTAACTCCTCGGATTGGCGATTCGTTTATGTATTCGTCCGCCGTCCGTTTTGACCATAAATGGTGTCCGATCCTTCGGATTGTCCGTACGTTGTTTTCATGTGTTATTATGTGAAGTCTTGTAGGACTTTCGTTATAAAGTGTTTTGAGTTTAAATGTGACATTAGATACAAGTTCCTACTTTGATATATATAACTAATACATCAAGTAATACATGTCACAAAAATTGTCAAAATAACCAAATATATATTTTCTAAAAAAATATATATATATATTTCTCTTGTCTAAAATTAACCAAAAATGTTGTTACTTTATAAAATAAAGTTTTTATGAAAATGGCCATATAACCTTTGTATTTTTATCTTAACCATGTTTCATAAACATATCATTTTCTTTTTCTTTCAAATCATCATCAATTTACCCAACATCTTAACTAAACATACGAGACTTTTATAACATAATTTTTCAAGATGATATCCAAATCATGTAGGGTTTTAACCATGATCATTTCATATGCTAACAAGTTCAAAAACCAAGTTTAATTTTAGTTTTAACAACTTTTATAAAAATCTCTAGTTGTATGTTACTTTTTATAATCTTGTGAAAGTCTTGTTTTTAAATAAAAACCTTAAATACTTTCACAAGATCAATAGTTATGATCATCCATTTAATCCTTTATGTTAAAAACCCTTTAACATAAACATGTAAAATTTTTAGATCATATCTTACAACATCTTCTAACAATTTATTTGTATCATAATCATCATAGCAAGATCTAATATGCATATAACAAGTCTAAGATCACAATATAAACAAACATAAATATATCATGATTTTTATCTTTGCTTCTTTGTATTTTTCATGTTTATTATGTATGATTACTTGGTTATTATTAGTAATAATAACAATCATAAACATAATATTTGTATAAAAAAAATAGATATAGAAGCTTACTTCTAGCACTAGGCTAGGGATGATCTTAGAAGATTATTAAGAACTAAGAAGATGATGATCTTGATGGTAGAACACTTTTGTATGGATGAAAACCCTTCCTTTTACTTCCAAAAACTTTAGATCACCTTATGTTACTTGGAAATCCATATTGATCATGAAGGAAGTAATAAAAATAAATGGGTTTTTGAAGATGTTCTTGGTAATATGGATGAAGATGATGAGAGAGTTTACTTGTGAAAATGAAGGTGAAAAATGATGATAAGTGCTAGTAATTTCTTAGTGGTTAAGTGTTGGAACAAATCACCAATCTAATCCACTTGCATGTAATTTTAATATCTAGATATTTTAACAACATAAACAAGGGGGTGGGACCCCTTGTTCACAGTCACAAGGTGGGGGGGGGGGTCTTGTATGGTGAAAATGTGTAGGTCCCTCTCGAGGATGAGATAAAACCTTTTCCTTGTTATATCAAACACACTAGCGAGTGCGGAATCCAAGCTAGCATGCAACCGAGACTTTATACGAGAACAAGCACAAACACAACACACAACATTCAACGATTAACACCACTTGTATTAATGCGTATGAAAGGTTCGGTTACAAGTCCAATGTTCACAGATGTATTCTGCAAACTCTCAAAGTTCTCTCGTGTGTGTGCTCTCAACAGAATGCTCTCTCAGTTTCTGTCTCTCTTGTCCTCACTATGTGTTCTGCTTTACACAACACACTACATGGGTATATATACCCGACACAGCAGGTCTGGTCGAAGGATCAGACAGACTGATCGAAAGATCATCTGTCGACCAAAAAGCCATCGAAAGATTCACAAACACCTCGAAGGATGATATCCTTCGAGACATCCTTCGAGTTCATCCATCGAAGGTTTATGTTTCGAACTCATCTATCGAATATTCATCTTTCGAGCTCATCGAAGGATATAAGACAATCCTTCGATGACACATCCTTCGACACAACCAGCTTACAACATTTTTCTAACTGTTTGGTCAAGTCAAACCAGGAGGATGGTTGACTTGGTCAAACTTACATCAACCTTACATTAAAGACATCGTTTTGTATCATGACGAAATACAGACAAAGTACAGACACAAGTGCACCAACAAACTCCCCCTTGGCTGTAGCTTTGTCTCGATCTTCGTGTCTTCAAGTCTTCTAGGCCGAGTCGAACCGAGCCGAGTCGCGTCCACACAAAGTGTATCAACAAACTCCCCCTTGGACGCTACTCGTGATGGTTCTTCTTCTGTGACTTTCATGTCGGAGGATCTTCAAAGTCTTCACGTCTTGAAAGCAGAAAGTGTATCAACAAACTCCCCATTTAACTTAGGCAGTGTGTCAATAAACTCACCCTTAGATTGAACTCTCCATTGAGTCATGCTCGTGAATCTTTTGACTTGTCAATTCTTCAGATCCTTGTGGTGTTGATGAAGGGACAGCGGCAACTCGATCATTTTATCCTTTGAGTGCCTCCACTTCGTGTCTTCATTCCAAAGCTTTTCATCGAACATGTTCTCCTCGCCTTTAGCATCTGCACATGCAAGAAAGCTAAACGCATAATGAGAACAACCGCTTGGAATATAGTTAACATTTAAACTAACGACACATATGAGATCAAATCTCAAACAAACACCAATCGACAGCAGTTTGAAAGTTTAGAAAATATTCATTTTAATCCTTTAACTTTCAAAACTCGTTAACTTCGACTGTTTATGAAGATGCAATTGTTTTCTAGCTTACGATCAGGATTTTGGGTAGGATAGACTCGAGCTCCAACATCGGTCAATTAAAAATAAAACTAGAAGCAAAATCTTTTTGGATTTTATAAAGTTTATATTAAAACACACCTAAAATCTTTTTGGAATTTTCATTTTTCAATGTAAAGACGGAAAGCAATAAATAAATATGTACAAAGATGCATAAACAGGAAACATTAAATAAATATTTACAGACATTCTTTTTGCGAGTTTCGAGGGTAAGAGAATCATATCAGTGTACGGTCATGCCAAAACGCTCTTGGTGTTCAATTAGTTAACATTAAGATAAGCATCCTATAACAATTATCGGTATTGTTGTCCACTTAAGCTCAACTTATCAGATGTAATCATGGCGAGGGGATACGTTAAGGTATGATTTGTACTTACCGACCGGTGTTCATCCACATCACGACACATTCTTGTATCAAGGTATAAACGAGGGTTCATCTTACCGGTGAGTATACTGATTATCATCTGTTTGACCGTATATGATGTGAGATTCTCACTTATTATGATTTGAAAACAAGCCCTATGTGATATAATCACTTATTGATGAGGAACTTGATTTTCATATGCATGAGGGCACAGGAGCAAGTCCGTGAACAGGTCAGTACTTTCGTACAGCAGAGAGACGAACTTGACTCCCGGATGAATGTGATATATTATCACTTATTTGTTTGGACATGTGATTGTTGATCACTTATTGAGGTCGTATGCAATATGTACACGTATGTATGGTATCATGGAAGATCTAGACTTGCGTCCCCGTTATTTTTCGGTAAAAGATACAACCATGATACCCAGATGATAAGCAGCATAAAGACCGAATATCTCAGAACCTCGGCAATCTCTCAAACGAAATTTCGGTACTAAGACCATATGCCAATGAATGGTTCCCACCTGGTCTTCAGTCGATTTAAGTTTATATCACCCTTCACACTTTAAAATGATTGTGAGCCTACCGATACATCTTATATAGAGCTGCTTATCGTTTTTCATTTAAGGTTTAAAGAGGTTTGGACAGACCACTGATGTACTATCATTTTCTCTTTTTCTCGCCAGGAAACTCATTTTTGCTTTTCTATTCTTTTTGTGTTTTTGAAATTTTTTGATGTTTTTGGATTTTCAAATTTTGGATTTACTCCCCCTAAAATCAACAAACTAAGACAAATTTAAAACACAAAGATATTTACAAAAAATGATTTTCCGATGTTGGTTAACTCATGTTTTACCTCAATGCCGTTTACCAAAATTAATTTTGAATCATAAATGATTTATCAAATTTTGGAAAAATGAGTTGGCATGTCGGTAAGCAGTGCGGACCATGACAACATTGTCTGGCCAAAGAGTGCTGAACGAGATAATAATTCACAAAGCAGCTTAAATATCGACAAGTATAGGAGAGATTAGAAATTTAAAACCGTATCCTGCAACTGCATCGTGCATTGCAAGGAATCTGAGCGCTCTCCCAAACTGGATATCCACCCGGTGTGGATTTCAAAGTCGATTTTTGTAGCTACTGAAATCCCTTCACAGCAACAAGATCATAAACCTCCGGTTCCGGCTGGTCTTCCACATTGCACCAGCGAAGGTCTTTGTCTTTCTCTTTCAGAAGTAGTGTGCGGTTGTTCAATCCACGCCAAGGCATCCGCACACCCGGTTGGTTTGTTCAACAAACACATTTTCTTCAATCACACCGCGTAGAAATGTACACTGCACGTTCATTTTGTCGATTGTGAACTTCAGACGTGCTGCAGGTGCGTACATTTTACGTAAATCTATCCCGAGGACCCGATCAAAGCCTTGAACATTCACATTTTGAAATGATTTTCATTTTGTCGAAGCTTTTCAATCTCTTTCAACAGACATTTCTGTTTCCCTTTCCTTTTTCTCTCCATCAAAGGCAGCAATTTCTTCTGTTGCCTATTTTGTGCAAGGATGCTCCACTATCAACAATCTTACGACTATCGAAAGTTCCTCCTGGAATATCCTACACACTCACTCAAAAATTAGTTGGAGAGAGGGACCCAAGCCTTTGTGGACTTGGGTCGTCCTTGATCATCAAGAAAAGTGATTTCAATCACTTGATGATTAGGAAAAAGAACCTGTGGTGCTCCCCCTGACTGAATTACCTGTTTTTGTTTCCAAGCTGTTTGTCCTTTACCAGTATTTGCATTAATTGTTTTAGCATTTACTGGTTTTACAGTTTTAGGTTTTGCTTGAACAGGTTTTTCTTCTTTGACCTCTGAATTTAAGGCCTTCTCAATTACCTTTTGATTCTTTTGTTTTAACTTCTTTTCCCTTTCTTTCAAGACACGTGGGTCTTGTTTCGGGGAAAATGAACGTTTTTGGTAATTGGTTTCTTGGGGAGCACTTGTTTTTGCCTTTAACTTTTGCAGGTATGGGCAGTATCTTACAATATGCCCAATTGTGCCACACTCAAAGCACATTCTCCGCTCTACAAACCTCGGAGAAACACGTTGATGACCAGACGAAGAACCAGACCATGAACTTTGTGATCTAGACGTGCTTGGACCTAAATCACATCCGTTGGTGTGTTGGGTGTAATTATTCTGTTCATTTCGTTTTAAAATTCTAACTTGTTTTATAAAATCAAGGTTAGATTTATCCTGAAATGTTTCAAGTTTGTCTGAACCCGTGGATCCAACAAAGTTCATTTTCGGTTCTCGTTTCTTAACAGGAGCTCTTTTGTTTTGCACCTTTTGTTGTTGAACCTTTGGTTGTTCAGTCTTAGGCTGCTGAACTTTAGGTGCTTGAACATTCTTGTTCTGAGCCTTCTTTCCCTGTACCTTACCTTTTCTGGAATTGACTTGTTGTTTCCGCTCAACTGGTGGTTTTTGGTTTCCGTATTGTTTTCTAATTTGATCACACGGAATTGAATCACATTGAGTGACGGTAACTTTGCCACTTTTGTTTCCCAAAAACTTGTCAGTACATCCTTCAAAAATTTGCTCAATTAAATCTTGATTTACATTTTTAATTGGAAAATCTTTGTTAGAGTAGATTTTGTTATCTCCTTTGAGCGTGTACAACAAGTTATTCTCTTCACTGGTAGAAACAAGGGACTCCATTGCTTTTGACATTTCAGTCTTACTTGGTTTCACTGGTGGATCACACAGGATGTGATTCTCGATTGGAATATCTGGTGTAACCGAGTTAGACTGTTGTTTCATAATTTCTTCAGATTCATCATCCGAAGAATCAGCATCCTCAACAATGGGAGGACTCTGTTCCTTATCACACGATGAATCTGTCACATTCTCAGATTCTGATTCAGATTCAGATTGACCCGAGGATGATGTACCAGTTGTGAACCCGAGGCCTGCTGCAAAGTCATCTAGACCGAGTGGCACAGTAGGTTCAAAACGGGGCATATCCTCGTCATCAGGCAATTTGGAGTAATTGTGATTCATTGGGGGAGGACATGATTTGAATCCCATACCCTTCTTATCCCCCTTTTTCTTTTGAACATCAATAATGTGATCCAATACATAGCGGGAATTGGAATAACTTTCCAATTTCTGCTTGATTGTTTCACATTCACATCGAGCGGTGGCCAATTCTACCATCTGCTTCTCAATTGTGTCTATAAGATCATTGTTAGCATGTTGTTTTCGCAAAACAGCTTTTTGTAATTCTGAAACATCATGTCTTAATGTCGTAATTGTGGTTTTAAATTCCTTTTCATTTCTGGTTAAAAACACGTTAGCTTCAGTTGCTTTAGCAAGATCTACAATCAATTGTTGATTGTGTTTGTGTGTGATTTCAAACTGACTTTCCTTTTCTGCATATTTAACATTTAAACTATCACACTTTTCACAGTTAACTACAGTGGGTTCATTGACACGTACCTGACCTGATGAACTGTCGACATTAGCCATAAAGGCTGAATGGAGAGAAGACGAAGAATAAGCAGCTTGATCCACCAAATTAGATCTTCTTTCAGTTCCTGCTGCAGCTTCTTCCAAAAGCTCATCAATATCTGCATCGAATGACGCACTAGATGTCTCATCCACATGATCATTGCCTGAAGTGGAGGCTTCTTCATCTGAGCTTCCACTATAACCAGAACTGTCTTCATCTTCAGAAGATGTGACACCATTGGTGGAAGATTCTCCACCACTGGCGTGCTTTAAATCCTTTACGACTTCAGCAAAACATGCTGTTCCACCATTTCCTCCTTCTCCAAGCTGAAGCGACCAATCACAACCCTCATCTATTTGAACCACCAGCCCCCGGTTGCCGTTTGATGACCCTGCTTGGCCTTGGTTGTTGACAGGTATCAACGTACGAACATTGTTCCCGTTCTGGTTCTGCTGGTTGCCTTGATTTCTGAACGGATTTTGATTTCCATGCTGAGCTGGTCTGGTGCATTCCCTTTTGAAATGACCCCGTTCTCCACAGTTAAAGCACTTGACAGCTTGCTTGTCGAACCCATACTTGGTGTCTTTCTTGTTTTCCAAGTTGGTTCTCCCCGTCCTTTCCATAAACTCCTTTGCTCTTCGAATTGCACTAGCAAGAGCCCATTTGATATCCATCATTTCAAACTCTTCTTTATCCACTTGCTGATAATCTTCATTGGTTAGATTGATATTCCCAATCTGACCTGCAACTAATCCACAATAAGCACTAACCAAGGTATTCAACATCTCCATATGCTCCTTGGCTACTTCGACACTGACTTTGGAAAAGTTGGAAGTGTCTAATCTGACTGTGTTAGGATTGGAAGTGGCTTGAAAGTTTGAAGAGCTTCCATAAAACCCTTGCTGTTGCGGTTGTTGCTGCTGAGCTGTCGGTTGCACATTCGGTCTTGAAAACATCGTGTAAGCTGAAGGATCAAACTGATCTGTTGTTGAAGGTCCGGTGTTAGAGACGAAGGCTGTTTGAAGCTTCACATGTTGAGAGGCTGGTTTTTCTCCACTGATACCTCCTGCAATCCCAAAGTACATTTCTGGATTTTGAGGAGTTTGTGTTCTTTTTGCTTTAAGCTTTTCTTCTACATCCTTATTCTCCAATCTTTGAATTAATTCATAAACGGTGATTGTGTCTAGAACACCATTTTCTTTGAGAATTTCAAGATAACTGCTCCACTTTGCTGGTAAGCTATCAGCGAATCTCTTCACCAATTCTTGTGGAGTGGCAGTGACTTTAAAAGCAAACATCTCACTCAACAAGTGATGAAATCTTGTAGATAACTCTGCCAAAGTCTCATTCTCCAAACACGTGAATCCTTCAAACTCTTTCTTCAGTAATTCTTGCTTGATCTTTCTAGATTGAGCATTTCCTTCACAACGTAACGTGAGCATATCCCACAAGCTTTTAGTAGTCGTGCAGTAAACAAATTGGTGGTAAATGTCTTTGTGAAGAGCTTGTGTGAGAATCATGAATGCTTTCTTTTCTAACTCAAACTTCTTCTTATCTTCTTCAGACAAAGTGCTGTATGTTTGTGGATTAGATCCTGCAACTTCCAACTCATTTTCAAAAGCTGTGAAGAAGCACATCCATAGATCTTGACCTTGTCCCTGAACATAAGTTCTCAGCCTTTCTTTCCACCATCCCCAATCATTGATGTGATTTAACTTTGGCGGTTTTGTGCTTGTACCAGTTTCACTGTCGTTCTGCATCATAGATTGAATGCTGTTGCTTTGAGTTGTGACCAAAGCCCATTGATTTGCAGTTATCATTGCAGCTTGAGGTGGGGCAATAGCTCGCATCCATGCAGTTTTGTCGAAATCTGACGTAGATTGCGTAGATTGCATAGCTGATGATTGTGGAGTCGAAGTTATTTGAGTCCACGCGGTTGGATCCCACTGACTGTTTGTTCCCATTTTATGAAAATTAATATATTAAGCGAAAATTGATTTAAAATTTGAAAAATAAGTTTTCTCCTTTTAAAAATTTAATTTTCACAAATTATGTTAAAATCTTGAAGGATAACAACCAGCCGAAGGATCAAGAATCGAAAGACCTGAAAAGCACAACCTGTTAAACTTAAACAGACAAGGATCGAAAGATCAACACCTGTTCGAAAGATAGACACTTGTTCGAAGGATCAACAGTGTTCGAAAGATCACTGTTGAATTTCGAACAATGAATTCGAAAGATTCACCAAGACGAAGGATCCTTATCTTTCGAAATGTAACTGTAGACCGAAAGATGTATGCTTCGAAATGAATCCTTGGTTCGAAGGATGATGATCTATCGAACCTCCACTGATCGAAAGATGGTCTTTCGACTTCGAAGGATATCTTTCGATGAGTACTGACACAACAGACAAACAGGTGACAGGTTGGTGAAAAAGGTGACGGGTTGGTAAATCTTTCGGCAGAAAGTATGGTTCAGACCATCATTTTCTGCAAAAACAGATTTTGTTTGATTATTTTAATCAGTTCACCCTTTCCAATACACCAACAACTTTCGAAAATAACAAAACAAGATCAAAAGATGTAAACTTTGAAGAACACTTGAAGATATTATGAACACAATGGGTTTTCCGGTAAAACTACAAACTTCCGAAACCCGGTTTTGCTTGAAACTTCACTAAAAATCAACTTCTAAAATGTGAATATGAAAGAAAAGGTGATTTTTATAAGAACTTCCAGCAAAACAACAAGATTTAAACCCGATTAACAATGTTTTTCAGAAAAATATCACTTTTCAAAACCCGAAAAACAGCAAGAACACTTCGGTTTTAACAAGGAGAAGAGCCAAAGCTCTGATACCACTTGTAGGTCCCTCTCGAGGATGAGATAAAACCTTTTCCTTGTTATATCAAACACACTAGCGAGTGCGGAATCCAAGCTAGCATGCAACCGAGACTTTATACGAGAACAAGCACAAACACAACACACAACATTCAACGATTAACACCACTTGTATTAATGCGTATGAAAGGTTCGGTTACAAGTCCAATGTTCACAGATGTATTCTGCAAACTCTCAAAGTTCTCTCGTGTGTGTGCTCTCAACAGAATGCTCTCTCAGTTTCTGTCTCTCTTGTCCTCACTATGTGTTCTGCTTTACACAACACACTACATGGGTATATATACCCGACACAGCAGGTCTGGTCGAAGGATCAGACAGACTGATCGAAAGATCATCTGTCGACCAGAAAGCCATCGAAAGATTCACAAACACCTCGAAGGATGATATCCTTCGAGACATCCTTCGAGTTCATCCATCGAAGGTTTATGTTTCGAACTCATCTATCGAATATTCATCTTTCGAGCTCATCGAAGGATATAAGACAATCCTTCGATGACACATCCTTCGACACAACCAGCTTACAACATTTTTCTAACTGTTTGGTCAAGTCAAACCAGGAGGATGGTTGACTTGGTCAAACTTACATCAACCTTACATTAAAGACATCGTTTTGTATCATGACGAAATACAGACAAAGTACAGACACAAGTGCACCAACAAAATGTGTTAGTTATTTTCAAGACTTAAAATGAATTATAAAGATGTAAGTATTAAGGTGTTTAAGTTTTGCAATTTTCCGAGATGTTTCATGACCTAAAATGATCATAAACTAGCTTTATAAGACTAAAAAAATGTTCACTAGTTCGCTACTTGTGCCAAAATGTGGTTCGGCTAGATGTTTAGCGCTCGTTTCGCAAGTAAATAGTCAAAAGGTACGCTTATGGAAGTTATAGGGAAAATTTCCGTTATGTGTATAATTGATATTCCATAAGTATTTTTATATGAAATTGGTGCCTAAACATCAATTTTTGCATCTTGTAATAAAAATACAATTGCTGAATTTTGCGGAAAATTAATGAAATGGTCACTTTTAGCGCATTTCGGACAGTTTTTAGTGCTACCGGGCATTGGTAAAATATTAACCAAACCCTTGTATTCCCATATAGGGTTTAACATATAATTGATATTGGACTCTCATCCGAGTCCTTAAGATGTCATTTTAGATGTTTTCTGCGGATCCGGAGTTTTCGTCAGCACTCTAGTTCACTAGGCACTACTCTAGTTGCTTCGACGTATTGTTTACATTGTTTCAAAGGTAACAAATAAAAATGAATCATGTGCATCATAATTGAATATTCCATAAGTATTTTAAGATGTATATCATGTAATACGCAGTTCGAAGGTTCGAAATGCATAAAAATGTAGCTAAAAATGAGTACTTTAAGTGTAAGAAAGTTACCGAAAAGTGGCAGTTGTCACATTCTCCCCCTGTTATTGAGAATTTCGTCCCGAAATTCAAGCTGAGTCATCCTTTGCAGGATTGTTCTAAAAAAGGTGAGGATATTTGACTTTGATTTGGTCTTCACGTTCCCAAGTATATTGGGGTCCGTGTCGAGAGTTCCAACGAATTTTTACTAATATGTGACGACTCCTTTGTATTTTTTGGACCTTCCGGTCCATGACCTTAATAGGTGCTTTGTGAATTGGAGTTTGTCATCAATGTGAATCTCATCCTCTAAGATGATAACCGTTTCTTGTGTTGGACTCTACTCAAGATTCGACACATGAAATGTGTGGTGTACTCTACTTAGTTCTTCTGGTAACTTCAGCTTGTAGGCAACGGTGCCAATCTTTTCTAAGATTTCAAATGGTCCAATGTAACGTGGGTTAAGCTTTCCACGTTCACTGAACCTCGCTACGCCTTTCCAAGGCGAGACTTTCAACAAGACTTTATATCCAACCTCGAAAGATAATGGTTTTCGTCTTTTATCTGCGTAGCACTTTTGTCGATCGCGAGCCGTCTTGATACGGTCTCGGGTCTGAAAAATTTTATCCGTAGTCTCTTGGACTAGTTTCGGACCAATTAATTAACTATCGCCTGTTTCCGCCCAACATAGCGGAGAGCGACACTTTCGACCATAAAGAGCTTCAAACGGTGCAGCTTGTATAGTAGTATTGTAGCTGTTATTGTTGGAAAACTCAACTAAAGGTGGATGAATATCCCAATTGCCGCCTAAATCCATAACACATGCGCGAAACATATATTCGAGTGTTTGGATTGTCCGTTCGCTCTGGCCGTCAGTTTATGGATGAAAGGCCGTACTTGGATTCAAATGAGATCCAAAGGCCTGTTGAAATGATTTCCAAATTCTAGAAATAAAACGACCGTCTCGGTCTGAAATGATTGAAATAGGCACTCCATGACGAGCCACTATTTCTTTGAGATAGAGTTCCGCTAGTTTCTCAGTATTATCCTTCTACCAAATCGGTAAGAAGTGCGTGGACTTTGTTAGTCTATCGATGATTACACATATCATGTAGTGACCTCTTGAGGTCCTGAGTAACTTCGTAATGAAGTACATCGATATTTGTTCCCATTACCAAACGGGAATCTCGGGTTGTTGTAACAAGTCCGAGGGATTTTGCTACTCGACTTTGACTTTCGCGCAAGTCAAGCATTCTCCGATATAAGTCGCGATATCACTTTTGAGGTTAGGCCACCAGTAGTATTCTTTCGCTACTTAGGCCTATGTGCTTCCTCAAAATATCATCTCGAAGGCCGCCAAAGAATAGAACCCAATTCGACTCATAATGTATAAAGTTCCATCTTCTTTACACTAATTGCTCCTTCATGCCTCGAAGTGTTTCTGCTTGAATATGCTCTTCCTTGAGCGCTTGTGAATCATCTTCTCTAATGCTTGAACTCTCAGTGTTCTAACTTGCTCCTTGCGGCTCAAGGTGTCAGCTACAGCATTCGCCTTGCCCCAATGGTACATTATTTCATAATCATAGTCGTTCAACAATTCAACCCAACTTCGTTGACACATATTTAATTCTTTTTGGTTGAATATTTGTTGAAGACTTTTATGATCCGTGAAAATAATGCATTGAGTACCATATAAATAATGTCGCCATAATTTTTTTTTTAAAGCGAATACCACCACGCCTAACTCAAGGTCGAGAGTGGTATAGTTCTTCTCGTGAACTTTTTAATTGGCGCGAAGTGTACACAATAACTTTTTCATGTTGCACGAGTACGCAACCCAATCCTTGATGCGAAGCATCATAGTTTACAACAAAGTCATCGGTATCGTCGGATAATGATAAGATTGTAAAATGCTATGCACCAAGCTTAAGAATTAGTTGTCATGCTATATCTTGTTTTTCGATTGGGGCGAATTTATTGTCTTTAACAACTCTAAAATGGTTCTCAAATGTTGCTCATGTTCATCAGTCGATCGAGAGTATATCAAAATGTCGTCAATAAACACTATGACGAAATTGTCGAGATACGGCTTGCACACACGATTCATTAAATCCATGAAGACCGCTGGTGCATTTGTTAAACCAAAAGGCATAACGAGAAACTCGTAATGACCGTAACGAGTCTTAAAAGCCGTTTTCGGTATGCTTTCATCTTGAATTCGTAACTGATGATACTCCGATCGTAAGTCTATCTTAGAGTAGAAGCTAGAACCTTTCTTAAACCATTTGAGTTAGTTGGAAATTCATTTGTAACATGGTTTAGAAATATGAATTTTCGTTCATCGAAATGTTGTGCATTTTTGCAAAACTTGCATGTCTTTCCACCCCCAAAACCTTTATAAAGATGTATAGTGGTAAAGAGTAGGGGTTATGAACTCACAACATCCTCATTCGGTCAACTACAAGGTTCAGAAGGTGCTAATCGACATGGAGATTTGGCTATGGGTGCGGCTCCAGGTACCAAGTCGATGTGAAACTCAACTTGTTGATATGGTGGTAGTCCTGGCAAGACTTCAGGAATTTCTTCAGGAAATTATTTTATCAAAAGAATATCTGTTAGTTGTGGCCCAACGGCCTTCTTGTCTACAACAAGTGCTAGATAGGCAATACAACCTTTCCGTAAGCACTTATGTGCTTTCATGCCATTGATGATCCGCAATGGGGTGTCGCGCTTCTCTCCATGTATCACAAGTGTCTCTTCGTTTAGTAGTGGTAGGCGAATGATCTTCTCGTGACATAAGACTTTGGCTAGGTTATCGGATAACCAATCCATGTCAACCACTACTTCGAAAATACTCAACTGAACGGAGAAGAGATCGATATTGAATTTCAGCTCTAGACTCGACTAGTTTACGTTTTGCCAATTCTATAGAATGAGGAGACGTCTAGCTTACTTGACTCTAGGCCAAGTACATTTTAAATTCTGTGTGGCGAGGACTTCACTGTATAGTTTTAGGAACCCTATGTTTAAATGTAGGATAACCCAATCCATATGTTTAGATGTAGGATAACCCGATCCATATGTTTAGATGTAGGATAACCCAATCCCTAATTGTAGCTAGGACAATCCCATCCCTAGCCATGAAACTCATGTATGTGAAATGTTGAGATGAAGCTAAGATTGCCAATTGTATAAAATAACATGGATGTGAACTGTTGACGAATAGGATACATACCGGTGGCCCTCAATGATTTGATATGTCTCAGCTAATTCCCCATTAGCTAACTTGATATAGTAATGTGTGTCCAACATGACTCTAATTCGAGTATATGTATAACAACTAAAGACACTAGTTAAGCTTGGTGTTGGTATTAATAGAATTGATACATGATGATAGTAGAGTGTAAGTACTCATGACTCCATTGGGATTTTGTGGAGTATTCATAGTTCTAGCCACACACACACTTATTCACTAGCTTGATCCATTCTTAAGTATTATCGTCTTGCTTGTCTTTGTTTTGCGCTCGGTCTTAGCACACTGCTACTCTTGGCGCTTTTGCAATTGCCCTCATGATGAATGTCTCACTTGTCGCATTTAGGATTTCGACAAGTTACCAGCATACATCCTGGTGCCAAAATCGTTTATGGCAGCAGTTGCCTTTATTTCTCTCATGGCGAGAGTTATTGTTTGAGTGATTGAGGTAGGGAGGGATGATGCGGTTATGCTTCGGATCTCCGAGGCTAAACCTAAAATGTAACACTCAGTGTGTTTGAATTCGGGTGTTTCCCAGTATGGAACAACCCTTGAGAGACCGTGAAAGCATCAAGTGTAACCATCCACATTGGCTCCAGTTATGATCGAGTTCTTTTATAAAATCATATGAAAATAGATATGAAAATCAGATGATATAAAAGAATGATGTATGGTTAAATAAATAACCAATAAAAATGTAGTGTATAAATATATCATGTCGAGATTTGAATAACACCACAATATGCAATATAACATAAGCACTTATATATAGGAAGTACCAGCGGCGTATCCACCATGCTTTTGTCATATTACACACGTCTCATCCCTTACAAATAACCACCAAAAATGTCTTGTGTAACCCAACATCAAATGTCATGTATACCAATGTCTTGCGTAACAATGTCATGTATAAACCATGTCTTGTGTAAAAGCAATGGTTTTTAACACATAACTTTTGACTTAAACATTTGTTTCTTTTGGTGCCATGATATTTTTAATACACACTATTAAAAAAATCTAGACATATATTTGGATAAATATAGTCTATCATGCGCCCAAGAATGAAGAATGCAATCGGTCATGGAAACCTCAAGATCGCATTATTCATATATGTTTGAATATATGATAATGTGGATAACCAAAACCAAAAGGTGTAATGCCCCTTGCATGTATTGGTCATATGTCTAAATGGAAAAAGAAAAATAATTCGTTCAGGAGGGGAAACCAACCCATGGCCTCCGTCCCTATAATATGGGTTCCCTACTCTATGAACTCAATCGTCCGAAGTAGAGAAAATCCTTTGTCTTATTTGTCCATGTGACCATTATGGTAATAGTGCTTGAGTTTCACAAGCTCTAGCAAGATGATTAGAATCTACAAAAATGTCGAATAGAATGCAATGAGGGAGTTGCAGCATGGCTCATGCCATACCCATCATTGAGAAAAGACAAATGTCAAGCGACGGAATTTATTGTATCATTTCCAATAAATATGATAAGGTGGAATAGGATAACGTAAGGTAAGGTAAAGTAGGATAAAGTGTCATAGACACCCTGGAACCAACCCATGTTCAAGAATTTCGAGAATGTTGAGGAAAATCCTCCATGAGTAGCTAACACGTTTTGTTTGTTTAAATGACTAGTCTCAACTGAATCGTGATATAGATCGAATGTTAGGTGTGAACAAATACGTGTCGTCTTCCTGTATTGTATTGTATTGTATTGTATTGTATTGTATTGTATTGTATTGTATTGTATTGTATTGTATTGTATTGTATTGTATTGTATTGTATTGTATTGTATTGTATTGTATTGTATTGTATTGTATTGTATTGTATTGTATTGTATTGTATTGTATTGTATTGTATTGTATTGTATTGTATTGTATTGTATTGTATTGTATTGTATTGTATTGTATTGTATTGTATTGTATTGTATTGTATTGTATTGTATTGTATTGTATTGTATTGTATTGTATTGTATTGTATTGTATTGTATTGTATTGTATTGTATTGTATTGTATTGTATTGTAGGGTGTTATACTAACCACCCCCAGTTTGTGTTCTACTAGATAGGAAGAATTGAATCTCAAGTAATAACTTAAGAATTTTGAATGAATAGTGATCATTAGCTTGACCCGCAGAGTCCACCAGAATTTCCATGCACTACAAGTTGTTATTACGTGGGCCCCCGTAATAATAAATTGTCTTGCATGGTCACCCTAGCATTCTCTCGTTCAGAGCAGGCGATCAGTCAGAGTGAGGACACTATTGTTTATATACCTTCAACATAGAAGGAAACTTCGTGATAGTTCACGTGTCATCGTCCATTTTCATTACTCACAAATCAGCATGGCGTTCGATGGAATAGAAATGGAAAGAATCTGTAAAAATAACAATTGAAGGGGCACCTTCAAGATGAGTACTTCATCTTCCTTGTAAGGACAAGAGTATATCCACCTTGATTAGTATGAGTTACATGGATCTCGTCCCACTAATGGAGTTGTTGTCCAAGGTTACCACCTTCGCCTCGTCGTCATTATCATGGTCAGGCATCTCAGCATTCGCGAGAAAGCAACCATATTTTACGGAATTAAGTTTAAGATTTCACTTAGGAATCATGTTCGCCATAAGCTCCGAAATAGACATGAGGTCGATATTTTCACCGTGTGAGTAAAGAATAATAATAGAGTTTGAAGTCGAAGGTATTTTGTTCTTGGCAAAATATTTCATGCAACATATATATGAACCACCTATATATATAATCATGTAAAATCCTATCAATCAAGGATTTCTATCTTGTATAAGCTGAATTTGTGAACTGTTTATAATGCATAAACTGATAATGTAATGTATTGTAGGCACATAGTCTATTAATGTATTGTGTCTGTTTCTCATAGACTTCACCCATGGAAATGTCCTCGCTTGATTTATGTGAAAGGAATTTTTGCTGTAGTGGACCTTGAAAAATGTTTATGCAATGAAAACCTTTTGACTTGTCCAATTTTATTTATAATCTGTTCAACATGAACAAGAGGTTTTCGTGAGAGATCCCTAGTGATTGTAGACTTAGACTCGAGAAAGAATCCTGGTTCACTACAATCGAGGCTCTGATATCAATCTGTCACACCCGCTCGTAGCGGAAGCGCGAGGTGTGATCTGATCGGTTCTCATTGCATAACAATATAAGTGAACATACTAAATGAATAAAACATGCTCCAATGCCATTGTCATAATTGTTCAAAAGATCGCAACATAATTTAAGTACATTGTTTACAAACCATCAAATGAAAATAAGTTGTCATTGTTTTATACATCAAATGTAAGTCTAAAATTTTCAAGGCTTTGACCACTATATCACCGCAAAGAGGCGGTATATAACAGGCAAACCCTTCAATAGTTGGCATGGAGTATTGATACTTGTTTTCCTTGAACTGAAATCTTTGCATTGGTCCACTAATTCCCTGAAATACATGTAAGTTTGAAAACATCAACAAAAGTTGAGCGAGTTCATGCAGTTTAGCTGTATAAGATGTATTTGTATCAAAACAGTATGTAATATGTATTTGTCTCAATTGTAATTGTATCCAAACTGGATATAAGATGTATCCGTAAAATGTGAGTTGTATAAGATGTATCCGTAAAATGTGAGTTGTATAAAATGTATCTGTATGTAATGATGTAGTATGTAAAGCGTCAATGAAATCGTTGATCATTAATGTTACGCGAGGACATTAATATGTGTGACGAATTAGGAAGCAATCCAACCCTAGACGATTTTATGTCGATTCCTATCGACTGGGACACAAAAGCACTCTTCTGTATGGGTCCACGACCAAGAGTGGGGCTCGCCAAAACCCATTAGATCTAACCACTTGTACCTAGGTCCAAACTGGATTAATGGTGCTTAGATGTATAACCCTAATTCGCACATGATCTAAGGTGTTTTATTCCCTAACTTTAACATACGTTGAACATGTATTTTCCCCGATAGTTGTAAAGTTGTAAAACATTTAAATGAATAGGGGACATGAACTCACAACATCGCGTCCTGTGAATAGATGTAAATAAGATCTCACGTGCGGTCGTCCTGAATAGCGTTGCGACCTACAAATGTTCTTATTTTTGTTAGACACTTCGGTCTTTGTAAAGAACTTGAGTACAAGTCTTGTGTCTTCAATATGTGCAAGACTTGTATGTCTTTACTGTTCGTTAACTGTGTATTCGATGAATGAGTTGTTCAAATGTTATATATATATATTTTTCACCAAATATATATATATATGTTATCTTGTATCTTGTGAGTTGTATAGTCGGATCTAGTCCGCTGAATTTCGTGTCTTATATGTATCAATTGTATAGTTGTGTTTCCAATAATGGTATCATTGGGCCGAGCCCATGTTTTCAAGTTATTGGGCTTAAATAGTGTTGGGCCATAAATAGTGTTGGGCCTCAATAGTGTTGGGCCTGAATAGTGTTGGGCTTGAATAGTGTTGGGCTTTGGCCCATATGTTTGGTGTTTGGGCTTAGCCCACGAATTTATGTTAAGCCCATTATGAAGATAAGCCCATTAAGAAAAATAGTCCATTAAGCAATATAAGCCCATTTGTTATAAAAATAGCCCACTAGTATAATAAGCCCATTTGTTTTAAAAATTTAGCCCACTAGTAAGTGTAAGCCTTTCATTTTTATAAAAACCTTTTTATAAAAATTTACTAAGCATACTTTTTGGTAAATAAAAACATACTAGTTTTTATAAGTTTATAAACATCCGAAAATTTGTTATAGATAGCATATTTATATTTCGCGTCGAAAGATCGTCTAAACGTCGTAGTAACTCCTCGGATTGGCGATTCGTTTATGTATTCGTCCGCCGTCCGTTTTGACCATAAATGGTGTCCGATCCTTCGGATTGTCCGTACGTTGTTTTCAAGTGTTATTATGTGAAGTCTTGTAGGACTTTCGTTATAAAGTGTTTTGAGTTTAAATGTGACATTAGATACAAGTTCCTACTTTGATATATATAACTAATACATCAAGTAATACATGTCACAAAAATTGTCAAAATAACCAAATATATATTTTCTAAAAAAATATATATATATATTTCTCTTGTCTAAAATTAACCAAAAATGTTGTTACTTTATAAAATAAAGTTTTTATGAAAATGGCCATATAACCTTTGTATTTTTATCTTAACCATGTTTCATAAACATATCATTTTCTTTTTCTTTCAAATCATCATCAATTTACCCAACATCTTAACTAAACATACGAGACTTTTATAACATAATTTTTCAAGATGATATCCAAATCATGTAGGGTTTTAACCATGATCATTTCATATGCTAACAAGTTCAAAAACCAAGTTTAATTTTAGTTTTAACAACTTTTATAAAAATCTCTAGTTGTATGTTACTTTTTATAATCTTGTGAAAGTCTTGTTTTTAAATAAAAACCTTAAATACTTTCACAAGATCAATAGTTATGATCATCCATTTAATCCTTTATGTTAAAAACCCTTTAACATAAACATGTAAAATTTTTAGATCATATCTTACAACATCTTCTAACAATTTATTTGTATCATAATCATCATAGCAAGATCTAATATGCATATAACAAGTCTAAGATCACAATATAAACAAACATAAATATATCATGATTTTTATCTTTGCTTCTTTGTATTTTTCATGTTTATTATGTATGATTACTTGGTTATTATTAGTAATAATAACAATCATAAACATAATATTTGTATAAAAAATAGATATAGAAGCTTACTTCTAGCACTAGGCTAGGGATGATCTTAGAAGATTATTAAGAACTAAGAAGATGATGATCTTGATGGTAGAACACTTTTGTATGGATGAAAACCCTTCCTTTTACTTCCAAAAACTTTAGATCACCTTATGTTACTTGGAAATCCATATTGATCATGAAGGAAGTAATAAAAATAAATGGGTTTTTGAAGATGTTCTTGGTAATATGGATGAAGATGATGAGAGAGTTTACTTGTGAAAATGAAGGTGAAAAATGATGATAAGTGCTAGTAATTTCTTAGTGGTTAAGTGTTGGAACAAATCACCAATCTAATCCACTTGCATGTAATTTTAATATCTAGATATTTTAACAACATAAACAAGGGGGTGGGACCCCTTGTTCACGGTCACAAGGTGGGGGGGGGGTCTTGTATGGTGAAAATGTGTTAGTTATTTTCAAGACTTAAAATGAATTATAAAGATGTAAGTATTAAGGTGTTTAAGTTTTGCAATTTTCCGAGATGTTTCATGACCTAAAATGATCATAAACTAGCTTTATAAGACTAAAAAAATGTTCACTAGTTCGCTACTTGTGCCAAAATGTGGTTCGGCTAGATGTTTAGCGCTCGTTTCGCAAGTAAATAGTCAAAAGGTACGCTTATGGAAGTTATAGGGAAAATTTCCGTTATGTGTATAATTGATATTCCATAAGTATTTTTATATGAAATTGGTGCCTAAACATCAATTTTTGCATCTTGTAATAAAAATACAATTGCTGAATTTTGCGGAAAATTAATGAAATGGTCACTTTTAGCGCACTTCGGACAGTTTTTAGTGCTACCGGGCATTGGTAAAATATTAACCAAACCCTTGTATTCCCATATAGGGTTTAACATATAATTGATATTGGACTCTCATCCGAGTCCTTAAGATGTCATTTTAGATGTTTTCTGCGGATCCGGAGTTTTCGTCAGCACTCTAGTTCACTAGGCACTACTCTAGTTGCTTCGACGTATTGTTTACATTGTTTCAAAGGTAACAAATAAAAATGAATCATGTGCATCATAATTGAATATTCCATAAGTATTTTAAGATGTATATCATGTAATACGCTGTTCGAAGGTTCGAAATGCATAAAAATGTAGCTAAAAATGAGTACTTTAAGTGTAAGAAAGTTACCGAAAAGTGGCAGTTGTCACAGAAAACACTTGACAACCTCCTAGAAGCAGCTTTTCTTGCCAGCAGACCTTTCTCCATCAATTAGGAATCTGATGCTGTCACTAAACACATTCCTTAAATTGTAGCCATTTGATGAGTGTTTTTTTTGGTGTCTAATCCACATATATATCACCATTGCCCTTGATTTTCTTGATTGTATATCTCTAAAATGTCAACATATACACGTGTGATTTAGTCTACGAAGATTTTTCATTGCCGAGAACCTCGATCACAGAGTAAAAAAGGCGTAAGGTTAACAATGGTGTAAAATTAAAATGGGATATACTGGGCTAGTATTCGAGTTGCAGGAACAAGTACCAAACCAACCACCCAAGAATGGAATCGTCGAGCAAAAACACTTGACAACCTCCTAGTAGCAGCTTTTCTTGCCACCAGACCTTTCTCCATTAATTAGGAATCTGATGCTGTCACTAAACAAATTCCTTAAATTGTAGGCATTTGTTGAGTGTTTTTTTTTTTGGTGTCTAATCCGCGTATATATCACCATTGCCCTTGATTTCCTTGATTGTATATCTCTTAAATGTCAACATATACCCGTGTGAAAAGGCGTAAGGTTAACAATGGTGTAAAATTATAATGGGATATACCGGGCTAGGATTCGAGTTGTAGGAACAAGTGCCAAACCAACCACCCAAGAATGGAATCGTCGAGCGAAAACACTTGACAACCTCCAAGAAGCAGCTTTTCTTGCCACCAGACCTTTCTCCATCAATTAGGAATCTGATGTTGTCAATAAACACCTTTCTTAAAATGTAGCCATTTGTTGAGTGTTTTTTTTTGGTGTCTAATCTGCATATATATCACCATTGCCCTTGATTTTCATGATTGTATATCCCTTAAATGTCAACATATACACGTGTGATTTAGTTTACGATGATTTTTCATTGCCGAGAACCTCGATCAGAGAGTAAAAAAGGCGTAAGGTTAACAATGCTGTAAAATTAAAATGGGATATACCGGGATAGGATTCGAGTTGCAGGAACAAGTGCCAAACCAACCACCCAAGAATGGAATCGTCGAACGAAAACACTTGACAACCTCCTAGAAGCAGCTTTTCTTGCCACCAGACCTTTCTCCATCAATTAACAATCTGATGTTGTCACTAAACACATTCCTTATATTGTAGCCATTTGTTGAGTGTTTTTTTTGTGACTTATCCGCATATATATCACCATTGCCCTTACGCCTTCTTGATCCTATATCTCTTAAATGTCAACATATACACGTGTGATTTAGTTTACGAAGAATTTTCATTGCCAAGAACCTCGATCAGAGAGTAAAAAAGGCGTAAGGTTCACAATGGTGCAAAATTAAAATGGGATATACCGGGCTAGGAATCGAGTTGAAGGAACAAGTGCCAAACCAACCACCCAAGAATGGAATCGTCGAGCGAAAACACTTGACACCCTCCTAGAAGCAGCTTCTCTTGCCACCAGACCTTTCTCCATCAATTAGGAATCTGATGCTGTCACTAAACACATTCCTTAAATTGTAGCCATTTGTTGAGTGTTTTTTTTGGTGTCTAATCTGCATATATATCACCATTGCCCTTGATTTTCTTGATTATATATCTCTTAAATGTCAAAATATACACGTGTGATTTAGTTTACGAAGATTTTTCATTGCCGAGAACCACGATCAGAGAGTAAAAAAGGCGTAAGGTTAACAATGCTGTAAAATTAAAATGGGATATAACGGGGCTAGGATTCGAGTTGCAGGAACAAGTGCCAATACAAACACCCAAGAATGGAATCGTTGAGCAAAAATATTTGACAACCTCCTAGAAGCAGTTTTTCTTCCCACCAGACCTTTCTCCATCAATTAGGAATCTGATGCTGTCACTAAACACATACCTTAAGTTGTAGCCATTGTTGAGTGTTTTTTTTTTGTGTCCAATCTGCATATATATCACCATTGCACTTGATTTTCTTGATTGTATATCTCTTATATGTCAACATATACAGATGTGATTTAGTTTACGAAGATTTTTCATTGCCAAGAACCTCGATCAGAGAGTAAAAAAGGCGTAAGGTTAACAATGGTGTAAAATTAAAATGGGATATATCGGGCCAGGATTAGAGTTCAGGAACAAGTGCCATTCCAACCACCCAATAATGGAATCGTCGAGCAAAAACACTTGACAACCTCCTAGAAGCAGCTTTTCTTGCCACCAGACCTTTCTCAATCAATTAGGAATCTGATGCTGTCACTAAACACATTCCTTAAATTGTAGCCATTTGTTGAGTGTTTTTTTGGTGTCTAATCTGCATATATATGACCATTGCACTTGATTTTCTTGATTGTATATCTCTTAAATGTCAACATATACACGTGTGATTTAGTTTACGGATATTTTTCATTGCCGAGAACCTCGATCAGAGAGTAAAAAAGGCGTAAGGTTAACAATGGTGTAAAATTAAAATAGGATATACCGGGCTAGGAATCGAGTTGCAGGAACAAGTGCCAAACCAACCACCCAAGAATGGAATCGTCGAGCGAAAACACTTGACACCCTCCTAGAAGCACCTTCTCTTGCCACCAGACCTTTCTCCATCAATTAGGAATCTGATGCTGTCACTAAACACATTCCTTAAATTGTAGCCATTTGTTGAGTGTTTTTTTTGGTGTCTAATCTGCATATATATCACCATTGCCATTGATTTTCTTGAGTATATATCTCTTAAATGTCAAAATATACACGTGTGATTTAGTTTACGAAGATTTTTCATTGCCGAGAACCTCGATCAGAGAGTAAAAAAGGCGTAAGGTTAACAATGCTGTAAAATTAAAATGGGATATACCGGGCTAGGATTCGAGTTGCAGGAACAAGTGCCAATACAAACACCCAAGAATGGAATCGTCGAGCAAAAATATTTGACAACCTCCTAGAAGCAGTTTTTCTTCCCACCAGACCTTTCTCCATCAATTAGGAATCTGATGCTGTCACTAAACACATACCTTAAGTTGTAGCCATTGTTGAGTGTTTTTTTTTGTGTCCAATCTGCATATATATCACCATTGCACTTGATTTTCTTGATTGTATATCTCTTAAATGTCAACATATACACGTGTGATTTAGTTTACGAAGATTTTTCATTGCCAAGAACCTCGATCAGAGAGTAAAAAAGGCGTAAGGTAAACAATGGTGTAAAATTAAAATGGGATATATTGGGCTAGGATTCGAGTTGCAGGAATAAGTGCCAAACCAACCACCCAAGAATGGAATCGTCGAGCGAAAACACTTGACAACCTCCTAGAAGCAGCTTTTCTTGCCACTAGACCTTTCTCCATCAATTAGGAATCTGATGCTGTCATTAAACACATTCCTTAAATTGTAGCCATTTGTTGAGTGTTTTTTTTTTGTGTCTAATCTGCATATATATCACCATTGCCCTTGATTTTCTTGATTGTATGTCTCTTAAATGTCAACATATACACGTGTGATTTAGTTTACGAAGATTTTTCATTGCCGAGAACCTCGATCGGAGAGCAAAAATGGCGTAAGGTTAACAATGGTGTAAAATTAAAATAGGATATACCGGGCTAGGATTCGAGTTACAAGAACAAGTGCCAAACCAACCACCCAAGAATGGAATCGTCGAGCGAAAACACTTGATAACCTCCTAGAAGCATCTTTTCTTGCCACCAGACCTTTCTCCATCAATTAGGAATCTGATACTGTCACTAAACACATTCCTTAAATTGTAGCCATTTGTTGAGTGTTTTTTTTTGGTGTCTAATATGCATATATATCACCGTTGCCCATGATTTTCTTGATTGTATATCTCTTAAATGTTAACATATACATGTGTGATTTAGTTTACGAAGATTTTTCATTGCCAAGAACCTCGATCAGAGAGTAAAAAAGGCATAAGGTTAACAATGGTGTAAAATTAAAATGGGATATATTGGGCTAGGATTCGAGTTGCAGGAACAAGTGCCAAACCAACCACCCAAGAATGGAATCGTCGAGCGAAAACACTTGACAACCTCCTAGAAGCAGCTTTTCTTGCCACCAGAGCTTTCTCCATCAATTAGGAATCTGATGCTGTCACTAAACACATTCCTTAAATTGTAGCTATTTGTTGAGTGTTTTTTTTGGTGTCTAATCTGCATATATATAACCATTGCCCTTGATTTTCTTGATTGTATATCTCTTAAATGTCAAAATATACACGTGTGATTTAGTTTACGAAGATTTTTCATTGCCGAGAACCTCGATCAGAGAGTAAAAAGGGCATAAGGTTAACAATGGTGTAAAATTAAAATGGGATATATCGGGCCAGGATTCGAGTTGCAGGAACAAGTGCCAAACCAACCACCCAAGAATGGAATCGTCGAGCGAAAACACTTGACAACCTCCTAGAAGCAGCTTTTCTTGCCACCAGACCTTTCTCCATAAATTAGGAATCTGATGCTGTCACTAAACACATTCCTTAAATTGTAGCCATTTGTTGAGTGTTTTTTTTTGTGTCTAATCTGCATATATATAAGCATTGCCCTTGATTTACTTAATTGTATATCTCTTAAATGTCAACATATACACATGTGATTTAGTTTACGAAGATTTTTCATTGCCGAGAACCTCGATCAGAGAGTAAAAAAGGCGTAAGGTTAACAATGGTGTAAAATTAAAATGGGATATATCGGGCCAGGATTAGAGTTCAGGAACAAGTGCCATACCAACCACCCAATAATGGAATCGTCGAGCAAAAACACTTGACAACCTCCTAGAAGCAGCTTTTCTTGCCACCAGACCTTTCTCAATCAATTAGGAATCTGATGCTGTCACTAAACACATTCCTTAAATTGTAGCCATTTGTTGAGTGTTTTTTTGGTGTCTAATCTGCATATATATCACCATTGCACTTGATTTTCTTGATTGTATATCTCTTAAATGTCAACATATACACGTGTGATTTAGTTTACGAATATTTTTCATTGCCGAGAACCTCGATCAGAGAGTAAAAAAGGCGTAAGGTTAACAATGGTGTAAAATTAAAATAGGATATATCGGGCAAGGATTCGAGTTGCAGGAACAAGTGCCAAACCAACCACCCAAGAATGGAATCGTCGAGCGAAAACACTTGACACCCTCCTAGAAGCAGCTTCTCTTGCCACCAGACCTTTCTCCATTAATTAGGAATCTGATGCTGTCACTAAACACATTCCTTAAATTGTAGCCATTTGTTGAGTGTTTTTTTTTGTGTCTAATCTGCATATATATCACCATTGCCATTGATTTTCTTGAGTATATATCTCTTAAATGTCAAAATATACACGTGTGATTTAGTTTACGAAGATTTTTCATTGCCGAGAACCTCGATCAGAGAGTAAAAAAGGCGTAAGGTTAACAATGCTGTAAAATTAAAATGGGATATACCGGGCTAGGATTCGAATTGCAGGAACAAGTGCCAATACAAACACCCAAGAATGGAATCGTCGAGCAAAAATATTTGACATCCTCCTAGAAGCAGTTTTTCTTCCCACCAGACCTTTCTCCATCAATTAGGAATCTGATGCTATCACTAAACACATACCTTAAGTTGTAGCCATTGTTGAGTGTTTTTTTTTGTGTCCAATCTGCATATATATCACCATTGCACTTGATTTTCTTGATTGTATATCTCTTAAATGTCAACATATACACGTGTGATTTAGTTTACGAAGATTTTTCATTGCCAAGAACCTCGATCAGAGAGTAAAAAAGGCGTAAGGTTAACAATGGTGTAAAATTAAAATGGGATATATTGGGCTAGGATTCGAGTTGCAGGAATAAGTGCCAAACCAACCACCCAAGAATGGAATCGTCGAGCGAAAACACTTGACAACCTCCTAGAAGCAGCTTTTCTTGCCACCAGACCTTTCTCCATCAATTAGGAATCTGATGCTGTCATTAAACACATTCCTTAAATTGTAGCCATTTGTTGAGTGTTTTTTTTTTGTGTCTAATCCGCATATATATCACCATTGCCCTTGATTTTCTTGATTGTATGTCTCTTAAATGTCAACATATACACGTGTGATTTAGTTTACGAAGATTTTTCATTGCCGAGAACCTCGATCGGAGAGCAAAAATGGCGTAAGGTTAACAATGGTGTAAAATTAAAATAGGATATACCGGGCTAGGATTCGAGTTACAGGAACAAGTGCCAAACCAACCACCCAAGAATGGAATCGTCGAGCGAAAACACTTGATAACCTCCTAGAAGCATCTTTTCTTGCCACCAGACCTTTCTCCATCAATTAGGAATCTGATACTGTCACTAAACACATTCCTTAAATTCTAGCCATTTGTTGAGTGTTTTTTTTTGGTGTCTAATATGCATATATATCACCGTTGCCCATGATTTTCTTGATTGTATATCTCTTAAATGTTAACATATACATGTGTGATTTAGTTTACGAAGATTTTTCATTGCCAAGAACCTCGATCAGAGAGTAAAAAAGGCATAAGGTTAACAATGGTGTAAAATTAAAATGGGATATATTGGGCTAGGATTCGAGTTGCAGGAACAAGTGCCAAACCAACCACCCAAGAATGGAATCGTCGAGCGAAAACACTTGACAACCTCCTAGAAGCAGCTTTTCTTGCCCCCAGACCTTTCTCCATCAATTAGGAATCTGATGCTGTCACTAAACACATTGCTTAAATTGTAGCTATTTGTTGAGTGTTTTTTTTGGTGTCTAATCTGCATATATATAACCATTGCCCTTGATTTTCTTGATTGTATATCTCTTAAATGTCAAAATATACACGTGTGATTTAGTTTACGAAGATTTTTCATTGCCGAGAACCTCGATCAGAGAGTAAAAAGGGCATAAGGTTAACAATGGTGTAAAATTAAAATGGGATATATCGGGCCAGGATTCGAGTTGCAGGAACAAGTGCCAAACCAACCACCCAAGAATGGAATCGTCGAGCGAAAACACTTGACAACCTCCTAGAAGCAGCTTTTCTTGCCACCAGACCTTTCTCCATAAATTAGGAATCTGATGCTGTCACTAAACACATTCCTTAAATTGTAGCCATTTGTTGAGTGTTTTTTTTTTTGTGTCTAATCTGCATATATATAAGCATTGCCCTTGATTTTCTTGATTGTATATCTCTTAAATGTCAACATATACACATGTGATTTAGTTTACGAAGATTTTTCATTGCCGAGAACCTCGATCAGAGAGTAAAAAAGGCGTAAGGTTAACAATGGTGTAAAATTAAAATGGGATATATCGGGCCAGGATTAGAGTTCAGGAACAAGTGCCATACCAACCACCCAATAATGGAATCGTCGAGCAAAAACACTTGACAACCTCCTAGAAGCAGCTTTTCTTGCCACCAGACCTTTCTCAATCAATTAGGAATCTGATGCTGTCACTAAACACATTCCTTAAATTGTAGCCATTTGTTGAGTGTTTTTTTGGTGTCTAATCTGCATATATAGCACCATTGCACTTGATTTTCTTGATTGTATATCTATTAAATGTCAACATATACACGTGTGATTTAGTTTACGAATATTTTTCATTGCCGAGAACCTCGATCAGAGAGTAAAAAAGGCGTAAGGTTAACAATGGTGTAAAATTAAAATATGATATATCGGGCAAGGATTCGAGTTGCAGGAACAAGTGCCAAACCAACCATCCAAGAATGGAATCGTCGAGCGAAAACACTTGACACCCTCCTAGAAGCAGCTTCTCTTGCCACCAGACCTTTCTCCATCAATTAGGAATCTGATGCTGTCACTAAACACATTCCTTAAATTGTAGCCATTTGTTGAGTGTTTTTTTTGGTGTCTAATCTGCATATATATCACCATTGCCATTGATTTTCTTGAGTATATATCTCTTAAATGTCAAAATATACACGTGTGATTTAGTTTACGAAGATTTTTCATTGCCGAGAACCTCGATCAGAGAGTAAAAAAGGCGTAAGGTTAACAATGCTGTAAAATTAAAATGGGATATACCGGGCTAGGATTCGAGTTGCAGGAACAAGTGCCAATAAAAACACCCAAGAATGGAATCGTCGAGCAAAAATATTTGACAACCTCCTAGAAGCAGTTTTTCTTCCCACCAGACCTTTCTCCATCAATTAGGAATCTGATGCTGTCACTAAACACATACCTTAAGTTGTAGCCATTGTTGAGTGTTTTTTTTTGTGTCCAATCTGCATATATAACACCATTGCACTTGATTTTCTTGATTGTATATCTCTTAAATGTCAACATATACACGTGTGATTTAGTTTACGAAGATTTTTCATTGCCAAGAACCTCGATCAGAGAGTAAAAAAGGCGTAAGGTTAACAATGGTGTAAAATTAAAATGGGATATATTGGGCTAGGATTCGAGTTGCAGGAATAAGTGCCAAACCAACCACCCAAGAATGGAATCGTCGAGCGAAAACACTTGACAACCTCCTAGAAGCAGCTTTTCTTGCCACCAGACCTTTCTCCATCAATTAGGAATCTGATGCTGTCATTAAACACATTCCTTAAATTGTAGCCATTTGTTGAGTGTTTTTTTTTTGTGTCTAATCCGCATATATATCACCATTGCCCTTGATTTTCTTGATTGTATGTCTCTTAAATGTCAACATATACACGTGTGATTTAGTTTACGAAGATTTTTCATTGCCGAGAACCTAGATCGGAGAGCAAAAATGGCGTAAGGTTAACAATGGTGTAAAATTAAAATAGGATATACCGGGCTAGGATTCGAGTTACAGGAACAAGTGCCAAACCAACCACCCAAGAATGGAATCGTCGAGCGAAAACACTTGATAACCTCCTAGAAGCATCTTTTCTTGCCACCAGACCTTTCTCCATCAATTAGGAATCTGATACTGTCACTAAACACATTCCTTAAATTGTAGCCATTTGTTGAGTGTTTTTTTTGGTGTCTAATATGCATATATATCACCGTTGCCCATGATTTTCTTGATTGTATATCTCTTAAATGTTAACATATACATGTGTGATTTAGTTTACGAAGATTTTTCATTGCCAAGAACCTCGATCAGAGAGTAAAAAAGGCATAAGGTTAACAATGGTGTAAAATTAAAATGGGATATATTGGGCTAGGATTCGAGTTGCAGGAACAAGTGCCAAACCAACCACCCAAGAATGGAATCGTCGAGCGAAAACACTTGACAACCTCCTAGAAGCAGCTTTTCTTGCCACCAGACCTTTCTCCATCAATTAGAAATCTGATGCTGTCACTAAACACATTCCTTAAATTGTAGCTATTTGTTGAGTGTTTTTTTTTGGTGTCTAATCTGCATATATATAACCATTGCCCTTGATTTTCTTGATTGTATATCTCTTAAATGTCAAAATATACACGTGTGATTTAGTTTACGAAGATTTTTCATTGCCGAGAACCTCGATCAGAGAGTAAAAAGGGCATAAGGTTAACAATGGTGTAAAATTAAAATGGGATATATCGGGCCAGGATTCGAGTTGCAGGAACAAGTGCCAAACCAACCACCCAAGAATGGAATCGTCGAGCGAAAACACTTGACAACCTCCTAGAAGCAGCTTTTCTTGCCACCAGACCTTTCTCCATAAATTAGGAATCTGATGCTGTCACTAAACACATTCCTTAAATTGTAGCCATTTGTTGAGTGTTTTTTTTTTGTGTCTAATCTGCATATATATAAGCATTGCCCTTGATTTTCTTGATTGTATATCTCTTAAATGTCAACATATACACATGTGATTTAGTTTACGAAGATTTTTCATTGCCGAGAACCTCGATCAGAGAGTAAAAAAGGCGTAAGGTTAACAATGGTGTAAAATTAAAATGGGATATATCGGGCCATGATTAGAGTTCAGGAACAAGTGCCATACCAACCACCCAATAATGGAATCGTCGAGCAAAAACACTTGACAACCTCCTAGAAGCAGCTTTTCTTGCCACCAGACCTTTCTCAATCAATTAGGAATCTGATGCTGTCACTAAACACATTCCTTAAATTGTAGCCATTTGTTGCGTGTTTTTTTGGTGTCTAATTTGCATATATATCACCATTGCAATTGATTTTCTTGATTGTATATCTCTTAAATGTCAACATATACACGTGTGATTTAGTTTACGAATATTTTTCATTGCCGAGAACCTCGATCAGAGAGTAAAAAAGGCGTAAGGTTAACAATGGTGTAAAATTAAAATAGGATATATCGGGCAAGGATTCGAGTTGCAGGAACAAGTGCCAAACCAACCACCCAAGAATGGAATCGTCGAGCGAAAACACTTGACACCCTCCTAGAAGCAGCTTCTCTTGCCACCAGACCTTTCTCCATCAATTAGGAATCTGATGCTGTCACTAAACACATTCCTTAAATTGTATCCATTTGTTGAGTGTTTTTTTTGGTGTCTAATCTGCATATATATCACCATTGCCATTGATTTTCTTGAGTATATATCTCTTAAATGTCAAAATATACACGTGTGATTTAGTTTACGAAGTTTTTCATTGCCGAGAACCTCGATCAGAGAGTAAAAAAGCGTAAGGTTAACAATGCTGTAAAATTAAAATGGGATATACCGGGCTAGGATTCGAGTTGCAGGAACAAGTGCCAATACAAACACCCAAGAATGGAATCGTCGAGCAAAAATATTTGACAACCTCCTAGAAGCAGTTTTTCTTCCCACCAGACCTTTCTCCATCAATTAGGAATCTGATGCTGTCACTAAACACATACCTTAAGTTGTAGCCATTGTTGAGTGTTTTTTTTTGTGTCCAGTCTGCATATATATCTCCATTGCACTTGATTTTCTTGATTGTATATCTCCTAAATGTCAACATATACACGTGTGATTTAGTTTACGAAGATTTTTCATTGCCAAGAACCTCGATCAGAGAGCAAAAAAGGCGTAAGGTTAACAATGGTGTAAAATTAAAATGGGATATATTGGGCTAGGATTCGAGTTGCCGGAATAAGTGCCAAACCAACCACCCAAGAATGGAATCGTCGAGCGAAAACACTTGACAACCTCCTAGAAGCAGCTTTTCTTGCCACCAGACCTTTCTCCATCAATTAGGAATCTGATGCTGTCATTAAACACATTCCTTAAATTGTAGCCATTTGTTGAGTGTTTTTTTTTTGTGTCTAATCCGCATATATATCACCATTGCCCTTGATTTTCTTGATTGTATGTCTCTTAAATGTCAACATATACACGTGTGATTTAGTTTACGAAGATTTTTCATTGCCGAGAACCTCGATCGGAGAGCAAAAATGGCGTAAGGTTAACAATGGTGTAAAATTAAAATAGGATATACCGGGCTAGGATTCGATTTACAGGAACAAGTGCCAAACCAACCACCCAAGAATGGAATCGTCGAGCGAAAACACTTGATAACCTCCTAGAAGCATCTTTTCTTGCCACCAGACCTTTGTCCATCAATTAGGAATCTGATACTGTCACTAAACACATTCCTTAAATTGTAGCCATTTGTTGAGTGTTTTTTTTTGGTGTCTAATATGCATATATATCACCGTTGCCCATGATTTTCTTGATTGTATATCTCTTAAATGTTAACATATACATGTGTGATTTAGTTTACGAAGATTTTTCATTGCCAAGAACCTCGATCAGAGAGTAAAAAAGGCATAAGGTTAACAATGGTGTAAAATTAAAATGGGATATATTGGGCTAGGATTCGAGTTGCAGGAACAAGTGCCAAACCAACCACCCAAGAATGAAATCGTCGAGCGAAAACACTTGACAACCTCCTAGAAGCAGCTTTTCTTGCCACCAGACCTTTCTCCATCAATTAGGAATCTGATGCTCTCACTAAACACATTCCTTAAATTGTAGCTATTTGTTGAGTGTTTTTTTTGGTGTCTAATCTGCATATATATAACCATTGCCCTTGATTTTCTTGATTGTATATCTCTTAAATGTCAAAATATACACGTGTGATTTAGTTTACGAAGATTTTTCATTGCCGAGAACCTCGATCAGAGAGTAAAAAGGGCATAAGGTTAACAATAGTGTAAAATTAAAATGGGATATATCGGGCCAGGATTCGAGTTGCAGGAACAAGTGCCAAACCAACCACCCAAGAATGGAATCGTCGAGCGAAAACACTTGACAACCTTCTAGAAGCAGCTTTTCTTGCCACCAGACCTTTCTCCATAAATTAGGAATCTGATGCTGTCACTAAACACATTCCTTAAATTGTAGCCATTTGTTGAGTGTTTTTTTTTGTGTCTAATCTGCATATATATAAGCATTGCCCTTGATTTTCTTGATTGTATATCTCTTAAATGTCAACATATACACATGTGATTTAGTTTACGAAGATTTTTCATTGCCGAGAACCTCGATCAGAGAGTAAAAAAGGCGTAAGGTTAACAATGGTGTAAAATTAAAATGGGATATATCGGGCCAGGATTAGAGTTCAGGAACAAGTGCCATACCAACCACCCAATAATGGAATCGTCGAGAAAAAACACTTGACAACCTCCTAGAAGCAGCTTTTCTTGCCACCAGACCTTTCTCAATCAATTAGGAATCTGATGCTGTCACTAAACACATTCCTTAAATTGTAGCCATTTGTTGAGTGTTTTTTTGGTGTCTAATCTGCATATATATCACCATTGCACTTGATTTTCTTGATTGTATATCTCTTAAATGTCAACATATACACGTGTGATTTAGTTTACAAATATTTTTCATTGCCGAGAACCTCGATTAGAGAGTAAAAAAGGCGTAAGGTTAACAATGGTGTAAAATTAAAATAGGATATATCGGGCAAGGATTCGAGTTGCAGGAACAAGTGCCAAACCAACCACCCAAGAATGGAATCGTTGAGCGAAAACACTTGACAACCTCCTAGAAGCAGCTTTTCTTGCCACCAGACCTTTCTCCATCAATTAGGAATCTGATGCTATAACTAAACACATTCCTTAAAATGTAGCCATTTGTTGAGTGTTTTTTGGTGTCTAATTGATGTGTGCAAAATGCAACATATAAATTACATCAAATGAGGCATAAAACTAACCCTTTTTAAGTACTAATATTGGAAAAAGAGTGTTTTTGTCTTCCTTTTGTATTTTCAGGATTAAATGAGCTCAAAAACACATAAGAAGCAAAAAGACAGCTAAATCTAACATAAATACAAGGAAAGGAACATAAGTGGACTGCCCGACCCCTCAACGGCATCTTCCCAAGCAAAATAGAGAAGGCAGAAGTCTGAACACGCCCCGTGCTCAGCCAGCACGGGGCCGTGCCCAAGAAGCAGCAGAAAAGACAAACCTATAGAAGCTTCTATTGCCCACCACGGGGCCGTGCCCAGTGAACACGGGGGCGTGGCGAAAGTACAGCAGGCGCATTAATTGTAATTGCGAATTACAATTAATGAGGAGAGAGAGTGTCAGACAGGCACGGGGCCGTGCCCAGCTCTCTGTTCAGCCTATAAATAGGAGTGCTTGGATTCATTTCAACCCATCTCTTGGCATACCACCTCTCTCACACTTCATCCACCATACACCACCATCACAACACCATCATCCACCACCATCATCCATTGTCCATCATAGAGTGTGTGAGTCGTCTCGGGATCCAAGATTGATCGTAAGAGTTCTTGACAATCAAGGCCATGTTTGCCTAAGTCTCTTACATCACTTGGTGAAGACAAAGTGTCTAGTATAATACTTTTTATTTCTAATCTTTTGCACTTTTTATTTGGTTTTGTATTAATGACTTTAATAACTAGTTACTTATGTTGAAGGTGATCTTTCCTTATCGTTTGTCCGTGGTGTCTTGGCATTATTTTACTGTCTATATAAAATAAAAGATTTTCACCATTCATATCTCCACGGTCTATATGGAGGTATGTTGGCTACCTGGTCGGGGGTTAAGGGAACGGTTTGGTAAAGGTCTTGCCATTGTTCAGCGTTTAGAGGTCCTGCAATGGACCTGGGTCAAATTTAGTAGGACCTCCTTCAATGCTTCACGGTATTGGATGGCGAGGGTCCAAACTCTTTGATCCCCTCATAAGTTAACTACTATTAATACTATAACCCGACTATTTAGGACTGTATCCCTGCTGACTCAGACTACTTAGTCGAGGGTAACGTCACCGCCAAAAGCGGGGCCTACCATAATACTGTGTTAATAACTTAATTCATTATCTTCCAATAATCCACCCTTTTAGGATTGTATCCTTGCTGACTCAAACTATTGGGGTGAGGGTAACGTCACCTTCAAAAGAGGGGCCTACTACAATAACTAAGATAATCTCTTAATTATGTGCAAAAGTGCGGAAATAATCAAAGGTTATACTAGATACGAGTCGGAACCAAGTGATTCATCTTGTCTATCTGTTTTTATTTTATTTTTATTTTCAGCATTTTAGTTAGTTTTTATTTTTCTTAGTTTAAAACATTTTTCTAAACTTTTTATTTTGATTAGACATTGAGGATAAACCGGTACTAAAAGCTCTTGTGTCCTTGGACGACCTCGGTATCTTACCAACGCTATACTACGCTCACGATGGGTGCACTTGCCCATATGTGTGTTTAGTGTTAGTAAAATATCATGTTTTATAAATTTAAAACTTGGCTAAAAATAAGTGTTAAAAGGGCTTAAAATATACACCTAATAAATATAACACTTCACCGCACATCAAGTTTTTTTGGCGCCGCTGCCGGGGACACAAGGATTTTAAGAAAGCTTAAAATCGACGGCCTAATCAGTTTTTCAAAACCTTTTTAAAAACGCACGCACATTTTTCTGCATTTTAGTTTAGTTTTGCATTTACAGTAACCTGTACACGGGGCCGTGTTCACTGAACACGGGGCCGTGCTGCACATTTTCATAAAAACACCCAGTAACAGAAGCTTGAACACGGGCCGTGCTCACTGAACACGCCCCGTGCTCAACGAAATCAGTAAAATTAATTAAAACGCCCAGATACAGATCCTGAACACGGGGCCGTGCTCACTGAACACTGGGCCGTGTCCAGCCTCTGTTTCCGTTTTTCTTTTTGTTTTCTGATCTCGAGACTCGGTTGTGGTCTGCTGAGTGATTCTTATGGATCAATACTCAGGAGGTTACAACTACACCTATGAGGAGGATGATTATAGGGGTAATTATTGCACCAATTGTCGTAATGCACGCTCGATTCAAAATAATCACTCATATCAACCATCCAATTCATACACCTACTATGAGGAGCCCAGGTACGAGCCATCAACTTCATACACATCCTATGAAGACCAAAGGTGTGAACCTCCTCCCTCATACTCATATTTTGATGAACCAAGGTATGAGCCTTCGTACTCATACTTTGAGGAACCAAGATATGAGCCACCACCCTCATATGCTTATTATGAGGAACCTTGGTGTGAACAACCCACCTCATATGAGTATTATGAAGAGCAAAATTACGAACCTTATCCATCATATGCTTACAATGAAGAACAGTGGTGCGAACCATCGACTTCATATGAGTATTATGAGGAACAAAGGGTCGAACAACCGGATTCAAGCTTAGAAAATTCTGATTCTTTTTCTATAACCGAAGTGACCGATAGGATATTAGAACACATTAGAGTTATCGATCAATGTATAAAAGAAGCTCGCGCAAGGGAAGAGGAGTCCCGCGCAAGAGAAGAGTTAAAAAAAAGAAGAGTTAACTGAAAATATAAAAATGGAAGAACAAATAAGTGAAAAACCGACACATGAATTAAACAACGAAAAAGGTGAGTCCGACAACGTTAAAATTCAAGAAGAGTCTAATTTTGAAGAAATTAATCTCTTGTCACCTTCTTTCGAAAATCATTGTTTAGTACCCACTCATGCTAAGTTTTTAAAAGAGTTAAACACTAACACTAAAATTGACGAAACGGTAAGTGTTAAGTTAACTAATGATCAAACCTCACTAATAAAAGAAGACCCATTTGAAATTAACATTACACCGGTTCCTTGTTTCTTTCAAAATTCGTTTATTAGTAATGTCACCATTGATAAAGATCTTTGTGTTAACATAATGCCTAACTACATTTTCGAAAAATTAATTATTAGTGATTTTTCTCCACTTCAAATACCCATTTTTCTATCCAATCGGAAAGTAATAAAATCAATCGGTATAGTTGAAGATGTCCTGGTTCAAACAAATCAAATGGTAATCCCAACCGACTTTGTCATCCTCGATGACGCTCCTCTAGTGTTGGGAAGACCATTTGTAAAAACTCACGAAGCTTTGAAAAACCGGAAGTTCAACAATCTACCTCTTCAATTAGGGGCATTTAAAAGAAGTGTCGATCTCGAACGATCAATGAAATATCCATTCGGCAATAATGACCCCCTAATTGAAGATGAAGATGAACCACCCGATACAAGTGAAGAGATTGACCACTTTGTTGAAGAAGAGGTCGCCATAGAACAAACTTTTAAAGTTCTTGATCGAAATGAGCAACCAAATAAGGAGTCTCCTAAAGACCCACCTCTTGAGCTCAAAGAACTTCCAAAAGGTTTGGAATATGCTTTTCTAGACAAAGATGGTAATTTACCGGTAATTATTTCGTCTAAATTAGATAACCTAGAAAAAGAAAAATTAATTAATCTTTTGAAAAAACACAAAAATGCAATAGCTTGGAAACTTGTAGACATAAAAGGAATTAGTCCTTCTATGTGCACACACAAAATTTTGATGAATGATGACTACAAATCGGTCATACAACCACAACGTCGAGTAAATCCAAATGTTCAAGAAGTGGTTAAAAACGAAGTCATCAAGCTACTTGACGCCGGACTTATCTATCCTATCTCCGATAGTCCTTGGGTAAGTCCCGTCCAAGTAGTCCCAAAGAAAGGAGGTATGACGGTAATAACTAACGAAAAGAATGAACTAATACCAACAAGAACCGTCACAGGGTGGAGAGTATGTATAGATTATAGAAGATTAAATGAAGCAACAATAAAGGATCATTTTCCTTTACCCATCATTGATCAAATGTTAGAAAGATTATCCGGTCCTAAATTTTATTATTTCTTGGATGGTTTTTCAGGTTACTTTCAAATCCCGATAGCACCCTAAGACCAAGAAAAGACAACTTTCACATGTCCCTATGGAACTTTTGCTTATCGACGCATGCCGTTTGGTCTATGTAATGCCCCAGCAACATTCCAACGTTGCATGGTAGCCATTTTCCATGACATGATAGAAAAGACAATGGAAGTCTTCATGGACGACTTTTCTATCTTTGGGGATTCATATGACCAATGCCTCGATAACCTTGAACGAATGCTATCCCGATGTGAGGAAACTAACCTCGCCCTTAATTGGGAAAAATGTCATTTCATGGTAACGGAGGGAATAGTTCTCGGTCACAAGATCTCAAGCGAAGGAATGGAGGTGGATCGAGCCAAAATAGATACCATTTCTAGATTACTACCTCCATCCTCCGTACGAGCTATCAGAAGTTTCCTAGGGCATGCCGGATTTTATAGATGATTTATCAAAGACTTTTCAAAAATCTCAAGGCCTCTAACGAAGTTACTTGAAAAAGATGCTCCATTCATCTTTGACAAGGATTGCAATCAAGCATTTCTAACCCTAAAGGAAATGTTGGTCAACGCACCTATCATGATAGCGCCTGATTGGAAATTTCCTTTCGAAATCATGTGTGATGCCAGTGACTTTGCAGTTGGAGCTGTCTTGGGACAGAGAAAAGAAAAGCATTTCCACCCAATCTATTATGCTAGTAAAACACTTAATGATGCACAAGAAAATTACACAACAACTGAAAAAGAATTACTAGCTGTGGTATTTGCTTTTGATAAATTTCGTTCTTATCTTGTTCTTTCTAAAACTATAGTCTATACAGACCATGCAGCCATTCGATATCTCTTCAGAAGCAAGACGCAAAACCACGTTTGATTAGGTGGATTCTACTCCTCCAAGAATTTGACATTGAAATCAAGGACAAAAGAGGAGCAGAAAATACCGCAGCAGATCATCTTTCACGCTTAGAAGACCCAGCTTTAGAGGCAACCAGGGACGAGCAAATCAACGAAAATTTTCCAACTGAGTCCCTGGAAATGGTGGAATACAAGGAAGAACCATGGTACGCCGACTATGCTAACTACCTAGCTAGCGGTATAGTCGCAAAAGGATGGCCACATCATCAAAGAAAAAAATTCTTTGCCAATGTGAAACACTACTTTTGGGAAAATCCATATCTTTTCAAAATGTGTGCCGACCAACTCGTCAGACGATGCGTACATGGTAGTGAAGCACGAAGAATTCTCCGCCATTGTCATGAAGGTCCATACGGAGGACATCATGGTGCTGCTAGTACCGCACGAAAGGTATTCGATTCAGGATTTTATTGGCCAACCATTTACAAAGACGCTCAAAGTCTTGTAAAAACATGTGATGCTTGCCAGAGAACAGGTAATATTTCTTCCAAAAACGTAATGCCACAAAATGGCATTCTTGTTTGTGAAATTTTTGATGTGTGGGGACTCGACTTTATGGGACCCTTCCCACCATCGAAAGGAAAGAAATATATACTTGTGGTAGTAGATTACTTGTCTAAATGGGCCGAGGCCGAAGCACTTCCAACAAATGATGGAAGAGTCGTGGTAAGATTTCTGAAAAAATTATTCTCTCGTTTTGGCACACCTAAAGCTTTAATAAGTGATAGAGGTACCCATTTTTGCAACCATCAACTTGAAATTTTTTTAACAAGATATGGGGTCTATCACCGGGTTTCAACAGCATATCACCCTCAAACAAACGGACAAGCCGAAGTGACTAATAGAGGTTTAAAACGAATACTCGAAAAAACCGTAGGGTTAAATAAAAAGGAATGGGCTGATAAATTAGATGATGCTTTATGGGCTTTTCGAACTGCTTATAAAACAACAATAGGTACAACCCCGTATAAGCTAGTCTATGGAAAAAGTTGTCATTTGCCAGTAGAAATTGCACACAAAGCCTACTGGGCAATCAAAAATGTAAACTTGGATTTAGAATTTGCTGGTAAAAATGGATTTTATCAAGTAAATGAATTAGAAGAGCTTAGGAATTATGCATACTCAAACTCTGAAATTTATAAGGAAAGAATGAAAAATTTGCATGACAAACATATTAAACCTAATGAATTTCGGGTAGGGGATCTAGTTCTTTTGTTTAATTCACGACTTCGATTGTTTCCTGGTAAATTAAAGTCTAGGTGGTCAGGACCTTTTTCCATCACCCACATTTTTCCACACGGTGCAGTAGAAATTAAATCTCGAAATGGGCCACCATTTAAAGTCAATGGCCAACGGCTGAAACTCTATCAAGGATTCATTGAGGATGAGGAAGAAGAGATCTCGCTTCAAACAGTGGAAGAATAAAAACATCATGCCTGGTAAGTTACGAACGATTGAGACGACAAAATAAAGCGGTAAGTTTTCTAACCATAGCTTATGGGAAAAAGGGGCACTCACACGCTTACTTAAAAAAAAAAAAAAAAAAAAATTTGCTCGGCACGAGGCCGTGTCCGCTGGACACGGGGCCGTGTTCGCGCTGCAGACGGGATAAAACCCTTTTTTCAAAACAGTTTCTTCATTCCACACGCCCCGTTTCCCCACAAAAGCTCTGGTTCCAGGCGATTTTTCACAAAATTTCGACGTCTCCTATCGATCTAACAACGTCAAGGTATGATTCTATCACTCTTAGTAGTTAGATTAGTTTCTTGCATGTAGTTAAAACACAAAGAATTTGGGGAAAAATCTAGGGTTCTTGAAGTTCATCTGGATCAAACCTCAAATTTTTGTTTAGATCTGTTTGCATTTAGTTAGATTTGTGTTAAGGGAAGTAAATACACTTGTATTGTTCATAGATTCACCCGATTTCTTACAAAAAACCCCAAACCCTTGTTCTTGAACCGAAAAAGATGAAATTGATAGGGTAAACGGGATATTTTGAGAAAAATGGCACTTAGGGTTTCATTTTCGGGGGAAACCGCACCTATTGGACCAAAAATTTTCAAGTTTTCGAAACCGGGTCGAAAAATGGGATTTTTGAGTAACAGACCTCTGGACACGGGGCCGTGTCTGCTGAACACGGGGTCGTGTCCAGCCACTGTTTGCAGTTTCTTTAAAAATCTAATTGTTTCGTGCAATTTTTGGTGTATTCTTTCAGATGGCAAAATTCACTAGGTTCAATGCAAGGGAGCTTGATGCAAGGGCAAGGTACGAGATTCTTCAAACGAGACCAGAAGAGTACCCCAGGAGAGCTTGCACGGACCTGTTAACCTTGGTGAACCAGCTGGACCGATTCAACAACATCGTTACGGGACCACTAGCTGTTGCATTGAACACTCGGCTTCGGTCGGTGCATCAATGCACCATGGAGTTCTACAGTACCTTTAACTTCACTTCAAGGTGTGACCCATTCGACAATGAAGGGGTTGCATTTCGATGTGGAGGGACAATGTACTCGATCTCTATGGCACAGTTTGGAGCCATAATAGGGCTATACCAAGAAGAGGAATCGGGAAACGAAGAAAATACCGGAGGATTACGAGACTTGGATGAAAATGAACGACAAGCCGCATGGGCTCAAATCGGTGAAGGAATCTACAACCCTAGTAGCACCAAGAGTACGAAGCTAAGGGATCCGCTCTACCGCTACATCCACAGGCTTCTCACCTACTCTCTAAACCAAAGTCATGACAGTAGCAGCGTTGTAGGGTTGAAAGATTTGATTGTCCTTCATTGTATCCACAACCAGAAACCTCTCGATGTTCCATATCTCCTGTTACGAAACATGCATCTCAACCGCCTTGCTCGCGCTCCAACGCCTATCTTCTTTGGGGGATGGGTGTACCGTCTTTTCAAGCATTACACGCGAATTCCAAGGTCCTTTGAAAGAAGCCCATGGTCGGGACGAGTTGATTACCACATTTGCCGAGCCATGAACTTACTTTATGAGGCGGAAGACGGAACGGTGAGTTTCCAAAGGACGCAAGGTTATGCATGGAACCCGCAGGAGGCCCTAGTTCTTCACGCACCACCTCCCCATTACCAGTATCAACCCCATGGTGATCCGGGTCAATCCTCCTCACAAGGAGGCGGTTTTCCTAATTTTCAAAGCTTACATGATCTTATGCAGGAAAAGCTCATGTGTACCAGGAACACCTACAACCTCGCCAACAACACATACCACCGGGTCGGAGCTATTGAACGCAACATCAACGATATACAAGACGATATCGGCAGCATCCGGGAGTATATGGCGGGGCATGGGGATGGAGGTGATGATAGCGATGAGGATATGGAGTAAGGGGTTTGGAGGAGCAGGACCGGGTTGATTGATGACTCCACAGGTTTAAGTCCCTTTATCTATCGAACAATTGGTGGCCTGCGTGCCAAATGTTGAACAATTTACTTTCCTTGAACACTTTTATTTTCCGTTTTATTTTTCTTTTACTTTATGCTTGGAACAATTAACTATGGTAATGTAGGATGTTTATGTTGCTTGGTGTGGTATTAAGTGATGAAACAGGTACAAACCAAGGCTTGGGGTGCTAAGCCTCAGCACTTATAGGGCCAGGATGGAAAAACCGGAGGAAGAAACCTGTTTTTCAGGCTTTCAGACTGTCCACACGGGGACGTGTCGAGCGGACACGCCCCCGTGCTCACCTCCCAGACCTGCTGTTTGACTACTGTCCTGCAGATTTTTGTCAGACACGGGGCCGTGTCCAATGGACACAGGGCCGTGTTCACCTCCTGTAAGTTTTCGTTACTGGCAGTTCGCCACGGGGTCGTGTCCAGTGGACACGGGGCCGTGTCCAGACTACCAGTAACATAAATTTTTGCTTTTTAACACCATTTTACACATCTAATCAACCTGAAAATTTATTTTTGGGACACATTGAGGACAATGTGTAATTTAAGTGTGGGGGGGATGCTAAAACCTTGAATTTTGCACGTCCTAAATACAAGCCTTACACAAAACTCTATTGGAACCGCTAATCACCCCAATTTTTTTCAAAAATTTCATTTTTTTTACTTGTCTAGGTTTAACTCGGGAAATTCAAGTTCTCAAAAAGGTTATATTTTTACAAATTTACAACCGATAGCGTAGTGATAAAAAGAACCAACATAAGAAAATTATGAAAAGGCATGGCAAACTTAGTTAAAATTTGACTATATATACTAGATCACATAAAAACCCATTCCCACAAAAGTGAGTTTTGAGCCTTTATTGAGCATATAAATTTACATCTTTAGACTAAATGCTCATTTTTCGTTTCTTGTGTGAATAGCCGCTTGGTTCTTACGACTCTAGAACTTGCCATGACGATACATTCCCGGTCCTTATCAACTTAAACCCGAGTAAGTAAATGATGGAGGCATTAGGACTAACCCTTTTTATTTCTACACCATTATTTTTCTTTTTCTTTTACCACCTACCCAAAAAAATCCCCCTAGTTAACCCCTTTGAGCCTAAACCTTTTCATTTCATCACCCAAACCAAAAAACCCTTTTACCCACCAAAACCTTTTTATTTTTAACCCTTTGTTTTAGTAACAAGTTCGGTTTTTCGTAAGATGATCAAAAAGGCGTAAGGTTAACAATGGTGTAAAATTAAAATGGGATATATCGGGCCAGGATTAGAGTTCAGGAACAAGTGCCAAACCAACCACCCAAGAATGGAATCGTCGAGCAAAAACACTTGACAACCTCCTAGAAGCAGCTTTTCTTGCCACCAGACCTTTCTCAATCAATTAGGAATCTGAAGCTGTCACTAAACACATTCCTTAAATTGTAGCCATTTGTTGAGTGTTTTTTTGGTGTCTAATCTGCATATATATCACCATTGCACTTGATTTTCTTGATTGTATATTTCTTAAATGTCAACATATACACGTGTGATTTAGTTTACGAAGAGTTTTCATTGCCGAGAACCTCGATCAGAGAGTAAAAAAGGCGTAAGGTTAACAATGGTGTAAAATTAAAATGGGATATATCGGGCAAGGATTCGAGTTGCAGGAACAAGTGCCAAACCAACCACCCAAGAATGGAATCGTTGAGCGAAAACACTTGACAACCTCCTAGAAGCAGCTTTTCTTGCCACCAGACCTTTCTCCATCAATTAGGAATCTGATGCTGTAACTAAACACATTCCTTAAAATGTAGCCATTTGTTGAGTGTTTTTTGGTGTCTAATTGATGTGTGCAAAATGCAACATATAAATTCCATCAAATGAGGCATAAAACTAACCCTTTTTAAGTACTAATATTGGAAAAAGAGTGTTTTTGTCTTCCTTTTGTATTTTCAGGATTAAATCAGCTCAAAAACACAAAAGAAGCAAAAAGACAACTAAATCCAACATAAATACAAGGAAAGGAACATAAGTGGACTGCCCGACCCTTCAACGGCATCTTCCCAAGCAAAATAGAGAAGGCAGAAGTCTGAACACGCCCCGTGCTCAGCCAGCACGGGGCCGTGCCCAAGAAGCAGCAGAAAAGACAAACCTATAGAAGCTTCTATTGCCCACCACGGGGCCGTGCCCAGTGAACACGGGGGCGTGGCGAAAGTACAGCAGGCGCATTAATTGTAATTGCGAATTACAATTAATGAGGAGAGAGAGTGTCAGACACGCACGGGGCCGTGCCCAGCGGACACGGGGCCGTGCCCAGCTCTCTGTTCAGCCTATAAATAGGAGTGCTTGGATTCATTTCAACCCATCTCTTGGCACACCACCTCTCTCACACTTCATCCACCACACACCACCATCACAACACCATCATCCACCACCATCATCCATTGTCCATCATAGAGTGTGTGAGTCGTCTCGGGATCCAAGATTGATCGTAAGAGTTCTTGACAATCAAGGCCATGTTTGCCTAAGTCTCTTACATCACTTGGTGAAGACAAAGTGTCTAGTATAATACTTTTTATTTCTAATCTTTTGCACTTTTTATTTGGTTTTGTATTAATGACTTTAATAACTAGTTACTTATGTTGAAGGTGATCTTTCCTTATCGTTTGTCCGTGGTGTCTTGGCATTATTTTACTGTCTATATAAAATAAATGATTTTCACCATTCATATCTCCACGGTCTATATGGAGGTATGTTGGCTACCTGGTCGGGGGTTAAGGGAACGGTTTGGTAAAGGTCTTGCCATTGTTCAGCGTTTAGAGGTCCTGCAATGGACCTGGGTCAAATTTAGTAGGACCTCCTTCAATGCTTCACGGTATTGGATGGCGGGGGTCCAAACTCTTTGATCCCCTCATAAGTTAACTACTATTAATACTATAACCCGGCTATTTAGGACTGTATCCCTGCTGACTCAGACTACTTAGTCGAGGGTAACGTCACCGCCAAAAGCGGGGCCTACCATAATACTGCATTAATAACTTAATTCATTATCTTCCAATAATCCACCCTTTTAGGATTGTATCCTTGCTGACTCAAACTACTGGGGTGAGGGTAACGTTACCTTCAGAAGAGGGGCCCTACTACAATAACTAAGATAATCTCTTAATTATGTGCAAAAGTGCGGAAATAATCAAAAGTTATACTAGATACGAGTCGGAACCAAGTGATTCATCTTGTCTATCTGTTTTTATTTTATTTTTATTTTCAGCATTTTAGTTAGTTTTTATTTTTCTTAGTTTAAAACATTTTTCTAAACTTTTTATTTTGATTAGACGTTGAGGATAAACCGGTACTAAAAGCTCTTGTGTCCTTGGACGACCTCGGTATCTTACCAACGCTATACTACGCTCACGATGGGTGCACTTGCCCATATGTGTGTTTAGTGTTAGTAAAATATCGTGTTTTATAAATTTAAAACTTGGCTAAAAATAAGTGTTAAAAGGGCTTAAAATATACACCTAATAAATATAACACTTCACCGCACATCACTAATCTGCATATATATCACCATTGCCCTTATTTTTCTTGATTGTATATCTCTTAAATGTCAACATATACACGTGTGATTTAGTTTACGAAGAATTTTCATTGCCGAGAACCTCGATCAAAGAGTAAAAATGGCGTAAGGTTAACAATGGTGTAAAATTAAAATGTGATATACCGGGCTAGGATTCGAGTTACAGGAACAAGTGCCAAACCAACCACCCAAGAATGGAATCGTCAATCGAAAACACGTGACACCCTCCTAGAAGCAGCTTTTCTTGCCACCAGACCTTTCTCCATCAATTAGGAATCTGATGCTGTCACTAAACACATTCCTTAAATTGTAGCCATTTGTTGAGTGTTTATTTTGGTGTCTAATCTGCATATATATCACCATTGCCGTTGATTTTCTTGATTGTATATCTCTTAAATGTGAAAATATACACGTGGGATTTAGTTTACGAAGATTTTTCATTGCCGAGAACCTCGATCAGAGAGTAAAAAAGGCGTAAGGTTAACAATGGTGTAAAATTAAAATGGGATATACCGGGCTAGGATTAGAGTTGCAGGAACAAGTGCCAAACCAAACACCCCAGAATGGAATCGTCGAGCGAAAACACTTGACAACCTCCTAGAAGCAGCTTTTCTTGCCACCAGACCTTTCTCCATCAATTAGGAATCTGATGCTGTCACTAAACACATTCCTTAAATTGTAGCCATTTGTTGAGTGTTTTTTGGTGTCTAATCTGCATATATATCACCATTGCACTTGATTTTCTTGATTGTATATCTCTTAAATGTCAACATATACACGTGTGATTTAGTTTACGAAGATTTTTCATTGCCGAGAACCTCGATCAGAGAGTAAGAAGGCGTAAGGTTAACAATGGTGTAACATTAAAATGGGATATACCGGGCTAGGATCCGAGTTGCAGGAACAAGTGCCAAACCAACCACCCAAGATTGGAATCGTCGAGCGAAAACACTTGACAACCTCCTAGAAGCAGCTTTTCTTGCCACCAGAGCTTTCACCATCAATTAGGAATCTGATGCTGTCATTAAACACATTCCTTAAATTGTGGCCATTTGGTGAGTGTTTTTTTTGTGTCTAATCCGCATATATATCACCATTGCCCTTGATTTTCTTGATTGTATGTCTCTTAAATGTCAACATATACACGTGTGATTTAGTTTACGAAGATTTTTCATTGTCGAGAACCTCGATCAGAGAGTAAAAATGGCGTAAGGTTAACAATGGTGTAAAATTAAAATAGGATATACCGGGCTAGGATTCGAGTTACAGGAACAAGTGCCAAACCAACCACCCAAGAATGGAATCGTCGAGCGAAAACACTTGATAACCTCCTAGAAGCATCTTTTCTTGCCACCAGACCTTTCTCCATCAATTAGGAATCTGATGCTGTCACTAAACACATTCCTTAAATTGTAGCCATTTGTTGAGTGTTTTTTTTGGTGTCTAATATGCATATATATCACCGTTGCCCTTGATTTTCTTGATTGTATATCTCTTAAATGTTAACATATACAAGTGTGATTTAGTTTACGAAGATTTTTCATTGCCAAGAACCTCGATCAGAGAGTAAAAAAGGCATAAGGTTAACAATGGTGTAAAATTAAATTGGGATATATTGGGCTAGGATTCGAGTTGCAGCAACAAGTGCCAAACCAACCACCCAAGAATGGAATCGTCGAGCGAAAACACTTGACAACCTCCTAGAAGCAGCTTTTCTTGCCACCAGACCTTTCTCCATCAATTAAGAATCTGATGCTGTCACTAAACACATTCCTTAAATTGTAGCCATTTGTTGAGTGTTTTTTTTGGTGTCTAATCTGCATATATATAACCATTGCCCTTTATTTTCTTGATTGTATATCTCTTAAATGTCAAAATATACACGTGTGATTTAGTTTACGAAGATTTTTCATTGCCGAGAACCTCGATCAGAGAGTAAAAAAGGCGTAAGGTTAACAATGGTGTAAAATTAAAATGGGATATATCGGGCCAGGATTAGAGTTCAGGAACAAGTGCCAAACCAACCTCCCATGAATGGAATCGTCGAGCAAAAACACTTGACAACCTCCTAGAAGCAGTTTTTCTTGCCACCAGACCTTTCTCAATCAATTAGGAATCTGATGCTGTCACTAAACACATTCCTTAAATTGTAGCCATTTGTTGAGTGTTTTTTTGGTGTCTAATCTGCATATATATCACCATCGCACTTGATTTTCTTGATTGTATATCTCTTAAATGTCAACATATACACGTGTGATTTAGTTTACGAAGATTTTTCATTGCCGAGAACCTCGATCAGAGAGTAAAAAAGGCGTAAGGTTAACAAAGGTGTAAAATTAAAATGGGATATATCGGGCAAGGAATCGAGTTGCAGGAACAAGTGCCAAACCAACCACCCAAGAATGGAATCGTCGAGCGAAAACACTTGACAACCTCCTAGAAACAGCTTTTCTTGCCACCAGACCTTTCTCCATCAATTAGGAATCTGATGCTGTAACTAAACACATTCCTTAAAATGTAGCCATTTGTTGAGTGTTTATTGGTGTCTAATCTGCATATATATCACCATTGCCCTTGATTTTCTTGATTGTATATCTCTTAAATGTCAACATATACACGTGTGATTTAGTTTACGAAGATTTTTCATTGCCGAGAACCTCGATCAGAGAGTAAAAATGGCGTAAGGTTAACAATGGTGTAAAATTAAAATGGGATATACCGGGCTAGGATTCGAGTTGCAGGAACAAGTGCCAAACCAACCACCCAAGAATGGAATCGTCAATCGAAAACACGTGACACCCTCCTAGAAGCAGCTTTTCTTGCCACCAGACCTTTCTCCATCAATTAGGAATCTGATGCTGTCACTAAACACATTCCTTAAATTGTAGCCATTTGTTGAGTGTTTTTTTTGGTGTCTAATCTGCATATATATCACCACTGCCCATGATTTTCTTGATTGTATATCTCTTAAATGTGAAAATATACACGTGTGATTTAGTTTACGAAGAATTTTCATTGCCGAGAACCTCGATCAGAGAGTAAAAAAGGCGTAAGGTTAACAATGGTCTAAAATTCAAATGGGATATACCGGGCTAGGATCCGAGTTGCAGGAACAAGTGCCAAACCAACCACCCAAGATTGGAATCGTCGAGGGAAAACACTTGACAACCTCCTAGAAGCAGCTTTTCTTGCCACCAGAGCTTTCACCATCAATTAGAAATCTGATGATGTCACTAAACACATTCCTTAAATTGTAGCCATTTGTTGAGTGTTTTTTTTTTGGCGTCTAATCCGCATATATATCAACATTGCCCTTGATTTTCTTGAGTGTATATCTCTTAAATGTCAACATATATACGTGTGATTTAGTTTACTAAGATTTTTAATTCCGAGAACCTCGATCAGAGAGTAAAAAAGGTGTAAGGTTAACAAGGGTGTAAAATTAAAATGGGATATACCGGGCTAGGATTCGAGTTGTAGGAACAAGTGCCAAACCAACCACCCAAGAATGGAAACGTCGAGCGAAAACACTTGACAACCTCCTAGAATCAGCTTTTCTTGCCACCAGACCTTTCTCCATCAATTAGGAATCTGATGCCGTCACTAAACACATTCCTTAAATTGTAGCCATTTATTGAGTGTTTTTTTTGTCTCTAATCCGCATATATATCACTGTTGCCCTTGATTTTCTTGATTGTATATCTCTTAAATGTCAACATATACACGTGTGATTTAGTTTACGAAGATTTTTCATTGCCGAGAATCTCGATCAGATTGTAAAAAAGGCGTAAGGTTCACAATGGTCTAAAATTAAAATGGGATATACCGGGCTAGGATTCGAGTTGCAAGAACAAGTGCCAAACCAACCACCCAAGAATGGAATCGTCGAGCGAAAACACTTGACAACCTCCTAGAAGCAGCTTTTCTTGCCACCAGACGTTTCTCCATCAATTAGGAATCTGATGCCGTCACTAAACACATTCCTTAAATTGTAGCCATTTATTGAGTGTTTTTTTGTGTCTAATCCGCATATATATCACCGTTGCCCTTGATTTTCTTGATTGTATATCTCTTAAATGTCAACATATACACGTGTGATTTAGTTTACGAAGATTTTTCATTGCCGAGAACCTCGATCAGATTGTAAAAAAGGCGTAAGGTTCACAATGGTCTAAAATTAAAATGGGATATACCGGGCTAGGATTCGAGTTTCAAGAACAACTGCCAAACCAACCACCCAAGAATGGAATCGTCGAGCGAAAACACTTGACAACCTCCTAGAAGCAGCTTTTCTTGCCACCAGACCTTTCTCCATCAATTAGGAATCTGATGCCGTCACTAAACACATTCCTTAAATTGTAGCCATTTATTGAGTGTTTTTTTGTGTCTAATCCGCATATATATCACCGTTGCCCTTGATTTTCTTGATTGTATATCTCTTAAATGTCAACATATGCACGTGTGATTTAGTTTACGAAGATTTTTCATTGCCGAGAACCTCGATCAGATTGTAAAAAAGGCGTAAGGTTCACAATGGTCTAAAATTAAAATGGGATATACCGGGCTAGGATTCGAGTTGCAAGAACAAGTGCCAAACCAACCACCCAAGAATGGAATCGTCGAGCGAAAACACTTGACAACCTCCTAGAAGCAGCTTTTCTTGCCACCAGACCTTTCTCCATCAATTAGGAATCTGATGCCGTCACTAAACACATTCCTTAAATTGTAGCCATTTATTGAGTGTTTTTTTGTGTCTAATCCGCATATATATCACCGTTGCCCTTGATTTTCTTGATTGTATATCTCTTAAATGTCAACATATACACGTGTGATTTAGTTTACGAAGATTTTTCATTGCCGAGAACCTCGATCAGATTGTAAAAAAGGCGTAAGGTTCACAATGGTCTAAAATTAAAATGGGATATACCGGGCTAGGATTCGAGTTTCAAGAACAACTGCCAAACCAACCACCCAAGAATGGAATCGTCGAGCGAAAACACTTGACAACCTCCTAGAAGCAGCTTTTCTTGCCACCAGACCTTTCTCCATCAATTAGGAATTTGATACTGTCATTTTTGGTGTCTAATCTGCATATATATCACCATTGCCCTTGATTTTCATGATTGTATATCTCTTAAATGTCAACATCTACACGTGTGATTTAGTTTAAAAGATTTTTCATTGCCGAGAACCTCGATCAGAGAGTAAAAAAGGCATAAGGTTAACAATGGTGTAAAATTAAAATGGGATATAACGGGCTAGGACTCGAGTTGCAGGAAGAAGTGCCAAACCAACCACCCAAGAATGGAAACGTCGAGCGAAAACACTTGACAACCTCCTAGAATCAGCTTTTCTTGCCACCAGACCTTTCTCCATCAATTAGGAATCTGATGCCGTCACTAAACACATTCCTTAAATTGTAGCCATTTATTGAGTGTTTTTTTTGTGTCTAATCCGCATATATATCACTGTTGCCCTTGATTTTCTTGATTGTATATCTCTTAAATGTCAACATATACACGTGTGATTTAGTTTACGAAGATTTTTCATTGCCGAGAACCTCGATCAGATTGTAAAAAAGGCGTAAGGTTCACAATGGTCTAAAATTAAAATGGGATATACTGGGCTAGGATTCGAGTTGCAAGAACAAGTGCCAAACCAACCACCCAAGAATGGAATCGTCGAGCGAAAACACTTGACAACCTCCTAGAAGCAGCTTTTCTTGCCACCAGACCTTTCTCCATCAATTAGGAATCTGATGCCGTCACTAAACACATTCCTTAAATTGTAGCCATTTATTGAGTGTTTTTTTGTGTCTAATCCGCATATATATCACCGTTGCCCTTGATTTTCTTGATTGTATATCTCTTAAATGTCAACATATACACGTGTGATTTAGTTTACGAAGATTTTTCATTGCCGAGAACCTCGATCAGATTGTAAAAAAGGCGTAAGGTTCACAATGGTCTAAAATTAAAATGGGATATACCGGGCTAGGATTCGAGTTTCAAGAACAACTGCCAAACCAACCACCCAAGAATGGAATCGTCGAGCGAAAACACTTGACAACCTCCTAGAAGCAGCTTTTCTTGCCACCAGACCTTTCTCTATCAATTAGGAATTTGATACTGTCATTTTTGGTGTCTAATCTGCATATATATCACCATTGCCCTTGATTTTCATGATTGTATATCTCGTAAATGTCAACATCTACACGTGTGATTTAGTTTAAAAGATCTTTCATTGCCGAGAACCTCGATCAGAGAGTAAAAAAGGCATAAGGTTAACAATGGTGTAAAATTAAAATGGGATATAACGGGCTAGGACTCGAGTTGCAGGAAGAAGTGCCAAACCAACCACCCAAGAATGGAAACGTCGAGCGAAAACACTTGACAACCTCCTAGAATCAGGTTTTCTTGCCACCAGACCTTTCTCCATCAATTAGGAATCTGATGCCGTCACTAAAAACATTCCTTAAATTGTAGCCATTTATTGAGTGTTTTTTTTGTGTCTAATCCGCATATATATCACTGTTGCCCTTGATTTTCTTGATTGTATATCTCTTAAATGTCAACATATACACGTGTGATTTAGTTTACGAAGATTTTTCATTGCCGAGAACCTCGATCAGATTGTAAAAAAGGCGTAAGGTTCACAATGGTCTAAAATTAAAATGGGATATACCGGGCTAGGATTCGAGTTGCAAGAACAAGTGCCAAACCAACCACCCAAGAATGGAATCGTCGAGCGAAAACACTTGACAACCTCCTAGAAGCAGCTTTTCTTGCCACCAGACCTTTCTCCATCAATTAGGAATCTGATGCCGTCACTAAACACATTCCTTAAATTGTAGCCATTTATTGAGTGTTTTTTTGTGTCTAATCCGCATATATATCACCGTTGCCCTTGATTTTCTTGATTGTATATCTCTTAAATGTCAACATATACACGTGTGATTTAGTTTACGAAGATTTTTCATTGCCGAGAACCTCGATCAGATTGTAAAAAAGGCGTAAGGTTCACAATGGTCTAAAATTAAAATGGGATATACCGGGCTAGGATTCGAGTTTCAAGAACAACTGCCAAACCAACCACCCAAGAATGGAATCGTCGAGCGAAAACACTTGACAACCTCCTAGAAGCAGCTTTTCTTGCCACCAGACCTTTCTCCATCAATTAGGAATTTGATACTGTCATTTTTGGTGTCTAATCTGCATATATATCACCATTGCCCTTGATTTTCATGATTGTATATCTCTTAAATGTCAACATCTACACGTGTGATTTAGTTTAAAAGATCTTTCATTGCCGAGAACCTCGATCAGAGAGTAAAAAAGGCATAAGGTTAACAATGGTGTAAAATTAAAATGGGATATAACGGGCTAGGACTCGAGTTGCAGGAAGAAGTGCCAAACCAACCACCCAAGAATGGAATCGTCGAGCGAAAACACTTGACAACCTCCTAGAAGCAGCTTTTCTTACCACCAGACCTTTCTCCATCAATTAGGAATCTGATGCTGTCACTAAACACATTCCTTAAATTGTAGCCATTTGTTGAGTGTTTTTTTTGGTGTCTAATCTACATATATATCACCAGTGTCCTTGATTTTCTTGATTGTATATCTCTTAAATGTCAACATATACACGTGTGATTTAGTTTACGAAGATTTTTCATTGCCGAGAACCTCGATCAGAGAGTAAAAAAGGCGTAAGGTTAACAATGGTGTAAAATTAAAATGGGATATACCGGGCTAGGATTCGAGTTGCAGGAACAAGTGCCAAACCAAACACCCCAGAATGGAATCGTCGAGCGAAAACACTTGACAACCTCCTAGAAGCAGCTTTTCTTGCCACCAGACCTTTCTCCATCAATTAGGAATCTGATGCTGTAACTAAACACATTCCTTAAAATGTAGCCATTTGTTGAGTGTTTTTTGGTGTCTAATCTGCACATATATCACCATTGCACTTGATTTTCTTGATTGTATATCTCTTAAATGTCAACATATACACGTGTGATATAGTTTACGAAGATTTTTCATTGCCGAGAACCTCGATCAGAGAGTAAAAAGGCGTAAGGTTAACAATGGTGTAACATTAAAATGGGATATACCGGGCTAGGATCCGAGTTGCAGGAACAAGTGCCAAACCAACCACCCAAGATTGGAATCGTCGAGCGAAAACACTTGACAACCTCCTAGAAGCAGCTTTTCTTGCCACCAGAGCTTTCACCATCAATTAGGAATCTGATGCTGTCACTAAACACATTCCTTAAATTGTAGCCATTTGTTGAGTGTTTTTTTTTGGTGTCTAATCCGCATATATATCAACATTGCCCTTGATTTTCTTGATTGTAGATCTCTTAAATGTCAACATATACACATGTGATTTAGTTTACTAAGATTTTTAATACCGAGAACCTCAATCAGAGAGTAAAAAAGGCGTAAGGTTAACAAGGTTGTAAAATTAAAATGGGATATACCGGGCTAGGATTCGAGTTGTAGGAACAAGTGCCAAACCAACCACCCAAGAATGGAATCGTCGAGCGAAAACACTTGACAACCTCCTAGAATCAGCTTTTCTTGCCACCAGACCTTTCTCCATCAATTAGGAATCTGATGCCGTCACTAAACACATTCCTTAAATTGTAGCCATTTATTGAGTGTTTTTTTTGTGTCTAATCCGCATATATATCACCGTTGCCCTGGATTTTCTTGATTGTATATCTCTTAAATGTCAACATATACACGTGTGATTTAGTTTACGAAGATTTTTCATTGCCGAGAACCTCGATCAGAGAGTAAAAAAGGCGTAAGGTTAACAATGGTCTAAAATTAAAATGGGATATACCGGGCTAGGATTCGAGTTGCAAGAACAAGTGCCAAACCAACCACCCAAGAATGGAATCGTCGAGCGAAAACACTTGACAACCTCCTAGAAGCAGCTTTTCTTGCCACCAGACCTTTCTCCATCAATTACGAATCTGATGCCGTCACTAAACACATTCCTTAAATTGTAGCCATTTATTGAGTGTTTTTTTTTGTGTCTAATCCGCATATATATCACCGTTGCCCTTGATTTTCTTGATTGTATATATCTTAAATGTCAACATATACACGTGTGATTTAGTTTACGAAGATTTTTCATTGCCGAGAACCTCGATCAGATTGTAAAAAAGGCGTAAGGTTCACAATGGTCTAAAATTAAAATGGGATATACCGGGCTAGGATTCGAGTTGCAAGAACAAGTGCCAAACCAACCACCCAAGAATGGAATCGTCGAGCGAAAACACTTGACAACCTCCTAGACGCAGCTTTTCTTGCCACCAGACCTTTTTCCATCAATTAGGAATTTGATACTGTCATTTTTGGTGTCGAATCTGCATATATATCACCATTGCGCTTGATTTTCTTGATTGTATATCTCTTAAATGTCAACATCTACACGTGTGATTTAGTTTACAAAGATTTTTCATTGCCGAGAACCTCGATCAGAGAGTAAAAAAGGCATAAGGTTAACAATGGTGTAAAATTAAAATGGGATATAACGGGCTAGGACTCGAGTTGCAGGAAGAAGTGCCAAACCAACCACCCAAGAATGGAATCGTCGAGCGAAAACACTTGACAACCTCCTAGAAGCAGCTTTTCTTACCACCAGACATTTCTCCATCAATTAGGAATCTGTTGCTGTCACTAAACACATTCCTTAAATTGTAGCCATTTGTTGAGTGTTTTTTTGGTGTCTAATCTACATATATATCACCATTGCCCTTGATTTTCTTGATTGTATATCTCTTAAATGTCAACATATACACGTGTGATTTAGTTTACGAAGATTTTTCATTGCCGAGAACCTCGATCAGAGAGTAAAAAAGGCGTAAGGTTAACAATGGTGTAAAATTAAAATGGGATATACCGGGCTAGGATTCGAGTTGCAGGAACAAGTGCCAAACCAAACACCCCAGAATGGAATCGTCGAGCGAAAACACTTGACAACCTCCTAGAAGCAGCTTTTCTTGCCACCAGACCTTTCTCCATCAATTAGGAATCTGATGCTGTCACTATACACATTCCTTAAATTGTAGCCATTTGTTGAGTGTTTTTTGGTGTCTAATCTACATATATATCACCATTGCACTTGAATTTCTTGATTGTATATCTCTTAAATGTCAACATATACACGCGTGATTTAGTTTACGAAGATTTTTCATTGCCGAGAACCTCGATCAGAGAGTAAAAAGGCGTAAGGTTAACAATGGTGTAACATTAAAATGGTATATATCGGGCTAGGATCTGAGTTGCAGGAACAAGTGCCAAACCAACCACCCAAGATTGGAATCGTCGAGCGAAAACACTTGACAACCTCCTAGAAGCAGCTTTTCTTGCCACCAGAGCTTTCACCATCAATTAGGAATCTGATGGTGTCACTAAACACATTCCTTAAATTGTAGCCATTTGTTGAGTGTTTTTTTTGGTGTCTAATCCGCATATATATCAACATTGCCCTTGATTTTCTTGATTGTAGATCTCTTAAATGTCAACATATACACGTATGATTTAGTTTACTAAGATTTTTAATTCCGTGAACCTTAATCTGAGAGTAAAAAAGGCGTAAGATTACAAGGTTGTAAAATTAAAATGGGATATACCGGGCTAGGATTCGAGTTGTAGGAACAAGTGCCAAACCAACCACCCAAGAATGGAATCGTCGAGCGAAAACACTTGACAACCTCCTGGAATCAGCTTTTCTTGCCACCAGACCTTTCTCCATCAATTAGGAATCTGATGCCGTCACTAAACACATTCCTTAAATTGTAGCCATTTATTGAGTGTTTTTTTGTGTCTAATCAGCATATATATCACCGTTGCCCTTGATTTTCTAGATTATATATCTCTTAAATGTCAACATATACACGTGTGATTTAGTTTACGAAGATTTTTCATTGCCGAGAACCTCGATCAGAGAGTAAAAAAGTCGTAAGGTTAACAATGGTGTAAAATTAAAATGGGATATATTGGGCTAGGATTCGAGTTGCAGGAATAAGTGCCAAACCAACCACCCAAGAATGGAATCTTCGAGCGAAAACACTTGACAACCTCCTAGAAGCAGTTTTTCTTGCCACCAGACCTTTCTCCATCAGTTAGGAAGCTGATGCTGTCATTAAACACATTCCTTAAATTGTAGCCATTTGTTGAGTGTTTTTTTTTTGTGTCTAATCCGCATATATATCACCATTGCCCTTGATTTTCTTGATTGTATGTCTCTTAAATGTCAACATATACACGTGCGATTTAGTTTACGAAGATTTTTCATTGCCGAGAACCTCGATCAGAGAGTAAAAAAGTCGTAAGGTTAACAATGGTGTAAAATTAAAATGGGATATATTGGGCTAGGATTCGAGTTGCAGGAATAAGTGCCAAACCAACCACCCAAGAATGGAATCGTCGAGCGAAAACACTTGACAACCTCCTAGACGCAGCTTTTCTTGCCACCAGACCTTTTTCCATCAATTATGAATTTGATACTGTCATTTTTGGTGTCGAATCTGCATATATATCACCATTGCGCTTGATTTTCTTGATTGTATATCTCTTAAATGTCAACATCTACACGTGTGATTTAGGTTACAACGATTTTTCATTGCCGAGAACCTCAATCAGAGAGTAAAAAAGGCATAAGGTTAACAATGGTGTAAAATTAAAATGGGATATAACGGGCTAGGACTCGAGTTGCAGGAAGAAGTGCCAAACCAACCACCCAAGAATGGAATCGTCGAGCGAAAACACTTGACAACCTCCTAGAAGCAGCTTTTCTTACCACCAGACATTTCTCCATCAATTAGGAATCTGTTGCTGTCACTAAACACCTTCCTTAAATTGTAGCCATTTGTTGAGTGTTTTTTTGGTGTCTAATCTACATATATATCACCATTGCCCTTGATTTTCTTGATTGTATATCGCTTAAATGTCAACATATACACGTGTGATTTAGTTTACGAAGATTTTTCATTGCCGAGAACCTCGATCAGAGAGTAAAAAAGGCGTAAGGTTAACAATGGTGTAAAATTAAAATGGGATATACCGGGCTAGGATTCGAGTTGCAGGAACAAGTGCCAAACCAAACACCCCAGAATGGAATCGTCGAGCGAAAACACTTGACAACCTCCTAGAAGCAGCTTTTCTTGCCACCAGACCTTTCTCCATCAATTAGGAATCTGATGCTGTCACTAAACACATTCCTTAAATTGTAGCCATTTGTTGAGTGTTTTTTGGTGTCTAATCTGCATATATATCACCATTGCACTTGATTTTTTTGATTGTATATCTCTTAAATGTCAACATATACACGCGTGATTTAGTTTACGAAGATTTTTCATTGCCGAGAACCTCGATCAGAGAGTAAAAAGGCGTAAGGTTAACAATGGTGTAACATTAAAATGGGATATACCGGGCTAGGATCTGAGTTGCAGGAACAAGTGCCAAACCAACCAACCAAGATTGGAATCGTCGAGCGAAAACACTTGACAACCTCCTAGAAGCAGCTTTTCTTGCCACCAGAGCTTTCACCATCAATTAGGAATCTGATGGTGTCACTAAACACATTCCTTAAATTGTAGCCATTTGTTGAGTGTTTTTTTTAGTGTCTAATCCGCATATATATCAACATTGCCCTTGATTTTCTTGATTGTAGATCTCTTAAATGTCAACATATACACGTATGATTTAGTTTACTAAGATTTTTAATTCCGAGAACCTCAATCAGAGAGTAAAAAAGGCGTAAGATTACAAGGTTGTAAAATTAAAATGGGATATACCGGGCTAGGATTCGAGTTGTAGGAACAAGTGCCAAACCAACCACCCAAGAATGGAATCGTCGAGCGAAAACACTTGACAACCTCCTGGAATCAGCTTTTCTTGCCACCAGACCTTTCTCCATCAATTAGGAATCTGATGCCGTCACTAAACACATTCCTTAAATTGTAGCCATTTATTGAGTGTTTTTTTGTGTCTAATCAGCATATATATCACCGTTGCCCTTGATTTTCTTGATTGTATATCTCTTAAATGTCAACATATACACGTGTGATTTAGTTTACGAAGATTTTTCATTGCCGAGAACCTCGATCAGAGAGTAAAAAAGTCGTAAGGTTAACAATGGTGTAAAATTAAAATGAGATATATTGGGCTAGGATTCGAGTTGCAGGAATAAGTGCCAAACCAACCACCCAAGAATGGAATCGTCGAGCGAAAACACTTGACAAACTCCTAGAAGCAGTTTTTCTTGCCACCAGACCTTTCTCCATCAGTTAGGAATCTGATGCTGTCATTAAACACATTCCTTAAATTGTAGCCATTTGTTGAGTGTTTTTTTTTGTGTCTAATCCGCATATATATCACCATTGCCCTTGATTTTCTTGATTGTATGTCTCTTAAATGTCAACATATACACGTGCGATTTAGTTTACGAAGATTTTTCATTGCCGAGAACCTCGATCAGAGAGTAAAAAAGTCGTAAGGTTAACAATGGTGTAAAATTAAAATGGGATATATTGGGCTAGGATTCGAGTTGCAGGAATAAGTGCCAAACCAACCACCCAAGAATGGAATCGTCGAGCGAAAACACTTGACAACCTCCTAGACGCAGCTTTTCTTGCCACCAGACCTTTTTCCATCAATTAGGAATTTGATACTGTCATTTTTGGTGTCTAATCTGCATATATATCACCATTGCGCTTGATTTTCTTGATTGTATATCTCTTAAATGTCAACATCTACACGTGTGATTTAGTTTACAAAGATTTTTCATTGCCGAGAACCTCGATCAGAGAGTAAAAATGGCGTAAGGTTAACAATGGTGTAAAATTAAAATGGGATATAACGGGCTAGGACTCGAGTTGCAGGAACAACTGCCAAACCAACCATCCAAGAATGGAATCGTCAATCGAAAACACGTGACACCCTCCTAGAAGCAGCTTTTCTTGCCACCAGACCTTTCTCCATCAATTATGAATCTGATGCTGTCACTAAACACATTCCTTAAATTGTAGCCATTTGTTGAGTGTTTTTTTTTGTGTCTAATCTGCATATATATCACCACTGCCCATGATTTTCTTGATTGTATATCTCTTAAATGTGAAAATATACACGTGTGATTTAGTTTACGAAGATTTTTCATTGCCGAGAACCTCGATCAGAGAGTAAAAAAGCGTAAGGTTAACAATGGTGTAACATTAAAATGGGATATACCATTTTAGGATCCGAGTTGCAGGAACAAGTGCCAAACCAACCACCCAAGATTGGAATCGTCGAGGGAAAACACTTGACAACCTCCTAGAAGCAGCTTTTCTTGCCACCAGACCTTTCTCCATCAATTAGGAATCTGATGCTGTAACTAAACACATTCCTTAAAATGTAGCCATTTGTTGAGTGTTTTTTGGTGTCTAATCTGCACATATATCACCATTGCACTTGATTTTCTTGATTGTATATCTCTTAAATGTCAACATATACACGCGTGATTTAGTTTACGAAGATTTTTCATTGCCGAGAACCTCGATCAGAGAGTAAAAAGGCGTAAGGTTAACAATGGTGTAACATTAAAATGGGATATACCGGGCTAGGATCTGAGTTGCAGGAACAAGTGCCAAACCAACCACCCAAGATTGGAATCGTCGAGCGAAAACACTTGACAACCTCCTAGAAGCAGCTTTTCTTGCCACCAGAGCTTTCACCATCAATTAGGAATCTGATGGTGTCACTAAACACATTCCTTAAATTGTAGCCATTTGTTGAGTGTTTTTTTTGGTGTCTAATCCGCATATATATCAACATTGCCCTTGATTTTCTTGATTGTAGATCTCTTAAATGTCAACATATACACGTATGATTTAGTTTACTAAGATTTTTAATTCCGAGAACCTCAATCAGAGAGTAAAAAAGGCGTAAGATTACAAGGTTGTAAAATTAAAATGGGATATACCGGGCTAGGATTCGAGTTGTAGGAACAGGTGCCAAACCAACCACCCAAGAATGGAATCGTCGAGCGAAAACACTTGACAACCTCCTGGAATCAGCTTTTCTTGCCACCAGACCTTTCTCCATCAATTAGGAATCTGATGCCGTCACTAAACACATTCCTTAAATTGTAGCCATTTATTGAGTGTTTTTTTGTGTCTAATCAGCATATATATCACCGTTGCCCTTAATTTTCTTGATTGTATATCTCTTAAATGTCAACATATACACGTGTGATTTAGTTTACGAAGATTTTTCATTGCCGAGAACCTCGATCAGAGAGTAAAAAAGTCGTAAGGTTAACAATGGTGTAAAATTAAAATGGGATATATTGGGCTAGGATTCGAGTTGCAGGAATAAGTGCCAAACCAACCACCCAAGAATGGAATCGTCGAGCGAAAACACTTGACAACCTCCTAGAAGCAGTTTTTCTTGCCACCAGACCTTTCTCCATCAGTTAGGAATCTGATGCTGTCATTAAACACATTCCTTAAATTGTAGCCATTTGTTGAGTGTTTTTTTTTGTGTCTAATCCGCATATATATCACCATTGCCCTTGATTTTCTTGATTGTATGTCTCTTAAATGTCAACATATACACGTGCGATTTAGTTTACGAAGATTTTTCATTGCCGAGAACCTCGATCAGAGAGTAAAAATGGCGTAAGGTTAACAATGGTGTAAAATTAAAATAGGATCTACCGGGCTAGGATTCGAGTTACAGGAACAAGTGCCAAACCAACCACCCAAGAATGGAATCGTCGAGCGAAAACACTTGATAACCTCCTAGAAGCATCTTTTCTTGCCACCAGACCTTTCTCCATCAATTAGGAATCTGATGCTGTCACTAAACACAATCCTTAAATTGTAGCCATTTGTTGAGTGTTTTTTTTTGGTGTCTAATATGCATATATATCACCGTTGCCCTTGATTTTCTTGATTGTATATCTCTTAAATGTTAACATATACATGTGTGATTTAGTTTACAAAGATTTTTCATTGCCAAGAACCTCGATCAGAGAGTAAAAAAGGCATAAGGTTAACAATGGTGTAAAATTAAAATGGGATATATTGGGCTAGGATTCGAGTTGCAGCAACAAGTGCCAAACCAACCACCCAAGAATGGAATCGTCGAACGAAAACACTTGACAACCTCCTAGAAGCAGCTTTTCTTGCCACCAGACCTTTCTCCATGAATTAGGAATCTGATGGTGTCACTAAACACATTCCTTAAATTGTAGCCATTTGTTGAGTGTTTTTTTTGGTGTCTAATCTGCATATATATAACCATTGCCCTTGATTTTCTTGATTGTATATCTCTTAAATGTCAAAATATACACGTGTGATTTAGTTTACGAAGATTTTTCATTGCCGAGAACCTCGATCAGAGAGTAAAAAAGGCGTAAGGTTAACAATGGTGTAAAATTAAAATGGGATATATCGGGCCAGGATTAGAGTTCAGGAACAAGTGCCAAACCAACCTTCCATGAATGGAATCGTCGAGCAAAAACACTTGACAACCTCCTAGAAGCAGCTTTTCTTGCCACCAGACCTTTCTCAATCAATTAGGAATCTGATGGTGTCACTAAACACATTCCTTAAATTGTAGCCATTTGTTGAGTGTTTTTTTGGTGTCTAATCTGCATATATATCACCATTGCACTTGATTTTCTTGATTGTATATCTCTTAAATGTCAACATATACACGTGTGATTTAGTTTACGAAGATTTTTCATTGCCGAGAACCTCGTGCATAGAGTAAAAAAGGCGTAAGGTTAACAATGGTGTAAAATTAAAATGGGATATATCGGGCAAGGATTCGAGTTGCAGGAACAAGTGCCAAACCAACCACCCAAGAATGGAATGTCGAGCGAAAACACTTGACAACCTCCTAGAAGCAGCTTTTCTTGCCACCTGACCTTTCTCCATCAATTAGGAATCTGATGCTGTAACTAAACACATTCCTTAAAATGTAGCCATTTGTTGAGTGTTTTTTTTGGTGTCTAATCTACATATATATCACCATTGCCCTTGATTTTCTTGATTGTATATCTCTTAAATGTCAACATATACACGTGTGATTTAGTTTACTAAGATTTTTAATTCCGAGAACCTCAATCAGAGAGTAAAAAAGGCGTAAGATTACAAGGTTGTAAAATTAAAATGGGATATACCGGGCTAGGATTCGAGTTGTAGGAACAGGTGCCAAACCAACCACCCAAGAATGGAATCGTCGAGCGAAAACACTTGACAACCTCCTGGAATCAGCTTTTCTTGCCACCAGACCTTTCTCCATCAATTAGGAATCTGATGCCGTCACTAAACACATTCCTTAAATTGTAGCCATTTATTGAGTGTTTTTTTGTGTCTAATCAGCATATATATCACCGTTGCCCTTAATTTTCTTGATTGTATATCTCTTAAATGTCAACATATACACGTGTGATTTAGTTTACGAAGATTTTTCATTGCCGAGAACCTCGATCAGAGAGTAAAAAAGTCGTAAGGTTAACAATGGTGTAAAATTAAAATGGGATATATTGGGCTAGGATTCGAGTTGCAGGAATAAGTGCCAAACCAACCACCCAAGAATGGAATCGTCGAGCGAAAACACTTGACAACCTCCTAGAAGCAGTTTTTCTTGCCACCAGACCTTTCTCCATCAGTTAGGAATCTGATGCTGTCATTAAACACATTCCTTAAATTGTAGCCATTTGTTGAGTGTTTTTTTTTGTGTCTAATCCGCATATATATCACCATTGCCCTTGATTTTCTTGATTGTATGTCTCTTAAATGTCAACATATACACGTGCGATTTAGTTTACGAAGATTTTTCATTGCCGAGAATCTCGATCAGAGAGTAAAAATGGCGTAAGGTTAACAATGGTGTAAAATTAAAATAGGATCTACCGGGCTAGGATTCGAGTTACAGGAACAAGTGCCAAACCAACCACCCAAGAATGGAATCGTCGAGCGAAAACACTTGATAACCTCCTAGAAGCATCTTTTCTTGCCACCAGACCTTTCTCCATCAATTAGGAATCTGATGCTGTCACTAAACACAATCCTTAAATTGTAGCCATTTGTTGAGTGTTTTTTTTTGGTGTCTAATATGCATATATATCACCGTTGCCCTTGATTTTCGTGATTGTATATCTCTTAAATGTTAACATATACATGTGTGATTTAGTTTACAAAGATTTTTCATTGCCAAGAACCTCGATCAGAGAGTAAAAAAGGCATAAGGTTAACAATGGTGTAAAATTAAAATGGGATATATTGGGCTAGGATTCGAGTTGCAGCAACAAGTGCCAAACCAACCACCCAAGAATGGAATCGTCGAACGAAAACACTTGACAACCTCCTAGAAGCAGCTTTTCTTGCCACCAGACCTTTCTCCATGAATTAGGAATCTGATGGTGTCACTAAACACATTCCTTAAATTGTAGCCATTTGTTGAGTGTTTTTTTTGGTGTCTAATCTGCATATATATAACCATTGCCCTTGATTTTCTTGATTGTATATCTCTTAAATGTCAAAATATACACGTGTGATTTAGTTTACGAAGATTTTTCATTGCCGAGAACCTCGATCAGAGAGTAAAAAAGGCGTAAGGTTAACAATGGTGTAAAATTAAAATGGGATATATCGGGCCAGGATTAGAGTTCAGGAACAAGTGCCAAACCAACCTTCCATGAATGGAATCGTCGAGCAAAAACACTTGACAACCTCCTAGAAGCAGCTTTTCTTGCCACCAGACCTTTCTCAATCAATTAGGAATCTGATGGTGTCACTAAACACATTCCTTAAATTGTAGCCATTTGTTGAGTGTTTTTTTGGTGTCTAATCTGCATATATATCACCATTGCACTTGATTTTCTTGATTGTATATCTCTTAAATGTCAACATATACACGTGTGATTTAGTTTACGAAGATTTTTCATTGCCGAGAACCTCGTGCATAGAGTAAAAAAGGCGTAAGGTTAACAATGGTGTAAAATTAAAATGGGATATATCGGGCAAGGATTCGAGTTGCAGGAACAAGTGCCAAACCAACCACCCAAGAATGGAATGTCGAGCGAAAACACTTGACAACCTCCTAGAAGCAGCTTTTCTTGCCACCTGACCTTTCTCCATCAATTAGGAATCTGATGCTGTAACTAAACACATTCCTTAAAATGTAGCCATTTGTTGAGTGTTTTTTTTGGTGTCTAATCTACATATATATCACCATTGCCCTTGATTTTCTTGATTGTATATCTCTTAAATGTCAACATATACACGTGTGATTTAGTTTACTAAGATTTTTAATTCCGAGAACCTCAATCAGAGAGTAAAAAAGGCGTAAGATTACAAGGTTGTAAAATTAAAATGGGATATACCGGGCTAGGATTCGAGTTGTAGGAACAGGTGCCAAACCAACCACCCAAGAATGGAATCGTCGAGCGAAAACACTTGACAACCTCCTGGAATCAGCTTTTCTTGCCACCAGACCTTTCTCCATCAATTAGGAATCTGATGCCGTCACTAAACACATTCCTTAAATTGTAGCCATTTATTGAGTGTTTTTTTGTGTCTAATCAGCATATATATCACCGTTGCCCTTAATTTTCTTGATTGTATATCTCTTAAATGTCAACATATACACGTGTGATTTAGTTTACGAAGATTTTTCATTGCCGAGAACCTCGATCAGAGAGTAAAAAAGTCGTAAGGTTAACAATGGTGTAAAATTAAAATGGGATATATTGGGCTAGTATTCGAGTTGCAGGAATAAGTGCCAAACCAACCACCCAAGAATGGAATCGTCGAGCGAAAACACTTGACAACCTCCTAGAAGCAGTTTTTCTTGCCACCAGACCTTTCTCCATCAGTTAGGAATCTGATGCTGTCATTAAACACATTCCTTAAATTGTAGCCATTTGTTGAGTGTTTTTTTTTGTGTCTAATCCGCATATATATCACCATTGCCCTTGATTTTCTTGATTGTATGTCTCTTAAATGTCAACATATACACGTGCGATTTAGTTTACGAAGATTTTTCATTGCCGAGAACCTCGATCAGAGAGTAAAAATGGCGTAAGGTTAACAATGGTGTAAAATTAAAATAGGATCTACCGGGCTAGGATTCGAGTTACAGGAACAAGTGCCAAACCAACCACCCAAGAATGGAATCGTCGAGCGAAAACACTTGATAACCTCCTAGAAGCATCTTTTCTTGCCACCAGACCTTTCTCCATCAATTAGGAATCTGATGCTGTCACTAAACACAATCCTTAAATTGTAGCCATTTGTTGAGTGTTTTTTTTTGGTGTCTAATATGCATATATATCACCGTTGCCCTTGATTTTCTTGATTGTATATCTCTTAAATGTTAACATATACATGTGTGATTTAGTTTACAAAGATTTTTCATTGCCAAGAACCTCGATCAGAGAGTAAAAAAGGCATAAGGTTAACAATGGTGTAAAATTAAAATGGGATATATTGGGCTAGGATTCGAGTTGCAGCAACAATTGCCAAACCAACCACCCAAGAATGGAATCGTCGAACGAAAACACTTGACAACCTCCTAGAAGCAGCTTTTCTTGCCACCAGACCTTTCTCCATCAATTAGGAATCTGATGGTGTCACTAAACACATTCCTTAAATTGTAGCCATTTGTTGAGTGTTTTTTTTGGTGTCTAATCTGCATATATATAACCATTGCCCTTGATTTTCTTGATTGTATATCTCTTAAATGTCAAAATATACACGTGTGATTTAGTTTACGAAGATTTTTCATTGCCGAGAACCTCGATCAGAGCGTAAAAAAGGCGTAAGGTTAACAATGGTGTAAAATTAAAATGGGATATATCGGGCCAGGATTAGAGTTCAGGAACAAGTGCCAAACCAACCTTCCATGAATGGAATCGTCGAGCAAAAACACTTGACAACCTCCTAGAAGCAGCTTTTCTTGCCACCAGACCTTTCTCAATCAATTAGGAATCTGATGCTGTCACTAAACACATTCCTTAAATTGTAGCCATTTGTTGAGTGTTTTTTTGGTGTCTAATCTGCATATATATCACCATTGCACTTGATTTTCTTGATTGTATATCTCTTAAATGTCAACATATACACGTGTGATTTAGTTTACGAAGATTTTTCATTGCCGAGAACCTCGTGCATAGAGTAAAAAAGGCGTAAGGTTAACAATGGTGTAAAATTAAAATGGGATATACCGGGCTAGGATTCGAGTTGCAGGAACAAGTGCCAAACCAACCACCCAAGAATGGAATCGTCAATCGAAAACACGTGACACCCTCCTAGAAGCAGCTTTTCTTGCCACCAGAGCTTTCACCATCAATTAGGAATCTGATGGTGTCACTAAACACATTCCTTAAATTGTAGCCATTTGTTGAGTGTTTTTTTTGGTGTCTAATCCGCATATATATCAACATTGCCCTTGATTTTCTTGATTGTAGATCTCTTAAATGTCAACATATACACGTATGATTTAGTTTACTAAGATTTTTAATTCCGAGAACCTCAATCAGAGAGTAAAAAAGGCGTAAGATTACAAGGTTGTAAAATTAAAATGGGATATACCGGGCTAGGATTCGAGTTGTAGGAACAGGTGCCAAACCAACCACCCAAGAATGGAATCGTCGAGCGAAAACACTTGACAACCTCCTGGAATCAGCTTTTCTTGCCACCAGACCTTTCTCCATCAATTAGGAATGTGATGCCGTCACTAAACACATTCCTTAAATTGTAGCCATTTATTGAGTGTTTTTTTGTGTCTAATCAGCATATATATCACCGTTGCCCTTAATTTTCTTGATTGTATATCTCTTAAATGTCAACATATACACGTGTGATTTAGTTTACGAAGATTTTTCATTGCCGAGAACCTCGATCAGAGAGTAAAAAAGTCGTAAGGTTAACAATGGTGTAAAATTAAAATGGGATATATTGGGCTAGGTTTCGAGTTGCAGGAATAAGTGCCAAACCAACCACCCAAGAATGGAATCGTCGAGCGAAAACACTTGACAACCTCCTAGAAGCAGTTTTTCTTGCCACCAGACCTTTCTCCATCAGTTAGGAATCTGATGCTGTCATTAAACACATTCCTTAAATTGTAGCCATTTGTTGAGTGTTTTTTTTTGTGTCTAATCCGCATATATATCACCATTGCCCTTGATTTTCTTGATTGTATGTCTCTTAAATGTCAACATATACACGTGCGATTTAGTTTACGAAGATTTTTCATTGCCGAGAACCTCGATCAGAGAGTAAAAATGGCGTAAGGTTAACAATGGTGTAAAATTAAAATAGGATCTACCGGGCTAGGATTCGAGTTACAGGAACAAGTGCCAAACCAACCACCCAAGAATGGAATCGTCGAGCGAAAACACTTGATAACCTCCTAGAAGCATCTTTTCTTGCCACCAGACCTTTCTCCATCAATTAGGAATCTGATGCTGTCACTAAACACAATCCTTAAATTGTAGCCATTTGTTGAGTGTTTTTTTTTGGTGTCTAATATGCATATATATCACCGTTGCCCTTGATTTTCGTGATTGTATATCTCTTAAATGTTAACATATACATGTGTGATTTAGTTTACAAAGATTTTTCATTGCCAAGAACCTCGATCAGAGAGTAAAAAAGGCATAAGGTTAACAATGGTGTAAAATTAAAATGGGATATATTGGGCTAGGATTCGAGTTGCAGCAACAAGTGCCAAACCAACCACCCAAGAATGGAATCGTCGAACGAAAACACTTGACAACCTCCTAGAAGCAGCTTTTCTTGCCACCAGACCTTTCTCCATCAATTAGGAATCTGATGGTGTCACTAAACACATTCCTTAAATTGTAGCCATTTGTTGAGTGTTTTTTTTTGGTGTCTAATCTGCATATATATAACCATTGCCCTTGATTTTCTTGATTGTATATCTCTTAAATGTCAAAATATACACGTGTGATTTAGTTTACGAAGATTTTTCATTGCCGAGAACCTCGATCAGAGAGTAAAAAAGGCGTAAGGTTAACAATGGTGTAAAATTAAAATGGGATATATCGGGCCAGGATTAGAGTTCAGGAACAAGTGCCAAACCAACCTTCCATGAATGGAATCGTCGAGCAAAAACACTTGACAACCTCCTAGAAGCAGCTTTTCTTGCCACCAGACCTTTCTCAATCAATTAGGAATCTGATGCTGTCACTAAACACATTCCTTAAATTGTAGCCATTTGTTGAGTGTTTTTTTGGTGTCTAATCTGCATATATATCACCATTGCACTTGATTTTCTTGATTGTATATGTCTTAAATGTCAACATATACACGTGTGATTTAGTTTACGAAGATTTTTCATTGCCGAGAACCTCGTGCATAGAGTAAAAAAGGCGTAAGGTTAACAATGGTGTAAAATTAAAATGGGATATACCGGGCTAGGATTCGAGTTGCAGGAACAAGTGCCAAACCAACCACCCAAGAATGGAATCGTCAATCGAAAACACGTGACACCCTCCTAGAAGCAGCTTTTCTTGCCACCAGACCTTTCTCCATCAATTATGAATCTGATGCTGTCACTAAACACATTCCTTAAATTGTAGCCATTTGTTGAGTGTTTTTTTTTGTGTCTAATCTGCATATATATCACCACTGCCCATGATTTTCTTGATTGTATATCTCTTAAATGTGAAAATATACACATGTGATTTAGTTTACGAAGATTTTTCATTGCCGAGAACCTCGATCAGAGAGTAAAAAAGCGTAAGGTTAACAATGGTGTAACATTAAAATGGGATATACCGGGCTAGGATCCGAGTTGCAGGAACAAGTGCCAAACCAACCACCCAAGATTGGAATCGTCGAGGGAAAACACTTGACAACCTCCTAGAAGCAGCTTTTCTTGCCACCAGACCTTTCTCCATCAATTAGGAATCTGATGCTGTAACTAAACACATTCCTTAAAATGTAGCCATTTGTTGAGTGTTTTTTGGTGTCTAATCTGCATATATATCACCATTGCCCTTGATTTTCTTGATTGTATATCTCTTAAATGTCAACATATACACGTGTGATTTAGTTTACGAAGATTTTTCATTGCCGAGAACCTCGATCAGAGAGTAAAAATGGCGTCAGGTTAACAATGGTGTAAAATTAAAATGGGATATACCGGGCTAGGATTCGAGTTGTAGGAACAAGTGCCAAACCAAACACCCCAGAATGGAATCATCGAGCGAAAACACTTGACAACCTCCTAGAAGCAGCTTTTCTTACCACCAGACCTTTCTCCATCAATTAGGAATCTGATGCCGTTACTAAACACATTCCTTAAATTGTAGCCATTTGTTGAGTGTTTTTTGGTGTCTAATCTGCATATATATCACCATTGCACTTGATTTTCTTGATTGTATATCTCTTAAATGTCAACATATACACGTGTGATTTAGTTTACGAAGATTTTTCATTGCCGAGAACCTCGATCAGAGAGTAAAAATGCGTAAGGTTAACAATGGTGTAACATTAAAATGGGATATACCGGGCTAGGATCCGAGTTGCAGGAACAAGTGCCAAACCAACCACCCAAGATTGGAATCGTCGAGGGAAAACACTTGACAACCTCCTAGAAGCAGCTTTTCTTGCCACCAGAGCTTTCACCATCAATTAGAAATCTGATGCTGTCACTAAACACATTCCTTAAATTGTAGCCATTTGTTGAGTGTTTTTTTTTTGGTGTCTAATCCGCATATATATCAACATTGCCCTTGATTTTCTTGATTGTATATCTCTTAAATGTCAACATATACACGTGTGATTTAGTTTACTAAGATTTTTAATTCCGAGAACCTCGATCAGAGAGTAAAAAAGGCGTAAGTTTAACAAGGGTGTAAAATTAAAATGGGATATATCGGGCAAGGATTCGAGTTGCAGGAACAAGTGCCAAACCAACTACCCAAGAATGGAATCGTCGAGCGAAAACACTTGACAACCTCCTAGAAGTAGCTTTTCTTGGCACCAGACCTTTCTCCATCAATTAGGAATCTGATGCTGTAACTAAACACATTCCTTAAAATGTAGCCATTTGTTGAGTGTTTTTTGGTGTCTAATCTGCATATATATCACCATTGCCCTTGATTTTCTTGATTGTATATCTCTTAAATGTCAACATTTACACGTGTGATTTAGTTTATGAAGATTTTTCATTGCCGAGAACCTCGATAAGAGAGTAAAAATGGCGTAAGGTTAACAATGGTGTAAAATTAAAATGGGATATACCGGGCTAGGATTCGAGTTGCAGGAACAAGTGCCAAACCAACCACCCAAGAATGGAATCGTCAATCGAAAACACGTGACACCCTCCTAGAAGCAGCTTTTCTTGCCACCAGACCTTTCTCCATCAATTAGGAATCTGATGCTGTCACTAAACACATTCCTTAAATTGTAGCCATTTGTTTAGTGTTTTTTTTGGTGTCTAATCTGCATATATATCACCACTGCCCATGATTTTCTTGATTTTATATCTCTTAAATGTGAAAATATACACGTGTGATTTAGTTTACGAAGATTTTTCATTGCCGAGAACCACGATCAGAGAGTAAAAAAGGCGTAAGGTTAACAATGTTGTAAAATTAAAATGGGATATACCGGGCTAGGATTCGAGTTGCAGGAACAAGTGCCAAACCAAACACCCCAGAATGGAATCGTTGAGCGAAAACACTTGACAACCTCCTAGAAGCAGCTTTTCTTGCCACCAGACCTTTCTCCATCAATTAGGAATCTGATGCTGTCACTAAACACATTCCTTAAATTGTAGCCATTTGTTGAGTGTTTTTTGGTGTCTAATCTGCATATATATCACCATTGCACTTGATTTTCTTGATTGTATATCTCTTAAATGTCAACATATACACGTGTGATTTAGTTTACGAAGATTTTTCATTGCTGAGAACCTCGATCAGAGAGTAAAAAGGCGTAAGGTTAACAATGGTGTAACATTAAAATGGGATATACCGGGCTAGGATCCGAGTTGCAGGAACAAGTGCCAAACCAACCACCCAAGATTGGAATCGTCGAGGGAAAACACTTGACAACCTCCTAGAAGCAGCTTTTCTTGCCACCAGAGCTTTCACCATCAATTAGAAATCTGATGCTGTCACTAAACACATTCCTTAAATTGTAGCCATTTGTTGAGTGTTTTTTTTTTGGTGTCTAATCCGCATATATATCAACATTGCCCTTGATTTTCTTGATTGTATATCTCTTAAATGTCAACATATACACGTGTGATTTAGTTTACTAAGATTTTTAATTCCGAGAACCTCGATCAGAGAGTAAAAAAGGCGTAAGTTTAACAAGGGTGTAAAATTAAAATGGGATATATCGGGCAAGGATTCGAGTTGCAGGAACAAGTGCCAAACCAACTACCCAAGAATGGAATCGTCGAGCGAAAACACTTGACAACCTCCTAGAAGTAGCTTTTCTTGGCACCAGACCTTTCTCCATCAATTAGGAATCTGATGCTGTAACTAAACACATTCCTTAAAATGTAGCCATTTGTTGAGTGTTTTTTGGTGTCTAATCTGCATATATATCACCATTGCCCTTGATTTTCTTGATTGTATATCTCTTAAATGTCAACATTTACACGTGTGATTTAGTTTATGAAGATTTTTCATTGCCGAGAACCTCGATAAGAGAGTAAAAATGGCGTAAGGTTAACAATGGTGTAAAATTAAAATGGGATATACCGGGCTAGGATTCGAGTTGCAGGAACAAGTGCCAAACCAACCACCCAAGAATGGAATCGTCAATCGAAAACACGTGACACCCTCCTAGAAGCAGCTTTTCTTGCCACCAGACCTTTCTCCATCAATTAGGAATCTGATGCTGTCACTAAACACATTCCTTAAATTGTAGCCATTTGTTTAGTGTTTTTTTTGGTGTCTAATCTGCATATATATCACCACTGCCCATGATTTTCTTGATTTTATATCTCTTAAATGTGAAAATATACACGTGTGATTTAGTTTACGAAGATTTTTCATTGCCGAGAACCACGATCAGAGAGTAAAAAAGGCGTAAGGTTAACAATGTTGTAAAATTAAAATGGGATATACCGGGCTAGGATTCGAGTTGCAGGAACAAGTGCCAAACCAAACACCCCAGAATGGAATCGTTGAGCGAAAACACTTGACAACCTCCTAGAAGCAGCTTTTCTTGCCACCAGACCTTTCTCCATCAATTAGGAATCTGATGCTGTCACTAAACACATTCCTTAAATTGTAGCCATTTGTTGAGTGTTTTTTGGTGTCTAATCTGCATATATATCACCATTGCACTTGATTTTCTTGATTGTATATCTCTTAAATGTCAACATATACACGTGTGATTTAGTTTACGAAGATTTTTCATTGCTGAGAACCTCGATCAGAGAGTAAAAAGGCGTAAGGTTAACAATGGTGTAACATTAAAATGGGATATACCGGGCTAGGATCCGAGTTGCAGGAACAAGTGCCAAACCAACCACCCAAGATTGGAATCGTCGAGGGAAAACACTTGACAACCTCCTAGAAGCAGCTTTTCTTGCCACCAGAGCTTTCACCATCAATTAGAAATCTGATGCTGTCACTAAACACATTCCTTAAGTTTTAGCCATTTGTTGAGTGTTTTTTTTTTGGTGTCTAATCCGCATATATATCAACATTGCCCTTGATTTTCTTGATTGTATATCTCTTAAATGTCAACATATACACGTGTGATTTAGTTTACTAAGATTTTTAATTCCGAGAACCTCGATCAGAGAGTTAAAAAGGCGTAAGGTTAACAAGGGTGTAAAATTAAAATGAGATATACCGGGCTAGGATTCGAGTTGTAGGAACAAGTGCCAAACCAACCACCCAAGAATGGAAACGTCGAGCGAAAACACTTGACAACCTCCTAGAATCAGCTTTTCTTGCCACCAGACCTTTCTCCATCAATTAGGAATCTGATGCCGTCACTAAACACATTCCTTAAATTGTAGCCATTTATTGAGTGTTTTTTTTTGTGTCTAATCCGCATATATATCACCGTTGCCCTTGATTTTCTTGATTGTATATCTCTTAAATGTCAACATATACACGTGTGATTTAGTTTACGAAGATTTTTCATTGCCGAGAACCTCGATCAGATTGTAAAAAAGGCGTAAGGTTCACAATGGTCTAAAATTAAAATGGGATATACCGGGCTAGGATTCGAGTTGCAAGAACAAGTGCCAAACCAACCACCCAAGAATGGAATCGTCGAGCGAAAACACTTGACAACCTCCTAGAAGCAGCTTTTCTTGCCACCAGACCTTTCTCCATCAATTAGGAATCTGATGCCGTCACTAAACACATTCCTTAAATTGTAGCCATTTATTGAGTGTTTTTTTTGTGTCTAATCCGCATATATATCACCGTTGCCCTTGATTTTCTTAATTGTATATCTCTTAAATGTCAACATATACACGTGTGATTTAGTTTACGAAGATTTTTCATTGCCGAGAACCTCGATCAGATTGTAAAAAAGGCGTAAGGTTCACAATGGTCTAAAATTAAAATGGGATATACCGGGCTAGGATTCGAGTTGCAAGAACAAGTGCCAAACCAACCACCCAAGAATGGAATCGTCGAGCGAAAACACTTGACAACCTCCTAGAAGCAGCTTTTCTTGCCACCGACCTTTCTCCATCAATTAGGAATTTGATACTGTCATTTTTGGTGTCTAATCTGCATATATATCACCATTGCCCTTGATTTTCTTGATTGTATATCTCTTAAATGTCAACATCTACACGTGTGATTTAGTTTACAAAGATTTTTCATTGCCGAGAACCTCGATCAGAGAGTAAAAAAGGCATAAGGTTAACAATGGTGTAAAATTAAAATGGGATATAACGGGCTAGGACTCGAGTTGCAGGAAGAAGTGCCAAACCAACCACCCAAGAATGGAATCGTCGAGTGAAAACACTTGACAACCTCCTAGAAGCAGCTTTTCTTACCACCAGACCTTTCTCCATCAATTAGGAATCTGATGCTGTCACTAAACACATTCCTTAAATTGTAGCCATTTGTTGAGTGTTTTTTTTGGTGTCTAATCTACATATATATCACCATTGCCCTTGATTTTCTTGATTGTATATCTCTTAAATGTCAACATATACACGTGTGATTTAGTTTACGAAGATTTTTCATTGCCGAGAACCTCGATCAGAGAATAAAAAAGGCGTAAGGTTAACAATGTTGTAAAATTAAAATGAGATATACCGGGCTAGGATTCGAGTTGCAGGAACAAGTGCCAAACCAACCACCCAAGAATGGAATCATCGAGTGTTTACACTTGACAACCTTCTAGAAGCAGTTTTTCTAGCCACCAGACCCCTCTCCGTCAATTAGGAATCTAATGCTGTCACTAAACACATTCCTTAAATTGTAGCCATTTGTTGATTGTTTTTTTTTTGGTTTCTAATCCGCATATATATCACCATTGCCCTTGATTTTCTTGATTTTATATTTCTTAAATGTCAACATATACACGTGTGATTTACTTTACGAAGATTTTTCATTGCCGAGAACCTCGATCAGAGAGTAAAAAAGGCGTAAGGTTAACAATGGTGTAAAATTAAAATGGGATATACCGGGCTAGGATTCGAGTTGCAGGAACAAGTGCCAAACCAACCATCCAAGAATGGAATCGTCGAGCGAAAACACTTGACAACCTCCTAGAAGCAGCTTTTCTTGCCACCAGACCTTTCTCCATCAATTAGGAATCTGATGCTGTCACTAAACAAATTTCTTAAATTGTAGCCATTTGTTGAGTGTTTTTTTTTTGTGTCTAATCCGCATGTATATCACCATTGCCCTTGATTTTCTTGATTGTATATCTCTTAAATGTCAACATATACACATGTAATTTAGTTTATGAAGATTTTTCATTGCCGAGAACCTCGATCAGAGAGTAAAAAAGGCGTAAGGTTAACAATGGTGTAAAACAAAAATGGGATATACCAGGATAGGATTCGAGTTGCAGGAACAAGTGCCAACCCAACCACCCAAGAATGGAATCGTCGAGCGAAAACACTTGACAACCTCCCAGAAGCAGCTTTTCTTGCCACCAGACCTTTCTCGATCAATTAGAAATCTGATGCTGTAACTAAACACATTCCTTAAAATGTAGCCATTTGTTGAGTGTTTTTTGGTGTCTAATCTGCATATATATCACCATTGCCCTTGATTTTCTTGATTGTATATCTCTTAAATGTCAACATATACACGTGTGATTTAGTTTACGAAGATTTTTCATTGCCGAGAACCTCGATCAGAGAGTAAAAATGGCGTAAGGTTAACAATGGTGTAAAATTAAAATGGGATATACCGGGCTAGGATTCGAGTTGCAGGAACAAGTGCCAAACCAACCACCCAAGAATGGAATCGTCAATCAAAAACACGTCACACCCTCCTAGAAGCAGCTTTTCTTGCCACCAGACCTTTCTCCATCAATTAGGAATCTGATGCTGTCACTAAACACATCCTTAAATTGTAGCCATTTGTTGAGTGTTTTTTTTGGTGTCTAATCTGCATATATATCACCATTGCCCTTGATTTTCTTGATTGTATATCTCTTAAATGTGAAAATATACACGTGTGATTTAGTTTACGAAGATTTTTCATTGCCGAGAACCTCGATCAGAGAGTAAAAAAGGCGTAAGGTTAACAATGGTGTAAAATTAAAATGGGATATACCGGGCTAGGATTCGAGTTGCAGGAACAAGTGCCAAACCAAACACCCCAGAATGGAATCGTCGAGCGAAAACACTTGACAACCTCCTAGAAGCAGCTTTTCTTGCCACCCGACCTTTCTCCATCAATTAGGAATCTGATGCTGTCACTAAACACATTCCTTAAATTGTAGCCATTTGTTGAGTGTTTTTTGGTGTCTAATCTGCATATATATCACCATTGCACTTGATTTTCTTGATTGTATATCTCTTAAATGTCAACATATACACGTGTGATTTAGTTTACGAAGATTTTTCATTGCCGAGAACCTCGATCAGAGAGTAAAAAGGCGTAAGGTTAACAATGGTGTAACATTAAAATGGGATATACCGGGCTAGGATCCGAGTTGCAGGAACAAGTGCCAAACCAACCACCCAAGATTGGAATCGTCGAGCGAAAACACTTGACAACCTCCTAGAAGTAGCTTTTCTTGCCACCAGATCTTTCACCATCAATTAGGAATCTGATGCTGTCACTAAACACATTCCTTAAATTGTAGCCATTTGTTGAGTGTTTTTTTTTTTGGTGTCTAATCCGCATATATATCAACATTGCCCTTGATTTTCTTGATTGTATATCTCTTAAATGTCAACATATACACGTGTGATTTAGTTTACTAAGATTTTTAATTCCGAGAACCTTGATCAGAGAGTAAAAAAGGCGTAAGGTCAACAAGGGTGTAAAATTAAAATGGGATATACCGGGCTAGGATTCGAGTTGTAGGAACAAGTGCCAAACAAACCACCCAAGAATGGAATCATCCAGCGAAAACACTTGACAACCTCCTAGAATCAGCTTTTCTTGCCACCAGACCTTTCTCCATCAATTAGGAATCTGATGCCGTCACTAACCACAATCCTTAAATTGTAGCCATTTATTGAGTGTTTTTTTTGTGTCTAATCCGCATATATATCACCGTTGCCCTTGATTTTCTTGATTGTATATCTCTTAAATGTCAACATATACACGTGTGATTTAGTTTACGAAGATTTTTCATTTCCGAGAACCTCGATCAGAGAGTAAAAATGGCGTAAGGTTAACAATGGTGTAAAATTAAAATGGGATATACCGGGCTAGGATTCGAGTTGCAGGAACAAGTGCCAAACCAACCACCCAAGAATGGAATCGTCAATCAAAAACACGTAACACCCTCCTAGAAGCAGCTTTTCTTGCCACCAGACCTTTCTCCATCAATTAGGAATCTGATGCTGTCACTAAACACATCCTTAAATTGTAGCCATTTGTTGAGTGTTTTTTTTGGTGTCTAATCTGCATATATATCACCATTGCCCTTGATTTTCTTGATTGTATATCTCTTAAATGTGAAAATATACACGTGTGATTTAGTTTACGAAGATTTTTCATTGCCGAGAACCTCGATCAGAGAGTAAAAAAGGCGTAAGGTTAACAATGGTGTAAAATTAAAATGGGATATACCGGGCTAGGATTCGAGTTGCAGGAACAAGTGCCAAACCAAACACCCCAGAATGGAATCGTCGAGCGAAAACACTTGACAACCTCCTAGAAGCAGCTTTTCTTGCCACCAGACCTTTCTCCATCAATTAGGAATCTGATGCTGTCACTAAACACATTCCTTAAATTGTAGCCATTTGTTGAGTGTTTTTTGGTGTCTAATCTGCATATATATCACCATTGCACTTGATTTTCTTGATTGTATATCTCTTAAATGTCAACATATACACGTGTGATTTAGTTTACGAAGATTTTTCATTGCCGAGAACCTCGATCAGAGAGTAAAAAGGCGTAAGGTTAACAATGGTGTAACATTAAAATGGGATATACCGGGCTAGGATCCGAGTTGCAGGAACAAGTGCCAAACCAACCACCCAAGATTGGAATCGTCGAGCGAAAACACTTGACAACCTCCTAGAAGTAGCTTTTCTTGCCACCAGATCTTTCACCATCAATTAGGAATCTGATGCTGTCACTAAACACATTCCTTAAATTGTAGCCATTTGTTGAGTGTTTTTTTTTTTTTTGGTGTCTAATCCGCATATATATCAACATTGCCCTTGATTTTCTTGATTGTATATCTCTTAAATGTCAACATATACACGTGTGATTTAGTTTACTAAGATTTTTAATTCCGAGAACCTCGATCAGAGAGTAAAAAAGGCGTAAGGTCAACAAGGGTGTAAAATTAAAATGGGATATACCGGGCTAGGATTCGAGTTGTAGGAACAAGTGCCAAACAAACCACCCAAGAATGGAATCGTCCAGCGAAAACACTTGACAACCTCCTAGAATCAGCTTTTCTTGCCACCAGACCTTTCTCCATCAATTAGGAATCTGATGCCGTCACTAACCACAATCCTTAAATTGTAGCCATTTATTGAGTGTTTTTTTTTGTGTCTAATCCGCATATATATCACCGTTGCCCTTGATTTTCTTGATTGTATATCTCTTAAATGTCAACATATACACGTGTGATTTAGTTTACGAAGATTTTTCATTTCCGAGAACCTCGATCAGAGAGTAAAAAAGGCGTAAGGTTAACAATGGTGTAAAATTAAAATGGGATATATTGGGCTAGGATTCGAGTTGCAGGAACAAGTGCCAAACCAACCACCCAAGAATGGAATCGTCGAGCGAAAACACTTGATAACCTCCTAGAAGCATCTTTTCTTGCCACCAGACCTTTCTCCATCAATTAGGAATCTGATGCTGTCACTAAACACATACCTTAAATTGTAGCCATTTGTTGAGTGTTTTTTTTGGTGTCTAATATGCATATATATCACCGTTGCCCTTGATTTTCTTGATTGTATATCTCTTAAATGTTAAAATATACATGTGTGATTTAGTTTACGAAGATTTTTCATTGCCGAGAACCTCGATCAGAGAGTAAAAATGGCGTAAGGTTAACAATGGTGTAAAATTAAAATAGGATATACCGGGCTAGGATTCGAGTTACAGGAACAAGTGCCAAACCAACCACCCAAGAATGGAATCGTCGAGCGAAAACACTTGACAACCTCCTAGAAGCAGCTTTTCTTGCCACCAGACCTTTCTCCATCAATTAGGAATCTGATGCTGTCATTAAACACATTCCTTAAAATGTAGCCATTTGTTGAGTGTTTTTTTTGTGTCTAATCCGCATATATATCACCATTGCCCTTGATTTTCTTGATTGTATGTTTCTTAAATGTCAACATATACACGTGTGATTTAGTTTACGAAGATTTTTCATTGCCGAGAACCTCGATCAGAGAGTAAAAATGGCGTAAGGTTAACAATGGTGTAAAATTAAAATAGGATATACCGGGCTAGGATTCGAGTTACAGGAACAAGTGCCAAACCAACCACCCAAGAATGGAATCGTCGAGCGAAAACACTTGATAACCTCCTAGAAGCATCTTTTCTTGCCACCAGACCTTTCTCCATCAATTAGGAATCTGATGCTGTCACTAAACACATTCCTTAAATTGTAGCCATTTGTTGAGTGTTTTTTTTGGTGTCTAATATGCATATATATCACCGTTGCCCTTGATTTTCTTGATTGTATATCTCTTAAATGTTAAAATATACATGTGTGATTTAGTTTACGAAGATTTTTCATTGCCAAGAACCTCGATCAGAGAGTAAAAAAGGCATAAGGTTAACAATGGTGTAAAATTAAAATGGGATATATTGGGCTAGGATTCGAGTTGCAGGAACAAGTGCCAAACCAACCACCCAAGAATGGAATCGTCGAGTGAAAACACTTGACAACCTCCTAGAAGCAGCTTTTCTTGCCACCAGACCTTTCTCCATCAATTAGGAATCTGATGCTGTCACTAAACACATTCCTTAAATTGAAGCCATTTGTAGAGTGTTTTTTTGTTGTCTAATCTGCTTATATATAACCATTGCCCTTGATTTTCTTGATTGTATATCTCTTAAATGTCAAAATATACACGTGTGATTTAGTTTACGAAGATTTTTCATTGCCGAGAACCTCGATCAGAGAGTAAAAAAGGAGTAAGGTTAACAATGGTGTAAAATTAAAATGGGATATATCGGGCCAGGATTAGAGTTCATGAACAAGTGCCAAACCAACCACCCAAGAATGGAATCGTCGAGCAAAAACACTTGACAACCTCCTAGAAGCAGCTTTTCTTGCCACCAGACCTTTCTCAATCAATTAGGAATCTGATGCTGTCACTAAACACATTCCTTAAATTGTAGCCATTTGTTGAGTGTTTTTTTGGTGTCTAATCTGCATATATATCACCATTGCACTTGATTTTCTTGATTGTATATCTCTTAAATGTCAACATATACACGTGTGATTTAGTTTACGAAGATTTTTCATTGCCGAGAACCTCGATCAGAGAGTAAAAAAGGCGTAAGGATAACAATGGTGTAAAATTAAAATGGGATATATCGGGCAAGGATTCGAGTTGCAGGAACAAGTGCCAAACCAACCACCCAAGAATGGAATCGTCGAGCGAAAACACTTGACAACCTCCTAGAAGCAGCTTTTCTTGCCACCAGACCTTTCTCCATCAATTAGGAATCTGATGCCGTCACTAACCACAATCCTTAAATTGTAGCCATTTATTGAGTGTTTTTTTTGTGTCTAATCCGCATATATATCACCGTTGCCCTTGATTTTCTTGATTGTATATCTCTTAAATGTCAACATATACACGTGTGATTTAGTTTACGAAGATTTTTCATTTCCGAGAACCTCGATCAGAGAGTAAAAAAGGCGTAAGGTTAACAATGGTGTAAAATTAAAATGGGATATATTGGGCTAGGATTCGAGTTGCAGGAATAAGTGCCAAACCAACCACCCAAGAATGGAATCGTCGAGCGAAAACACTTGACAACCTCCTAGAATCAGCTTTTCTTGCCACCAGACCTTTCTCCATCAATTAGGAATCTGATGCCGTCACTAACCACAATCCTTAAATTGTAGCCATTTATTGAGTGTTTTTTTTGTGTCTAATCCGCATATATATCACCGTTGCCCTTGATTTTCTTGATTGTATATCTCTTAAATGTCAACAAATACACGTGTGATTTAGTTTACGAAGATTTTTCATTTCCGAGAACCTCGATCAGAGAGTAAAAAAGGCGTAAGGTTAACAATGGTGTAAAATTAAAATGGGATATATTGGGCTAGGATTCGAGTTGCAGGAATAAGTGCCAAACCAACCACCCAAGAATGGAATCGTCGAGCGAAAACACTTGACAACCTCCTAGAAGCAGCTTTTCTTGCCACCAGACCTTTCTCTATCAATTAGGAATCTGATGCTGTCATTAAACACATTCCTTAAAATGTAGCCATTTGTTGAGTGTTTTTTTTGTGTCTAATCCGCATATATATCACCATTGCCCTTGATTTTCTTGATTGTATGTTTCTTAAATGTCAACATATACACGTGTGATTTAGTTTACGAAGATTTTTCATTGCCGAGAACCTCGATCAGAGAGTAAAAATGGCGTAAGGTTAACAATGGTGTAAAATTAAAATAGGATATACCGGGCTAGGATTCGAGTTACAGGAACAAGTGCCAAACCAACCACCCAAGAATGGAATCGTCGAGCGAAAACACTTGATAACCTCCTAGAAGCATCTTTTCTTGCCACCAGACCTTTCTCCATCAATTAGGAATCTGATGCTGTCACTAAACACATTCCTTAAATTGTAGCCATTTGTTGAGTGTTTTTTTTGGTGTCTAATATGCATATATATCACCGTTGCCCTTGATTTTCTTGATGGTATATCTCTTAAATGTTAAAATATACATGTGTGATTTAGTTTACGAAGATTTTTCATTGCCAAGAACCTCGATCAGAGAGTAAAAAAGGCATAAGGTTAACAATGGTGTAAAATTAAAATGGGATATATTGGGCTAGGATTCGAGTTGCAGGAACAAGTGCCAAACCAACCACCCAAGAATGGAATCATCGAGTGAAAACACTTGACAACCTCCTAGAAGCAGCTTTTCTTGCCACCAGACCTTTCTCCATCAATTAGGAATCTGATGCTGTCACTAAACACATTCCTTAAATTGAAGCCATTTGTAGAGTGTTTTTTTGTTGTCTAATCTGCTTATATATAACCATTGCCCTTGATTTTCTTGATTGTATATCTCTTAAATGTCAAAATATACACGTGTGATTTAGATTACGAAGATTTTTCATTGCCGAGAACCTCGATCAGAGAGTAAAAAAGGAGTAAGGTTAACAATGGTGTAAAATTAAAATGGGATATATCAGGCCAGGATTAGAGTTCAGGAACAAGTGCCAAACCAACCACCCAAGAATGGAATCGTCGAGCAAAAACACTTGACAACCTCCTAGAAGCAGCTTTTCTTGCCACCAGACCTTTCTCAATCAATTAGGAATCTGATGCTGTCACTAAACACATTCCTTAAATTGTAGCCATTTGTTGAGTGTTTTTTTGGTGTCTAATCTGCATATTTATCACCATTGCACTTGATTTTCTTGATTGTATATCTCTTAAATGTCAACATATACACGTGTGATTTAGTTTACGAAGATTTTTCATTGCCGAGAACCTCGATCAGAGAGTAAAAAAGGCGTAAGGATAACAATGGTGTAAAATTAAAATGGGATATATCGGGCAAGGATTCGAGTTGCAGGAACAAGTGCCAAACCAACCACCCAAGAATGGAATCGTCGAGCGAAAACACTTGACAACCTCCTAGAAGCAGCTTTTCTTGCCACCAGACCTTTCTCCATCAATTAGGAATCTGATGCTGTAACTAAACACATTCCTTAAAATGTAGCCATTTGTTGAGTGTTTTTTGGTGTCTAATCTGCATATATATCACCATTGCCCTTGATTTTCTTGATTGTATATCTCTTAAATGTCAACATATACACGTGTGATTTAGTTTACGAAGATTTTTCATTGCCGAGAACCTCGATCAGAGAGTAAAAATGGCGTAAGGTTAACAGTGGTGTAAAATGAAAATGGGATATACAGGGCTAGGATTCGAGTTGCAGGAACAAGTGCCAAACCAACCACCCAAGAATGGAATCGTCAATCGAAAACACGTGACACCCTCCTAGAAGCAGTTTTTCTTGCCACCAGACCTTTCTCCATCAATTAGGAATCTGATGCTGTCACTAAACACATTCCTTAAATTGTAGGCATTTGTTGAGTGTTTTTTTGGTGTCTAATCTGCATATATATCACCATTGCCCTTGATTTTCTTGATTGTATATCTCTTAAATGTGAAAATATACATGTGTGATTTAGTTTACGAAGATTTTTCATTGTCGAGAACCTCGATCAGAGAGTAAAAAAGGCATAAGGTTAACAATGGTGTAAAATTAAAATGGGATATACCGGGCTAGGATTCGAGTTGTAGGAACAAGTGCCAAACCAAACACCCCAGAATGAAATCTTCGAGCGAAAACACTTGACAACCTCCTAGAAGCAGCTTCTCTTACCACCAGACCTTTCTCCATCAATTAGGAATCTGATGCTGTCACTAAACACATTCCTTAAATTGTAGCCATTTGTTGAGTGTTTTTTGCTGTCTAATCTGCATATATATCACCATTGCCCTTAATTTTCTTGATTGTATATCTCTTTAATGTGAAAATATACACGTGTGATTTAGTTTACGAAGATTTTTCATTGCCGAGAACCTCGATCAAAGAGTAAAAAGGCGTAAGGTTAACAATGGTGTAAAATTAAAATGGGATATATCGGGCCAGGATTAGAGTTCAGGAACAAGTGCTAAACCAACCACCCAAGAATGGAATCGTCGAGCAAAAACACTTGACAACCTCCTAGAAGCAGCTTTTCTTGCCACCAGACCTTTCTCAATCAATTAGGAATCTGATGCTGTCACTAAACACATTCCTTAAATTGTAGCCATTTGTTGAGTGTTTTTTTGGTGTCTAATCTGCATATATATCACCATTGCACTTGATTTTCTTGATTGTATATCTCTTAAATGTCAACATATACACGTGTGATTTAGTTTACGAAGATTTTTCATTGCCAAGAACCTCGATCAGAGAGTAAAAAAGGCGTAAGGATAACAATGGTGTAAAATTAAAATGGGATATATCGGGCAAGGATTCGAGTTGTAGGAACTAGTGCCAAACCAACCACCCAAGAATGGAATCGTCGAGCGAAAACACTTGACAACCTCCTAGAAGCAGCTTTTCTTGCCACCAGACCTTTCTCCATCAATTAGGAATCTGATGCTGTAACTAAACACATTCCTTAAAATGTAGCCATTTGTTGAGTGTTTTTTGGTGTCTAATCTGCATATATATCACCATTGCCCTTGATTTTCTTGATTGTATATCTCTTAAATGTCAACATATACACGTGTGATTTAGTTTACGAAGATTTTTCATTGCCGAGAACCTCAATCAGAGAGTAAAAATGGCGTAAGGTTAACAATGGTGTAAAATTAAAATGGGATATACCGGGCTAGGATTCGAGTTGCAGGAACAAGTGCCAAACCAACCACCCAAGAATGGAATCGTCAATCGAAAACACGTGACACCCTCCTAGAAGCAGCTTTTCTTGCCACCAGACCTTTCTCCATCAATTAGGAATCTGATGTTGTCACTAAACACATTCCTTAAATTGTAGCCATTTGTTGAGTTTTTTTTGGTGTCTAATCTGCATATATATCACCATTGCCCTTGATTTTCTTGATTGTATATCTCTTAAATGTGAAAATATACACGTGTGATTTAGTTTACGAAGATTTTTCATTGCCGAGAACCTCGATCAGAGAGTAAAAAAGGCGTAAGGTTAACAATGGTGTAAAATTAAAATGGGATATACCGGGCTAGGATTCGAGTTGCAGGAACAAGTGCCAAACTAAACACCCCAGAATGGAATCGTCGAGCGAAAACACTTGACAACCTCCTAGAAGCAACTTTTCTTACCACCAGACCTATCTCCATCAATTAGGAATCTGATGGTGTCACTAAACACATTCCTTAAATTGTAGCCATTTGTTGAGTGTTTTTTGGTGTCTAATCTGCATATATATCACCATTGCACTTGATTTTCTTGATTGTATATCTCTTAAATGTCAACATATACACGTGTGATTTAGTTTACGAAGATTTTTCATTACCGAGAACTTCGATCAGAGAGTAAAAAGGCGTAAGGTTAACAATGGTGTAACATTAAAATGGGATATACCGGGCTAGGATCCGAGTTGCAGGAACAAGTGCCAAATCAACCACCCAAGATTGGAATCGTCGAGGGAAAACACTTGACAACCTCCTAGAAGCAGCTTTTCTTGCCACCAGAGCTTTCACCATCAGTTAGGAATCTGATGCTGTCACTAAACACATTCCTTAAATTGTAGCCGTTTGTTGAGTGTTTTTTTTTTGTGTCTAATCCGCATATATATCAACATTGCCCTTGATTTTCTTGATTGTATATCTCTTAAATGTCAACATATACACGTGTGATTTAGTTTACTAAGATTTTTAATTCCGAGTACTTCCATCAGAGAGTAAAAAAGGCGTAAGGTTAACAAGGGTGTAAAATTAAAATGGGATATACCGGGCTAGGATTCGAGTTGTAGGAACAAGTGCAAAACCAACCACCCAAGAATGGAATCGTCGAGCGAAAACACTTGACAACCTCCTAGAATCAGCTTTTCTTGCCACCAGACCTTTCTCCATCAATTAGGAATCTGATGCCGTCACTAAACACATTCCTTAAATTGTAGCCATTTATTGAGTGTTTTTTTTGTGTCTAATCCGCATATATATCACCGTTGCCCTTGATTTTCTTGATTGTATATCTCTTAAATGTCAACATATACACGTGTGATTTAGTTTACGAAGATTTTTCATTGCCGAGAACCTCGATCAGATTGTAAAAAAGGCGTAAGGTTCACAATGGTCTAAAATTAAAATGGGATATACCGGGCTAGGATTCGAGTTGCAAGAACAAGTGCCAAACCAACCACCCAAGAATGGAATCGTCGAGCGAAAACACTTGACAACCTCCTAGAAGCAGCTTTTCTTGCCACCAGACCTTTCTCCATCAATTAGGAATTTGATACTGTCATTTTTGGTGTCTAATCTGCATATATATCACCATTGCCCTTGATTTTCTTGATTGTATATCTCTTAAATGTCAACATCTACACGTGTGATTTAGTTTACAAAGATTTTTCATTGCCGAGAACCTCGATCAGAGAGTAAAAAAGGCATAAGGTTAACAATGGTGTAAAATTAAAATGGGATATAACGGGCTAGGACTCGAGTTGCAGGAAGAAGTGCCAAACCAACCACCCAAGAAAGGAATCGTCGAGCAAAAACACTTGACAACCTCCTAGAAGCAGCTTTTCTTACCACCAGACCTTTCTCCATCAATTAGGAATCTGATGCTGTCACAAAACACATTCCTTAAATTGTAGCCATTTGTTGAGTGTTTTTTTTGGTGTCTAATCTGCATATATATCACCATTGCCCTTGATTTTCTTGATTGTATATCTCTTAAATGTCAACATATACACGTGTGATTTAGTTTACGAAGATTTTTCATTGCCGAGAACCTCGATCAGAGAGTAAAAAAGGCGTAAGGTTAACAATGTTGTAAAATTAAAATGGGATATACCGGGCTAGGATTCGAGTTGCAGGAACAAGTGCCAAACCAACCACCCAAGAATGGAATCGTCGAGTGTTTACACTTGACAACCTTCTAGAAGCAGTTTTTCTTGCCACCAGACCTTTCTCCATCAATTAGGAATCTAATGCTGTCACTAAACACATTCCTTAAATTGTAGCCATTTGTTGATTGTTTTTTTTTTTGGTTTCTAATCCGCATATATATCACCATTGCCCTTGATTTTCTTGATTGTATATCTCTTAAATGTCAACATATACACGTGTGATTTAGTTTACGAAGATTTTTCATTGCCGAGAACCTCGATCAGAGAGTAAAAATGGCGTAAGGTTAACAATGGTGTAAAATTAAAATGGGATATACCGGGCTAGGATTCGAGTTGCAGGAACAAGTGCCAAACCAACCACCCAAGAATGGAATCGTCAATCGAAAACACGTGACATCCTCCTAGAAGCAGCTTTTCTTGCCACCAGACCTTTCTCCATCAATTAGGAATCTGATGCTGTCACTAAACACATTCCTTAAATTGTAGCCATTTGTTGAGTGTTTTTTGGTGTCTAATCTGCATATATATCACCATTGCACTTGATTTTCTTGATTGTATATCTCTTAAATTTCAACATATACACGTGTGATTTAGTTTACGAAGATTTTTCATTGCCGAGAACCTCGATCAGAGAGTAAAAAGGCGTAAGGTTAACAATGGTGTAACATTAAAATGGGATATACCGTGCTAGGATCCGAGTTGCAGGAACAAGTGCCAAATCAACCACCCAAGATTGGAATCGTCGAGGGAAAACACTTGACAACCTCCTAGAAGCAGCTTTTCTTGCCACCAGAGCTTTCACCATCAGTTAGGAATCTGATGCTGTCACTAAACACATTCCTTAAATTGTAGCCGTTTGTTGAGTGTTTTTTTTTGGTGTCTAATCCGCATATATATCAACATTGCCCTTGATTTTCTTGATTGTATATCTCTTAAATGTCAACATATACACGTGTGATTTAGTTTACTAAGATTTTTAATTCCGAGTACCTCCATCAGAGAGTAAAAAAGGCGTAAGGTTAACAAGGGTGTAAAATTAAAATGGGATATACCGGGCTAGGATTCGAGTTGTAGGAACAAGTGCAAAACCATCCACCCAAGAATGGAATCGTCGAGCGAAAACACTTGACAACCTCCTAGAATCAGCTTTTCTTGCCACCAGACCTTTCTCCATCAATTAGGAATCTGATGCCGTCACTAAACACATTCCTTAAATTGTAGCCATTTATTGATTTTTTTTTTTGTGTCTAATCCGCATATATATCACCGTTGCCCTTGATTTTCTTGATTGTATATCTCTTAAATGTCAACATATACACGTGTGATTTAGTTTACGAAGATTTTTCATTGCCGAGAACCTCGATCAGATTGTAAAAAAGGCGTAAGGTTCACAATGGTCTAAAATTAAAATGGGATATACCGGGCTAGGATTCGAGTTGCAAGAACAAGTGCCAAACCAACCACCCAAGAATGGAATCGTCGAGCGAAAACACTTGACAACCTCCTAGAAGTAGCTTTTCTTGCCACCAGACCTTTCTCCATCAATTAGGAATTTGATACTGTCATTTTTGGTGTCTAATCTGCATATATATCACCATTGCCCTTGATTTTCTTGATTGTATATCTCTTAAATGTCAACATCTACACGTGTGATTTAGTTTACAAAGATTTTTCATTGCCGAGAACCTCGATCAGAGAGTAAAAAAGGCATAAGGTTAACAATGGTGTAAAATTAAAATGGGATATAACGGGCTAGGACTCGAGTTGCAGGAAGAAGTGCCAAACCAACCACCCAAGAATGGAATCGTCGAGCAAAAACACTTGACAACCTCCTAGAAGCAGCTTTTCTTACCACCAGACCTTTCTCCATCAATTAGGAATCTGATGCTGTCACAAAACACATCCCTTAAATTGTAGCCATTTGTTGAGTGTTTTTTTTGGTGTCTAATCTGCATATATATCACCATTGCCCTTGATTTTCTTGATTGTATATCTCTTAAATGTCAACATATACACGTGTGATTTAGTTTACGAAGATTTTTCATTGCCGAGAACCTCGATCAGAGAGTAAAAAAGGCGTAAGGTTAACAATGTTGTAAAATTAAAATGGGATATACCGGGCTAGGATTCGAGTTGCAGGAACAAGTGACAAACCAACCACCCAAGAATGGAATCGTCGAGTGTTTACACTTGACAACCTTCTAGAAGCAGTTTTTCTTGCCACCAGACCTTTCTCCATCAATTAGTAATCTAATGCGGTCACTAAACACATTCCTTAAATTGTAGCCATTTGTTGATTGTTTTTTTTTTGGTTTCTAATCCGCATATATATCACCATTGCCCTTGATTTTCTTGATTGTATATCTCTTAAATGTCAACATATACACGTGTGATTTAGTTTGCGAAGATTTTTCATTGCCGAGAACCTCGATCAGAGAGTAAAAATGGCGTAAGGTTAACAATGGTGTAAAATTAAAATGGGATATACCGGGCTAGGATTCGAGTTGCAGGAACAAGTGCCAAACCAACCACCCAAGAATGGAATCGTCAATCGAAAACACGTGACACCCTCCTAGAAGCAGCTTTTCTTGCCACCAGACCTTTCTCCATCAATTAGGAATCTGATGCTGTCACTAAACACATTCCTTAAATTGTAGCCATTTGTTGAGTGTTTTTTTTGGTGTCTAATCTGCATATATATCACCATCACCCTTGATTTTCTTGATTGTATATCTCTTAAATGTGAAGATATACACGTGTGATTTAGTTTACGAAGATTTTTCATTGCCGAGAACCTCGATCAGAGAGTAAAAAAGCCGTAAGGTTAACACTGGTGTAAAATTAAAATGGGGTATACCGGGCTAGGATTCGAGTTGCAGGAACAAGTGCCAAACCAAACACCCCAGAATGGAATCGTCGAGCGAAAACACTTGACAACCTCCTAGAAGCAGCTTTTCTTGCCACCAGACCTTTCTCCATCAATTAGGAATCTGATGCTGTCACTAAACACATTCCTTAAATTTTAGCCATTTATTGAGTGTTTTTTGGTGTCTAATCTGCATATATATCACCATTTCACTTGATTTTCTTGATTGTATATCTCTTAAATGTCAACATATACACGTGTGATTTAGTTTACGAAGATTTTTCATTGCCGAGAACCTCGATCAGAGAGTAAAAAGGCGTAAGGTTAACAATGGTGTAACATTAAAATGGGATATACCGGGCTAGGATCCGAGTTGCAGGAACAAGTGCCAAACCAACCACCCAAGATTGGAATCGTCGAGCGAAAACACTTGACAACCTCCTAGAAGCAGCTTTTCTTGCCACCAGAGCTTTCACCATCAACTAGGAATCTGATGCTGTCACTAAACACATTCCTTAAATTGTAGCCATTTGTTGAGTGTTTTTTTTTTTTTGGTGGCTAATCCGCATATATATCAGCTGTCACACCCCCAAAATCCACACGCGGAGTATCACCGCTTGGAGGCGTGACTGACCAGGATCAAACCACTAATCATATTGAACAAGCAAATAATTAATTGTAAAAGTCCAACCAACATAGTTAGTATCCAAAACAACCATAGTTTAAGTTATGAGCGGAAGCATAATGTTTAAAAACCAAAAACATAAGTTTAAATATCCAAAGGTTTAACATGGCACACAGCTGTCCATGTCCCACAACGACTCTCCCTTGTGCAAGCTCCAGCTAAGTACCTATTGACCTGCAAAGCATGTAGTAACGAGTCAACAACAAGTTGAGTGAGTTCACGTTTGGTTGTCCAGTTTATAGTTGTTCCGAAAACACAGTTTGCTCTTTACTAGCTTTCCAGCCGTGGGGGTTACCCCATACTTCGAAAAACGTTTATTATTTACCCGTTCTTACGTTGGCTATTCCAGCACGGCTCTATGGCCGTGGGGGCTACCCCATGCTTTGTTTCACCAGACTCGTTACCATATCGACTACTAACGTTCGTCATGTTTAAGTGCCCTAACGTCTGTGTCTATCATCACTGACGTGCCATAGTCCATTAGTCCACGTCCGTCCTCTGTGGCACGGTATGAGGTTTGTTAAACCTAATAGCGCTATTTAACTAATGACCCGTTCGCCATTGGCCTCGGTGATTAAGTCGATATAAAAGGAGGGACTTCGTTGATAGAGTTCTAGTCTAGTATAGTTAAATCCATCTCATACTGGACGAGGAATCTACGTTCCTGAATACGTCTCAACAGGACGAGGAATCTACGTTCCTGAATACGTCTCAACAGGACGAGGAATCTATGTTCCTTAACCCATTCCCAACCCCTGGGAATCCCATGCTTTGTAAAGAAGTGTGAACTCACCTTGGTTTGCTCGGCAGATTACACAGAAAGGTCAAGTCTAGCAGCTAGTGGTCAACCACGTCCTAACATGGTTATCATACAAGTCAGGTTTTGGTTTCAAGTAGTGCACACAAGTATCACATAGATAACAGATTATGAACACAGGTTGATCATGGCAAATACGTAATACATGCTAACACCTTAACAATAACAGTCAAGTACCCATCATGTCTATCTTGTACGATCTAAAAGATTGGGGTCGCACAAGTTCAGCAACCTTGTGCGATCACCCATTGAAGCCCAATAGTACCCGGCCCATTATCCGAAATGCCCAACACAACTATACACACGGCCCAAATTAATAAACAGTTAAACAACTTGTGCGATCCAATACACCATGTACGATTACAATATATCTTGTGCGACTCACTAACATAACCCACTAAATACCCCGGCCCAACATGTGAATAAGCCCAAAGCTTGTTTTAATCTTGTGCGATCCAGCCAAGCTTGTACGACTGGACAATCTTGTGCGATCAGAAAGCTTATTTGATAAGATTTGAACGTGTGCGATTTGTTTTATTCTCCGTCAATCATGCCAATCGGTTATATTGTTTCCTTTTATGAGATTTATCAACTAATTCAAATAATTTCCATTCCAACCAATTAATCGATCAAATAACTAAATCATCAATTAAATTCTATAACCCATTCAACACATTAATAATTCAAACAATATACAAGGCTTTACATGGCTGACAAATTCTGACACTATGATTACTTCATGCTATTCCATCATTCTCATACCTAGATCATAACAACACATAATCAAGCTAACATGTGCCGACAACAGTACCTACTTACATGTTATTGGACCGATTTTTGTATAGTAATTATGTAGTGGACAAATGTTTACTATCATCATATTACCATTATCAAAGCACACAACAAATGACCAAAAACTGTTACATCACAACCGATTAAAAGTCACATGCATACATCCTTCAATATCATCCAACAAACACTTAATCACATCATCACTTTATTCCCCTAGCATTAATGTTCTTTGACTAATTTGGCAATAATAACAAGACATTGCACATGGATCTGACAATTCACTAAAAGTATCTATGTTACTTGATTAGGTTCACATGCACATATGACACACTAGGCGATAACTGTTAACTCTTTCAAGATGTTAGTGGACCAACAAGAACTTTAAACAACAATTTATTATTATAACAATACCACCAATAATTAATACAAACAGGCACATAAAGAAGGAACCGAGATGTTAATTACTAACCAGCAATCTTGAAATCAGGATGCTATATCGATCAGAGGGGGGGGGGGGAGTTCTGCTATGCCGTCGCACCCACCAATGAGAAGTAGGGTTTTATTTTGTAATTGTGTTATGAAAAAGATAATACGTGCACCATATACTAGAGGTTAGCTGGGCTTAAGCCCATAAAATTGAACTGCCATCTCAAGTGGGCAAGGGTGGCAGTTTGGGTTAAGAACAAAAGGCTTTGAGTTTGGAGGTTGGGCCGCAAATGGGCTACACACGCTAGTGGGTATCGGGTTAAATGCTCGTACAGTTCGAGTTGGGTTGCAATTAATTGCGTTCCCATTTAAGTAGCTATAACCAGTTAATTACATGCATACGTATATATATATATATATATACTTGAAACACATACAATCATAACATTTCATTAAACCACAAAGTTCACATTGTCACATGGGATCCACATACGTTACATTAACACAAAGATAAGTTCTGAAGTACGAGTTGTCACATTATCCCCAAGTTGAAAGAAATTTCGTCCCGAAATTTAGAACGTACTCACTGAGGAAGCTAGTTAAGTTTCATGGTTTTCCTGGGGTGTCACATCCTCCCCCCGTTGATCTGGAATTTCGTCCCGAAATTCCGTAGCTTCAGCCTCAGTAGTGGTTGTACCGTTTGCAAATAGTTGGGGATACTTTTCTTTCATCTGATCTTCGCGTTCCCAGGTGAACTCTGGGCCGCGACGTGAGTTCCAACGAACTCGAACGAGAGGTATTCTAGTACGCTTGAGGACCTTGACATCCCGGTCCGTGATTTCAACAGGTTCCTCGACGAATCGTAACTGCTCGTCGATCGTGAGCTCCTTCAAAGGAACTACGTGGGTCTCATCTGACAGACACTTCTTCAGATTTGACACATGGAAAACGTCGTGAACTGCACTGAGTTCTGCTGGTAAGTTCAGTCTGTAGGCCACCTTGCTTATTTTCTTAATGACTTCGAAAGGTCCAACGTATCGTGGGTTAAGTTTGCCCCGTTTGCCAAAACGAACCACACCCTTCCAGGGTGAAAATTTGAGTAGTACCCGCTCCCCAACCTGGAGCTCTAATGGTTTTCTGCCCTTATCGGCGTAAACTTTCTGACGGTCACGAGCTGCCGCCATTCGTTGTCGTATCTGAGCAATTTTCTCTGTTGTGTCCACTACATGTTCTGGACCAGTAATCTGACTATCCCCCACCTCTGCCCAACAAAGAGGTGACCGGCATTTACGCCCGTACAATGCCTCAAACGGAGCAGCTTTAATGCTGGTGTGGTAGCTGTTATTGTACGAAAATTCCACAAGTGGCAGATGCTTTTCCCAGCCATTGCCAAAATCAATTACACATGCCCTAAGCATGTCTTCGAGAGTCTGGATGGTACGTTCCGACTGCCCATCCGTTTGTGGGTGATAAGCTGTGCTCATATCTAGCCTTGAGCCAAAGGACTTGTGCATTTCTTGCCACAGTTCTGATGTAAAACGTGCATCTCGATCCGAGATGATAGAGATGGGCACCCCGTGCCTCGAGACAACTTCCTTGAGATATACTTCTGCTAGGGTGGAGAACTTATCCGTTTCTTTGATAGCCAGGAAGTGAGCAGATTTTGTGAGTCGATCCACGATCACCCAAATAGTATCATTACCACGTTGAGATCTAGGCAGGCCAGTAACAAAATCCATAGAAATTTGCTCCCATTTCCATTGTGGTATCTCTGGTTGTTGAAGTGGGCCTGAAGGTTTCTAGTACTCCGCCTTGACTCTCGCACAAGTCAAGCACTTGCTAACGTAAGTTGCTATGTGTGCCTTCATGCTAGGCCACCAGTATGTGGTTTTAATATCGTGGTACATTTTGTCCGAACCAGGGTGTACCGAGTAGCGAGACTTGTGTGCCTCATCCATCACAAGCTCTCGTAGGTTGCCATACAGTGGGACCCAAATGCATCCTGTGACGTAGTAAGCACCGTCTTCCTTCTGTTCTAAGCGTTGCCTCGAGCCGCGTAGGGCTTCAGCCCTGACGTTTTCTGGTTTCAATGCTTCTACCTGAGCATTTCGTATTTGGGAAGGAAGACTAGACTGTATAGCGAGTTGTAAAGCTCGTACGCGCTTAGGCGCAGTGTCCTTTCGACTGAGGGCGTCGGCCACAACATTGGCTTTGCCCGGGTGGTACCTGATCGAGCATTCGTAGTCATTCAACAGTTCGACCCATCGTCGCTGTCGCATATTGAGTTCCTTTTGTTTAAAAATATGCTCGAGACTCCTGTGATCTGTGTAGATAGCACACTTGGTGCCATACAAGTAGTGTCGCCATATCTTAAGCGCAAAAACAACCGCTCCCAGCTCTAGATCGTGTGTAGTGTAGTTCTTTTCATGAACTTTGAGTTGGCGTGAGGCGTAGGCTATAACTTTATCCCGCTGCATCAATACGCAACCAAGACCCTGAATGGATGCGTCGCAATAAACCACGAAGTCGTCTGTACCCTCTGGCAATGAAAGGATAGGGGCACTGCAAAGTCTATCCTTTAAGTGTTGGAACGCTAATTCCTGTGCGTTTCCCCATCGATAAACAACGCCTTTCTGTGTTAGTGAGGTAAGTGGCTGTGCAATCTTGGAAAAATCCTTAATAAATCTCCTGTAGTAACCTGCCAATACCAAGAATTGGCGAATTTCCGTTGGCGTACGAGGTGCAGGCCAGCTCTTGATTGACTCTACCTTGGATGGATCGACGTGAATCCCATCCTTGATCACTACATGGCCTAAGAAATGGACTTCACGAAGCCAGAGGTCACATTTGGAAAACTTGGCGTACAGCTGTTCTTTTCGAAGGAGTTCCAAAATAAGTCGTAAATGTTGCTCGTGTTCCTCCCGACTCTTCGAGTAGATCAGGATGTCGTCGATGAAAACTATAACGAACTTGTCCAGGTAAGGCTCGCTCACTCGATTCATCAAGTCCATAAAGACTGCAGGTGCGTTTGTCATCCCAAAAGGCATGACCAAAAACTCATAGTGTCCATAACGGGTTCTAAAGGCTGTTTTAGAGACGTCCTCTTCTCGGAGTCTCAGCTAGTGATATCCTGATCTCAAATCGATCTTTGAATAGTAGCTCGACCCTTGCAGCTGGTCGAACAAGTCGTCAATGCGTGGAAGAGGGTAGCGATTCTTCACAGTCACCTTGTTCAGTTCACGGTAGTCGATGCACATTCTGAACGTACCGTCTTTCTTCTTCACAAATAGCACTGGAGCTCCCCAGGGCGAAGAGCTAGGATGAATAAAACCCTTATCTAAGAGTTCTTGTAGTTGCGTAGATAGCTCTTTCAACTCTGATGGAGCTAAATGATACGGTGCACGAGCTATGGGTGCCGCTCCAGGAGCTAACTCGATTTGAAACTCAACCTGACGATGAGGCGCGGTGTCAGTAACGAGAGCCAGAAAGGCAGTGTGGCCCTTACGCAAACACTTTTGGGCCTTAAGGAAAGAGATGATGCTCTCATCAGCACCCCTCTTGTCGCCGCGAATCATGAGAAGTTCATTACCAATAACGATGTCAAAACCATCCTACGTTGGGGTCATTCCTAGCATCACCCTGACCAATCACGAACACTCGACCCCTGGCACCATTGCCGTCGTCATTACTCCCGTTGTTGCCTCCATTATTATTCCCGTTTCCTTGGTTGGGGTTCCGATTCTGGTTCTGGTTCAACTGTGGGCAGTGTCTCTTGAAGTGACCTTAAGCATCATTATGATAGCATCCCTTGTTACCCTGTTGTTACTGCTGATTCTGTGGAGTTTGTGGCTGCTGTTGACGGTTTTGGTTTGCAGGACGTGAGATTCTAAAATCTTTGGCTCCATGACCAAGCTTGTTGCATCTCTGACAACGATCTCTGTTGCATTGCCCGCTGTGGTGCAAATTACATCGATTGCACTTAGGGTGGTTTCCTCTGTATCCACCCTAACTGCTGACTGGGGCTCCTGTGCTGCGACTGAGACTGAACTGAAGTGGGACCCTTGCTCGAATTTCCATTCCACATGCGTTTGTTGTTACTGGGAGTAGCAGAAGTAGTAGTAGTAGTACCAATATGCTTAGGCAGCTTGTCCTGTTCCACTGCCCGATCGGTGAGACGACGAGCAAAACGAGTAACATCCTGGATAGTAGCAAGGTTAGCAGAAGTCACATGACTTTGAATCTCTGGTACTAAGCCTTTGGGGTACAACCCCATGCGCTTGGTGGGAGGATCCACATAGTTGGACATAACACTGCCAGTTCGTTGGATCGTTTCGTGTAAGCTTCTATCTCGGACCCCGTCATCATCAAATTAAAGAACTCCATATCCAGTTTGTGGATGTCATCACGACTACAGTATTCACGTTTGATCAGTTCCTCAAAATCCTTCTATGGGGTGGCATTAGCAGCCGCCAGCCCCAGCATCTAAACTTGCGTGTTCCACCAAGTTAGCTTAGTGCCTTCGAGAGTACCAGTGGCGTACTTCACCCTATGAGTCTCAGGGCATTCACACATCTCTAAGACAGTCTCGAGCTTATTAAACCAATGGAGGAGTCTAACAGCTCCTTTAGTTGCACTGAAAGTTCTAGGATGACAGTCCATGAACGTCCTGAATGTGCCTACAGGCGGCTGAGCGTTCTGACCTTGTTACGCAAGGAAGAAAGACCGGGTTAAGCGCGAGAGTTGGGTCATGAGAGTAGGATCTAACATCCTAGGATATGTTAGTAACAGCAGGTTATACTTCCTGCCTGGGCGGCTGCGAGTGCTGCCGTAACTTGTTCGATGATAAGAGCCGTCAGCTGGCTTGAGTTAGGTTCCCACGTTCCCTCATGATCTCACATCGAAGGAAACACAGATGAGAAAGGTGTCGAGAATGTGTGTAAGTGTGGAGTGACAGTAGGGAGCAAGCACAAATGTGTTTTTCAAACTATATTTACTACGTTTATCTAGGCATACCATGAGCAAAGTTCTATGCAATCCAGCAAGTAGGCAATATAAAACGTAAACCATATCACCTAGAATGTCGAGCCTTGCACGTGGAGTGAAGCGTCGTTGTGGATCGTAGAGCACTGTACAGGTTATAGTCTGGTTTTAACAAAAACGTTTTCCTTTATTAAAACCAAGTTCTCTATAACCAATGGCTCTGATACCAATCTGTCACACCCCCAAAATCCACACGCGGAGTATCACCGCTTGGAGGCGTGACTGAACAGGATCAAACAACTAATCATATTGAACAAGCAAGTAATTAATTGTAAAAGTCCAACCAACATAGTTAGTGTCTAAAACAACCATAGTTTAAGTTATGAGCAGAAGCATAATGTTTAAAAACCCAAAACATAAGTTTAAATATCCAAAGGTTTAACATGGCACACAGTTGTCCATGTCCCACAACGACTCTCCCTTGTGCAAGCTCCAGCTAAGTACCTATTGACCTGCAAAGCATGTAGTAACGAGTCAACAACAAGTTGAGTGAGTTCACGTTTGGTTGTCCAGTTTATAGTTGTTCCGAAAACACAGTTTGCTCTTTACCAGCTATCCAGCCGTGGGGGTTACCCCATACTTCGAAAAACGTTTATTATTTACCCGTTCTTACGTTGGCTATTCCAGCCCGGCTCTATGGCCGTGGGGGCTACCCCATGCTTTGTTTCACCAGACTCGTTACCATATAGACTACTAACGTTCGTCATGTTTAAGTGCCCTAACGTCTGTGTCTATCATCACTGACGTGCCATAGTCCATTAGTCCATGCCCGTCCTCTGCGGCACGGTGTGAGGTTTGTTAAACCTAATAGCGCTATTTAACTAATGAACCGTTCGCCATTGGCCTCGGCGATTAAGTCGATATAAAAGGAGGGACTTCGTTGATAGAGTTCTAGTCTAGTATAGTTAAATCCGTCTCATACTGGACGAGGAATCTACGTTCCTGAATACGTCTCAACAGGACGAGGAATCTATGTTCCTTAACCCATTCCCAACCCCTGGGAATCCCATGCTTTGTAAAGAAGTGTGAACTCACCTTGGTTTGCTCGGCAGATTACACAGAAAGGTCAAGTCTAGCAGCTAGTGGTCAACCACGTCCTAACATGGTTATCATACAAGTCAGGTTTTGGTTTCAAGTAGTGCACACAAGTATCGCTTATATAACAGATTATGAACACAGGTTGATCATGGAATATACGTAATACATGTTAACACCTTAACAATAACAGTCAAGTACCCATCATGTCTATCTTGTACGATCTAAAAGATTGGGATCACACAAGTTCAGCAACCTTGTGCGATCACCCATTGAAGCCCAATAGTACCCGGCCCATTATCCGAAATGCCCAACACAACTATACACACGGCCCAAATTAATAAACAGTTAAACAACTTGTGCGATCCAATACATCATGTACGATTACAATATATCTTGTGCGACTCACTAACATAACCCACTAAATACCCCGGCCCAACATGTGAATAAGCCCAAAGCTTGTTTTAATCTTGTGCGATCCAGCCAAGCTTGTACGACTGGACAATCTTGTGCGATCAGAAAGCTTATTTGATAAGATTTGATCTTGTGCGATTTGTTTTATTCTCCGTCAATCATGCCAATCGGTTATATTGTTTCCTTTTATGAGATTTATCAACTAATTCAAATAATTTCCATTCCAACCAATTAATCGATCAAATAACTAAATCATCAATTAAATTCTATAACCCATTCAACACATTAATAATTCAAACAATATACAAGGCTTCACATGGCTGACAAATTCTGACACTATGATTACTTCATGTTATTCCATCATTCTCATACCTAGATCATAACAACACATAATCAAGCTAACATGTGCCGACAACAGTACCTACTTACATGTTATTGGACCGATTTTTGTATAGTAATTATGTAGTGGACAAATGTTTACTATCATCATATTACCATTATCAAAGCACACAACAAATGACCAAAAACTGTTACATCACAACCGATTAAAAGTCACATGCATACATTCCTCAATATCATCCAACAAACACTTAATCACATCATCACTTTATTCCCCTAGCATTAATGTTCTTTGACTAATTTGGCAATAATAACAAGACATTGCACATGGATCTGACAATTCACTAAAAGTATCTATGTTACTTGATTAGGTTCACATGCACATATGACACACTAGGCGACAACTGTTAACTCTTTCAAGATGATAGTGGACCAACAAGAACTTTAAACAACAATTTATTATTATAACAATACCACCAATAATTAATACAAACAGGCACATAAAGAAGGAACCGAGATGTTAATTACTAACCAGCAATCTTGAAATCAGGATGCTATCTCGATCAGAGGGGGGGGGGGGTTCTGCTATGCCGTCGCACCCACCAATGAGAAGTAGGGTTTTATTTTGTAATTGTGTTATGAAAAAGATAATACGTGCACCATATACTAGAGGTTAGCTGGGCTTAAGCCCATAAAATTGAACTGCCATCTCAAGTGGGCAAGGGTGGCGGTTTGGGTTAAGAACAAAAGGCTTTGAGTTTGGAGGTTGGGCCGCAAATGGGCTACACACGCTAGTGGGTATCGGGTTAAATGCTCGTACAGTTCGAGTTGGGTTGCAATTAATTGAGTTCCGATTTAAGTAGCTATAACCAGTTAATTACATGCATACGTATATATATATACTTGAAACACATACAATCATAACATTTCATTAATCCACAAAGTTCACATTGTCACATAGGATCCACATACGTTACATTAACACAAAGATAAGTTCTGAAGTACGAGTTGTCACATTATCCCCAAGTTGAAAGAAATTTCGTCCCGAAATTTAGCACGTACTCACTGAGGAAGCTAGTTAAGTTGCATGGTCTAAAATTAAAATGGGATATACCGGGCTAGGATTCGAGTTGCAAGAACAAGTGCCAAACCAACCACCCAAGAATGGAATCGTCGAGCGAAAACACTTGACAACCTCCTAGAAGCAGCTTTTCTTGCCACCAGACCTTTCTCCATCAATTAGGAATTTGATACTGTCATTTTTGGTGTCTAATCCGCATATATATCACCATTGCCCTTGATTTTCTTGATTGTATATCTCTTAAATGTCAACATATACACGTGTGATTTAGTTTACGAAGATTTTTCATTGCCGAGAACCTCGATCAGAGAGTAAAAAAGGCGTAAGGTTAACAATGGTGTAAAATTAAAATGGGATATACCGGGCTAGGATTCGAGTTACAGGAACAAGTGCCAAACCAACCACCCAAGAATGGAATCATCGAGCGAAAACACTTGACAACCTCCTAGAAGCAGCTTTTCTTACCACCAGACCTTTCTCCATCAATTAGGAATCTGATCCTGTCACTAAACACATTCCTTAAATTGTAGCCATTTGTTGAGTGTTTTTTTTTTGTGTCTAATCCGCATATATATCACCATTGCCCCTGATTTTCTTGATTGTATATCTTTTAAATGTCAACATATACTCGTGTGATTTAGTTTACGAAGAATTTTCATTGCCAAGAACCTCGATCAGAGAGTAAAAAAGGTGTAAGTTGAACAATGGTTTAAAATTAAAATGGGATATACCGGGCTAGGATTCGAGTTGCAAGAACAAGTGCCAAACCAACCACCCAAGAAGGGAATTATCTAGCGAAAACACTTGACAACCATTCTAGGAGGTCTGGTGGCAAGAAGAGCTGCTTCTAGGAGGTTTTTAAGTGTTTTTGCTCGACGATTCTATACTTGTGTGGTTGGTTTGGCAATTGTTCCTACAACTCAAATCCTAGCACGGTATATCCCATTTTAATTTTACACCATTGTTAACCTTACGCCTCTTTTACTCTCTGATCGAGGTTCTCGGCAATGAAAAATCTTCGTAAACTAAATCACACGTGTATATGTTGACATTTAAGAGATATACAAATCAAGAAAATCAAGGGCAATGGTGATATATATGCGGATTAGACACCAAAAAAAAACACTCAACAAATGGCTACAATTTAAGGAATGTGTTTAGTGACGGCATCAGATTCCTAGTTGATGGAGAAAGGTCTGGAGTCAAGTGTTTTTGCTCGACGATTCCATTCTTGGGTGGTTGGTTTGGCACTTGTTCCTGCAACTCGAATACTAGCCCGGTATATCCCATTTTAGTTTTACACCATTGTGAACCTTAAGCCCTTTTTACTCTCTGATCAAGGTTCTCGGCAATGAAAAATCTTCGTAAACTAAATCACACGTGTGTATGTTGACATTTAAGGGATATACAATCAAGAAAATCAAGGGCAATGATGATATGTATGCGGATTAGGCACCAAAAAAACACTCAACAAATGGCTACAATTTAAGGAATGCGTTTAGTGACAGCATCAGATTTCTAATTGATGGAGAAAGGTCTGGTGGCAAGAAAAGCTGCTTGTAGGAGGTTGTCAAGTGTTTTCGCTCGACGATTCCATACTTGGGTGGTTGGTTTGGCACTTGTTCCTGCAACTCGAATCCTATCCTGGTATATCCCATTTTAGTTTTACAGCATTGTTAACCTTACGCCTTTTTTACTCTCTGATCGAGGTTCTCGGCAATGAAAAATCTTCATAAACTAAATCACATGTGTATATGTTGACATTTAAGAGATATACAATCAAGACAATCAAGGGCAATGGTGATATATATGCGGATTAGACACCAAAAAAAAACCACTCAACAAATGGCTACAATTTAAGGAATGTGTTTAGTGACAGCATCAGATTCCAAATTGATGGAGAAAGGTCTGGTGGCAAGAAAAGCTGCTTCTCGGAGGTTGTCAAGTGTTTTCGCTCGACGATTCCATTCTTGGGTGGTTGGTTTGGCACTTGTTCCTGCAACTCGAATCCTAGCCCGGTATATCTCATTTTAATGTTACACCATTGTTAACATTACGCCTTTTTAGTCTCTTATCGGGGTTCTCGGCAATGAAAAGTCTTCGTAAACTAAATCACACGTGTATATGTTGATATTTAAGAGATATACAGTCAAGAAAATCAAGGGCAATGGTGATATATATGCGGATTAGACACCAAAAAAAACACTCAACAAATGGCTACAATTTAAGAAATGTGTTTAGTGACAACATCAGATTCCTAATTGATGGAGAAAGGTCTAGTGGCAAGAAAAGCTGCTTGTCACACCCTCAAAATCCACACGCGGAGTATTACCGCGAGGCATGTGACGACCAGGATCTTAGCCACTAATTATTTTGAACGGATTAGTTATTGTTGTAAATATTAGCATAATTAGTGACCTAATTTAAAATTTTCAAAACATAGTTTAAGTTTACAGCGGAAAGGGGAAGAAAACGCATCATAATTGAAACCGCAAGTTTATTATCATGTTACTTACGAACCACGCACTCCATCCGATTGCAACGTCCGTCCAGAGCTGTAACGAGCAACATGCAAAGCATGCAGTAGAGTGTCAACATAACGTTGGCGAGTTCACGAGTTTAGTGTTTTCCAGTTTTATTTCCAAAAACTTGTTTCACCAGTTAATTTATCCGTTTATACATGCCATGGGGAGCTACCCCAAAAGTTAGCGACTAAACTGTTTTTCCAATACCGAACACTAGGTGACCGTTGCGTATCCGCAGAGTGCCCCGATGTCAATGTTCTATCATCATTGACGGATGCCTGAGTACATTAGTTCACGACCGATCCCATACCTTGGCACGGTGTGAGGTTGGTAAGACCTAAATAGCGCTATCAACTAATAACCCGTTCGCCTGGCCCCGGCGACTAATCGGTATTATGTAGTAGGGACTTTAAGTGATAGAGTTTCGTTTAGTGCCGTTTGTTGCAATCCGTATAAACAGTAATTAACTAAAAGGTTCCCAATAACAAGGGAAGAAAAGTAAGTTTGTTCCCAGTAACAAGGGAAGAAAAGTAAGGTTGTATCCCTCAAAAGGGGATAGCATTGTTACCCGTATCCCACACACAAGGAGATAGAAATACCGTATCCCGTACAAGGAGATAGTAAGCAATCCCAAACCAGGAAAAATGTTTTGTTCCGTTTCCCAACCGCCGGGAACGCATGCTTTAAGTAAAAAGTAGTGAACTCACCTTTGCTTTGCTCGGTAGTTAATTTACTTGTGTTACATTGGTCAACCATACCCTATTATGGTTTATAAATATTAATTAGGTTCGCATGCAAGAAATATCACGTATAATTCACACGTATCTAACACATAGCACGAATGTTAAACCGGTACCCTATACGTTATTGGGCATATCCTAACATACCAGCAGTTAAATAGTACATAGTAACACATAGCCCAACATGACATCACATTGTGCGGCCCAAATAACTAAGTAAAGTGGTCCAGTCGAAACCAGGAGGTCTCGACTCGAGAACACACAGTTTCGAGTCGCAACCGGAGGTTTCGGCTTGTAATGGTCTGGTTTCGAGTCGCAACCGGAGTTTCGACTTGTCATGTTTTGGTTGCGAGTCGCAACCGGGCGGTCTCGAGTTGTCATGTTTTGGTTGCGAGTCGCAACCGGGGGTTTCGAGTTGTCATGTAATGGTCTCGAGTCGCAACCTTACGGTCTCGACTCGCAACCACTGTGGAATCTTTCTAGAATGCACAGAATGGTACTACCCAAATCTGATTTGCATTAACCTGTTTCCTATACCGTACATTCCTAAATTCAGATCAAATGCACCTTAATTCAAATATTCTCAACACATTCAACCAGTTCATCGGATTCATCACTATTTCATTCCTAGCATATCATCAAAACACCTTTTACATTAAAACAGTTAATGAACATATAAACATTTCTAGTCAAGTTACGGATTCATCAAAACAGTACATTCCATTTAGTCCTAACATCGACTAACCATAACCACCTATTATCATATGCATACATGAATCAAACAATGAATATATTTTATTTATTTATTTATTTATTTATTTTTAAGTCATTCCTCACATCATCTTGATTTCATTTATCCTAACATGAACACCTCAGAATCACATTAATCATGAGGAATCACTAGAATCCTTGTTATGTCCGTTTTTTTTGTATATTTAAACACATTATTCACAACCCATATTCACCCCAAAGTCACATATTGACAATAACTCAGATATAACAAATAATACAGAACCAAATCTCAAATGGCATACTTTCATCTACACCATTAATCATCCATAATGCACCAACAATCAATTATTATACATCGAAGCCTCCTGTCAACAATTTACATCCTAATATACTAGTCACATAAAGAGGAAACATACATTCATTTGGAAATCTTAAAACCACAAGGGATTTAACACAAGAGAATATAAAACTGACCAAATGATGAGAAGAATCAAAAGGGTGTGCGGGTTGTCGCTATTCTGGTCCGTCACGGCCCTCGCCACCCGTTCCCACGCCATTACTGCCTTGATGACATCCCACCGGTCACCACCTTCACTTATCGAGGGGCTCGGAGGTGGGTATGTGTGTTGCCAGCGAGAACAGAGGCGTCAGATGGTCACCGTCGGCTCCGCCGATACTCTTCGTCGGAGATTGATGGGTGTCAGACGTTTGGTTTGGGGAGTTTTGTCTCCTCTTGCGTGAGTTTAGGGAAGATGAGGATGAGAGATGGAGTATGAGGGGGTTGGGGGGGTGCTTGTCGGAGAAACAGATCGCCGGACAGGTCGCCGGAAAGGCGGCGCCGGTCGCCGGTGTGTAGAGAGGGACAGGGGAGCTTATGGGCGGCTGGAAACTATGAGATTAGGGTTTTGCATTTTGAATATTAGAGAAGGTGAGGTCTCTTGAGGGATTTATGTATATGGTAGGGTTTAGTGTGTAGAGGGATTGGGTTGGGCCTAGTCCAAGCGCGTATCGATCATAGATAAAATTATGGGTCTCTTAATTAACGAACTAGCCCGAGTAATTTAAAATTAACTACAACGAAAATTATACATGCAAGGTGAATGTTCGGCTCGGGTTTGTTTGCTTAAACGAAGCGTTCCTCGCGACGCGGCTGTGATTATTTAATAAGTAATGATAATAATAATAATAATAATAATAATAATAATAATAATAATAATAATAATAATAATATAATATTAATAATGACAAAGAGCATTACTGAGTTATCCCACTCTCGACAACGAGGATACGGGTTGTCACATTCTCCCCATGTTACAGGAATTTCGTCCTCGAAATTTAAGCAAACATCGAACACTACGCTCCCTATGTGTACATAGACTCCATTACCATACATAGATACAAGCAGTTTCACGAAAGTCCACAGAACGAACATGCAAGCCGCGTAGCATATACAGTCACATAGCACGTAAGATCACATAGCATTAGATTCACAGAGTTGTACGTATCTCACATAGTACGGATTTTCACAAGCTTAACTATAACATCCAAGAAACGTACAGGAAAAACCCGAAGTGTCACATTATCCCCAAGTTCAAGAAATTTAGTCCCGAAATTTAGCACGCAGCCACTGACAAGCCAGTGTGTTTAAACGTTTTCGTGGGGTGTCACATCATCCCCTTGTTGGCTTGAAATTTCTTTCCGAAATTTCAGTTGTAGCTTCAGTGCTGGAAGTAATGTTTGCAGACAACTGGGGATACGTGCTCATCAGCTGGTTTTCTCGTTCCCAGGTAAACCCTGGGCCACAGCGTGAGTTTCAACGAACTCGGTTTGTGGGCATATTATACCACGCTTGAGGGTTTCGATTTCTTGATCCTTGATCTCAACCGGTTCCTCAACGAAGCGTATTTTGTTGCTGACCAATCGAATGTTTCATCTGACAGACACTTCTTCAGACTAGGCTTCTCAGCTCCTCAGGCAGGTTTAGTCTGCAAAGCTTCTTTACCGATCCTTTTTGGTAAATTTTCGAACGGTCCAACATATCGCGGATTAAGTTCGTCCCGTTGGCCAAAACGTACCACGCCCTTCCAGGGTGAAACTTTAAGTAGGACCCAGTCTCCGACTAGGAATTCTGGAGGTTTCCCTACGCTTATCCGCGTAGCCTTTCTGACGGTCTGGAGCTGCCGCCATGCGTTGTCTATTCTGGGAAATCTTACTCGTTGTGTCAAGTGCAAGTTCTGGGCCGGTAATTTGGCTTCCGCCCAACACAGAGGTGACCGGCATCTGCGTTCGTGCAATGCCTCAATTGGTGCTGCCTGAATGCTAGTGTGGTAGCAGTCGTTGGAAGAGAATTCTACAGAAGGGAAGTGTCACTAGTATCCAAGGGTCGATAACACATGTTCTTAGCATGCCTTTGGGTGTTTGGATGATGCGTTTGGCCCGACCATCAGTTTGCGGGCAATAAGCGGTGCTCATGCCTATTGGTGAGCCAAAAGTCTTTTGCGCATAGCCTTGCGACGGATCGGATGCAAGACGTGGGTTACGATCATAGGAAACAAAAGTCGGCACTCCATGCCTGAAATCTACTTCCCTCAGGTAGACAGTTGCAAGCTCGAGAACTTGTCAGTTTATTTGGTCGCGTAAAGATACCTGCAACTATTTCATCGATGCCCTGGGATAGGAGTGGATAGGAGCACCTTATGGCTTATCTTTCAACTGTTGGAACGGCGAATTACAGACATTTCTCTATGGTTAGGTGGTGCTCCTTCAAGTTCATACCATGAGGGGTTGCGTGTACGGTCGAGAAATGCGGGCTTTAGCGTAAAGCGGTTTGCGTCGTAGAAGTTCCCGGGTAGAGTGTAGGAGTCGTCCTGATTTCCACGGGCTTTCGGAATAGGTTCGGACGTCGTCGAAAGAAACAAGTGTCGAAATTTGGACAGGATGAGATAAATTCGAGTGTCGTGACTAGGTGTTGATCGTATCGAATTTCGAAGAACAGTGCTTGCGATACCCGTTACCCCCGGGGTATCCTTGGCTCGTTGCTCCAACGAGTAATATTCGTAGGAAGAAATTCGTCCAAACGGAGATTTGCGCAGAGCAGAGTAAGATAAGGATCATGGAATCCGTGAAACATAACACGAGTAGCGAGACAATGCAAGAAGGGTAGTCAAAATGGATACGTTCAATTTGAGACAAAACATAAAAGGCTTGATGGTCGGCAATAAGGATTTATCTGGTGTCGATGAGGTAGCTAGTCGTACATAGGCCGCATGCGATTAGGATAAAGAACGTCGTTTTGCCGATAAGAGGTGTTACGTCAGTATGAATGGCACAACAAGAACCAATGATAGAGAAGGACGGTCGTCGCATAGGTCGCGGGGGGGGGGGTTAAGGTTCACTGAAACGTCTAACAAGATGTTCTGAGCTGAGCCGTATGCGAAAAACGAGTTTGTGATCTTCCCAAACCGGTAAGTAACCAAATTTGAATAGACTACCGAAGTCGTGAGGACGAGTCCTAAGTAGTGCCTGCGTCGTCGAAAGGCTTCCATGTAAGGTAATAAAAACATGTCTGAAAGGATACATTTGGATCACGCGTCACAATTTTTTTAAGATTCAAGAAGTTTATTGACTAGCAGTCGAGCTTGCTGAATTTCCCAAACTAGAGGGAGATCTGATCAAGGTCTCAGTATGAGGGGGGGGGGGGGTTTCGATGTGAAACTATGAAAACAGGTTTTCAGGAAAGTACGATTGAAGTAACACGTTGTTGAATTTCAAGGGCTAAAAAGTTTGTTGACTAAAGGTCGAGTTTGTTGAATTCACCAAACTGAAGAGAGATCTGGTCAAGGTTTCTATACGAAGAAACATGGATGTCGTGATAAAGAAACGATAGAAGCGGGGATACCATATTGAGCAAGAAGTGCGAATTCGTACAAAAGTTAGCGAGAGGATCCACGGAATCAGAAAAGTCGTCAAAGAATAACGGTTCTGACGAACGAAGGATAAGGTAAGCATGTAGGTTACCGTACTCTTCGGTGGGTTGACTGGCTCGTGTCTTCGTCTTGCCACGCTTCCAAATACGCCGGTTTGTAAGAAAGATATCACTTTGTTGGGTCTTGGGGCGTGCTAGGGTATAAGGTTGAACTTGAATAAGAATTTACCATGTAACGAGGAATTAGGGGAAATAACTTCGTGGTCGATGGAAATGTGGTACGATTGCTAGTACTGCAATGAGAAGCATTTACCGCGCATGCTTTTCGTTTTCAAGACGTGCAAACAGAGACCCGAAAAAAAATGTAAAATTACTAGTGTGCTTCAAAAATCCAGGTGATCAGTCGTATGAGGGAACAGGTCTCACTACTTAAGTTGGGAAAAGAAATACGCAAGTAAAAAGGATGCGAATGACGTCGTCGTTCCTTCTAATATCCCATGATATAGGGGTGGCTCCCCTTCGTAGATTCGTTCTCAAAACTTCTCCAAGTGCTTCGTAGCAGACCTTTCTTAGGCAGGTTTGTCGAGCGGACGTCCCTCGCATTGATTTCCAGTCCAGGGAGGATATCGGGAAATACGTGGACGAGGGCTTGGAATAAATAGGTTCCCTGTCCTTAGTGTATTGTTGTTTCGAACCAGGTTTAGGAGGACTCGCTCCTGTTTAGCACGTAACATGCTTGCCCAGCCTTCGTATGATCCACTGTGTTAAATACTAAATATACGCATACATACTAACACATATATGCTAATTATACACATATACACACACGTGTTCACACACATAAGTAATGCACAAGTAAATGCCGTTAACCTACCATTACCAGGTGAGCATTTGAGTCTGACGAACCTTGCAATCCGGAGTGTGGTGTCGTTGTGGTTTTCGTTAAAGAACGGTTATAGTCTGGTTTTCATATAAAAATATTTTATTTCCCAAACTAAAATATTTTATATTTAAAACCTAGTTCGCTATAACCAATGGCTCTGATACCAATCTGTCACACCCTCAAAATCCACACGCGGAGTATTACCGCGAGGCATGTGACGACCAGGATCTTAGCCACTAATTATTTTGAACGGATTAGTTATTGTTGTAAATATTAGCATAATTAGTGACCTAATTTAAATTTTTCAAAACATAGTTTAAGTTTACAGCGGAAAGGGGAAGAAAACGCATCATAATTGAAACCACAAGTTTATTATCATGTTACTTACGAACCACGCACTCCATCCGATTGCAACGTCCGTCCAGAGCTGTAACGAGCAACCTGCAAAGCATGCAGTAGAGTGTCAACATAACGTTGGCGAGTTCACGAGTTTAGTGTTTTCCAGTTTTATTTCCAAAAACTTGTTTCACCAGTTAATTTATCCGTTTATACATGCCATGGGGAGCTACCCCAAAAGTTAGCGACTAAACTGTTTTTCCAATACCGAACACTAGGTGACCGTTGCGTATCCGCAGAGTGCCCCGATGTCAATGTTCTATCATCATTGACGGATGCCTGAGTACATTAGTTCACGACCGATCCCATACCTTGGCACGGTGTGAGGTTGGTAAGACCTAAATAGCGCTATCAACTAATAACCCGTTCGCCTGGCCCCGGCGACTAATCGGTATTATGTAGTAGGGACTTTAAGTGATAGAGTTTCGTTTAGTGCCGTTTGTTGCAATCCGTATAAACAGTAATTAACTAAAAGGTTCCCAATAACAAGGGAAGAAAAGTAAGTTTGTTCCCAGTAACAAGGGAAGAAAAGTAAGGTTGTATCCCTCAAAAGGGGATAGCATTGTTACCCGTATCCCACACACAAGGAGATAGAAATACCGTATCCCGTACAAGGAGATAGTAAGCAATCCCAAACCAGGAAAAATGTTTTGTTCCGTTTCCCAACCGCCGGGAACGCATGCTTTAAGTAAAAAGTAGTGAACTCACCTTTGCTTTGCTCGGTAGTTAATTTACTTGTGTTACATTGGTCAACCATACCCTATTATGGTTTATAAATATTAATTAGGTTCGCATGCAAGAAATATCACGTATAATTCACACGTATCTAACACATAGCACGAATGTTAAACCGGTACCCTATACGTTATTGGGCATATCCTAACATACCAGCAGTTAAATAGTACATAGTAACACATAGCCCAACATGACATCACATTGTGCGGCCCAAATAACTAAGTAAAGTGGTCCAGTCGAAACCAGGAGGTCTCGACTCGAGAACACACAGTTTCGAGTCGCAACCGGAGGTTTCGGCTTGTAATGGTCTGGTTTCGAGTCGCAACCGGAGTTTCGACTTGTCATGTTTTGGTTGCGAGTCGCAACCGGGCGGTCTCGAGTTGTCATGTTTTGGTTGCGAGTCGCAACCGGGGGTTTCGAGTTGTCATGTAATGGTCTCGAGTCGCAACCTTACGGTCTCGACTCGCAACCACTGTGGAATCTTTCTAGAATGCACAGAATGGTACTACCCAAATCTGATTTGCATTAACCTGTTTCCTATACCGTACATTCCTAAATTCAGATCAAATGCACCTTAATTCAAATATTCTCAACACATTCAACCAGTTCATCGGATTCATCACTATTTCATTCCTAGCATATCATCAAACACCTTTTACATTAAAACAGTTAATGAACATATAAACATTTCTAGTCAAGTTACGGATTCATCAAAACAGTACATTCCATTTAGTCCTAACATCGACTAACCATAACCACCTATTATCATATGCATACATGAATCAAACAATGAATATATTTTATTTATTTATTTATTTATTTATTTATTTTTAAGTCATTCCTCACATCATCTTGATTTCATTTATCCTAACATGAACACCTCAGAATCACATTAATCATGAGGAATCACTAGAATCCTTGTTATGTCCGTTTTTTTTTTGTATATTTAAACACATTATTCACAACCCATATTCACCCCAAAGTCACATATTGACAATAACTCAGATATAACAAATAATACAGAACCAAATCTCAAATGGCATACTTTCATCTACACCATTAATCATCCATAATGCACCAACAATCAATTATTATACATCGAAGCCTCCTGTCAACAATTTACATCCTAATATACTAGTCACATAAAGAGGAAACATACATTCATTTGGAAATCTTAAAACCACAAGGGATTTAACACAAGAGAATATAAAACTGACCAAATGATGAGAAGAATCAAAAGGGTGTGCGGGTTGTCGCTATTCTGGTCCGTCACGGCCCTCGCCACCCGTTCCCACGCCATTACTGCCTTGATGACATCCCACCGGTCACCACCTTCACTTATCGAGGGGCTCGGAGGTGGGTATGTGTGTTGCCAGCGAGAACAGAGGCGTCAGATGGTCACCGTCGGCTCCGCCGATACTCTTCGTCGGAGATTGATGGGTGTCAGACGTTTGGTTTGGGGAGTTTTGTCTCCTCTTGCGTGAGTTTAGGGAAGATGAGGATGAGAGATGGAGTATGAGGGGGTTGGGGGGGTGCTTGTCGGAGAAACAGATCGCCGGACAGGTCGCCGGAAAGGCGGCGCCGGTCGCCGGTGTGTAGAGAGGGACAGGGGAGCTTATGGGCGGCTGGAAACTATGAGATTAGGGTTTTGCATTTTGAATATTAGAGAAGGTGAGGTCTCTTGAGGGATTTATGTATATGGTAGGGTTTAGTGTGTAGAGGGATTGGGTTGGGCCTAGTCTAAGCGCGTATCGATCATAGATAAAATTATGGGTCTCTTAATTAACGAACTAGCCCGAGTAATTTAAAATTAACTACAACGAAAATTATACATGCAAGGTGAATGTTCGGCTCGGGTTTGTTTGCTTAAACGAAGCGTTCCTCGCGACGCGGCTGTGATTATTTAATAAGTAATGATAATAATAATAATAATAATAATAATAATAAAATAATATTAATAATGACAAAGAGCATTACTGAGTTATCCCACTCTCGACAACGAGGATACGGGTTGTCACACTGCTTCTAGGAGGTTGTCAAGTGTTTTCGCTCGACGATTCCATTCTTGGGTGGATGGTTTGGCACTTGTTCCTGCAACTCGAATCCTAGCCCGGTATATCCCATTTTAATTTTACACCATTGTTAACCTTACACCTTTTTTACTCTCTGATCGAGGTTCTCGGCAATGAAAAATCTTCGTAAACTAAATCACACGTGTATATGTTGACATTTAAGAGATATACAATCAAGAAAATCAAGGGCAATGGTGATATATATGCAGATTAGACACCAAAAAAAAACACTCAAGAAATGGCTACAATTTAAGGAATGTGTTTAGTGACATCATCAGATTCCTAATTGATGGAGAATGGTCTGGTGGCAAGAAAAGCTGCTTCTAGGAGGTTGTCAAGTGTTTTCGCTCTACGATTCCATTCTTGGGTGGTTGGTTTGGCACTTGTTCCTGCAACTCGAATCCTAACCCGGTATATCCCATTTTAATTTTACACAATTGTGAACCTTACGCCTTTTTTACTCTCTGGTCGAGGTTCTCGGCAACGAAAAATCTTTGTAAACTAAATTACACGTGTATATGTTGACATTTAAGAGATATACAGTCAAGAAAATCAAGGGCAATGGTGATATATATGCGGATTAGACACCAAAAAAAACACTCAACAAATGGCTACAATTTAAGGAATGTGTTTAGTGACAGCATCAGATTCCTAATTGATGGAGAAAGGTCTGGTGGCAAGAAAAGCTGCTTCTAGGAGGTTGTCAAGTGTTTTCGCTCGACGATTCCATTTTTGGGTGGTTGCTTTGGCACTTGTTCCTGCAACTCAAATCCTAGCCCGGTATATCCTATTTTAATTTTAAACCATTGTTATCCTTACGACTTTTTTTCTCTCTGATCGAGGTTCTCGGCAATGAAAAATCTTCGTAAACTAAATCACACGTGTATATGTTGACATTAATGAGATATACAATCAAGAAAATCAAGGGCAATGGTGATATATATGCGGATTAGACACAAAAAAAACACTCAACAAATGGCTACAAATTAAGGAATGTGTTTAGGGACATCATCAGATTCCTAATTAATGGAGAAAGGTCTGGTGGCAAGAAAAGTTGCTTCTAGGAGGTTGTCAAGTGTTTTCGCTCGACGATTCCATTCTTGGGTGGTTGGTTTGGCACTTGTTCCTGCAACTCGAATCCTATCCCGGTATATCCCTTTTTAATTTTACACCATTGTTAACCTTACACCTTTTTTACTGTCTGATCGAGGTTCTCGGGAATGAAAAATCTTCGTAAACTAAATCACACGTATATATGTTGACATTTAAGAGATATTTAGTCAAGAAAATCAAGGGCAATGGTGATATATATGCGGATTAGACACAAAAAAAAACACTCAACAAATGGTTACAATTTAAGGAATTTGTTTAGTGACAGCATCAGATTCCTAATTGATGGAGAATGGTCTGGTGGCAAGAAAAGCTGCTTCTAGTAGGTTGTCAAGTGTTTTCGCTCGACGATTCCATTCTTAGGTGGTTGGTTTGGTACTTGTTCCTGCAACTCAAATCCTAGCCCGGTATATCCTATTTTAATTTTACACCATTGTTAACCTTACGACTTTTTTTCTCCCTGATCGAGGTTCTCGGCAATGAAAAATCTTCGTAAACTAAATCACACGTGTATATGTTGACATTTAAGAGATATACAATCAAGAAAAAAATCAAGGGCAATGGTGATATATATGCGGATTAAACACAAAAAAAACACTCAACAAATGGCTACAATTTAAGGAATGTGTTTAGTGACAGCATCAAATTCCTAATTAATGGAGAAAGGTCTGGTGGCAAGAAAAGCTGCGTCTAGGAGGTTGTCAAGTGTTTTCGCTCGACGATTCGCACTTGTTCCTACAACTCGAATCCTATCCCGATATATCCCATTTTAATTCTACACCATTGTTAACCTTACACCTTTTTTACTATCTGATCGAGGTTCTCGGCAATGAAAAATCTTCGTAAACTAATTCACACGTGTGTATGTTCACATTTAAGAGATATATAGTCAAGAAAATCAAGGGCAATGGTGATATATATGCGGATTAGACACCAAAAAAAACACTCACCAAATGGCTACAATTTAAGGAATTTGTTTAGTGACAACATCAGATTCCTAATTGATGGAGAAAGGTCTGGTGGCAATAAAAGCTGCTTCTAGGAGGTTGTCAAGTGTTTTCGCTCGACGATTCCATTCTTGGTTGGTTGGTTTGGCACTTGTTCCTGCAACTCGAATCCTAGCCCGGTATATCCCATTTTAATTTTACACCATTGTTAACCTTACGCCTTTTTTACTCTCTGATCGAGGTTCTCGGCAATGAAAAATCTTTGTAAACTAAATCACACGTGTATATGTTGACATTTAAGAGATATACAATCAAGAAAATCAAGGGCAATGGTGATATATATGCGGATTAGACACCAAAAAAAACACTCAACAAATGGCTACAATTTAAGGAATGTGTTTAGTGACAGCATCAGATTCCTAATTGATGGAGAAAGGTCTGGTGGCAAGAAAAGCTGCTTCTAGGAGGTTGTCAAGTGTTTTCGCTCGACGATTCCATTTTTGGGTGGTTGGTTTAGCACTTGTTCCTGCAACTCGAATTCTAGACCGGTATATCCCATTTTAATTTTACACCTTTGTTAACCTTACTCCTTTTTTACTCTCTGATCGGGGTTCTCGGCAATGAAAAATCTTCGTAAACTAAATCACACCTGTATATGTTGACATTTAAGAGATATACAACCAAGAAAATCAAGGGCAATGGTGATATATATGCGGATTAGACACCAAAAAAAACACTCAACAAATGGCTACCATTTAAGGAATGTGTTTAGAGACAGCATCAGATTCCTAATTGATGGAGAAAGGTCTGGTGGCAAGAAAAGCTGCTTCTAGGAGGTTGTCAAGTGTTTTTGCTCGACGATTCCATTCTTGGGTGGTTGGTTTGGCACTTGTTCCTGCAACTCGAATACTAGCCCGGTATATCCCAATTTAGTTTTACACCATTGTGAACCTTAAGCCCTTTTTACTCTCTGATCAAGGTTCTCGGCAATGAAAAATCTTCGTAAACTAAATCACACGTGTGTATGTTGACATTTAAGGGATATACAATCAAGAAAATCAAGGGCAATGATGATATGTATGCGGATTAGGCACCAAAAAAACACTCAACAAATGGCTACAATTTAAGGAATGTGTTTAGTGACAGCATCAGATTTCTAATTGATGGAGAAAGGTCTGGTGGCAAGAAAAGCTGCTTGTAGGAGGTTGTCAAGTGTTTTCGCTCGACGATTCCATACTTGGGTGGTTGGTTTGGCACTTGTTCCTGCAACTCGAATCCTATCCTGGTATATCCCATTTTAGTTTTACAGCATTGTTAACCTTACGCCTTTTTTACTCTCTGATCGAGGTTCTCGGCAATGAAAAATCTTCATAAACTAAATCACATGTGTATATGTTGACATTTAAGAGATATACAATCAAGACAACCAAGGGCAATGGTGATATATATGCGGATTAGACACCAAAAAAAAACCACTCAACAAATGGCTACAATTTAAGGAATGTGTTTAGTGACAGCATCAGATTCCAAATTGATGGAGAAAGGTCTGGTGGCAAGAAAAGCTGCTTCTAGGAGGTTGTCAAGTGTTTTCGCTCGACGATTCCATTCTTGGGTGGTTGGTTTGGCACTTGTTCTCTGCAACTCGAATCCTAGCCCGGTATATCTCATTTTAATGTTACACCATTGTTAACATTACGCCTTTTTAGTCTCTTATCGGGGTTCTCGGCAATGAAAAGTCTTCGTAAACTAAATCACACGTGTATATGTTGATATTTAAGAGATATACAGTCAAGAAAATCAAGGGCAATGGTGATATATATGCAGATTAGACACCAAAAAAAAAACACTTAAGAAATGGCTACAATTTAAGGAATGTGTTTAGTGACATCATCAGATTCCTAATTGATGGAGAATGGTCTGGTGGCAAGAAAAGCTGCTTCTAGGAGGTTGTCAAGTGTTTTCGCTCTACGATTCCATTCTTTGGTGGTTGGTTTGGCACTTGTTCCTGCAACTCGAATCCTAACCCGGTATATCCCATTTTAATTTTACACAATTGTGAACCTTACGCCTTTTTTACTCTCTGATCGAGGTTCTCGGCAATAAAAAATCTTTGTAAACTAAATTACACGTGTATATGTTGACATTTAAGAGATATACAGTCAAGAAAATCAAGGGCAATGGTGATATATATGCGGATTAGACACCAAAAAAAACACTCAACAAATGGCTACAATTTAAGGAATGTGTTTAGTGACAGCATCAGATTCCTAATTGATGGAGAAAGGTCTGGTGGCAAGAAAAGCTGCTTCTAGGAGGTTGTCAAGTGTTTTCGCTCGACGATTCCATTTTTGGGTGGTTGCTTTGGCACTTGTTCCTGCAACTCAAATCCTAGCCCGGTATATCCTATTTTAATTTTAAACCATTGTTATCCTTACGACTTTTTTTCTCTCTGATCGAGGTTCTCGGCAATGAAAAATCTTCGTAAACTAAATCACACGTGTATATGTTGACATTAATGAGATATACAATCAAGAAAATCAAGGGCAATGGTGATATATATGCGGATTAGACACAAAAAAAACACTCAACAAATGGCTACAAATTAAGGAATGTGTTTAGGGACAGCATCAGATTCCTAATTAATGGAGAAAGGTCTGGTGGCAAGAAATGTTGCTTCTAGGAGGTTGTCAAGTGTTTTCGCTCGACGATTCCATTCTTGGGTGGTTGGTTTGGCACTTGTTCCTGCAACTCGAATCCTATCCCGGTATATCCCTTTTTAATTTTACACCATTGTTAACCTTACACCTTTTTTTACTCTCTGATCGAGGTTCTCGGTAATGAAAAATCTTCGTAAACTAAATCACACGTGTGTATGTTCACATTTAAGAGATATATAGTCAAGAAAATCAAGGGCAATGGTGATATATATGCGGATTAGACACCAAAAAAAACACTCACCAAATGGCTACAATTTAAGGAATTTGTTTAGTGACAACATCAGATTCCTAATTGATGGAGAAAGGTCTGGTGGCAATAAAAGCTGCTTCTAGGAGGTTGTCAAGTGTTTTCGCTCGATGATTCCATTCTTGGTTGGTTGGTTTGGCACTTGTTCCTGCAACTCGAATCCTAGCCCGGTATATCCCTTTTTAATTTTACACCATTGTTAACCTTACGCCTTTTTTACTCTCTGATCGAGGTTCTCGGCAATGAAAAATCTTTGTAAACTAAATCACACGTGTATATGTTGACATTTAAGAGATATACAATCAAGAAAATCAAGGGCAATGGTGATATATATGCGGATTAGACACCAAAAAAAAACACTCAACAAATGGCTACAATTTAAGGAATGTGTTTAGTGACAGCATCAGATTCCTAATTGATGGAGAAAGGTCTGGTGGCAAGAAAAGCTGCTTCTAGGAGGTTGTCAAGTGTTTTCGCTCGACGATTCCATTTTTGGGTGGTTGGTTTAGCACTTGTTCCTGCAACTCGAATTCTAGACCGGTATATCCCATTTTAATTTTACACCTTTGTTAACCTTACTCCTTTTTTACTCTCTGATCGGGGTTCTCGGCAATGAAAAATCTTCGTAAACTAAATCACACCTGTATATGTTGACATTTAAGAGATATACAATCAAGAAAATCAAGGGCAATGGTGATATATATGCGGATTAGACACCAAAAAAAACACTCAACAAATGGCTACCATTTAAGGAATGTGTTTAGAGACAGCATCAGATTCCTAATTGATGGAGAAAGGTCTGGTGGCAAGAAAAGCTGCTTCTAGGAGGTTGTCAAGTGTTTTCGCTCGACGATTCCATTCTTGGTTGGTTGGTTTGGCACTTGTTCCTGCAACTCGAATCCTAGCCCGGTATATCCCATTTTAATTTTACACCATTGTTAACCTTACGCCTTTTTTACTCTCTGATCGAGGTTCTCGGCAATGAAAAATCTCCGTAAACTAAATCACACGTGTATATGTTGACACTTAAGAGATATACAATCAAGAAAATCAAGGGCAATGGTGATATATATGCGGATTAGACACCAAAAAAAACACTCAACAAATGGCTACAATTTAAGGAATGTGTTTAGTGACAACATCAGATTCCTAATTGATGGAGAAAGGTCTGGTGGCAAGAAAAGCCGCTTCTAGGGGGTGTCAAGTGATTTCGCTCGACGATTCCATTCTTTTGTGGTTGGTTTGCCACTTGTTCCTGCAACTCGATTCCTTGCCCGGTATATCCCCTTTTAATTTTACACCTTTTTAACCTTACGCCTTTTTTACTCTCTGATCGGGGTTCTCGGCAATGAAAAATCTTCGTAAACTAAATCACACCTGTATATGTTGACATTTAAGAGATATACAATCAAGAAAATCAAGGGCAATGGTGATATATATGCGGATTAGACACCAAAAAAAACACTCAACAAATGGCTACAATTTAAGGAATGTGTTTAGTGACAGCATCAGATTCCTAATTGATGGAGAAAGGTCTGGTGGCAAGAAAAGCTGCTTCTAGGAGGTTGTCAAGTGTTTTTGGTCGACGATTCCATTCTTTGGTGGTTGGTTTGGCACTTGTTCCGGCAACTCGAATCCTAGCCCGGTATATCCCATTTTAATTTTACACCATTGTTAACCTTACACCTTTTTTACTCTCTGATCGAGGTTCTCGGCAATGAAAAATCTTCGTAAAATAAATCACACGTGTATATGTTGACATTTAAGAGATATACAATCAAGAAAATCAAGGGAAATGGTGATATATATGCGGATTAAACACCAAAAAAAAAACACTCAACAAATGGCTACAATTTAAAGAATTTGTTTAGTGACAACATCAGATTCCTAATTGATGGAGAAAGGTCTGGTGGCAAGAAAAGCTGCTTCCAGGAGGTTGTCAAGTGTTTTCGCTCGACGATTCCATTCTTGGGTGGTTGTTTGGGACTTGTTCCTGTAACTCGAATCCTAGCCCGGTATATCCCATTTTAATTTTACACCTTTGTTAACCTTACGCCTTTTTTACTCTCTGATCGAGGTTCTCGGCAATGAAAAATGATCGTAAACTAAATCATACGTGTATATGTTGACATTTAAGAGATATACATTCAAGAAAATCAAGGGCAATGGTGATATATATGCGGATTAGACACCAAAAAAAAACACTCAACAAATGGCTACAATTTAACGAATGTGTTTAGCGACAACATCGGATTCCTAATTGATGGAGAAAGGTCTGGTGGCAAGCAAAGCTGCTTCTAGGAGGTTGTCAAGTGTTTTCGCTCGACGATTCCATTCTTGGGTGGTTGGTTTGGCACTTGTTCCTGCAACTCGAATCCTAGCCCGGTATATCCCATTTTAATTTTAGACCATTGTTAACCTTACGCCTTTTTTACTCTCTGATCGAGGTTCTCGGCAATGAAAAATCTTCATAAACTAAATCACACGTGTATATGTTAACATTTAAGAGATATACAATCAAGTAAATCAAGGGCAATGGTGATATATATGCGGATTAGACACCAAAAAAAAAAAACAATAAACAAATGGCTACAATTTAAGGAATGTGTTTAGTGACAGCATCAGATTCCTAATTGATGGAGAAAGGTCTGATGGCAAGAAAAGCTGCTTCTAGGAGGTTGTCAAGTGTTTTCGCACGACGATTCCATTCTTGGGTGGTTGGTTTGGAACTTGTTCCTGCAACTCGAATCCTAGCCCGGTATATCCCATTTTAATTTTACACCATAGTTAACCTTACGCCTTTTATACTCTCTGATCGAGGTTCCCGGCATTCAAAAATCTTCATAAACTAAATCACACGTGTATATGTTGACATGTAAGTGATATACAATCAAGAAAATCAAGGGCAATGGTGATATATATGCGGATTAGACACCAAAAAAAACACTCAACAAATGGCTACAATTTAACGAATGTGTTTAGTGACAACATCAGATTCCTAATTGATGGAGAAAGGTCTGGTGGCAAGAAAAGCTACTTCTAGGAGGTTGTCAAGTGTTTTCGCTTGACGATTCCATTCTTGGGTGGTTGGTTTGGCACTTCTTCCTGCAACTTGAATCCTAGCCCGGTATATCCCATTTTAATTTTACACCATTGTTAACCTTACGCCTTTCTTACTCTCTGATCGAGGTTCTCGGTAATGAAAAATCTTCATAAACTAAATCACACGTGTATATGTTGACATTTAAGAGATATACAATCAAGAAAATAAAGGGCAATGGTGATATATATGCGGATTAGACACCAAAAAAAACACTCAACAAATGGCTACAATTTAAGGAATGTGTTTAGTGACAGCATAAGATTCCTAATTGATGGAGAAAGGTCTGGTGGCAAGAAAAGTTGCTTCTCGGAGGTTGTCAAGTGTTTTTGCTTGACGATTCCATTCTTCGGTGGTTGGTTTGGCACTTGTTCCTACAACTCGAATCCTAGCCCAGTATGTCCCATTTTAATTTTACACCATTGTTAACCTTACGCCTTTTTTACTCTCTGATCGAGGTTCTCGGCAATGAAAAATCTCTGTAAACTAAATCACACGTGTATATGTTGACATTTAAGAGATATACAATCAAGAAAATCAAGGGCAATGGTGATATATATGCGGATTAGACACCAAAAAAAAACACTCAACAAATGGCTACAATTTAAGGAATGTGTTTAGTGACAACATCAGATTCCTAATTGATGGAGAAAGGTCTGGTGGCAAGAAAAGCCGCATCTAGGGGGGTGTCAAGTGATTTCGCTCGACGATTCCATTCTTTTGTGGTTGGTTTGCCACTTGTTCCTGCAACTCGATTCCTTGCCCGGTATATCCCATTTTAATTTTACACCATTGTTAACCTTACGCCTTTTTTACTCTCTGATCGAGGTTCCCGGCGTTGAAAAATCTTCGTCAACTAAATCACACGTGTATATGTTGACATTTAAGAGATATACAATCAAGAAAATCAAGGGCAATGGTGATATATATGCGGATTAGACACAAAAAAAACACACAACAAATGGCTACAATTTAAGAAATATGTTTTGTGACAGCATCAGATTCCTAATTGATGGAGAAAGGTCTGGTGGCAAGAAAAGCTGCTTCTAGGAGGTTGTCAAGTGTTTTCGCTCGACGATTCGATTCTTGGTTGGTTGGTTTAGCACTTGATCCTGCAACTCAACTACTAGCCCGGTATTTCCCATTTTAATTTTACACCATCGTTAACCTTACGCATTTTTTACTCTCTGATCGAGGTTCTCGGCAATGAAAAATCTTCTTAAACTAAATCACACGTGTATATGTTGACATTTAAGAGATATACAATCAAGAAAATCAAGGGCAATGGTGATATATATGCGGAATAGACACCAAAAATAACAATTGACAAATGGCTACAATTTACGGAATGTGTTTAGTGACAGCATCGGATTCCTAATTAATGGAGAAAGGTCTGGTGGCAAGAAAAGCTGCTTCTAGGAGGTTGTCAATTGTTTTCGCTCGACGATTCGATTCTTTGGTGGTTGGTTTGGCACTTGTTCCTGCAACTCGAATACCAGCCCGGTATTTCCCATTTTAATTTTACACCATTGTTAACCTTACGCCTTTTTTACTCTCTGATCGAGGTTCTCGGCAATGAAAAATCTTCGTAAACTAAATCACACGTGTATATGTTGACATTTAAGAGATATACAATCAAGAAAATCAAGGGCAATGGTGAAATATATGCGGATTAGACAACAAAAATAACAATTGACAAATGGCTACAATTTAAGGAATGTGTTTAGTGACAGCATCAGATTTCTAATTGATGGAGAAAGGTCTGGTGGCAAGAAAAGCTGCTTGTAGGAGGTTGTCAAGTGTTTTCGCTCGACGATTCCATACTTGGGTGGTTGGTTTGGCACTTGTTCCTGCAACTCGAATCCTATCCTGGTATATCCCATTTTAGTTTTACAGCATTGTTAACCTTACGCCTTTTTTACTCTCTGATCGAGGTTCTCGGCAATGAAAAATCTTCATAAACTAAATCACATGTGTATATGTTGACATTTAAGAGATATACAATCAAGACAATCAAGGGCAATGGTGATATATATGCGGATTAGACACCAAAAAAAAAACCACTCAACAAATGGCTACAATTTAAGGAATGTGTTTAGTGACAGCATCAGATTCCAAATTGATGGAGAAAGGTCTGGTGGCAAGAAAAGCTGCTTCTAGGAGGTTGTCAAGTGTTTTCGCTCGACGATTCCATTCTTGGGTGGTTGGTTTGGCACTTGTTCCTGCAACTCGAATCCTAGCCCGTTATATCTCATTTTAATGTTACACCATTGTTAACATTACGCCTTTTTAGTCTCTTATCGGGGTTCTCGGCAATGAAAAGTCTTCGTAAACTAAATCACACGTGTATATGTTGATATTTAAGAGATATACAGTCAAGAAAATCAAGGGCAATGGTGATATATATGCGGATTAGACACCAAAAAAAACACTCAACAAATGGCTACAATTTAAGAAATGTGTTTAGTGACAACATCAGATTCCTAATTGATGGAGAAAGGTCTAGTGGCAAGAAAAGCTGCTGTTAGGAGGTTGTCAAGTGTTTTCGCTCGACGATTCCATTCTTGGGTGGATGGTTTGGCACTTGTTCCTGCAACTCGAATCCTAGCCCGGTATATCCCATTTTAATTTTACACCATTGTTAACCTTACACCTTTTTTACTCTCTGATCGAGGTCTCGGCAATGAAAAATCTTCGTAAACTAAATCACACGTGTATATGTTGACATTTAAGAGATATACAATCAAGAAAATCAAGGGCAATGGTGATATATATGCAGATTAGACACCAAAAAAAAAACACTCAAGAAATGGCTACAATTTAAGAAATGTGTTTAGTGACAGCATCAGATTCCTAATTGATGGAGAATGGTCTGGTGGCAAGAAAAGCTGCTTCTAGGAGGTTGTCAAGTGTTTTCGCTCTACGATTCCATTCTTGGGTGGTTGGTTTGGCACTTGTTCCTGCAACTCGAATCCTAACCCGGTATATCCCATTTTAATTTTACACAATTGTGAACCTTACGCCTTTTTTACTCTCTGATTTGAGGTTCTCGGCAATGAAAAATCTTTGTAAACTAAATTACACGTGTATATGTTGACATTTAAGAGATATACAGTCAAGAAAATCAAGGGCAATGGTGATATATATGCGGATTAGATACCAAAAAAAACACTCAACAAATGGCTACAATTTAAGGAATGTGTTTAGTGACAGCATCAGATTCCTAATTGATGGAGAAAGGTCTGGTGGCAAGAAAAGCTGCTTCTAGGAGGTTGTCAAGTGTTTTCGCTCGACGATTCCATTTTTGGGTGGTTGGTTTGGCACTTGTTCCTGCAACTCAAATCCTAGCCCCGTATATCCTATTTTAATTTTAAACCATTGTTATCCTTACGACTTTTTTTCTCTCTGATCGAGGTTCTCGGCAATGAAAAATCTTCGTAAACTAAATCACACGTGTATATGTTGACATTAATGAGATATACAATCAAGAAAATCAAGGGCAATGGTGATATATATGCGGATTAGACACAAAAAAAAACACTCAACAAATGGCTACAAATTAAGGAATGTGTTTAGGGACAGCATCAGATTCCTAATTAATGGAGAAAGGTCTGGTGGCAAGAAAAGCTGCTTCTAGGAGGTTGTCAAGTGTTTTCGCTCGACGATTCCATTCTTGGGTGGTTGGTTTGGCACTTGTTCCTGCAACTCGAATCCTATCCCGGTATATCCCTTTTTAATTTTACACCATTGTTAACCTTACACCTTTTTTACTCTCTGATCAAGGTTCTCGGTAATGAAAAATCTTCGTAAACTAAATCACACGTATATATGTTGACATTTAAGAGATATTTAGTCAAGAAAATCAAGGGCATTGGTGATATATATGCGGATTAGACACAAAAAAAAACACTCAACAAATGGTTACAATTTAAGGAATTTGTTTAGTGACAGCATCAGATTCCTAATTGATGGAGAATGGTCTGGTGGCAAGAAAAGCTGCTTCTAGTAGGTTGTCAAGTGTTTTCGCTCGACGATTCCATTCTTAGGTGGTTGGTTTGGTACTTGTTCCTGCAACTCAAATCCTAGCCCAGTATATCCTATTTTAATTTTACACCATTGTTAACCTTACGACTTTTTTTCTCCCTGATCGAGGTTCTCGGCAATGAAAAATCTTCGTAAACTAAATCACACGTGTATATGTTGACATTAATGAGATATACAATCAAGAAAATCAAGGGCAATGGTGATATATATGCGGATTAGACACAAAAAAAACACTCAACAAATGGCTACAAATTAAGGAATGTGTTTAGGGACAGCATCAGATTCCTAATTAATGGAGAAAGGTCTGGTGGCAAGAAAAGCTGCTTCTAGGAGGTTGTCAAGTGTTTTCGCTCGACGATTCGCACTTGTTCCTACAACTCGAATCCTATCCCGATATATCCCATTTTAATTCTACACCATTGTTAACCTTACACCTTTTTTACTATCTGATCGAGGTTCTCGGCAATGAAAAATCTTCGTAAACTAAATCACACGTGTGTATGTTCACATTTAAGAGATATATAGTCAAGAAAATCAAGGGCAATGGTGATATATATGCGGATTAGACACCAAAAAAAACACTCACCAAATGGCTACAATTTAAGGAATTTGTTTAGTGACAGCATCAGATTCCTAATTGATGGAGAAAGGTCTGGTGGCAATAAAAGCTGCTTCTAGGAGGTTGTCAAGTGTTTTCGCTCGACGATTCCATTCTTGGTTGGTTGGTTTGGCACTTGTTCCTGCAACTCGAATCCTAGCCCGGTATATCCCATTTTAATTTTACACCATTGTTAACCTTACGCCTTTTTTACTCTCTGATTGAGGTTCTCGGCAATGAAAAATCTTTGTAAACTAAATCACACGTGTATATGTTGACATTTAAGAGATATACAATCAAGAAAATCAAGGGCAATGGTGATATATATGCGGATTAGACACCAAAAAAAACACTCAACAAATGGCTACAATTTAAGGAATGTGTTTAGTGACAGCATCAGATTCCTAATTGATGGAGAAAGGTCTGGTGGCAAGAAAAGCTGCTTCTAGGAGGTTGTCAAGTGTTTTCGCTCGACGACTCCATTTTTGGGTGGTTGGTTTAGCACTTGTTCCTGCAACTCGAATTCTAGACCGGTATATCCCATTTTAATTTTACACCTTTGTTAACCTTACTCCTTTTTTACTCTCTGATCGGGGTTCTCGGCAATGAAAAATCTTCGTAAACTAAATCACACCTGTATATGTTGACATTTAAGAGATATACAATCAAGAAAATCAAGGGCAATGGTGATATATATGCGGATTAGACACCAAAAAAAACACTCAACAAATGGCTACCATTTAAGGAATGTGTTTAGTGACAGCATCAGATTCCTAATTGATGGAGAAAGGTCTGGTGGCAAGAAAAGCTGCTTCTAGGAGGTTGTCAAGTGTTTTCGGTCGACGATTCCATTCTTGGGTGGTTGGTTTGGCACTTGTTCTGGCAACTCGAATCCGAGCCCGGTATATCCATTTTAATTTTACACAATTGTTAACCTTACGCCTTTTTTACTCTCTGATCGAGGTTCTCGGCAATGAAAAATCTTCGTAAAATAAATCACACGTGTATATGTTGACATTTAAGAGATATACAATCAAGAAAATCAAGGGCAATGGTGATATATATGCGGGTTAAACACCAAAAAAAAACACTCACCAAATGGCTATAATTTAAGGAATTTGTTTAGTGTCAGCATCAGATTCCTAATTGATGGAGAAAGGTCTGGTGGCAATAAAAGCTACTTCTAGGAGGTTGTCAAGTGTTTTCGCTCGACGATTCCATTCTTGGTTGGTTGGTTTGGCACTTGTTCCTGCAACTCGAATCCTAGCCCGGTATATCCCATTTTAATTTTACACCATTGTTAGCCTTACGCCTTTTTTACTCTCTGATCGAGGTTCTCGGCAATGAAAAATCTCCGTCAACTAAATCACACGTGTATTTGTTGACACTTAAGAGATATACAATCAAGAAAATCAAGGGCAATGATGATATATATGCGGATTAGACACCAAAAAAAACACTCAACAAATGGCTACAATTTAAGGAATGTGTTTAGTGACAACATCAGATTCCTAATTGATGGAGAAAGGTCTGGTGGCAAGAAAAGCCGCTTCTAGGGGGTGTCAAGTGATTTCGCTCGACGATTCCATTCTTTTGTGGTTGGTTTGCCACTTGTTCCTGCAACTCGATTCCTTGCCCGGTATATCCCATTTTAATTTTACACCTTTTTAACCTTACGCCTTTTTTACTCTCTGATCGGGGTTCTCGGCAATGAAAAATCTTCGTAAACTAAATCACACCTGTATATGTTGACATTTAAGAGATATACAATCAAGAAAATCAAGGGCAATGGTGATATATATGCGGATTAGACACCAAAAAAAACACTCAACAAATGGCTACAATTTAAGGAATGTGTTTAGTGACAGCATCAGATTCCTAATTGATGGAGAAAGGTCTGGTGGCAAGAAAAGCTGCTTCTAGGAGGTTGTCAAGTGTTTTCGGTCGACGATTCCATTCTTGGGTGGTTGGTTTGGCACTTGTTCCGGCAACTCGAATCCTAGCCCGGTATATCCCATTTTAATTTTACACCATTGTTAACCTTACGCCTTTTTTACTCTCTGATCGAGGTTCTCGGCACTGAAAATTCTTCGTAAAATAAATCACACGTGTATATGTTGACATTTAAGAGATATACAATCAAGAAAATCAAGGGCAATGGTGATATATATGCGGATTAAACACCAAAAAAAACACTCAACAAATGGCTACAATTTAAAGAATTTGTATAGTGACAACATCAGATTCCTAATTGATGGAGAAAGGTCTGGTGGCAAGAAAAGCTGCTTCCAGGAGGTTGTCAAGTGTTTTCGCTCGACGATTCCATTCTTGGGTGGTTGTTTGGGAGTTGTTCCTGTAACTCGAATCCTAGCCCGGTATATCCCATTTTAATTTTACACCTTTGTTAACCTTACGCCTTTTTTACTCTCTGATCGAGGTTCTCGGCAATGAAAAATGATCGTAAACTAAATCATACGTGTATATGTTGACATTTAAGAGATATACATTCAAGAAAATCAAGGGCAATGGTGATATATATGCGGATTAGACACCAAAAAAAAACACTCAACAAATGGCTACAATTTAACGAATGTGTTTAGCGACAACATCGGATTCCTAATTAATGGAGAAAGGTCTGGTGGCAAGCAAAGCTGCTTCTAGGAGGTTGTCAAGTGTTTTCGCTCGACGATTCCATTCTTGGGTGGTTGGTTTGGCACTTGTTCCGGCAACTCGAATCCTAGCCCGGTATATCCCATTTTAATTTTACACCATTGTTAACCTTACGCCTTTTTTACTCTCTGATCGAGGTTCTCGGCAATGAAAAATCTTCGTAAAACAAATCACACGTGTATATGTTAACATTTAAGAGATATACAATCAAGAAAATCAAGGGCAATGGTGATATATATGCGGATTAAACACCAAAAAAAACACTCAACAAATGGCTACAATTTAAAGAATTTGTATAGTGACAACATCAGATTCCTAATTGATGGAGAAAGGTCTGGTGGCAAGAAAAGCTGCTTCCAGGAGGTTGTCAAGTGTTTTCGCTCGACGATTCCATTCTTGGGTGGTTGTTTGGGAGTTGTTCCTGTAACTCGAATCCTAGCCCGGTATATCCCATTTTAATTTTACACCTTTGTTAACCTTACGCCTTTTTTACTCTCTGATCGAGGTTCTCGGCAATGAAAAATGATCGTAAACTAAATCATACGTGTATATGTTGACATTTAAGAGATATACATTCAAGAAAATCAAGGGCAATGGTGATATATATGCGGATTAGACACCAAAAAAAACACTCAACAAATGGCTACAATTTAACGAATGTGTTTAGCGACAACATCGGATTCCTAATTGATGGAGAAAGGTCTGGTGGCAAGCAAAGCTGCTTCTAGGAGGTTGTCAAGTGTTTTCGCACGACGATTCCATTCTTGGGTGGTTGATTTGGAACTTGTTCCTGCAACTCGAATCCTAGCCCGGTATATCCCATTTTAATTTTACACCATAGTTAACCTTACGCCTTTTTTACTCTCTGATCGAGGTTCCCGGCATTCAAAAATCTTCATAAACTAAATCACACGTGTATATGTTGACATGTAAGTGATATACAATCAAGAAAATCAAGGGCAATGGTGATATATATGCGGATTAGACACCAAAAAAAACACTCAACAAATGGCTACAATTTAACGAATGTGTTTAGTGACAACATCAGATTCCTAATTGATGGAGAAAGGTCTGGTGGCAAGAAAAGCTACTTCTAGGAGGTTGTCAAGTGTTTTCGCTCGACGATTCCATTCTTGGTTGGTTGGTTTGGCACTTGTTCCTGCAACTCGAATCCTAGCCCGGTATATCCCATTTTAATTTTACACCATTGTTAACTTTACGCCTTTTTTACTCTCTGATCGAGGTTCTCGGCAATGAAAAATCTCCGTAAACTAAATCACACGTGTATATGTTGACACTTAAGAGATATACATTCAAGAAAATCAAGGGCAATGGTGATATATATGCGGATTAGACACCAAAAAAAACACTCAACAAATGGCTACAATTTAAGGAATGTGTTTAGTTGTTAGGACCGGTTTGACTCCGATACGATTGCGAAACGAACGTGAAACGTGCGGAATCCGTACACGAACGCGACCTAAACACACATGACGTAATATAAACGTGATCCTTTGATAAAATCTGATAACGTACAGCACCTGAATCACAAACGATAAACTTTCTCTCTCTAGCTTTCTCTCTCTAGCCTCTAGCTCTCCAAGATGTGAAAATGGCAAAAGTCCTAAACTAGAAGCCCTAGAGATCTATTTATAGGCCAAGGCATTTAATGAGGTTTCCCATTAATTACAGTTATGCCACCTTGCCTTTTTGACTAACTAATTCTAAAATAACAATGTAACTCTCGTTTTCTTCAGTTTTCTACTACGGACTAGATTGACGGAGGCGATAGACAGATAAATGCACTAACAGACTCCCCCTTGGATATTGCTGTAGTCAATCTGTAGTCAAGCTCGTAGCGAATTTTCTTTCTCTTTCTCTCTTTGAATCTTCTCGAACAGAATCCCGATGGATCTGTCTTCAGCTTCAGCTTCTCCTCTTTTCTTCAACAGGCTCCCCCTTTCGTCAAGCTTCCGTGCTTTAGGGATCGACACCTTGCTTTCCGTATACAAGCTCCCCCTTGCTTTGAGCTCGTCTTCAGACTCCCCCTTAGATTCAGCTTTCGGGATCGTAATCTGGAATCTCATCTGCAATCACTCAAACATTTATAAGTAACAGCATTCCAAATTTTAACTATCCAGGAATTGTAACCTGGCTCACTAAAACATTCTAAACAAACAATTTTCATGAATTTGGCAGTTTCATCGAATTGAATCGGAAACTAGCTCTATAACAGTATAAGCATCCAAATCCCCCACAGTTAATCTTCCAAGTCCAACTTAATGACCTTGGAGATATCACAAACTGTTTTGATTTTTTGATTTTTACTCAAGTATCAAATTAATGAACTTGTTTCATTTTCAGAAACACAATCAGCATACTTAGATTTTGAAACTCAGCACTCAGACATCGATTGTCAAAAATAAAGCAGAATCAAAAATCTTTTTGAATTTTTCTGAAAAATATAAAGCAATAACGAAATATGTACAAACATATTTACAAACAATATTTTTGTTTTGAGTATGCGTTAGAGGATCATATCAGTTTCCGACAAGTCACAAGTACCGTTGAGCTTAAAATCACATTATGCATTAAACAATTCACTTAGATTGTCGATATACTGATCCACTTAAATTTTCATACAAACTTCAACTGATTCAGGATATGAATTAGGTGTTTTAGGAACTTAAACCTATTCATGTGTCCCACCTCTTGAATATACTCCCGTATCCAGAATCCCAATAATCAGTCTTACAGGTGAGAATACTACAATGATATCTGTATATAAATTAGGTATGCGAGGGCCGAGGGATCTCAGATCAATACTTCCGTATACGCAGAGAGATATCAGCTTCGACTTTAAGGTATGTCCCCTTTAGAGGATCTTTTTGTTTACAACAGCAGCGACTATCAAATTTATTGTTTCATCAGCATGCTGAGGGTTTAATGCTGTGTTTCAAGCATCGCAGCAAGTATTAGCCAAGGACTAGGTCAGAACCACCGTTCAGCAGAAGTCCCGGAATAATACCCCAGATATCATAGAGTATAAAGACCTAGTATATCAGATTAAGAGACCTTTCAAACAAGATTTCAGGGGTTACCTATATATCCAAGTAGTGTTCCCCACAAAATAAGTAAGTTTGAATTTAAGTTTATATCCCGAAAAAGTTTACTAAATGTATAAAAACCTACCGACACATCCACGGTGAGATCGTTTAACACATTTAAACTTTCCATTTCTTTAGCATACTGTAACTGTCTACTGATGTACTATCATTTCCTCTTTTTACGCAAAAACTCAAATTTTAAATTTTATCATGTTTTTGACTTTTTCAAATTTTTCAAATGTTTTTGTATTTTCTAACAACATTACTCCCCCTAAAATGCAAAATCATATAAAGAAAATTTGACAACCAACACTGATAGCTTTGTCTCGCCATCCATTTTCTGCTTATCGTGCTCTGTTTTGCAGAAAATATAACATAAAGTACCCCCATGATTTACAACCCATTGATCTTAACAGTTTGAAAACCGTTTTTCAATCTGATGAAAGTAATCATGTTTGTTCAGCCGTGAGGGTTTCGGCATATTCAATCAACACACCCCCTTACAACAAACTATTTTCCCATAATGATTTCAAAACACTTAAGTTTGTTTTAATCCGAATGGTTTTTCCGGAAAAAATTAGTTTGTTTACCCATGACTTGTGGGTTCGGGGTCATCTCATCACCTTGATCTCTTTTAACCATTTTGTACAGATTTTAACAATATAAGATCAAACACCACAATCACCTGTAGAAAATCAAGTACAACTTAATGTCCTTGATTGACCATTTGTAAGACGAAAAATCACAGTTACCATCCTGTGAATTTCTCAAGAATGATGCCGATACCTGCTTCACACTTACCAACCTGGAAGCTCCGGCAAGTCAGATTTTTCTATTTGAAAAGTTTCACCCAAGCCTGACTGTCCTTGGGTGTATTTTGAGCTTTTCTCTTTTCTTCATAAAACTCTTTCACTCCTTTTTCCTTACCATCAACCATCTTACTAAAAATATGTTTAACATTGCTATTAAACATTTTTCCAGCATCAACACCTTTTGATTTTGTGTTTGTGGCTTGTAATGGAGGAAATTTTTCATCATTCATCAAAAGAACAGTTTCTTCCTTCTTTACCTCAACTTGTGGCTCCTCTGATTTTGTGGAATCAGATTCATTGCACGAACTTGGCTTATCTGACTTAGATGAGTCAGATTCATCGCCTGATGGTGGCTTGTCTGACTTTGAAACATCAGATTCATCGCCGACCATTTTCTTCTTTTCCTTTTTCTCTTTTGTCCTCAGATTTGTATCTGAAGAATTCGATTTGCTTGACTTTGCAGTCGAGTGAATCGATTCATCAGAACTTTTATTCGAACCAACCGGTGAACCCGAAGACAAAATTTTCTCAAGATACTCTCTCGCCTTCTTCCTTTTCTTTCGTAGTCTGTCTTTCTGCCCCTGTGAAAGTTTAACTTTCTTTTCATGAATTGTCTGATCCTGAACTTTAGGTTTTAGAACCTTCCGTTCATGGGGCTTGACTTTGACTGGCTTCTTTACCGTTCTATGAGATTCAACCCTCGATCTTCCCATCGATCTCCTTGGGCAATCTCTGGCAATATGACCTCTGATATGGCAATTATAGCATCTTCTTATATCAAAATTCCAATTCTGGCAGTTAACAGCAATGTGTCCTCTCACACCACAGGTGTAGCACACTCTGTTATCGTACCATCCACTTCTGTCAGTCCAAACCTTCAGATCATAACATTGTTTGGCTTGGTTATAGTCATTTCTCCTCTTCAATGCTGGATTTGTCTTTTGAGCACTGTGGTCAAACCTGCACCACTTATTACCAACATTTTGTGAATTTTCATTTTTAAATTTTTGTGATTTTTGATAATGATTGGATGATTTATCTGATGAGCTTTTACTTTCAATTTTAGAATTTTTCAAATTTCTATCTTTTTGTTTCTGTTCTGCATTCTTCTTAACAGATTTTTGTTTAGAACATTCACCTGTTTCAGTAGATTGCAGAACAGTATTTTGAAATTTTTCTTGTGAATCTAAAAATATTTTTCTTTTCTTTTCTTTTTCATCATCAGATATCTCATCACAATCTTCAACTTTGACATTTTCAATTTTGAAATTGATTGGTTTTGGACAAACATGTGATGTAGAAGTCACAAAACCTTTCAATTTCACTTCAAGCTCTTTGATTTTCATCCGAGCTTTTTCAGCTTCTTTTTCAAGCTGAATGATTTTAGCAAGATGAGAATTGATTTCAATTTGTTTTTCAAGATTATCTTTACCAAAAACATCTCTCTCATCTTCTAAAATCTTTAACTGACTTTTGAAATCATTTTCAAATTTTAATTTTTCATTTTCAAACTCTTTTTCTTTTTCTTTCAAAATCTTGTTTTCTGATGTCAAACTGTTCAAATCACTAAGCAGTTTGACATTTTCAGACTTCAAATTTTCACAAATTCCCTGCAACATAAGAATCTGGTTATCATCAGTTTGCTTCTCATCTCTCAACTTCTCGACTTCTGATGTCAAACTTTCTGCATCCTTCAAAATTTTGTCATTTTCAGCCTTAAAGTTGTCACATTTTGAGCACACTGATTCTGAACTTGAAGATCCAAGCTTCAAAGATTCTTCGTTCTTTGGAATATCCTTTGTTTCCATCTTATATGTTCCTGCACAAAAGAGTTTAACGAAATCAAAAGGATTCATACTTTCATCAATATAACATTTCCTTTTAATATCATATTTCAGAATACTCTTTGTTTCAAGACACATACGAATTCTATTATCAATTTCAGTAATTTCATCCAATTCCAATTTTTGTAAATTCTTTTCCATTTTGGTTAAAATTTCCTTCTTTTTCCTATTTTCATTACGAAACTCTCCATTAACCTCATTAAAGAGCTGTGTTGGATAAAGTTCTTGAAAAAAATCTTCCCTTTTTAGATCAACCAAGAATTTATCCCATTTAGCAGGTAATGCATTTGCCAATTTCGATATCTGTTCACCATTTGATATTCTAATATTCTTGTTTCTCAAACTGTCCATTAAATTTTTAAACCATATTTCCAACTCATCCAACGTTTCATCCTTTAGACACATGAAATATTCAAATCTTTCAACTAAAACCTCCTTTTTCTCAGAAGAAGAACAACAAGTCCAATTGTTCATTCTTTCAAATTTAGTGTTTTCCAGTTCATCAAACATTTTGAATTCTTGATATTTGTGCCGTGTAAATCACCTGCAAACAAACAAACAAACAATCAGTATACACAATAATATCCTGAAATAGATTGATACCCTGTTGACGTGAAATAATCTCGACACGAAATTTCACTATTCAAGCGAAATAGCGAACTCAAACGAAAACCCAAGTTGAATTGAAATCAGACTTCAAACGAAATCTCTTGACCAACAACTTCAAGCAAACTCAATCAGTCAACAACTTGAAGCGAAAACAACTATGGACCACTTGAAGCGAGCTCCCAAGTTATCAGTTCTTGAAGCGAAATCTAGGTTAAACAGACTTTCAAGCGAAATCAACTGTTAATCAGTTGAAGCGAAATCAGATACTAATGCTTGAAGCGAAATAAGATATTCTGACTTGAAGCGAAATCAGATATTAAGTCTTGAAGCGAAATCAGATATTAATTCTGTTCAAGCGAAATCCCACAGTTGTTTGTCTTGAAGCGAACCAGTCTTTAAGCGAAATCAGATATTATGTCTGTTCAAGCGAAATCCTTCTGAATAATGATTTTCAAGCGAACTTAACTATTTCGCTTCAAACAGTTAATGTTTTCAAGCGAAATCAAGTCCAAATAATCATGTTCAAGCGAAATAGTGCTGTATGTTACGAACTCGGACACAAAAATTCAGATTTCTCCTAAACGACAAGGAATTTCGATCTGAAACTTGGTAGGATTGTTTAACAACTATTTTCGCACATCATACTAAAAAATCATCCAATTCGGACCATGAAATCCCGTTCAATTTGACGAAAAACTGTGAAAAACGTGATAAATGTGAAAAATATGAAGAAATCGGTGAAATTCAGATCTGAATCTGCTGAAATCAGATACGAATCAATGTGTTTGATCAAGCAATCGAGCTCCTTGCTCTGATACCACTTGTTAGGACCGGTTTGACTCCGATACGATTGCGAAACGAACGTGAAACGTGCGGAATCCGTACACGAACGCGACCTAAACACACATGACGTAATATAAACGTGATCCTTTGATAAAATCTGATAACGTACAGCACCTGAATCACAAACGATAAACTTTCTCTCTCTAGCTTTCTCTCTCTAGCCTCTAGCTCTCCAAGATGTGAAAATGGCAAAAGTCCTAAACTAGAAGCCCTAGAGATCTATTTATAGGCCAAGGCATTTAATGAGGTTTCCCATTAATTACAGTTATGCCACCTTGCCTTTTTGACTAACTAATTCTAAAATAACAATGTAACTCTCGTTTTCTTCAGTTTTCTACTACGGACTAGATTGACGGAGGCGATAGACAGATAAATGCACTAACATTAGTGACAGCATCAGATTCCTAATTGATGGAGAAAGGTCTGGTGGCAAGAAAAGCCGCTTCTAGGGGGATGTCAAGTGATTTCGCTCGACGATTCCATTCTTTTGTGGTTGGTTTGCCACTTGTTCCTGCAACTCGATTCCTTGCCCGGTATATCCCATTTTAATTTTACACCTTTTTAACCTTACACCTTTTTTACTCTCTGATCGGGGTTCTCAGCAATGAAAAATCTTCGTAAACTAAATCACACCTGTATATGTTGACATTTAAGAGATATACAATCAAGAAAATCAAGGGCAATGGTGATATATATGCGGATTAGACACCAAAAAAAACACTCAACAAATGGCTACAATTTAAGGAATGTGTTTTGTGACAGCATCAGATTCCTAATTGATGGAGAAAGGTCTGGTGGCAAGAAAAGCTGCTTCTAGGAGGTTGTCAAGTGTTTTCGCTCGACGATTCCATTCTTGGGTGGTTGGTTTGGCACTTGTTCCTGCAACTCGAATACTAGCCCGGAATTTCCCATTTAAATTTCACACCATTGTTAAGCTTACGCCTTTTTTACTCTCTGATCGAGGTTCTCGGCAATGAAAAATCTTCGTAAACTAAATCACACGTGTATATGTTGACATTTAAGAGATATACAATCAAGAAAATCAAGGGCAATGGTGATATATATGCGGATTAGATACCAAAAAAAACAATCGACAAATGGCTACAATTTACGGAATGTGTTTAGTGACATCATCGGATTCCTAATTAATGGAGAAAGGTCTGGTGGCAAGAAAAGCTGCTTCTAGGAGGTTGTCAAGTGTTTTCGCTCGACGATTCCATTCTTGGGTGGTTGGTTTGGCACTTGTTCCTGCAACTCGAATCCTAGCCCGGTAGATCCCATTTTAATTTTACACCATTGTTAACCTTACGCCTTTTTTACTCTCTGATCGAGGTTCTCGGCAATGAAAAATGATCGTAAACTAAATCATACGTGTATATGTTGACATTTAAGAGATATACATTCAAGAAAATCAAGGGCAATGGTGATATATATGCGGATTAGACACAAAAAAAAAACACTCAACAAATGGCTACAATTTAACGAATGTGTTTAGCGACAACATCGGATTCCTAATTGATGGAGAAAGGTCTGGTGGCAAGCAAAGCTGCTTCTAGGAGGTTGTCAAGTGTTTTCGCTCGACGATTCCATTCTTGGGTGGTTGGTTTGGCACTTGTTCCTGTAACTCGAATCCTAGCCCGGTATATCCCATTTTAATTTTAGACCATTGTTAACCTTACGCCTTTTTTACTCTCTGATCGAGGTTCTCGGCAATGAAAAATCTTCATAAACTAAATCACACATGTATATGTTGACATTTAAGAGATATACAATCAAGAAAATCAAGGGCAATGGTGATATATATGCGGATTAGACACAAAAAAAAAACAATAAACAAATGGCTACAATTTAAGGAATGTGTTTAGTGACAGCATCAGATTCCTAATTGATGGAGAAAGGTCTGATGGCAAGAAAAGCTGCTTCTAGGAGGTTGTCAAGTGTTTTCGCACGACGATTCCATTCTTGGGTGGTTGGTTTGGAAATTGTTCCTGCAACTCGAATCCTAGCCCGGTATATCCCATTTTAATTTTACACCATAGTTAACCTTACGCCTTTTTTACTCTCTGATCGAGGTTCCCGGCATTCAAAAATCTTCATAAACTAAATCACACGTGTATATGTTGACATGTAAGTGATATACAATCAAGAAAATCAAGGGCAATGGTGATATATATGCGGATTAGACACCAAAAAAAACACTCAACAAATGGCTACAATTTAACGAATGTGTTTAGTGACAACATCAGATTCCTAATTGATGGAGAAAGGTCTGGTGGCAAGAAAAGCTACTTCTAGGAGGTTGTCAAGTGTTTTCGCTCGACGATTCCATTCTTGGGATGTTGGTTTGGCACTTGTTCCTGCAACTTGAATCCTAGCCCGGTATATCCCATTTTAATTTTACACCATTGTTAACCTTACGCCTTTCTTACTCTCTGATCGAGGTTCTCGGTAATGAAAAATCTTCATAAACTAAATCACACGTGTATATGTTGACATTTAAGAGATATACAATCAAGAAAATAAAGGGCAATGGTGATATATATGCGGATTAGACACCAAAAAAAACACTCAACAAATGGCTACAATTTAAGGAATGTGTTTAGTGACAGCATAAGATTCTTAATTGATGGAGAAAGGTCTGGTGGCAAGAAAAGTTGCTTCTAGGAGGTTGTCAAGTGTTTTTGCTTGACGATTCCATTCTTGGGTGGTTGGTTTGGCACTTGTTCCTGCAACTCGAATCCTAGCCCAGTATGTCCCATTTTAATTTTACACCATTGTTAACCTTACGCCTTTTTTACTCTCTGATCGAGGTTCTCGGCAATGAAAAATCTCTGTAAACTAAATCACACGTATATATGTTGACATTTAAGAGATATACAATCAAGAAAATCAAGGGCAGTGGTGATATATATGCGGATTAAACACAAAAAAAAAACACTTAACAAATGGCTACAATTTAAGGAATGTGTTTAGTGACAACAACAGATTCCTAATTGATGGAGAAAGGTCTAGTGGCAAGAAAAGCTGCTTCTAGGAGGATGTGAAGTGTTTTCGCTCGACGATTCCATTCTTGGGTTGTCGGTTTGGCACTTGTCCCTGTAACTCGAATCCAAGCCCGGTATATCCCATTTTAATTTTACACCATTGTTAACCTTACGCCTTTTTTACTCTCTGATCGAGGTTCCCGGCGTTGAAAAATCTTCGTAAACTAAATCACACCTGTATATGTTGACATTTAAGAGATATACAATCAAGAAAATCAAGGGCAATGGTGATATATATGCGGATTAGACACAAAAAAAAAACACTCAACAAATGGCTACAATTTAAGGAATGTGTTTAGTGACAGCATCAGATTCCTAATTGATGGAGAAAGGTCTGGTGGCAAGAAAAGCTGCTTCTAGGAGGTTGTCAAGTGTTTTCGGTCGACGATTCCATTCTTGGGTGGTTGGTTTGGCACTTGTTCCGGCAACTCGAATCCTAGCCCGGTATATCCCATTTTAATTTTACACCATTGTTAACCTTACGCCTTTTTTACTCTCTGATCGAGGTTCTCGGCAATGAAAAATATTCGTAAAATAAATCACACGTGTATATGTTGACATTTAAGAGATATACAATCAAGAAAATCAAGGGCAATGGTGATATATATGCGGATTAAACACCAAAAAAAAAACACTCAACAAATGGCTACAATTTAAAGAATTTGTTTAGTGACAACATCAGATTCCTAATTGATGGAGAAAGGTCTGGTGGCAAGAAAAGCTGCTTCCAGGAGGTTGTCAAGTGTTTTCGCTCGACGATTCCATTCTTGGGTGGTTGTTTGGGACTTGTTCCTGTAACTCGAATCCTAGCCCGGTATATCCCATTTTAATTTTACACCTTTGTTAACCTTACGCCTTTTTTACTCTCTGATCGAGGTTCTCGGCAATGAAAAATGATCGTAAACTAAATCATACGTGTATATGTTGACATTTAAGAGATATACATTCAAGAAAATCAAGGGCAATGGTGATATATATGCGGATTAGACACCAAAAAAAAACACTCAACAAATGGCTACAATTTAACGAATGTGTTTAGCGACAACATCGGATTCCTAATTGATGGAGAAAGGTCTGGTGGCAAGCAAAGCTGCTTCTAGGAGGTTGTCAAGTGTTTTCGCTCGACGATTCCATTCTTGGGTGGTTGGTTTGGCACTTGTTCCTGTAACTCGAATCCTAGCCCGGTATATCCCATTTTAATTTTAGACCATTGTTAACCTTACGCCTTTTTTACTCTCTGATCGAGGTTCTCGGCAATGAAAAATCTTCATAAACTAAATCACACGTGTATATGTTGTAATTTAAGAGATATACAATCAAGAAAATCAAGGGCAATGGTGATATATATGCGGATTAGACACCAAAAAAAAAACAATAAACAAATGGCTACAATTTAAGGAATGTGTTTAGTGACAGCATCAGATTCCTAATTGATGGAGAAAGGTCTGATGGCAAGAAAAGCTGCTTCTAGGAGGTTGTCAAGTGTTTTCACACGACGATTCCATTCTTGGGTGGTTGGTTTGGAACTTGTTCCTGCAACTCGAATCCTAGCCCGGTATATCCCATTTTAAGTTTGCACCATAGTTAACCTTACGCCTTTTTTACTCTCTGATCGAGGTTACCGGCATTCAAAAATCTTCATAAACTAAATCACACGTGTATATGTTGACATGTAAGTGATATACAATCAAGAAAATCAAGGGCAATGGTGATATATATGCGGATTAGACACCAAAAAAAACACTCAACAAATAGCTACAATTTAACGAATGTGTTTAGTGACAACATCAGATTCCTAATTGATGGAGAAAGGTCTGGTGGCAAGAAAAGCTACTTCTAGGAGGTTGTCAAGTGTTTTCGCTCGACGATTCCATTCTTGGGTGGTTGGTTTGGCACTTGTTCCTGCAACTTGAATCCTAGCCCGGTATATCCCATTTTAATTTTACACCATTGTTAACCTTACGCCTTTCTTACTCTCTGATCGAGGTTCTCGGTAATGAAAAATCTTCATAAACTAAATCACACGTGTATATGTTGACATTTAAGAGATATACAATCAAGAAAATAAAGGGCAATGGTGATATATATGCGGATTAGACACCAAAAAAAACACTCAACAAATGGCTACAATTTAAGGAATGTGTTTAGTGACAGCATAAGATTCCTAATTGATGGAGAAAGGTCTGGTGGCAAGAAAAGTTGCTTCTAGGAGGTTGTCAAGTGTTTTTGCTTGACGATTCCATTCTTGGGTGGTTGGTTTGGCACTTGTTCCTGCAACTCGAATCCTAGCCCAGTATGTCCCATTTTAATTTTACACCATTGTTAACCTTACGGCTTTTTTACTCTCTGATCGAGGTTCTCGGCAATGAAAAATCTCTGTAAACTAAATCACACGTGTATATGTTGACATTTAAGAGATATACAATCAAGAAAATCAAGGGCAATGGTGATATATATGCGGATTAAACACCAAAAAAAAAAACACTTAACAAATGGCTACAATTTAAGGAATGTGTTTAGTGACAGCAACAGATTCCTAATTGATGGAGAAAGGTCTAGTGGCAAGAAAAGCTGCTTCTAGGAGGATGTGAAGTGTTTTCGCTCGACGATTCCATTCTTGGGTTGTTGGTTTGGCACTTGTCCCTGTAACTCGAATCCAAGCCCGGTATATCCCATTTTAATTTTACACCATTGTTAACCTTACGCCTTTTTTACTCTCTGATCGAGGTTCCCGGCGTTGAAAAATCTTCGTAAACTAAATCACACGTGTATATGTTGACATTTAAGAGATATACAATCAAGAAAATCAAGGACAATGGTGATATATATGCGGATTAGACACCAAAAAAAAACACTAAACAAATGGCTACAATTTAAGGAATGTCTTTAGTGACAGCATCAGATTCCTAATTGATGGAGAAAGGTCTGGTGGCAAGAAAAGCTGCTTCTAGGAGGTTGTCAAGTGTTTTCGCTCGACGATTCGATTCTTGGTTGGTTGGTTTAGCACTTGTTCCTGCAACTCAACTACTAGCCCGGTATTTCCCATTTTAATTTTACACCATCGTTAACCTTACGCATTTTTTACTCTCTGATCGAGGTTCTCGGCAATGAAAAATCTTCTTAAACTAAATCACACGTGTATATGTTGACATTTAAGAGATATACAATCTAGAAAATCAAGGGCAATGGTGATATATAAGCGGATTAGACACCAAAAATAACAATTGACAAATGGCTACAATTTACGGAATGTGTTTAGTGACAGCATCGGATTCCTAATTAATGGAGAAAGGTCTGGTGGCAAGAAAAGCTGCTTCTAGGAGGTTGTCAATTGTTTTCGCTCGACGATTCGATTCTTTGGTGGTTGGTTTGGCACTTGTTCCCGCAACTCGAATACCAGCCCGGTATTTCCCATTTTAATTTTACACCATTGTTAACCTTACGCCTTTTTTACTCTCTGATCGAGGTTCTCGGCAATGAAAAATCTTCGTAAACTAAATCACACGTGTATATGTTGACATTTAAGAGATATACAATCAAGAAAATCAAGGGCAATGGTGATATATATGCGGATTAGACACCAAAAATAACAATTGACAAATGGCTACAATTTACGGAATGTGTTTAGTGACAGCATCGGATTCCTAATTAACGAAGAAAGGTCTGGTGGCAAGAAAAGCCGCTTCTAGGAGGTTGTCAATTGTTTTCGCTCGACGATTCCATTCTTGGGTGGTTGGTTTGGCACTTGTTCCTGCAACTCGAATCCTAGCCTGGTATATCCCATTTTAATTTTACACCATTGTTAACCTTACGCCTTTTTTACTCACTGATCGAGGTTCTCGGCAATGAAAAATCTTTATAAACTAAATCACACGTGTATATGTTTACATTTAAGAGATATACAATCAAGAAAATCAAGGGCAATGGTGATATATATGCAGATTAGACACCAAAAAAAACACTCAACAAATGGCTACAATTTAAGGAATGTGTTTAGTGAAAACATCAGATTCCTAATTGGTGGAGAAAGGTCTGGTGGCAAGAAAAGCTGCTTCTAGAAGGTTGTCGAGTGTTTTTGCTCGACGATTCCATTCTTGGGTGGTTGGTTTGGCACTTGTTCCTGCAACTCGAATCCTAGCCTGGTATGTCCCGTTTTAATTTTACACCATTGTTAACCTTACGCCTTTTTTACTCTCTGATCGAGGTTCTCGGCAATGAAAAATCTCCGTAAACTAAATCACACGTGTATATGTTGACATTTAAGAGATATACAATCAAGAAAATCAAGGGCAATGGTGATATATATGCGGATTAGACACAAAAAAAAACACTCAACAAATGGCTACAATTTAAGGAATGTGTTTAGTGACAGCATCAGATTCCTAATAGATGGAGAAAGGTCTGGTGGCAAGAAAAGCTGCTTCTAGGAGGTTGTGAAGTGTTTTCGCTCGACGATTCCATTCTTGGGTGGTTGGTTTGGCACTTGTTCCTGCAACTCGAATCCAAGCCCGGTATATCCCATTTTAATTTTACACCATTGTTAACCTTACGCCTTTCTTACTCTCTGATCGAGGTTCCCGGCATTAAAAAATCGTCGTAAACTAAATTACACGTGTATATATTGACATTTAAGAGATATATACAATCAAGAAAATCAAGGGCAATGGTCATATATATGCGGATTAGACACCCAAAAAAAACACTCAACAAATGGCTACAATTTAAGGAATGTGTTTTGTAACAGCATCAGATTCCTAATTGATGGAGAAAGGTCTGGTGGCAAGAAAAGCTGCTTCTAGGAGGTTATCAAGTGTTTTCGCTCGACGATTCCATTCTTAGGTGGTTGGTTTGGCACCTGTTCCTGCAACTCGAATACTAGCCCGGTATTTCCCATTTTAATTTTACACCATTGTTAACCTTACGCCTTTTTTACTCTCTGATTGAGGTTCTCGGCAATGAAAAATCTTCGTAAACTAAACCACACGTGTATATGTTTACATTTAAGAGATAAACAATCAAGAAAATCAAGGGCAATGGTGATATATATGCGGATTAGACACAAAAAAAAAAACAATCGACAAATGGCTACAATTTACGGAATGTGTTTAGTGACAACATCGGATTCCTAATTAATGCGGAAAGGTCTGGTGGCAAGAAAAGCTGCTTCTAGGAGGTTGTCAAGTGTTTTCACTCGACGATTCCATTCTTGGGTGGTTGGTTTGGCACTTGTTCCTGCAACTCGAATCCTAGCCCGGTATATCCCATTTTAATTTTACACCATTGTTAACCTTACGCCTTTTTTACTTTCTGATCGAGGTTCTCGGCAATGAAAAATCTTCATAAACTAAACCACACGTGTATATGTTTACATTTAAGAGATAAACAATCAAGAAAATCAAGGGCAATGGTGATATATATGCGGATTAGACACAAAAAAAAAAACACTCAACAAATGGCTACAATTTAAGGAATGTGTTTAGTGACAACATCAGATTCCTAATTGGTGGAGAAAGGTCTGGTGGCAAGAAAAGCTGCTTCTAGGAGGTTGTCAAGTGTTTTTGCTCGACGATTCCATTCTTGGGTGGTTGGTTTGGCACTTGTTCCTGCAACTCGAATCCAAGCCTGGTATGTCCCATTTTAATTTTGCACCATTGTTAACCTTACGCCTTTTTTACTCTCTGATCGAGGTTCTCGGTAATGAAAAATCTCCGTAAACTAAATCACACGTGTATATGTTGACATTTAAGAGATATACAATCAAGAAAATCAAGGGCAATGGTGATATATATGAGGATTAGACACAAAAAAAAACACTCAACAAATGGCTACAATTTAAGGAATGTGTTTAGTGACAGCATCAGATTCCTAATTGATGGAGAAAGGTCTGGTGGCAAGAAAAGTTGCTTCTAGGAGGTTGTGAAGTGTTTTTGCTCGACGATTCCATTCTTGGCTGGTTGGTTTGGCACTTGTTCCTGCAACTCGAATCCAAGCCCGGTATATCCCATTTTAATTTTACACCATTGTTAACCTTACGCCTTTTTACTCTCTGATCGAGGTTCCCGGCATTGAAAAATCTTCGTAAACTAAATCACAAGTGTATATGTTGACATTTAAGAGATATAGAATCAAGAAAATTAAGGGCAATGGTGATATATATGCGGATTAGACACTAAAAAAAACACTCAACAAATGGCTACAATTTAAGGAATGTGTTTTGTGACAGCATCAGATTCCTAATTGATGGAGAAAGGTCTGGTGGCAAGAAAAGCTGCTTCTAGGAGGTTGTCAAGTGTTTTCGCTCGACGATTCCATTCTTGGGTGGTTGGTTTGGCACTTGTTCCTGCAACTCGAATACTAGCCCGGAATTTCCCATTTAAATTTCACACCATTGTTAACCTTACGCCTTTTTTACTCTCTGATCGAGGTTCTCGGCAATGAAAAATCTTCGTAAACTAAATCACACGTGTATATGTTGACATTTAAGGGATATACAATCAAGAAAATCAAGGGCAATGCTGATATATATGCGGATTAGATACCAAAAAAAACAATCGACAAATGGCTACAATTTACGAAATGTGTTTAGTGACATCATCGGATTCCTAATTAATGGAGAAAGGTCTGGTGCAAGAAAAGCTGCTTCTAGGAGGTTGTCAAGTGTTTTCGCTCGAAGATTCCATTCTTGGGTGGTTGGTTTGGCACTTGTTCCTGCAACTCGAATCCTAGCCCGGTAGATCCCATTTTAATTTTACACCATTGTTAACCTTACGCCTTTTTTACTCTCTGATCGAGGTTCTCGGCAATGAAAAATCTTCATAAACTAAATCACACATGCATATGTTTACATTTAAGAGATATACAATCAAGAATATCAAGGGCAATGGTGATATATATGCGGATTAGACACCAAAAAAAACAATCAACAAATGGCTACAATTTAAGGAATGTGTTTAGTGGCGACATCAGATTCCTAATTGGTGGAGAAAGGTCTGGTGGCAAGAAAAGCTGCTTCTAGGAGGTTGTCAAGTGTTTTTGCTCGACGATTCCATTCTTGGGTGGTTGGTTTGGCACTTGTTCCTACAACTCGAACCCTAGCCTGGTATGTCCCATTTTAATTTTACACCATTGTTAACCTTACGCCTTTTTTACTCTCTGATCGAGGTTCTCGGTAATGAAAAATCTTCATAAACTAAATCACACGTGTATATGTTGACATTTAAGAGATATACAATCAAGAAAATCAAGGGCAATGGTGATATATATGCGGATTAGACACCAAAAAAAACACTCAACAAATGGCTACAATTTAAGGAATGTGTTTGGTGGCGACATCAGATTCCTAATTGGTGGAGAAAGGTCTGGTGGCAAGAAAAGCTGCTTCTAGGAGGTTGTCAAGTGTTTTTACTCGACGATTCCATTCTTGGGTGGTTGGTTTGGCACTTGTTCCTGCAACTCGAATCCTAGCCCGGTAGATCCCATTTTAATTTTACACCATTGTTAACCTTACGCCTTTTTTACTCTTTGATCGAGGTTCTCGGCAATGAAAAATCTCCGTAAACTAAATCACACGTGTATATGTTGACATTTAAGAGATATACAATCAAGAAAATCAAGGGCAATGGTGATATATATGCGGATTAGACACAAAAAAAAACACTCAACAAATGGCTACAATTTAAGGAATGTGTTTAGTGACAGCATCAAATTTCTAATTGATGGAGAAAGGCCTGGTGGCAAGAAAAGCTGCTTCTAGGAGGTTTTCAAGTGTTTTCGCTCGACGATTCCATTCTTGGGTGGTTGGTTTGGGACTTGTTCCTGTAACTCGAATCCTAACCCGGTATATCCCATTTTAATTTTACACCTTTGTTAACCTTACGCCTTTTTTACTCTCTGATCGAGGTTCTCGGCAATGAAAAATGATCGTAAACTAAATCATACGTGTATATGTTGACATTTAAGAGATATACATTCAAGAAAATCAAGGGCAATGGTGATATATATGCGGATTAGACACCAAAAAAAACACTAAACAAATGGCTACAATTTAAGGAATGTGTTTAGTGACAGCATCAGATTCCTAATTGATGGAGAAAGGTCTGGTGGCAAGAAAAGCTGCTTCTAGGAGGTTATCAAGTGTTTTCGCTCGACGATTCCATTCTTGGGTGGTTGGTTTGGCACCTGTTCCTGCAACTCGAATACTAGCCCGGTATTTCCCATTTTAATTTTACACCATTGTTAACCTTACGCCTTTTTTACTCTCTGATTGAGGTTCTCGGCAATGAAAAATCTTCGTAAACTAAATCACACGTGTATATGTTGAAATTTAAGAGATATACAATCAAGAAAATCAAGGGCAATGGTGATATATATGCCGATTAGACACCAAAAAAAACAATCGACAAATGGCTACAATTTACGGAATGTGTTTAGTGACAACATCAGATTCCTAATTAATGCGGAAAGGTCTGGTGGCAAGAAAAGCTGCTTCTAGGAGGTTGTCAAGTGTTTTCACTCGACGATTCCATTCTTGGGTGGTTGGTTTGGCACTTGTTCCTGCAACTCGAATCCTAGCCCGGTATATCCCATTTTAATTTTACACCATTGTTAACCTTACGCCTTTTTTACTTTCTGATCGAGGTTCTCGACAATGAAAAATCTTCATAAACTAAACCACACGTGTATATGTTTACATTTAAGAGATAAACAATCAAGAAAATCAAGGGCAATGGTGATATATATGCGGATTAGACACAAAAAAAAACACTCAACAAATGGCTACAATTTAAGGAATGTGTTTAGTGACAACATCAGATTCCTAATTGGTGGAGAAAGGTCTGGTGGCAAGAAAAGCTGCTTCTAGGAGGTTGTCAAGTATTTTTGCTCGACGATTCCATTCTTGGGTGGTTGGTTTGGCACTTGTTCCTGCAACTCGAATCCATGCCTGGTATGTCCCATTTTAATTTTGCACCATTGTTAACCTTACGCCTTTTTTACTCTCTGATCGAGGTTCTCGGTAATGAAAAATCTCCTTAAACTAAATCACACGTGTATATGTTGACATTTAAGAGATATACAATCAAGAAAATCAAGGGCAATGGTGATATATATGAGGATTAGACACAAAAAAAAACACTCAACAAATGGCTACAATTTAAGGAATGTGTTTAGTGACAGCATCAGATTCCTAATTGATGGAGAAAGGTCTGGTGGCAAGAAAAGCTGCTTCTAGGAGGTTGTGAAGTGTTTTTGCTCGACGATTCCATTCCTGGCTGGTTGGTTTGGCACTTGTTCCTGCAACTCGAATCCAAGCCCGGTATATCCCATTTTAATTTTACACCATTGTTAACCTTACGCCTTTTTACTCTCTGATCGAGGTTCCCGGCATTGAAAAATCTTCGTAAACTAAATCACATGTGTATATGTTGACATTTAAGAGATATAGAATCAAGAAAATTAAGGGCAATGGTGATATATATGCGGATTAGACACCAAAAAAAACACTCAACAAATGGCTACAATTTAAGGAATGTGTTTTGTGACAGCATCAGATTCCTAATTGATGGAGAAAGGTCTGGTGGCAAGAAAAGCTGCTTCTAGGAGGTTGTCAAGTGTTTTCGCTCGACGATTCCATTCTTGGGTGGTTGGTTTGGCACTTGTTCCTGCAACTCGAATACTAGCCCGGAATTTCCCATTTAAATTTCACACCATTGTTAACCTTACGCCTTTTTTACTCTCTGATCGAGGTTCTCGGCAATGAAAAATCTTCGTAAACTAAATCACACGTGTATATGTTGACATTTAAGAGATATACAATCAAGAAAATCAAGGGCAATGGTGATATATATGCGGATTAGATACCAAAAAAAACAATCGACAAATGGCGACAATTTACGGAATGTGTTTAGTGACATCATCGGATTCCTAATTAATGGAGAAAGGTCTGGTGGCAAGAAAAGCTGCTTCTAGGAGGTTGTCAAGTGTTTTCGCTCGACGATTCCATTCTTGGGTGGTTGGTTTGGCACTTGTTCCTGCAACTCGAATCCTAGCCCGGTAGATCCCATTTTAATTTTACACCATTGTTAAACTTACGCCTTTTTTACTCTCTGATCGAGGTTCTCGGCAATGAAAAATCTTCATAAACTAAATCACACATGCATATGTTTACATTTAAGAGATATACAATCAAGAAAATCAAGGGCAATGGTGATATATATGCGGATTAGACACCAAAAAAAACACTCAACAAATGGCTACAATTTAAGGAATGTGTTTAGTGGCGACATCAGATTCCTAATTGGTGGAGAAAGGTCTGGTGGCAAGAAAAGCTGCTTCTAGGAGGTTGTCAAGTGTTTTTGCTCGACGATTCCATTCTTGGGTGGTTGGTTTGGCACTTGTTCCTACAACTCGAACCCTAGCCTGGTATGTCCCATTTTAATTTTACACCATTGTTAACCTTACGCCTTTTTTACTCTCTGATCGAGGTTCTCGGTAATGAAAAATCTTCATAAACTAAATCACACGTGTATATGTTGACATTTAAGAGATATACAGTCAAGAAAATCAAGGGCAATGGTGATATATATGCGGATTAGACACCAAAAAAAAACACTCAACAAATGGCTACAATTTAAGGAATGTGTTTAGTGGCGACATCAGATTCCTAATTGGTGGAGAAAGGTCTGGTGGCAAGAAAAGCTGCTTCTAGGAGGTTGTCAAGTGTTTTTACTCGACGATTCCATTCTTGGGTGGTTGGTTTGGCACTTGTTCCTGCAACTCGAATCCAAGCCCGGTAGATCCCATTTTAATTTTACACCATTGTTAACCTTACGCCTTTTTTACTCTTTGATCGAGGTTCTCGGCAATGAAAAATCTCCGTAAACTAAATCACACGTGTATATGTTGACATTTAAGAGATACACAATCAAGAAAATCAAGGGCAATGGTGATATATATGCGGATTAGACACAAAAAAAAACACTCAACAAATGGCTACAATTTAAGTAATGTGTTTAGTCACAGCATCAAATTCCTAATTGATGGAGAAAGGTCTGGTGGCAAGAAAAGCTGCTTCTAGGAGGTTGTCAAGTGTTTTCGCTCGACGATTCCATTCTTGGGTGGTTGGTTTGGGACTTGTTCCTGTAACTCGAATCCTAACCCGGTATATCCCATTTTAATTTTACACCTTTGTTAACCTTACGCCTTTTTTACTCTCTGATCGAGGTTCTCGGCAATGAAAAATGATCGTAAACTAAATCATACGTGTATATGTTGACATTTAAGAGATATACATTCAAGAAAATCAAGGGCAATGGTGATATATATGCGGATTAGACACCAAAAAAACACTAAACAAATGGCTACAATTTAAGGAATGTGTTTAGTGACAGCATCAGATTCCTAATTGATGGAGAAAGGTCTGGTGGCAAGAAAAGCTGCTTCTAGGAGGTTATCAAGTGTTTTCGCTCGACGATTCCACTCTTGGGGGTGGTTGGTTTGGCACCTGTTCCTGCAACTCGAATACTAGCCCGGTATTTCCCATTTTAATTTTACACCATTGTTAACCTTACGCCTTTTTTACTCTCTGATTGAGGTTCTCGGCAATCAAAAATCTTCGTAAACTAAATCACACGTGTATATGTTGACATTTAAGAGATATACAATCAAGAAAATCAAGGGCAATGGTGATATATATGCCGATTAGACACCAAAAAAAACAATCGACAAATGGCTACAATTTACGGAATGTGTTTAGTGACAACATCAGATTCCTAATTAATGCGGAAAGGTCTGGTGGCAAGAAAAGCTGCATCTAGGAGGTTGTCAAGTGTTTTCACTCGACGATTCCATTCTTGGGTGGTTGGTTTGGCACTTGTTCCTGCAACTCGAATCCTAGCCCGGTATATCCCATTTTAATTTTACACCATTGTTAACCTTACGCCTTTTTTACTTTCTTATCGAGGTTCTCGACAATGAAAAATCTTCATAAACTAAACCACACGTGTATATGTTTACATTTAAGAGATAAACAATCAAGAAAATCAAGGGCAATGGTGATATATATGCGGATTAGACACAAAAAAAAAACACTCAACAAATGGCTACAATTTAAGGAATGTGTTTAGTGACAACATCAGATTCCTAATTGGTGGAGAAAGGTCTGGTGGCAAGAAAAGCTGCTTCTAGGAGGTTGTCAAGTGTTTTTGCTCGACGATTCCATTCTTGGGTGGTTGGTTTGGCACTTGTTCCTGCAACTCGAATCCAAGCCTGGTATGTCCCATTTTAATTTTGCACCATTGTTAACCTTACGCCTTTTTTACTCTCTGATCGAGGTTCTCGGTAATGAAAAATCTCCGTAAACTAAATCACACGTGTATATGTTGACATTTAAGAGATATACAATCAAGAAAATCAAGGGCAATGGTGATATATATGAGGATTAGACACAAAAAAAAACACTCAACAAATGGCTACAATTTAAGGAATGTGTTTAGTGACAGCATCAGATTCCTAATTGATGGAGAAAGGTCTGGTGGCAAGAAAAGCTGCTTCTAGGAGGTTGTGAAGTGTTTTTGCTCGACGATTCCATTCCTGGCTGGTTGGTTTGGCACTTGTTCCTGCAACTCGAATCCAAGCCCGGTATATCCCATTTTAATTTTACACCATTGTTAACCTTACGCCTTTTTACTCTCTGATCGAGGTTCCCGGCATTGAAAAATCTTCGTAAACTAAATCACATGTGTATATGTTGACATTTAAGAGATATAGAATCAAGATAATTAAGGGCAATGGTGATATATATGCGGATTAGACACCAAAAAAAACACTCAACAAATGGCTACAATTTAAGGAATGTGTTTTGTGACAGCATCAGATTCCTAATTGATGGAGAAAGGTCTGGTGGCAAGAAAAGCTGCTTCTAGGAGGTTGTCAAGTGTTTTCGCTCGACGATTCCATTCTTGGGTGGTTGGTTTGGCACTTGTTCCTGCAACTCGAATACTAGCCCGGAATTTCCCATTTAAATTTCACACCATTGTTAACCTTACGCCTCTTTTACTCTCTGATCGAGGTTCTCGGCAATGAAAAATCTTCGTAAACTAAATCACACGTGTATATGTTGACATTTAAGAGATATACAATCAAGAAAATCAAGGGCAATGGTGATATATATGCGGATTAGATACCAAAAAAAACAATCGACAAATGGCTACAATTTACGGAATGTGTTTAGTGACATCATCGGATTCCTAATTAATAGAGAAAGGTCTGGTGGCAAGAAAAGCTGCTTCTAGGAGGTTGTCAAGTGTTTTCGCTCGACGATTCCATTCTTGGGTGGTTGGTTTGGCACTTGTTCCTGCAACTCGAATCCTAGCCCGGTAGATCCCATTTTAATTTTACACCATTGTTAAACTTACGCCTTTTTTACTCTCTGATCGAGGTTCTCGGCAATGAAAAATCTTCATAAACTAAATCACACATGCATATGTTTACATTTAAGAGATATACAATCAAGAAAATCAAGGGCAATGGTGATATATATGCGGATTAGACACCAAAAAAAACACTCAACAAATGGCTACAATTTAAGGAATGTGTACTGTGGCGACATCAGATTCCTAATTGGTGGAGAAAGGTCTGGTGGCAAGAAAAGCTGCTTCTAGGAGGTTGTCAAGTGTTTTTGCTCGACGATTCCATTCTTGGGTGGTTGGTTTGGCACTTGTTCCTGCAACTCGAATCCTAGCCCGGTATATCCCATTTTAATTTTACACCATTGTTAACCTTACGCCTTTTTTACTCTCTGATCGAGGTTCTCGGTAATGAAAAATCTTCATAAACTAAATCACACGTGTATATGTTGACATTTAAGAGATATACAGTCAAGAAAATCAAGGGCAATGGTGATATATATGCGGATTAGACACCAAAAAAAACACTCAACAAATGGCTACAATTTAAGGAATGTGTTTAGTGGCGACATCAGATTCCTAATTGGTGGAGAAAGGTCTGGTGGCAAGAAAAGCTGCTTCTAGGAGGTTGTCAAGTGTTTTTACTCGACGATTCCATTCTTGGGTGGTTGGTTTGGCACTTGTTCCTGCAACTTGAATCCTAGCCCGGTATATCCCATTTTAATTTTACACCATTGTTAACCTTACGCCTTTTTTACTCTCTAATCGAGGTTCTCGGTAACGAAAAATCTTCATAAACTAAATCACACGTGTATATGTTGACATTTAAGAGATATACAATCAAGAAAATCAAGGGCAATGGTGATATATATGCGGATTAGACACCAAAAAAAAAACACTCAACAAATGGCTACAATTTAAGGAATGTGTTTAGTGACATCATAAGATTCCTAATTGATGGAGAAAGGTCTGGTGGCACGAAAAGTTGCTTCAAGGAGGTTGTCAAGTGTTTTTGCTTGACGATTCCATTCTTGGGTGGTTGGTTTGGCACTTGTTCCTGTAACTCGAATCCTAGCCCGGTATGTCCCATTTTAATTTTACACCATTGTTAACCATACGCCTTTTTTACTCTCTGATCGAGGTTCTCGGCAATGAAAAATCTCCGTAAACTAAATCACACGTGTATATGTTGACATTTAAGAGATATACAATCAAGAAAATCAAGGGTAATGGTGATATATATGCGGATTAGACACGAAAAAAAAACACTTAACAAATGGCTACAATTTAAGGAATGTGTTTAGTGACAGCATTAGATTCCTAATTGATGGAGAAAGGTCTGGTGGCAAGAAAAGCTGCTTCTAGAAGGTTGTGAAGTGTTTTCGCTCGACGATTCCATTCTTGGGTGGTTGGTTTGGCACTTGTCCCTGTAACTCGAATCCAAGCCCGGTATATCCCATTTTAATTTTACACCATTGTTAACCTTACGCCTTTTTTACTCTCTGATCGAGGTTCCCGGCGTTGAAAAATCTTCGTAAACTAAATCACACGTGTATATGTTGACATTTAAGAGATATACAATCAAGAAAATCAAGGGCAATGGTGATATATATGCGGATTAGACACAAAAAAACACTTAACAAATGGCTACAATTTAAGGAATGTGTTTTGTGACAGCATCAGATTCCTAATTGATGGAGAAAGGTCAGGTGGCAAGAAAAGCTGCTTCTAGGAGGTTATCAAGTGTTTTCACTTGACGATTCGATTCTTTGGGGGTTGGTTTGGCACTTGTTCCTGCAACTCGAATACCAGCCCGGTATTTCCCATTTTAATTTTACACCATTGTTAACCTTACGCCTTTTTTACTCTTTGATCGAGATTCTCGGCAATGAAAAATCTTCGTAAACTAAATCACACGTGTATATGTTGACATTTAAGAGATATACAATCAAGAAAATCAAGGGCAATGGTGATATATATGCGGATTAGACACCAAACAAAACAATCGACATCATCATCATCATACTCAGTAAATCCCACCAATAGCAAAGCAAAGGTAGGGTCTGAGGAGGGTAAGATGTAGACAGCCTTACCTCTACCCCGTAGGAACAGAGAGGCTGCTTCCAGTGAGACCCCCGTCTCGATAGTAGTTTTGCATCAAGCCTTGGACATAAGGCACATAACACTCAGCAATCAATCGGGACAAAGACCAATTAGTGCGTGTACCCTTTTGTCTTTCAGCTATCAACGCCACCACATGATGCATGATTAACCGTCCTCAGCTTTTAACGTTATTTTCACGAAATTAGTAAAATAATGTTAAAATTAGTGCACTTTCACTTTTGCCCCCTGCCCACACATATATACATTATATGCACATACCGCAAGCGGGGCGTAAAAAAAAATAAAAATAAAAACAATCGACAAATGGCTACAATTTACGGAATGTGTTTAGTGACAGCATCAGATTCCTAATTAATGGAGAAAGGTCTGGTGGCAAGAAAAGCTGCTTCTAGGAGGTTGTCAAGTGTTTTCGCTCGACGATTCCATTCTTTGGTGGTTGGTTTGTGTGACACTTCGGGTTTTCCCGAGCCAACTTTCGTCTTTAAATGAATATATATATATATATATAATATTAAATGAGAACTTGTTATTTATTGTTGTGCATTATGTGATCCTTGTGCTAAGTGTGATGAATGTGTGTATATTATATATATGTATGTGTGTTATATGAGTGGGCCGAGACCCCAAAGGACCCGACTCGAGACCACCCTCGGTCTCGAGTGAACAGTAAACACTTGGGCCGGTTGGGCCGTAACCTTAGCCCACCCGGAAACCCCTAACCCACTCGATATATATAGCCAACCCTCACAACTTTCACCACTTTTGCAACATCACTCTCACACTCTCTCATCTCACACACTCTCCCTCTCCCTCTCTAAAAACCCTAAAACCCTAAGGTTCTAACATCAAACTCACCTCCTCTCCTCTCCCTCTCTCGGATCAAACCGGCAACAACAAAAGGAGCTCTCGGATCATCTCGGATCATCTCGGTTCAAGCTTGTGGTCATCACTCGGAGGCTTCATCACAACACCTTCTACACGCCTTTGTGTCACATAACAATCGGTTAGTTTGTTCCCCTCGAAATGAGATGACAACACATGCTAAAAGTGTTTACTTGTGTGAATGTTTAGATGTATGATAATGTGTTATAATAAATGAACCTCGGATGAAATTGAGTAGGAGTTGTATGATCCATTGTGTTATTGCTAAACATAGAACTTGTTGATAAATATTGCATTAAGTCTTTAAGATAATAAGAATGAATCTTGATGGCTTAGGATGAATGAGATAGTGTAGGATTTGGTGATATTCATGATATGTGACACAAGTGTGCTTGATTTAGTTGAATATTTGGATCTGTTTTGAATGAATGTGCATAATGGATGACTTGAAGATATGAAGAACAGTTTGAAGGTCATGAAAATATTTGAAATATGCCCTGTTTGATCTGATTTTTGTTATGAATTAGACAAAGAAACATGTTTTAAGTATTCTGGTTGGTTAGTACAAAATCTCATGAAATTGAAATCTCATTGGTTAGTACATCAGAGGTTCTAGAAGGATTCTTGAGCACGTATCCGAGGTTGCGACTCGAAACCCCCGGTTGCGACTCGCAACCAAAACATGACAACTCGAGACTACGGCGGTTGCGACTCGTAACCAGATCATGACAAGTCGAAACCTTCGGTTGCGACTCGTAATCAGATCATGACAACTCGAAACCTCCGGTTGCGACTCGTAACCAGATCATGACAACTCGAAACCTCCGGTTGCGACTCGCAACTGTGTGTTCTCGAGTCGAGACCACCTGGTCTCGACTGGGCTGCTAGTTATTGGGCCCAAGTGTATTAACTGTACATGCTTGTTACTGTTTAGGTGGGCTATGTGTTAACTGTTAACTGTTGCTGTTAAAGAACTTAGACGGACCCAACGACTTATTGGGTAATTATATGTTGTGCATGCTATGTGTTAGTTATGTGTAGATTATACGTGTTTACTTGTACCCCAACTTGACCTATATTGGTAACCATACTAGGACGTGGTGACCAACGTGATCGACCGGGTAATTAATCTACCGAGCAACCCAAGGTGAGTTCACAACCTAAAGCATGTATTCCCGGTGGTTTGGGAAACGGAACTAAAAACAACACTATCCCCTTATGAGGGATACAACTTACTTTTCTTCCCTTGTTATTGGGAACCTTTTAGTTAATTACTGTTTATACGGATTGCAACAAACAGCACTAAACGAAACTCTATCACTTAAAGTCCCTACTACTTAATACCGATTAGTCGCCGGGGCCAGGCGAACGGGTTATTAGTTGATAGCGCTATTTAGGTCTTACCAACCTCACACCGTGCCAAGGTATGGGATCGGTCGTGAACTAATGTACTCAGGCATCCGTCAATGATGATAGAACATTGACATCGGGGCACTCTGCGGATACGCAACGGTCACCTAGTGTTCGGTATTGGAAAAACAGTTTAGTTGCTAACTTTTGGGGTAGCTCCCCACGGCATGTATAAACGGATAAATTAACTGGTGAAACAAGTTTTTGGTAATTAAAACTGGACAACTAGTGAACTCACTCAGCATTATTGTTGACCCCTTACTGCATGCTTTGCAGGTAACCAGTGACTCAGGAGCTTGCGGCTTGGGAAGTGTAGTGGTCGCTTAAACCCGCATGTTGGGTTCTAATTAATTTGAACCATGAACTTGTTTAAACTATTTTATCTATGCTTCCGCTACTTACTTAACTGTTATTTGAACCTAAACATTTGAACTTTAAACTATGGTGTTTACTAACCATTATGGTTGGTGATCATCCTTACTATTATCCAATGCTCAGTATAATTGGTGGCTGGATCCTGGTCGGTCACGCCCTCAAGCGGACGGTACTCCGCAGGTGGAATTTGGGGGTGTGACAGTTTGGTACTTGTTCCTGCAACTCAAATCCTAGCCCGGTATGTCCCGTTTTAATTATACACCATTGTTAACCTTACGCCTTTTTTACTCTCTGATCGAGGTTCTCGGCAATGAAAAATCTCCGTAAACTAAATCACACGTGTATATGTTTACATTTAAGACATATACAATCAAGAAAATCAAGGGCAATGGTGATATATATGCGGATTAGACACCAAAAAAAAAACACTCAACAAACGGCTACAATTTAAGGAATGTGTTTAGTGAAAACATCAGATTCCTAATTGGTGGAGAAAGGTCTGGTGGCAAGAAAAGCTGCTTCTAGAAGGTTGTCAAGTGTTTTTGCTCGACGATTCCATTCTTGGGTGGTTGGTTTGGTACTTGTTCCTGCAACTCAAATCCTAGCCCGGTATGTCCCGTTTTAATTATACACCATTGTTAACCTTACGCCTTTTTTACTCTCTGATCGAGGTTCTCGGCAATGAAAAATCTCCGTAAACTAAATCACACGTGTATATGTTGACATTTAAGAGATATACAATCAAGAAAATCAAGGGCAATGGTGATATATATGCGGATTAGACACAAAAAAAAAACACTCAACAAATGGCTACAATTTAAGGAATGTGTTTAGTGACAGCATCAGATTCCTAATAGATGGAGAAAGGTCTGGTGGGAAGAAAAGCTACTTCTAGGAGGTTGTCAAGTGTTTTTGCTCGACGATTCCATTCTTGGGTGGTTGGTTTGGCACTTGTTCTTGCAACTCGAATCCAAGCCTGGTATGTCCCATTTTAATTTTGCACCATTGTTAACCTTACGCCTTTTTTACTCTCTGATCGAGGTTCTCGGCAATGAAAAATCTCCGTAAACTAAATCACACGTGTATATGTTGACATTTAAGAGATATACAATCAAGAAAATCAAGGGCAATGGTGATATATATGCGGATTAGACACCAAAAAAAACTCTCAACAAATGGCTACAATTTAAGGAATGTGTTTAGTGACAGCATCAGATTCCTAATAGATGGAGAAAGGTCTGGTGGGAAGAAAAGCTACTTCTAGGAGGTTGTCAAGTGTTTTTGCTCGACGATTCCATTCTTGGGTGCTTGGTTTGGCACTTGTTCCTGCAACTCGAATCCAAGCCTGGTATGTCCCATTTTAATTTTGCACCATTGTTAACCTTACGCCTTTTTTACTATCTGATCGAGGTTCTCGGCAATGAAAAATCTCTATAAACTAAATCACACGTGTATATGTTGACATTTAAGAGATATACAATCCAGAAAATCAAGGGCAATGGTGATATATATGCGGATTAGACACCAAAAAAAAACTCTCAACAAATGGCTACAATTTAAGGAATGTGTTTAGTGACAGCATCAGATTCCTAATAGATGGAGAAAGGTCTGGTGGCAAGAAAAGCTACTTCTAGGAGGTTGTAAAGTGTTTTTGCTCGGCGATTCCATTCTTGGGTGGTTGGTTTGGCACTTGTTCCTGCAACTCGAATCCAAGCCTGGTATGTCCCATTTTAATTTTGCACCATTGTTAACCTTACGCCTTTTTTACTCTCTGATCGAGGTTCTCGGCAATGAAAAATCTCCGTAAACTAAATCACACGTGTATATGTTGACATTTAAGAGATATACAATCAAGAAAATCAAGGGCAATGGTGATATATATGCGGATTAGACACCCAAAAAAAACACTCAACAAATGGCTACAATTTAAGGAATGTGTTTTGTGACAGCATCAGATTCCTAATTGATGGAGAAAGGTCTGGTGGCAAGAAAAGCTGCTTCTAGGAGGTTGTCAAGTGTTTTCGCTCGACGATTCCATTCTTGGGTGGTTGGTTTGGCACTTGTTCCTGCAACTCGAATACTAGCCCGGTATTTCCCATTTTAATTTTACACCATTGTTAACCTTACGCCTTTTTTACTCTCTGATCGAGGTTCTCGGCAATGAAAAATCTTCGTAAACTAAATCACACGTGTATATGTTGACATTTAAGAGATATACAATCAAGAAAATCAAGGGCAATGGTGATATCTATGCGGATTAGAAACCAAAAATAAAAACAATCGACAAATGGCTACAATTTACGGAATTTGTTTAGTGACAACATCGGATTCCTAATTAATGGAGAAAGGTCTGGTAGCAAGAAAAGCTGCTTCTAAGAGGTTGTCAAATGTTTTCTCTCGACGATTCCATTCTTGGGTGGTTGGTTTGGCACTTGTTCCTGCAACTCGAATCCTAGCCCGGTATATCCCATTTTAATTTTACACCATTGTTAACCTTACGCCTTTTTTACTCTCTGATAGAGGTTCTCGGAAATGAAAAATCTTCATAAACTAAATCACACGTGTATATGTTTACATTTAAGAGATATACAATCAAGAAAATCAAGGGCAATGGTGATATATATGCGGATTAGACACCAAAAAAAACACTCAACAAATGGCTACAATTTAAGGAATGTGTTTAGTGACAACATTAGATTCCTAATTGGTGGAGAAAGGTCTGGGGGCAAGAAAAGCTACTTCTAGGAGGTTGTCAAGTGTTTTTGCTCGACGATTCCATTCTTGGGTGGTTGGTTTGGCACTTGTTCCTGCAACTCGAATCCAAGCCTGGTATGTCCCATTTTAATTTTGCACCATTGTTAACCTTACGCCATTTTTACTCTCTGATCGAGGTTCTCGGCAATGAAAAATCTCCGTAAACTAAATCACACGTGTATATGTTGACATTTAAGAGATATACAATCCAGAAAATCAAGGGCAATGGTGATATATATGCGGATTAGACACCAAAAAAAACTCTCAACAAATGGCTACAATTTAAGGAATGTGTTTAGTGACAGCATCAGATTCCTAATAGATGGAGAAAGGTCTGGTGGCAAGAAAAGCTACTTCTAGGAGGTTGTCAAGTGTTTTTGCTCGTCGATTCCATTCTTGGGTGGTTGGTTTGGCACTTGTTCCTGCAACTCGAATCCAAGCCTGGTATGTCCCATTTTAATTTTGCACCATTGTTAACCTTACGCCTTTTTTACTCTCTGATTGAGGTTCTCGGCAATGAAAAATCTCCGTAAACTAAATAACACGTGTATATGTTGACATTTTAGAGATATACAATCAAGAAAATCAAGGGCAATGGTGATATATATGCGGATTAGAAAAAAAAAAACACTCAACAAATGGCTACAATTTAAGGAATGTGTTTAGTGACAGCATCAGATTCCTAATTGATGGAGAAAGGTCTGGTGGCAAGAAAAGCTGCTTCTAGGAGGTTGTGAAGTGTTTTTGCTCGACGATTCCCTTCTTGGCTAGTTGGTTTGGCACTTGTTCTTGCAACTCGAATCCAAGCCCGGTATATCCCATTTTAATTTTACACCATTGTTAACCTTACGCCTTTTTACTCTCTGATCGAGGTTCCCGGCATTGAAAAATCTTCGTAAACTAAATCACATGTGCATATGTCGACATTTAAGAGATATATAATCAAGAAAATCAAGGGCAATGGTGATATATATGATGATTAGACACCAAAAAAACAATCAACAAATGGCTACAATTTAAGGAATGTGTTTAGTGACAGCATCAGATTCCTAATTGATGGAGAAAGGTCTGGTGGCAAGAAAAGCTGCTTCTAGGAGGCTGTGAAGTGTTTTTGCTCGATGATTCCATTCTTGGCTGGTTGGTTTGGCACTTGTTCCTGCAACTCGAATACTAGCCCGGTATTTCCCATTTTAATTTTACACCATTGTTAACCTTACGCCTTTTTTACTCTCTGATCGAGGTTCTCGGCAATGAAAAATCTTCGTAAACTAAATCACACGTGTATATGTTGACATTTAAGAGATATACAATCAAGAAAATCAAGGGCAATGGTGATATATATGCGGATTAGACACCAAAAAAAACAATCGACAAATGGCTACAATTTATGGAATGTGTTTAGTGACATCATCGGATTCCTAATTAATGGAGAAAGGTCTGGTGGCAAGAAAAGCTGCTTCTAGGAGGTTGTCAAGTGTTTTCGCTTGACGATTCCATTCTTGGGTGGTTGGTTTGGCACTTGTTCCTGCAACTCGAATCCTAGCCCGGTAGATCCCATTTTAATTTTACACCATTGTTAACCTTACGCCTTTTTTACTCTCTGATCGAGGTTCTCGACAATGAAAAATCTTCATAAACTAAATCACACGTGTATATGTTTACATTTAAGAGATATACAATCAAGAAAATCAAGGGCAATGGTGATATATATGTGGATTAGACACCAAAAAAATCACTCAACAAATGGCTACAATTTAAGGAATGTGTTTAGTGGCAACATCAGATTCTTAATTTGTGGAGAAAGGTCTGGTGGCAAGAAAAGCTGCTTCTAGGAGGTTGTCAAGGGTTTTCGCTCGACGATTCCATTCTTGGGTGGTTGGTTTGGCACTTGTTCCTGCAACTCGAATCCTAGCCCGGTAGATCCCATTTTAATTTTACACCATTGTTAACCTTACGCCTTTTTTACTCTCTGATCGAGGTTCTCGGCAATGAAAAATCTTCATAAACTAAATTACACGTGTATATGTTTACATTTAAGAGATATACAATCAAGAAAATCAAGGGCAATGGTGATATATATGCGGATTAGACACCAAAAAAAAACACTCAACAAATGGCTACAATTTAAGGAATGTGTTTAGTGGCAACATCAGATTCCTAATTGGTGGAGAAAGGTCTGGTGGCAAGAAAAGCTGCTTCTAGGAGGTTGTCAAGTGTTTTTGCTCGACGATTCCATTCTTGGGTGGTTGGTTTGGCACTTGTTCCTACAACTAGAATCCTAGCCTGGTATGTCCCATTTTAATTTTACACCCTTGTTAACCTTACGCCTTTTTTACTCTTTGATCGAGGTTCTCGGCAATGAAAAATCTCCGTAAACTAAATCGCACGTGTATATGTTGACATTTAAGAGATATACAATCAAGAAAATCAAGGGCAATGGTGATATATATGCGGATTAGGCACCAAAAAAAAAACACTCAACAAATGGCTACAATTTAAGGAATGTGTTTAGTGACAGCATCAGATTCCTAATTGATGGAGAAAGGTCTGGTGGCAAGAAAAGCTGCTTCTAGGAGGTTGTGAAGTGTTTTCGCTCGACGATTCTATTCTTGGGTGGTTGGTTTGGCACTTGTTCCTGCAACTCGAATCCAAGCACGGTATATGCCATTTTAATTTTACACCATTGTTAACCTTACGCCTTTTTTACTCTCTGATCGAGGTTCCCGGCATTGAAAAATCTTCGTAAACTATATCACACGTGTATATGTTGACATTTAAGAGATATACAATCAAGAAAATCAAGGGTAATGGTGATATATATGCGGATTAGACACCAAAAAAAACACTCAACAAATGGCTACAATTTAAGGAATGTGTTTTGTGACAGCATCAGATTCCTAATTGATGGAGAAAGGTCTGGTGGCAAGAAAAGCTGCTTCTAGGAGGTTGTCAAGTGTTTTCGCTCGACGATTCCATTCTTGGGTGGTTGGTTTGGCACTTGTTCCTGCAACTCGAATACTAGCCCGGTATTTCCCATTTTAATTTTACACCATTGTTAACCTTACGCCTTTTTTACTCTCTGATCGAGGTTCTCGGCAATGAAAAATCTTCGTAAACTAAATCACACGTGTATATGTTGACATTTAAGAGATATACAATTAAGAAAATCAAGGGCAATGGTGATATATAAGCGGATTAGACACCAAAAAAAAACAATCAACAAATGGCTACAATTTAAGGAATGTGTTTAGTGACAGCATCGGATTCCTAATTGATGGAGAAAGGTCTGGTGGCAAGAAAAGCTGCTTCTAGGAGGTTGTCAAGTGTTTTCGCTCAATGATTCCATTCTTGGGTGGTTGGTTTGGCACTTTTTCCTGCAACTCGAATCCTAGCCCGGTATATCCCATTTTAATTTTACACCATTGTTAACCTTACGCCTTTTTTACTCTCTGATCGAGGTTCCCGGCATTCAAAATTTTAGGATCGTGTTTCGACCCGAACTAGTCGTTCAGAGGTGTTCAACTTCGTTTCAGGTGCGGAATAACAAGAAACGAAGGTAGAAATAGCTGATTCTTCACTATAACTGTTGATTGTATTGATTAACACACGATTACATGCTGTTCTTCACACCGGCAGCACTTCGGTATGGTATACAAGGCAATCTTAACTGATTTCGCTCATGGGACCCTATGTATAGGGCTGGTGATTTTGCTCCAACGTACATGACCTTATGAGCGAAACCCTAACATGCCATATAAGCGAAACCCATGTGTACATATAAGCGAAATATCATGCTTAAGACCCTAAGCGAAATCAGCCTCCTAATTACATACATTCTCTAATTTTCTCGTAAAACGTGCCCTAATGTAACATTCTAAGACTAAGACTCGATACAAGACGAAGTCGACAGATGCATGCACCAACAGACTCCCCCTCAGATGTTGACGAGTCGACTATCGAGTCACGACAATGCTATGTCTTCACTTCTTCTGTCTTGATCAGTCTCTGGGCTTCTCTCTCTCTATCTTCATCTCTTACTCTTTTATCACCAACAAAGTTCTTCTCTTAGATGTTGACATCTTTAAATTCATCATCATCAACATGCACTCCCCCTCAAATGTTGATTCGTCCTGCATAAAACTCTACCACAAACATAAGTTTTATGATAAACATTTAAGCATATAGACACCATTTGAAACTATCTCAAACAAATATATCAATTCATTTCTGATGAACCACTTGAAACTATATCATTTTTCTTATCAAAATAACACACTCTCCCAAACCATCTGTTCATCATGTTTAGCACTTGGAATTTTGAAAATCAGCTTTTCAATATCAGTTGTCGAAAATCTTTTTGAATTTTCTGAAAGAAAATAACTGACACCACTTGTAGAAACAAGAAAATTCAGAAATGAAATATTTACAGATAATATATTTTTGTGAGTTTGTGCAAGAGGATCATATAAGTTTCTGAGACAAATCACCAACACCGTTAAGCTTCATTTCATTTTAAGTTCTAAACGGTTCACTTAGATTGTCAGTATACTGATCCACTTAAATTTTCACACAAAGTTCAACTGCTTCGAGATACGATATTAATGTTTTAAGCACTTAAACTCAATCGCGTATCCCACCTCAGAATATACTCCCGTATCCAGATCCCAATATTCAGACTTACAGGTGAGTATACCACAAATGATATCTGTAAGGGGTTATAATGCGAGGGCCGTGAGAGCTCAGGTCGATACTTCCGTATACGCAGAGAGATGACGGCTTCGACTTTTGGTGTGTCCCCTTTAGAGGATCTTTTTTACAACAGCAATGACTATCAATTTTATTGTTTCATCAATTTGCTGAGGGCGGCGCTATGTTTCAAGCATGCGGAAAGTATTCTCCGGGGACTAGGCCATTGCTTCCGCAAAACCAGAAGTCCCGGGATAATACCCCAGATATCACTGAGTATAAAGACCTAGTATCTCAGAAAGAGGTACCTTTCAAACAAGATTTCGGGGGTTACCCATATATCCGAGAGATGTTTCCCCACGATATAAGCAAGTTTGAATTTAGGTTTATATCTCGTCACAATCTACTAAAAGTGCAAAAACCTACTGGCACATCATCAGTGAGACCATTTATCACATTTAACTTTCCAATTCTTTAGCATGTTGTGATAGTCCACTGATTTACTATCATTTCCTCTTCTTATACAACAAAACTCATTTTTCATTTTATCATATTTTTGGCTTTTTCAAATTTTCAAATGTTTATGGATTTTCTCAAAAATTACTCCCCCTAAAATGCAAACACATTTTAGGAAATTTGAAAACAAACTATACAAACAACGTGACAACTGATATCGAATCACTTCAATTCGCCATTCACTTGGCATAAACAATCAGAACTCCCCTATCAACAAACTATTTTCCCATTGATTTCAAAACACTTAAGTTTGTTTTAATCAAATGGTTTTTCCGGAAAATAAGTTTGATTTTACCACTTGTAGGGACATGGTTCATCATGTTGTCTTTCAACCACTTGTATGAAGATTACATCAAGTTCAAATTAATGACCTTGAGTAATCACTATGCCAAAACAAACATCTGTACCACTTGTACGATGAACTTATCAAAATAAATTTCAAAATAAATGCCGATACCTACTCCACACTTACCAACCTGGGAGTTCCGGCATAGTTCATCACCTGTATACATTTAAACACTTTTTAAAAAAAAATTCAAAACAACAATTTTATGAATGATGCCGATTCCTGGTCCACGATTACCAACTTGGGATCTCCGGCAAGTCCAGAGACTTACTGTTCATAGTAGGTACCATCCTAGTCACAAACCAGGGATGGTTCAACTTTATCTTTCTTAGTCTTCTTCTCGTAAAACTCTTTAACCCCTTTGACTTTTTGATCAATCATTTTACCAAAAATATGTTTCACAGTGGGGTTAAAGGCTTTTTCAACATCGAAAACCTTTTTGTCATCATAAAATTGGTTTGAAATCTCAACTTTACCAATTTTCTTTTTAAAATTTTCAGCCCTTAGTGGTGGAAAATTCTCATCATCCACAGTCGGAACTGATCCTTCACTTTTTGAAACAACCTGTGGCTCCTCTGATTTTGTGGAATCAGATTCATCGCCGGAAGATAGCTCCTCTGATTTTGACTTATCAGAATCATTGCTAGAACTCCCTCCAGACTTCTTAACCACTCATTTTTGTTTGTCATTTTTAGCTCTCTTTTTGTAAAACTTGTTTGAACATTCACCAATTTCAAATGTAGAATTTTTGAATAACTTTGTTCTGTCAATTGGTGATTCAAACACAACCTCTTTCTCTTTCTGTTTACGAGAAACTCCCTGTTTTGATGATATTGCCTTAAAACAATCTCTGGCAATATGTCCAATAGTGTTGCATTGGAAACAGGTTCTCGTATCTTTCCTCTGTTCAGCCATCTTCTTCATGTCATCTTGCTTCTTTGCAAGGAACTCACTGTTTGACTGCCTCCAGAATTCTTTCTTTTCTTCTTCTTCTGCTGATGTACCTGAAACAAATGTCATCTTTGCTTTAAAATCACGAACATATTTTTCATTTTTCTGTGTTTCTGTTGGAGTAAAACCAAGACCTTTCTTTTTGAAATTACGGTTAGGGTTTGGTTTCTTGTGAAAACCATAACCAGAACTGTAACCTTTTTTCTTGTTTAATCTTTGTTGTACTCTTGAGGTGTAAGGTTTAGATTTACCATTAAGATTTAAATCTTTTATTTCAGAAATATTAATTTCTGTTAGTTTGAAAACCTTTTTGATGAATTCAGTTTTGACACCTCTTATTGGAAATTCCTCATCAGAATATAATTTGTCGGAATCATTCAATGTATATGCAACTTTGAATGTTTCGTCACTCAAATTAGATTTTGATAACAGGAATTCTTTGTTGTAAACCCTTTTGCCCTGTTTGTTGGATTGACTCGGATTGCTGGACTCAGACTTTGATTCCGACATAGACTCTGACTTTGACTCCTCTGTTTCATCTTTATCCAACACCTGATCGACCACCTTTTTTATTAACTAGGACTCATGATCAGTGTCAGATGATGTAAACGTCACATCAATATTTTCTGGCAAGTTAACTGATGACTCCGACTCCCACTGTAAATTTGTTGCCTTTTCGACTCTTTCTGAATTTGGATTTCTTGGAGAATATCCATTTTCAAGCGGGGGTGGACACTTGTTGTAACCGACATCTTGTTTCTTACTAGAATCCTTCTTGTCAATCTTTTTCTTTGTGTCACTCTTCTTCTTGTTCTTCTTTTCTGGAGTCTTTTCTTCAGCCACTTTTCCATCATCATTCTTTTCTTCAGTTACTTCATCCTCTTCAAATGCCATCATGCCTTCAACAGTCGGATAAATCCTGTCAATTACATAAGAAGTACATGAGTAACTTTTCAACAAACGATTAACTCTTTCAGTTTCAATTCTTTGTAACTCTAGCTTCTGTTCAAGCGCGACACACTTCTCAATGTAGTTGTTCACCACTTTTTGCTTTGTCATAAATGTTCATTGAAGTGTTTTCATTGCTGTTGCTTGTTCTTCACTAGTTAGATTGTATTGATTCATTGCTTTGTTCAACACATCATAAGATTCCTTCAAACTGTTCAAATTGAAAATCAGTGTGCTGTTCTGCTTCTTTATAGCTTCACAATTTTCACACTTCACTGGAATCTTTTTCGCATCAACTTCTTCATCAACTTTGAATTTTGGAACATCTTTCTTCTTTTGATTTCTGATCACTGGAACATCTTCTTCATCACTGCTCACTGGTGTCTTGATCTTTTTCTTCTTGACTTTTTCATCTTCACTATCACTTTCAGCAATCAATTTCATATCAGCATCAAATTTTCTCGCCCAATACTCAGTATCATCATCACTGTCCTCTTCAACTCTAGCAACAAAAGCTTTTTGATTTGGAATCTCTTCATCTGGACAATAATCATCCCAGTTGAAATTTGCCCAGCTAAAGCCTTCTGGTAACTTTTCGTCATCTTGATCTATTATCAAGGCACTACCATCAGCTCTCTTTGAAGAATCTTGATTAACCACATAAGCTCTCTTTCCAGAGTCTTCAATCACATTCCTTCCATGTGCAGTTTGTGCTTGATGTTGATGTTGTTGAGATGGTTGCTGAGCAACTTGATGGTAGATGGCTTTTCGGTAGTAATCATTGTTCTTGTTAAAAGGATTCTGAGCTCCACTTGCTTCGTGATTGGTGCACTCCCTCTTGAAGTGACCCTTCTCCCTGCAACGAAAACAAGTGACTTTAGATTTGTCAAAACCTAAAGTAGAAACACCAGCCTCACGAAGATCATCTCTTCCAGTAATTTGCTTGAATTTCTCAGCTCTCCTCAACACGCTGGCCAAGCACCATTTTATGTCCATCAGTTCCATCTCTTCAGCATCGATCTGGTCGTAATCTTCCTTTATCAGCATTGGATTCCCGATTTGACCTGCAACAAAACTACCATAAGATTCAAGAACAGTTCCCAATAAAGACATATGGCTTTTTGCTAACTCTTCAGAATATTCCTGATCATTTTCAATGTTCAACACAATGTTGCATTGAAGCTTTTTGCCATTTCTTATTGTTGAAACATTCGGATCAAAAGATGGAAATGATGAGAAACTTGTGTTGCTTCTTGATCCTTTAGAAGAACTTTCAGATGGACTCTTTGCATTGAATGTTGTTTGAACTTTTGGTGACAAGTCGGTGGATTTATCACTAACACCACCTTTGTAGTAAAGACCGATGTCTTGTTCACCATCGAAATCTTTCATTCTCAAAGCCTTTCTCTGTTCCATCTCCTGAGCTTCAATCTTCTCAATGAACTTGCTGAGTGTCAAACTGCTAAAACCTTTCTTGTTTCTAAGCATCATGAGATATGTGCCCCAAATCTCGTATGGCAAAGCATCAGCAAGCTTCTCGATCAACTCTTCATTGTCTTTCTCAATACTCAATCTCTTCATGTTTGCTAGCAGATTGCAGTATCTTTCAATAATCTGCCTTGTGCTTTCATTCTTCAATCCACGAAACAAATCGAACTGTTTCTTCAAAAGCGATTTCTTGTTCTTAACCATCTCTTGACTTCCATGAAACTTCGATCTTAATGCTTTCCAAATCGAATATGAAGTTCCATTATGTTGCAATAACACTAAGATGTCTTCTTTCACAGCTTGTTGCAATAAACTCAGCATCATTTTCTCATCTTTGTACTTCTTTCTAGCATCGGCACTCAGATCTTTTATCGGAACCACCTCTTCATCATCATTCATCGGTCGAATGTATTTTGTCTCGACACATTCCCAAGCATCTAAGTAGTTGGCTTGCACCCAGTTTTCGAACCGTCCTTCCCAACCTTTATATTCCTCGATGTTCATGAGTTTCGGAGGTTTTTGCATCGTTCCTGTTTCGTTCTCCAACATCGTGTTCTGTGCAATACTCATCGAGTTAACCGGTGTAGCGAATGCGTTGTAAAAATCTTCGTCCATGTTTTGGATTTAAACAATTTTTCCACAACAATCCTTAAAAGCGAAATCAAGACTTCTTTGGCTGTCTTTAAAAGCGAAATTAGTATTCTGTATGACCTATGAGCGAAACCAGGTGCTCACAAAAGCGAAACCCCTGGTATTGGTAACACAAGAGCGAAATCAAAATGTCCAAATAAGCGAAATTATTGAATGTATGTATGAGCGAAACCTATTCGGATCCAATTTTAGTCCATTTCTAATTCGTATTTCAAAGCCAAACTCTCAGGATTTTATCTATGTCCAATTACGCACAATCTGTGAAATTTTAAGTTTATTTTGACCGGTAAAACTGTCTGAACTGAAAAAAGAAGGTGTAGAAGTAAGAAATCTTGATGAATTCCAGCTATTCTCTGCAGAACTCCTCCTCCTGAAGCTCTGATACCACTTGTAGGATCGTGTTTTGACCCGAACTAGTCGTTCAGAGGTGTTCAACTTCGTTTCAGGTGCGGAATAACAAGAAACGAAGGTAGAAATAGCTGATTCTTCACTATCACTGCTGATTGTATTGATTAACACACGATTACACGCAGTTCTTCACACCGGCAACACTTCGGTATGGTATACAAGGCAATCTTAACTGATTTCGCTCATGGGACCCTATATATAGGGCTGGTGATTTCGCTCCAAGGTACATGACCTTATGAGCGAAACCCTAACATGCCATATAAGCGAAACCCATGTGTACATATAAGCGAAATATCATGCTTAAGACCCTATGAGCGAAATCAGCCTCATAATTACATTCATTCTCTAATTTTCTAAGACTAAGACTCGATACAAGACGAAGTCGACAGATGCATGCACCAACAAAAAATCTTCATAAACTAAATCACACGTGTATATGTTGACATTTAAGTGACATACAATCAAGAAAATCAAGGGCAATGGTGATATATATGCGGATTAGTCACCAAAAAAAACACTCAACAAATGGCTACAATTTAGGGAATGTATTTAGTGTCAGCATTAGATTCCTAATTGATGGAGAAAGGTCTGGTGGCAAGAAAAGCTGCTTCTAGGAGGTTGTCAAGTGTTTTCGCTCGACGATTCCATAGTTGGGTGGTTGGTTTGGCACTTATTCCTACAACTCGAATGCTAGCCCGGTATATTTTAATTTTACACCATTGTTAACCTTACGCCTTTTTTACTCTCTGATCGAGGTTCTTGGCAATGAAAAATCTTTGTAAACTAAATCACACGTGTATATGTTGACATTTAAGAGATATACAATCAAGAAAATCAAGGGCAATGGTCATATATACGCAGATTAGACACCAAAAAAAAAAACACTCAACAAATGGCTAAAATTTAAGGAATGTGTTTAGTGACAGTATTAGATTCCTAATTGATGGACAAAAGGTCTGGTGGCAAGAAAAGCTGATTCTAGGAGGTTGTCAAGTGTTTTCGCTCGACGATTCCATTCCTGGGTGGTTGGTTTGGCACTAGTTCCTGCAAATCGAATCCAAGCCCGGTATATCCCATTTTAATTTTACACCATTGTTAACCTTACGCCTTTTTTACCCTCTGATCGAGGTTCCCGGCATTGAAAAATCTTCGTAAACTAAATCACACGGGTATATGTTGACATTTAAGAGATATACAATCAAGAAAATCAAGGGCAGTGGTGATATATATGCGGATTAGACACCAAAAGAAAAAAACACTCAACAAATGGCTACAATTTAAGGAATGTGTTTTGTGACAGCATCAGATTACTAATTGATGGAGAAAGGCCTGGTGGCAAGAAAAGCAGCTTCTAGGAGGTTGTCAAGTGTTTTCGTTCGACGATTCGATTCTTGGTTGGTTGGTTTAGCACTTGTTCCTGCAACTCAACTACTAGCCCGGTATTTCCCATTTTAATTTTACACCATCGTTAACCTTACGCATTTTTTACTCTCTGATCGAGGTTCTCGGCAATGAAAAATATTCTTAAACTAAATCACACGTGTATATGTTGACATTTAAGAGATATACAATCAAGAAAATCAAGGGCAATGGTGATATATATGCGGATTAGACACCAAAAAAAACAATCGACAAATGGCTACAATTTACGGAATGTGTTTAGTGACAGCATCGGATTCCTAATTAATGGAGAAAGGTCTGGTGGCAAGAAAAGCTGCTTCTAGGAGGTTGTCAAGTGTTTTCGCTCGACGATTCCATTCTTGGGTGGTTGGTTTGGCACTTGTTCGTGCAACTCGAATCCTAGCCCGATATATCTCATTTTAATTTTACACCATTATTAACCTTACGCCTTTTTTACTCTCTGATCGAGGTTCTCGGCAATGAAAAATCTTCATAAACTAAATCACATGTGTATATGTTGACATTTAAGAGATATACAATCAAGAAAATCAAGGGCAATGGTGATATATATGCCGATTAGACACCAAAAAAACACTCAACAAATGGCTACAATTTAAGGAATGTGTTTAGTGACAGCATCAGATTCCTAATTGATGGAGAAAGGTCTGGTGGCAAGAAACGCTGTTTCTAGGAGGTTGTCAAGTGTTTTTGCTCGACGATTCCATTCTTGGGTGGTTGGTTTGGCACTTGTTCCTGCAACTCGAATCCTAGCCCGGTATGTCCCATTTTAATTTTACACCATTGTTAACCTTACGCCTTTTTTACTCGCTGATCGAGGTTCTCGGCAAAGAAAAATCTACGTAAACTAAATCACACGTGTATATGTTGACATTTAAGAGATATACAATCAAGAAAATAAGGGATATGGTGATATATATGCGGATTAGACACCAAAAAAAAAAACACTCAACAAATGGCTACAATTTAAGGAATGTGTTTAGTGACAGCATCAGATTCCTAATAGATGGAGAAAGGTCTGGTGGCAAGAAAAGCTGCTTCTAGGAGGTTGTGAAGTGTTTTCGCTCGACGATTCCATGCTTGGGTGGTTGGTTTGGCACTTGTTCCTGCAACTCGAATCCAAGCCCGGTATATCCCATTTTAATTTTACACCATTGTTAACCTTACGCCTTTTTTACTCTCTGATCGAGGTTCCCGGCATTGAAAAATCTTGGTAAACTAAATCACACGTGTATATGTTGACATTTAAGAGATATACAATCAAGAAAATCAAGGGCAATGGTGATATATATGCGGATTAGACACAAAAAAAAAAACACTCGACAAATGGCTACAATTTTAGGAATGTGTTTTGTGACAGCATCAGATTCCTAATTGATGGAGAAAGGTCTGGTGGCAAGAAAAGCTGCTTCTAGGAGGTTGTCAAGTGTTTTCGCTCGACGATTCCACTCTTGGGTGGTTGGTTTGGCACTTGTTCCTGCAACTCGAATACTAGCCCGGTATTTCCCATTTTAATTTTACACCATTGTTAACCATACGCCTCTTTTACTCTTTGATCGAGGTTCTCGGCAATGAAAAATCTTCGTAAACAAAATCACACGTGTATATGTTTACATTTAAGAGATATACAATCAAGAAAGTCAAGGGCAATGGTGATATATATGCGGATTAGACACAAAAAAAAAAAACAATCAACAAAATGGCTACAATTTAAGGAATGTGTTTAGTGACAGCATCGGATTCCTAATTGATGGAGAAAGGTCTGGTGGCAAGAAAAGCTGCTTCTAGGAGGTTGTCAAGTGTTTTCGCTCGATGATTCCATTCTTGGGTGGTTGGTTTGGCACTTGTTCCTGCAACTCAAATCCTAGCCCTTCATATCCCATTTTAATTTTACACCATTGTTAACTTTACGCCTTTCTTACTCTTTGATCGAGGTTCCCGACATTCAAAAATCTTCATAAACTAAATCACACGTGTACATGTTGACATTTAAGTGATATACAATCAAGAAAATCAAGGGCAATGGTGATATATATGCGGATTAGACACCAAAAAAAAAACACTCAACAAATGGCAACAATTTAGGGAATGTGTTTAGTGTCAGCATCAGATTCCTAATTGATGGAGAAAGGTCTGGTGGCAAAAAAAGCTGCATCTAGGAGGTTGTCAAGTGTTTTCGCTCAACGATTCCATTGTTGGGTGGTTGGTTTGGCACTTGTTCCTACAACTCGAATCCTAGCCCGGTATATCCCATTTTAATTTTACACCATTGTTAACCTTACGCCTTTTTTACTCTCTGATCGAGGTTCTCGGCAATGAAAAAACTTCGTAAACTAAATCACACGTGTATATGTTGACATTTAAGAGATATACAATCAAGAAAATAAAGGGCAATGGTGATATATACGCAGATTAGACAGCAAAAAAAAACACGCAATAAATGGCTACAATTTAAGGAATGTGTTTAGTGACAGCATCAGATTCCTAATTGATGGAGAAAGGTCTGGTGGCAAGAAAAGCTGCTTCTAGGAGGTTGTGAAGTGTTTTCGCTTGACGATTCCATTCTTGGGTGGTTGGTGTGGCACTTGTTCCCGCAACTCGAATCCAAGCCCAGTATATCCCATTTTAATTTTACACCATTGTTAACCTTACGCCTTTTTTACTCTCTGATCGAGGTTCCCGGCATTCAAAAATCTTCATAAACGAAATCACACCTGTATATGTTGACATTTAAGTGATATACAATCAAGAAAATCAAGGGCAATGGTGATATATATGTGGATTAGACACAAAAACAAAACACTCAACAAATGGCTACAATTTAGGGAATGTGTTTAGTGACAGCATCAGATTCCTAATTGATGGAGAAAGGTCTGGTGGCAAGAAAAGCTGCTTCTAGGAGGTTGTCAAGTGTTTTCGCTCGACGATTCCATTCTTGGGTGGTTGGTTTGGCACTTGTTCCTGCAACTCGAATCCTAGCTCGGTATATCCCATTTTAATTTTACACCATTGTTAACCTTACGCCTTTTTTACTCTCTGATCGAGATTCTCGGCAATGAAAAATCTTCGTAAACTAAATCACACGTGTATATGTTGACATTTAACAGATATACAATCAAGAAAATCAAGGGCAATGGTGATATATACGCAGATTAGACAGCAAAAAAAAACAATCAACAAATGGCTAAAATTTAAGGAATGTGTTTAGTGACAGCATCAGATTCCTAATTGATGGAGAAAGGTCTGGTGGGAAGAAAAGCTAATTCTAGGAGGTTGTCAAGTGTTTTCGCTCGACGATTCCATTCTTGGGTGGTTGGTTTGGCACTTGTTCCTGCAACTCGAATCCTAGCCCGGTATGTCCCATTTTAATTTTACACCATTGTTAACCTTACGCCTTTTTTACTCTCTGATCGAGGTTCTCGGTAATGAAAAATCTTCGTAAACTAAATCACACGTGTATACGTTGACATTTAAGATATATACACTCAAGAAAATCAAGGGCAATGGGGAGATATATGCGGATTAGACACCAAAAAAACACGCAAGAAATGGCTACAATTTAAGGAATGTGTTTAGTGACAGCATCAGATTCCTAATTGATGGAGAAAGGTCTGGTGGCAAGAAAAGCTGCTTCTAGGAGGTTGTGAAGTGTTTTCGCTTGACGATTCCATTCTTGGGTGGTTGGTGTGGCACTTGTTCCCGCAACTCGAATCCAAGCCCAGTATATCCCATTTTAATTTTACACCATTGTTAAACTTACGCCTTTTTTACTCTCTGATCGAGGTTCCCGGCATTCAAAAATCTTCATAAACGAAATCACACCTGTATATGTTGACATTTAAGTGATATACAATCAAGAAAATCAAGGGCAATGGTGATATATATGTGGATTAGACACAAAAACAAAACACTCAACAAATGGCTACAATTTAGGGAATGTGTTTAGTGACAGCATCAGATTCCTAATTGATGGAGAAAGGTCTGGTGGCAAGAAAAGCTGCTTCTAGGAGGTTGTCAAGTGTTTTCGCTCGACGATTCCATTCTTGGGTGGTTGGTTTGGCACTTGTTCCTGCAACTCGAATCCTAGCCCGGTATATCCCATTTTAATTTTACACCCTTGTTAACCTTACACCTTTTTTACTCTCTGATCGAGGTTCTCGGCAATGAAAAATCTTCGAAAACTAAATCACACGTGTATATGTTGACATTTAAGAGATATACAATCAAGAAAATCAAGGGCAATGGTGATATATACGCAGATTAGACAGCAAAAAAAACAATCAACAAATGGCTAAAATTTAAGGAATGTGTTTAGTGACAGCATCAGATTCCTAATTGATGGAGAAAGGTCTGGTGGGAAGAAAAGCTGATTCTAGGAGGTTGTCAAGTGTTTTCGCTCGACGATTCCATTCTTGGGTTGTTGGTTTGGCACTTGTTCCTGCAACTCGAATCCTAGCCCGGTATGTCCCATTTTAATTTTACACCATTGTTAACCTTATGCCTTTTTTACTCTCTGATCGAGGTTCTCGGTAATGAAAAATCTTCGTAAACTAAATCACACGTGTATACGTTGACATTTAAGATATATACACTCAAGAAAATCAAGGGCAATGGGGATATATATGCGGATTAGACACCAAAAAAAAAACACGCAATAAATGGCTACAATTTAAGGAATGTGTTTAGTGACAGCATCAGATTCCTAATTGATGGAGAAAGGTCTGGTGGCAAGAAAAGCTGCTTCTAGGAGGTTGTGAACTGTTTTCGCTTAACGATTCCATTCTTGGGTGGTTAGTTTGGCACTTGTTCCTGCAACTCGAATCCTAGCCCGGTATATCCCATTTTAATTTTACACCATTGTTAACCTTACGCCTTTTTTACTCTCTGATCGAGGTTCTCGGCAATGAAAAATCTGTTGGACCGGTCTACGACCTTGAAACGTCAGTTAAGGCAGTTCATCTTTGAATATGAAGGAGGAATCAACATAAACAAAGTCATAATAGCTAGTTTCCTTTTAATCTTTCTTTTCTGATTGATTTACGTGCTTGTACAATGTTTTCTGATACAAATCCGGCAGCACTTCGTTTCACATACAATGACCTACTCTCTATCTACAAATGAACCACACAACCCTATATATAGCATGTTGATTTCGCTTGAGTCAGTTCAAGCTAAATCATGATTTCCCTTGAACCATTTCAAGCTAAATCTTGATTTCCCTTGAACCATTTCAAGCTAAATCTTGATTTAGCTTGAATCACACAAGAACACTTTCAAGCGAAATCTACAAGTTAAACATGTAAAAACCCTAATGTGTGTTCATTCAAACTCTCTAGACACAAGACTTGATTAAGACGTAATCAGCAGACATTTAGTGCACCAACAGACTCCCCCTTGGATGTTAATGAAGTCTTTGGCTTCAAGTCTTTGTCTTTATCATTCTTCAAACATTGTAAAAACTCTCTTCAATCTTTATCTTCAAACTTTAAACTTCAAACTTCCCTTTAACCGTTGATCCAGACTCCCCCTTTCACAGACTCCCCCTCTCGATATGCTAGAATCTGAGATATCTGGTTCAAGCTTTAACAATTAGCTTCCGTTGGGAATAATGAAGTCCAAACCTGTTACTCAACCAACAAACATTACAAACTATCTTTCCAACAATAACTCACAAACTCAATCAGTTTTAACAATCCACTCAAGTATTCAGGTCCAAGTTAATGACCCTGATTACTTGATTAATCTACCAAGTCCAAATTAATGACCTTGGTTGATCTTTTGACAAATCAATACTGATTTTAAAAAACATTTTTCAACCAATTTATACATTTTCTGAAAATAACAAGTATCAAATTAATGAACTTGTTTTTGACTTTTCAAACAATTCAAACTTCATCCAAGTAAGCTCTCCTCATTCTTCAGTCCAGAATCTCCTGCAACTGCTTCAATCATCTGAGAATCCAACAATCAACTCTCCACTTTGGTTTGTCAAAAAATAAAGCAGAAATAAAATCGTTTTGGATTTTATCAAAGTGTTCTAAACTAAGAAATGAAATATAGAAAACTTAAATTGCAGAAAGTAAACAAAGTAAACTATTTACAAACATATTTTTGGCGAACGTGTCAGGGAATCATACCAGCTTTTCAGACAAATTACAAGTACCGTTAAGCTTCATTTCATAATCAGACTTAAACAATTCACCTCGATTGTCGATATACTGATCCATCTTAAATTCTCACACAAATTTCAATTTACTCAGGATACGATTTAGATGAATTATGAACTTAGCTCATTCATGTGTCCCACCTCTTGAATATACTCCCGTATCCAGAATCCCAATAATCAGTCTTACAGGTGAGTATACTACAATGATATCTGTATATAAATTAGGTATGCGAGGGCCGAGGGATCTCAGGTCGATACTTTCGTATACGCAGAGAGATATCAACTTCGACTTTACGGTATGTCCCCTTTAGAGCATCTTTTTGCTTACAACAACAGCGACTATCAATTTTATTGTTTCATCGGCATGCTGAGGGTTTAATGCTATGTTTCAAGCATTAAAGAAAGCATTATCCAGGGACTAGGTCAGAACCACCGTTCAGCAGAAGTCCCGGAATAATACCCCAGACATCATTGAGTATAAAGACCTAGTATATCAGATTATGAGACCTTTCAAACGAGATTTCAGGGGTTACCTATATATCCAAGTAGTGTTCCCCACGAATTCACAAGTTTGAATTTAGGTTTATATCCCGAATAAATCTACTAAATGTGCGAAAACCTATCGACACATCATCAGTGAGACTGTTTAACTCATTTATACTTTACAAGTCTTTAGCATACTGTAATCGTCTAGCTGATGTACTATCATTTTCCCTATATACACAAGCTCTTTTTCAGATTTTATCATGTTTTTGTATTTTTGCATTTTTTACTGTTTTTGTAGTTTCTGAAAATAAACTATATACAAATATTTACTCCCCCTAAATACCAAAACAAGTAAAAAATCGACAAACCATTGCAGATTGTTTCTCGTCTTCATCCACAACAGTACTCTCATCAACGCCCACAATTCCATCCGACACCGAAAGAAGCTTCATACCATTCAGTTTTAACAAATATTTAAACCGATTTTTATCAAAAGCTTTGGTATGTAAATCAGCTTTCTGTTCGTCAGTGTGGATTTTCTCAATTCGTATCAACTTTTTCTCAAAACAATCACGAATAAAGTGATGACGAATTTCTATGTGTTTAGTTTTAGCGTAATGTACTGGATTCTTTGTTATATTTATAGCGGCCTCATTATCAACAAAAAGAGGTGTGTTAAGAAACTGCAAACCGTAGTCGCGCATCTGTTGCTGTATCCACAAGATCTGAGAGCAGCAACTGCTAGCAGAAACATACTCCGCTTCACATGTAGATAACGCCACCGACGTTTGTTTCTTACACTGCCAGGTAACCAATCTAGGACCAAAGAACTGGCATCCTGCAGTTGTTGATTTTGAATTGACTTTGCAGCATCCGAAATCCGAATCGGAATACCCTTCGAGCGTAAAATCGCCTTTTCTAGGATACCACAACCCCAATGAAGGAGTTCCTTTCAGGTAGCGCAATATCCTCTTCACAATGATCATATGCGATGCTCTCGGGTTAGACTGAAATCTTGCTGCGAGGCACGTTGGGTACATTATATCAGGACGTGAAGCAGTTAGATACATTAAAGAACCTATCATGGATCGGTAAAACGTTTCATCAGCCCTGTCTCCGGTGAGATCTGGGTGAATCCCATGATTTGTTGCAAGTGGGGTAGCAGCTGGAGTAGAACTTGACATCCCAAATTTCTCTAGAATATCATGAACATACTTTGACTGATGAATGAAAATTCCCTCAGGAAGTTGTTCAACTTGTAAACCCAGAAAGAATTTCATCTCCCCCATTGATGACATTTCAAACTTTTGCTTCATCACTGATTCAAAATCTTTGCATAGATTTTCATTTGTCGACCCAAAGATTATATCGTCCACATAAATCTGAACTATCAGAAGATGACCATCGACTTCTTTAGTGAAGAGAGTGGCATCCACTTTTCCAGGAATGAACTTGTTGGCTAGTAGGTGTTGAGACAAAGTCTCGTACCAGGCTCTCGGGGCCTGGTGTAAACTATATAGCGTTTTGTCCAATAAGTAGACCTTGTTTTTTGTGGATTGGATCGGTGAAGCCCGACGGCTGACCGACATAAACCTCCTCTTTAACCTTCCCATAAAGAAACGCCGATTTAACATCCAACTGATAAACTTTGAAGTTCTTCCAAGACGCAAATGCTAGGAAAATTCTGATTGCCTCTAGTCGTGCTATAGGAGCATAGACTTTGGTAAAATCAATCCCCTCCTGTTAACTAAAGCCCTGAACAACGAGTCGAGCTTTGTTCCTTACAAAAACTCCTCTATCGTCCCTCTTACACTTGAACACCCACTTGGTGTTAATCTTTCTCTGACCATCCGGCAAATCAACTAACTTCCACACTCCCAATTTCTCGAATTGAATAAGTTCCTCCTGCATTGCATTGACCCAAGAGTCTTCAGTAAGCGCCTCTTTGTAAGTTCTTGGTTCAACCTGTGAGATAAAACAACTCAATGAGAATTCAGTTTGCAAAGGAGCAACTTTTGTATAAAAACATGTAAGCCCTTTATCAATCTGATTTCGAGTGCGAACGCCTGTCTGCAATTCTCCTATGATCAACTCCTCTGGATGATATGAAAAAGTTCGCGGCATCACTTCACTTGGAACATCTACATTTCCCTCCAGATTAGTAACATTCTGCTCTGCATCTTGTTCACCAACTTGGTTTGTTTGACTTGAAATCTGAATTTGCTCCCTCTCAGAATCTGAATCACCATGATCAAATACTGGCATGTTTTCAGCTTCTAGATTATCATTCTGAGCCGACTGATTATCCTGAGCAACTTCAGTCTGTTGGATATCATCATGTTCACCAGCATTACTTGGACCTGCTTCATCGCCATTTGAAGTTTCCTGTGGTCTCCTTGAATACTCAGCTGGGAACCTTAGCTGCGACTCATATTCATGCAAAATATCCAACTCATCAAAGAAATCTTCCTCATCCTCTGATTCTTCTCTCATGTCAAACGAATCCCAAAGTTTGTCTTAATGATAACGCCATGAATCACCAGGATTCTGTGGCGGCATAGTATAACCTTGACATTCCACATTTGCAGCTTCAATAATTTGTTTCTCACATAGAACGAAGACACGTCGCATCGGATTTGCATAACCAACAAAAATTCCCTCAATGCTCTTCGAACCAAACTTTCCATGAGGCTCTATAACCGTACAGGGTGACCCAAATGGTTCTAGATACTTCAAATTCGGTTTGCGATTATTGATTAGCTCAAAGCATGTTTTGTTGAACTTCTTGACAGTGAGAACCCTGTTAAGAGTATAACATGCGGCGGAAACAGCTTCAGCCCAAAAATTTATCGGTAACTTTGAATCTGCAAGCATAGTTCTAGCCGTCTCGATTAGTGTCCGGTTTTTACGTTCTGCGACTCCATTCTGCTGCGGAGTGTACGGAGCACTAAACTCATGCAAAATACCTCTTTCATCACAAAATTCTTCCATCTTGCTGTTCTTGAATTCAGTACCATTATCACTTCGAATTCTCTTGATACGCCTTTGGTACAAATTCTCAATCTTTCTAAACAGACCCATCAAACTGTCAAATGTTTCATCTTTCGTCTTCAAGAAAGAAACCCACGAAAATCTGGAATAATAATCAGTAAGGACCAAACAGTAGTAATCTCCTGTAATACTTTTGACATTCACCGGACCAAACAAATCCATGTGAAGTCTTTCCAGAGGTCTCGAAACTGAATTGACTTACTTTGTAGGGTGTGATTTTTTCTTCTGCTTGCCTTTGATGCAGCTAATGCACTCCCCTTCTAGATGAAAACCTATGATATTAACACCCAAAACCAAATCATTATGCACCAAATGATTCACTTTTCTAAGATGTATATGCCCCATCTTTCGGTGCCACAATCATGATTCTTTCTCAGTTGCTCTAGACACAAAACAATGTGCTTGACCAGTAGTTGTAGTTGCTACACTCATATCTAACACATATAAATCATTCACTCTAGGTGCCCTCATGATAATCCATTCTTCAGGAACAACAAAACCAGGTTTCAAAATCAAACATTCTTTATCAGTGAAGTGAGTAGTATACATATTGTCACAAATCTGCGAGATACTAAGCAAATTGTTCTCTGGCTCAGTGATGTAGTTAACTCTCTCAAACGTCACAATCCCATTGGATAACGTTCCTTCACCAACAATTCTACCACCTTCATGACCTGCAAATCCTACATAACCACCATTGATATTCCTCACATCATACAGTAATGCAGTTTTTCCTGTCATATGTCGAGATGCGCCACTATCCATGATCCATCTTGAAATGGCTCTTGGAAGATCCTGCACATACCACAAGTTGATTTTAAAACATTTCAATAAAGATGCCGATTCATGCTTCGCGAACAAGGAAGCTCCGGCAAGTCAGGTTTTTCTACTTGAAAAGATTCACCCAAGCCTGACCAGCCTTGGGTTTGACAGTTTTTACCTCAACAGATGGCTCTTCTGGTTTTGACAAACCAGAATCATTGCCTGGACATGGCTTGTCTGACTTTGACCTGTCAGATTCATTGCCTGATGGTGGCTTGTCTGACTTTGAGACGTCAGATTCATGGCCAACCATTTTCTTCTTCTTCTTTTCATCTTTCGTCCTCAGATTTGTATCTGATGAATTCGTCTTGCTTGACTTTGCAATCAAGTTAGTTGATTCATCAGAACTCTTATTCAATCTGTCCGGTGAACCCGAAGAAAAAATTTTCTCCAGATACTCTCTCGCCTTTTTTCTTTTCTTTCGCAGTCTGTCTTTCTGCCCCTGTGAAAGTTTCACTTTCTTTTCTTGAATTTTAGGTTCTTGAACCTTCTGTTCTTTGGGCTTGACGTTGACTGGTTTCTTTACCATTTTCTGAGATTCAGCCCTCGATCTTCCCTTTGATCTCATTGGGCAATCTCGGACAATGTGTCCTCTGATGTGGCATTCATAGCACCTTCTTGTTTCGAATCTCTGACTTTGGCAGTTAACAGCAATGTGTCCTTGAAATCCACAAGTGTAACACACTCTGTTATCATACCTTTCACTACTTTCATACCACATACCGTCTTCATACCACACACTTAGATCAAAGCATTGATTTGCCTTGTGGTAGTCATTTCTCCTCTTGTATCCTTGATTTGGCATTTGAGCACTGTGGTCAAACCTGCGCCACTTATTACCAACATTTTGTGAGTTTTCATTTTTAGATTTTTGTATTTTTCTATAATGATTTGATGACTTATCTGATGAGCTTTTATTTTCATTTTTAGAATTTTTCAAATTTTTATCTTTTTGTTTCTGTTCTGCATTTTTCTTAACAGGTTTTTGCTTTGAGCATTCACCTATTTCAGTAGATTGCAAAACAGTATTTTGAAATTTTTCTTGTAAATCTAAAAATATTTTTCTTTTCTTTTTCATCATCAGATATTTCATCACAATTTTCAATTTTGACTTTGTCAAAATTTGTGACATTGTCACTTATTGGAACTGAATTGATCGGTTTTGGACACTCATATGGTGCCGAAGTCACAAAACCTTTCAATTTATTCTCTAATTCAGCAATTTTGTTCCGAGCAATTTCAGCTTCTTTTTCAAGCCGAATGATTTTCTGAAGATGAGAATTTATTTCAATTTGTTTTTTCAAGATTATTCTGAAAAATAACAGATTTTTCATCTTCTAAAGTCTTCATTTGACTTTGAAAATCTTTTTCAAATTTTAATTTTTCAATTTCAAAAACATTTTCTTTTTCTTTAAAATTTTTGTTTTCTAATGACAAACTCTCAACATTCTTCAAAAGTTTGTCATTTTCAGATTTTAGTTTTTCGCAGTTCAAGCGCAAATCCAAAATCTGTTCATCATCAGCTTTCTTCTCGTCTTTCAAAACTTTGTTTTCCAATGTCAAATTCTCCATATCTTTCAAGAGATTGACATTTTCTGCTTCGGATTTTTCGCATTTCGAGCATTTTCCATTCATTTCTCCATCATCAGCTTCTTTCTTTGTTTCCATCTTGTATGTTCCTGCACAGAAAATTTTAACAAAATCAAGAGGATTCATATTTTCATCAATATAACAACCCCTCTTAATATCGTATCTCATAACATTTTTTGCTGCAAGACACACAGTGATTCGTTTCCTCATTTCAATGATTACATCCAAATCTATCTTTTCTGATTCTCCTTTTATTTCATCCAATAACTTCCTTTTTCTTGAATCTTCATGAAGCCTATGATTTGTAATTGTATTGATGAAACTTCTTAAATCATAGTGTGACAAACTAGAATTCCGTTTTTCGTTATTCACGAATTTATTCCATTCCAAAGGTAAAGCATCAACAAATTTTGAAATTCTTTCATCTTTTGAATGATATATCTTATGTTTTTCTAACTTGATGATTAGCTCATAAAACCTTTCTTTCAACTCCTCCACTGATTCATTCTTCTTACATAAAAATTTTTTGAATCTTTTAACATAAACATCCTTATCACCTAATCTCCCACACCAAGATTCACAATGCCAATCATTTAAATTTTCAAAATTCTTGTTTTCCTTTTCGTCAAACATTTTGAATTCTTGGTATTAGTGCCTTGTAAATCACCTCGAATCACCTACAAACAAACAAACAAACAATCAGTTCAAACGGACTGAGTACGTAACAGTATACGTCTGATGAAATCAATCTAAGACTCGTTGTCGAAGATTCGCGGATTCGATTCAATGTTGTTCAAGTGAAATCACTAAACGAATGGTCCGTACAAAATGATGTTCGAGAACTGGGCCGTCAATTATGAATCTTATGCAATTTTGATTCTATCAATGTTAACCAAAATATTCAGCCGACAACTTTTAATAATACAAATCTAGAATCAATTTGTTAATATGCAATTTTAATGTTCAAAACAAATTGCCGACAACAATTAATACTCAATTCAATTTCATTGGACCTCAAATGTTGAACAACATCAATAGTCACATGCACATATGACTAAGTCTCGTGAATATATCAAGTGGCAGACAACTCTTTATGTCACAATTCAATTTCACATGTATTCAAGCAACCTTTGACTTTTTATTAATGAACTGACAACACTTATGATTTTTATATGACCGAGTATTTCATTCAAATATTAATGACTGACAACCTATTAAAAGTCGACAAACATTAATTCAAGAACTTCACGTGAACTGCACTTTAATTGAAATAGCAATATCAACTCAAGCGAAATCGATTATGATTATTTTCAAGCGAAATCTACTATTTCGCTTGTACTGTCCAAGATATTCAAGCGAAATGCAACAGATCAATTTCAATGTTTCAAGCGAAATCCAGCAAACAATTTCGCTTGAACTGTTCAAGCGAAATCCTAAGAACAGTTTTGTTACAAGCGAAATCAACAGATAAACTCAAGCGAAATCATACAAATAAGCATATTTCAAGCGAAATCATCAATATATTTCAAGCTAAATCTGCTGATGTCATCTTTTACGAAAATTTTTCAAGCGAAATCTTAATTTTTTATATGAATTCGATCGATTTTAAGTCCAAATCTTTCAAGGATTAGTTATCACACTAATTCGCTTGTTATATGTCAAAATCAGGTCATTTTCACCGCTGAAATATGTTCAAATCAGAAAAGTATGAGAAAAAGTGAGTAGAGATAAGAAAATCCGGTAGAATCAAGCTGTAATGGTATGAACTCCTCGTCCTGAGCTCTGATACCACTTGTTGGACCGTTCTACGACCTTGAAACGTCAGTTAAGGCAGTTCATCTTTGAATATGAAGGCGGAATCAACATAAACAAAGTCATAACAGCTAGTTTCCTTTTAATCTTTCTTTTCTGATTGATTTACGTGCTTGTACAATGTTTTCTGATACAAATCCGGCAGCACTTCGTTTCACATACAATGACCTACTCTCTATCTACAAAGGAACCACACAACCCTATATATAGCATGTTGATTTCGCTTGAGTCAGTTCAAGCTAAATCATGATTTCCCTTGAACCATTTCAAGCTAAATCTTGATTTCCCTTTAACCATTTCAAGCTAAATCTTGATTTAGCTTGAATCACACAAGAACACTTTCAAGCGAAATCAACAAGTTAAACATGTAAAAACCCTAATGTGTGTTCATTCAAACTATCTAGACACAAGACTTGACTAAGACGTAATCAGCAGACATTTAGTGCACCAACAGACTCCCCCTTGGATGTTGATGAAGTCTTTGGCTTCAAGTCTTTGTCTTTATCATTCTTCAAACATTGTAAAAACTCTCTTCAATCTTTATCTTCAAACTTTAAACTTCAAACTTCCCTTTAACCGTTGATCCAGACTCCCCCTTTCACAGACTCCCCCTCTCGATATGCTAGAATCTGAGATATCTGGTTCAAGCTTTAACAATTAGCTTCCGTTGGGAATAATGAAGTCCAAACCTGTTACTCAACCAACAAACATTACAAACTATCTTTCCAACAATAACTCACAAACTCAATCAGTTTTAACAATCCACTCAAGTATTCAGGTCCAAGTTAATGACCCTGATTACTTGATTAATCTACCAAGTCCAAATTAATGACCTTGGTTGATCTTTTGACAAATCAATACTGATTTTAAAAAACATTTTTCAACCAATTTACACATTTTCTGAAAATAACAAGTATCAAATTAATGAACTTGTTTTTGACTTTTCAAACAATTCAAACTTCATCAAAGTAAGCTCTCCTCATTCTTCAGTCCAGAATCTCCTGCAACTGAATCACACGTGTATATGTTGACATTTAAGAGATATACAATCAAGAAAATCAAGCGCAATGGTGATATATACGCAGATTAGACACCAAAAAAAAAACACTCAACAAATGGCTAAAATTTAAGGAATGTGTTTAGTGACAACATCAGATTCCTAATTGATGGAGAAAGGTCTGGTGGCAAGAAAAGCTGCTTCTAGGAGGTTGTCAAGTGTTTTCGCTTGACGATTCCATTCTTGGGTGGTTGGTTTGGCACTTGTTCCTGCAACTCGAATCCAAGCCCGGTATATCCCATTTTAATTTTACACCATTGTTAACCTTACACCTTTTTTACTCTCTGATCGAGGTTCCCGTCATTCAAAAATCTTCATAAACTAAATCACACATGTATATGTTGATATTTAAGTGATATACAATCAAGAAAATCATGGGCAATGGTGATATATATGCTGATTAGACACAAAAAAAAACACTCAACAAATGGCTACGATTTAGGGAATGTGTTTAGTGACAACATCAGATTCCTAATTGATGGGGAAAGATCTGGTGGCTAGAAAAGTTGCTTCTAGGAGGTTGGCAAGCGTTTTCGCTTGAGGATTTCATTCTTGGGTGGTTGGTTTGGCACTTGTTCCTGCAACTCGAATCCTAGCGCGGTATATCCCATTTTAATTTTACACCATTGTTAACCTTACGCCTTTTTTACTCTATGATCGAGGTTCTCGGCAATGAAATATCTTTGTAAACTAAATCACACGTGTATATGTCGACATTTAAGAGATATACAATCAAGAAAATCATGGGCAATGGTGATATATATGCGGATTAGACACAAAAAAAAACACTCAACAAATGGCTACAATTTAAGAAATGTGTTTAGTGACAGCATCAGATTCCTAATTGATGGAGAAAGGTGTGGTGGAAAGAAAAGCTGCTTCTAGGAGGTTGTCAAGTGTTTTCGCTCGACGATTCCATTCTTGTGTGGTTGGTTTGGCACTTGTTCCTGCAACTCGAATACTAGCCCGGTATTTCCCATTTTAATTTTACACCATTGTTAACCTTACGCCTTTTTTACTCTCTGATCGAGGTTCACAGCAATGAAAAATCTTCGTAAACTAAATCACACGTGTATATGTTGACATTTAAGAGATATACAATCAAAAAAATCAAGGGCAATGGTGATATATATGCGGATTAGACACCAAAAAAAACACTCAACAAATGGCTACAATTTAAGGATTGTGCTTAGTGACAACATCAGATTCCTAATTGATGGAGAAAGGTCTGGTGGCAAGAAAAGCTGCTTCTAGGAAGTTGTCAAGTGTTTTCGCTCGACGATTCCATTCTTGGGTGGTTGGTTTGGCACTTGTTTACGCCTTTTTTACTCTCTAATCGAGGTTCTCGGAAATGAAAAATCTTCGTAAACTAAATCGCCCGTGTATATGTTGACATTTAAGAGATATACAATCTAGAAAATCAAGGGCAATGGTGACATATATGCGGATTAGACACCAAAAAAAACAATCAACAAATGGCTACAATTTAAGGAATGTGTTTAGTGACAGCATCGGATTCCTAATTGATGGAGAAAGGTCTGGTGGCAAGAAAAGCTGCTTCTAGGAGGTTGTCAATTGTTTTCGCTCGATGATTCCATTCTTGGGTGGTTGGTTTAGCACTTGTTCCTGCAACTCGAATCCTAGCCCGGTATATCCCATTTTAATTTTACACCATTGTAAACCTTACGCCTTTTTTACTCTCTGATCGAGGTTCCCGGCATTCAAAAATATTCATAAACTAAATCACACGTGTATATATTGACATTTAAGTGATATACAATCAAGAAAATCAAGGGCAATGGTGATATATATGCGGATTAGACACCAAAAAAAACACTCAACAAATGGCTACAATTTAGGGAATGTGTTTAGTGAAAACATCAGATTCCTAATTGATGGAGAATGGTCTGGTGGCAAGAAAAGCTGCTTCTAGGAGGTTGGCAAGTGTTTTCGCTCGACGATTCCATTCTTGGGTGGTTGGTTTGGCACTTGTTCCTGCAACTCGAATCCTAGCCCGGTATATCCCATTTTAATTTTACACCATTGTTAACCTTACGCCTTTTTTACTCTCTGATCGAGGTTCTCGGCAATGAAAAATCTTCGTAAACTAAATCACACGTGTATATGTTGACATTTAAGAGATATACAATCAAGAAAATCATGGGCAATGGTGATATATACGCAGATTAGACACCAAAAAAAAACACTCAACAAATGGCTACAATTTAAGGAATGTGTTTAGTGACAACATCAGATTCCTAATTAATGGAGAAAGTTCTGGTGGCAAGAAAAGCTGATTCTAGGAGGTTGTCAAGTGTTTTCGCTCGACGATTCCATTCTTGGGTGGCTGGTTTGGCAATTGTTCCTGCAACTCGAATCCTAGCCCGGTATGTCCCATTTTAATTTTACACCATTGTTAACCTTACGCCTTTTTTACTCTCTGATCGAGCTTCTCGGCAATGAAAAATCTTCGTAAACTAAATAACACGAGTATATGTTGACATTTAAGAGATATACAATCAAGAAAATCAAGGGCAATGGTGATATATATGCGGATTAGACACCAAAAAAAAACTCAACAAATGGCTACAATTTAAGGAATGTGTTTAGTGACAGCATCAGATTCCTAATTGATGGAGAAAGGTCTGTTGGCAAGAAAAGCTGCTTCTAGGAGGTTGTCAAGTGTTTTCGCTCGACGATTCCATTCTTGGGTGGTTGGTTTGGCACTTGTTCCTGCAACACGAATACTAGGCCGGTATTTCCCATTTTAATTTTACACCATTGTTAACCTTACGCCTTTTTTACTCTCTGATCGAGGTTCTCAGCAATGAAAAATCTTCGTAAACTAAATCAAACGTGTATATGTTGACATTTAAGAGATATACAATATAGAAAATCAAGGGAAATGGTGATATATATGCGGATTAGACACCAAAAAAAAACAATCAACAAATGGCTACAACTTAAGGAATGTGTTTAGTGACAGCATCGGATTCCTTATTGATGGAGAAAGGTCTGGTGGCAAGAAAAGCTGCTTCTAGGAGGTTGTCAAGTGTTTTCGCTGGATGATTCCATTCTTGGGTGGTTGGTTTGGCACTTGTTCCTGCAACTCGAATCCTAGCCCGGTATATCCCATTTTAATTTTATACCATTGTTAACCTTACGCCTTTTTTACTCTCTGATCGAGGTTCCCGGCATTCAAAAATCTTCGAAAACTAAATCACACGTGTATATGTTGACATTTAAGTGATATACAGTCAAGAAAATCAAGGGCAATGGTGATATATATGCGGATTAGACATAAAAAAACACTCAACAAATTGCTACAATTTAGGGAATGTGTTTAGTGACAACATCAGATTCCTAATTGATTGAGAAAGGTCTGGTGGCAAGAAAAGCTGATTCCTGGAGGTTGTCAAGTGTTTTCGCTCGACGATTCCATTCTTGGGTGGCTGGTTTGGCACTTGTTCCTGCAACTCGAATCCTAGCCCGGTATGTCCCATTTTAATTTTACACCATTGTTAACCTAACGCCTTTTTTACACTCTGATCGAGGTTCTCGGCAATGAAAAATCTTCGTAAACTAAATCACACGTGTATATGTTGACATTTAAGAGATATACAATCAAGAAAATCAAGGGCAATGGTGATATATATGCGGATTAGACACAAAAAAAAAAACTCAACAAATGGCTACAATTTAAGGAATGTGTTTAGTGACAGCATCATATTCCTAATTGATGGAGAAAGGTCTGTTGGCAAGAAAAGCTGCTTCTAGGAGGTTGTCAAGTGTTTTCGCTCGACGATTCCATTCTTTGGTTGTTGGTTTGGCACTTGTTCCTGCAACTCGAATACTAGCCAGGTATTTCCCATTTTAATTTTACACCATTGTTAACATTACGCCTTTTTTACTCTCTGATCGAGGTTCTCGGCAATGAAAAATCTTCGTAAACTAAATCACACGTGTATATGTTGACTTTTAAGAGATATACAATATAGAAAATCATGGGAAATGGTTATATATATGCGGATTAGACACCAAAAAAAACAATAAACAAATGGCTACAATTTAAGGAATGTGTTTAGTGACAGCATCGGATTCCTAATTGATGGAGAAAGGTCTGGTGGCAAGAAAAGCTGCTTCTTGGAGGTTGTCAAGTGTTTTCGCTCGATGATTCCATTCTTGGGTGGTTGGTTTGGCACTTATTCCTGCAACTCGAATCCTAGCCCGGTATATCCCATTTTAATTTTACACCATTGTTAACCTTACGCCTTTTTTACTCTATGATCGAGGTTCCCGGCATTCAAAAATCTTCATAAACTAAATCACACGTGTATATGTTGACATTTAAGTGATATACAATCAAGAAAATCAAGGGCAATGGTGATATATAAGCGGATTAGACACAAAAAAAAACACTCAACAAATGGCTACAATTTAGGGAATGTGTTTAGTGACAACATCAGATTCCTAATTGATGGAGAAAGGTCTGGTGGCAAGAAAAGTTGCTTCTAGGAGGTTGTCAAGTATTTTCGCTCCACGATTCCACTCTTGGGTGGTTGGTTTGGCACTTGTTCCTGCAACTTGAATCCTAGCCCGGTATATCCCATTTTAATTTTACACCATTGTTAACCTTACGCCTTTTTTACTCTCTGATCGAGGTTCTGGGCAATGAAAAATCTTCGTAAACTAAATCACACATGTATATGTTGACATTTAATAGATATACAATCAAGAAAATCAAGGGCAATGGTGATATATATGCGGATTAGACACAAAAAAAAAACACTCAACAAATGGCTACAATTTAAGGAATGTGTTTAGTGACAGCATCAGATTCCTAATTGATGGAGAAAGGTCTGGTGGCAAGAAAAGCTGCTTCTAGGAGGTTGTGAAGTGTTTTCGCTCAACGTTTCCATTCTTGGGTGGTTGGTTTGGCACTTGTTCCTGCAACTCGAATCCAAGCCCGGTATATCACATTTTAATTTTACACCATTGTTAACCTTACGCCTTTTTTACTCTCTGATCAAGGTTCCCGGCATTGAAAAATCTTCGTAAACTAAATCACACGTGTATATGTTGACATTTAAGAGATATACAATCAAGAAAATCAAGGGCAATGGTGATATATATGCGGATTAGACACCAAAAAAAACACTCAACAAATGGCTACAATTTAAGGAATGTGTTTTGTGGCAAGAAAAGCTGCTTCTAAGAGGTTATCAAGTGTTTTCGCTTGACGAGTCCATTCTTGGGTGGTTGGTTTGGCAATTGTTCCAGCAACTCGAATCCTAGCCAGGTATATCCCATTTTAATTTTACACCATTGTTAACCTTACGCCTTTTTACTCTTAGATCGAGGTTCTCGGCAATGAAAAATCTTCTTAAACTAAATCACACGTGTATATGTTGACATTTAAGAGATATACAATCAAGAAAATCAAGGGCAATGGTGATATATATGAGGATTAGACACCAAAAAAAAAAAAAATCAACAAATGACTACAATTTAAGCAATGTGTTTATTGACAGCATCGGATTCCTAATTGATGGAGAAAGGTCTGGTGGCAAGAAAAGCTGCTTCTAGGAGGTTGTCAAGTGTTTTTGCTCGATGATTCCATTCTTGGGTGGTTGGTTTGGCACTTGTTCCTGCAACTCGAATCCTAGCCCGGTATATCCCATTTTAATTTTACACCATTGTTAACCTTACGCCTTTTTTACTCTCTGATCGAGGTTCCCGGCATTCAAAAATCTTGATAAACTAAGTCACACGTGTATATGTTGACTTTTAAGAGATATACAATCAAGAAAATCAAGGGCAATGGTGATATATATGCGGATTAGACACCAAAAAAAAACACTCAACAAATGGCTACAATTTAGGGAATGTGTTTAGTGACAGCATCAGATTCCTAATTGATGGAGAAATGTCTGGTCGCAAGAAAAGCTGCTTCTGGGAGGGTGTCAAGTGTTTTCGCTCGACGATTCCATTCTTAGGTGGTTGGTTTGGCACTTGTTCCTGCAACTCGAATCCTAGTCTGGTATATCCCATTTTAATTTTACACCATTGTTAACCTTACGCCTTTTTTACTCTCTGATCGAGGTTCTCGGCAAAGAAAAATCTTCGTAAACTAAATCACACGTGTATATGTTGACAATTAAGAGATATACAATCAAGAAAATCAAGGGCAATTGTGATATATACGCTGATTAGATACCAAAAAAAAAACACTCAACAAATGGCTACAATTTAAGGAATGTGTTTAGTGACAACATCAGATTCCTAATTGATGGAGAAAGGTCTTGTGGCAAAAAAAGCTGATTCTAGGAGGTTGTCAAGTGTTTTCGCTCGACGATTCCATTCTTGGGTGGTTGGTTTGGCACCTGTTCCTGCAACTCGAATCCTAGCCCGGTATGTCCCATTTTAATTTTACACCATTGTTAACCTTACGCCTTTTTTACTCTCTGATCGAGGTTCTCGGCAATGAAAAATCTTCGTAAACTAAATCACACGTGTATATGTTGACATTTAGGAGATATACAATCAAGAAAATCAAAGGCAATGGTGATATATATGCGGATTAGACACCAAAAAAAACTCAACAAATGGCTACAATTTAAGGAATGTGTTTAGTGACAGCATCAGATTCCTAATTGATGGAGAAAGGTCTGGTGGCAAGAAAAGCTGCTTCTAGGAGGTTGTGAAGTGTTTTCGCTCGACATTTCCATTCTTGGGTGGTTGGTTTGTCACTTGTTCCTGCAACTCGAATCCAAGCCCGGTATATCCCATTTTAATTTTACACCATTGTTAACCTTACGCCTTTTTTACTCTCTGATCGAGGTTCCCGGCATTGAAAAATCTTCGTAAACTAAATCACACGTGTATATGTTGACATTTAAGAGATATACAATCAAGAAAATCAAGGGCAATGGTGATATATATGCGGATTGGACACAAAAAAAAACACTCAACAAATGGCTACAATTTAAGGAATGTGTTTTGTGGCAAGAGAAGCTGCTTCTAAGAGGTTATCAAGTGTTTTCGCTCGACGAGTCCATTCTTGGGTGGTTGGTTTGGCACTTGTTCCAGCAACTCGAATCCTATCCCGGTATATCCCATTTTAATTTTACACCATTGTTAACCTTACGCCTTTTTACTCTCTGATCGAGGTTCTCGGTAATGAAAAATCTTCATAAACTAAATCACACGTGTATATGTTGACATTTAAGAGATATACAATCAAGAAAATCAAGGGCAATGGTGATATATATGCGTATTAGACACCAAAAAAAACATTCAACAAATGGCTACAATTTAAGCAATGTGTTTATTGACAGCATCGGATTCCTAATTGATGGAGAAAGGTCTGGTGGCAAGAAAAGCTGCTTCTAGGAGGTTGTCAAGTGTTTTTGCTCGATGATTCCATTCTTGGGTGGTTGGTTTGGCACTTGCTCCTGCAACTCGAATCCTAGCCCGGTATATCCCATTTTAATTTTACACCATTGTTAACCTTACGCCTTTTTTACTCTCTGATCGAGGTTCCCGGCATTCAAAAATCTTGATAAACTAAGTCACACGTGTATATGTTGACATTTAAGAGATATACAATCAAGAAAATCAAGGGCAATGGTGATATATATGCGAATTAGACACCATAAAAAAACACTCAACAAATGGCTACAATTTAGGGAATGTGTTTAGTGACAGCATCAGATTCCTAATTGATGGAGAAATGTCTGGTGGAAAGAAAAGCTGCTTCTAGGAGGTTGTCAAGTGTTTTCGTTCGACGATTCCATTCTTGGGTGGTTAGTTTGGCACTTGTTCCTGCAACTCGAATCCTAACCTGGTATATCCCATTTTAATTTTACACCATTGTTAACCTTAGGCTTTTTTACTCTCTGATCGAGGTTCTCGGCAATGAAAAATCTTCGTAAACTAAATCACACGTGTATATGTTGACAATTAAGAGATATACAATCAAGAAAATCAAGGGCAATGGTGATATATACGCTGATTAGATACCAAAAAAAAACACTCAACAAATGGCTACAATTTAAGGAATGTGTTTTGTGGCAAGAAAAGCTGCTTCTAAGAGGTTATCAAGTGTTTTCGCTCGACGAGTCCATTCTTGGGTGGTTGGTTTGGCACTTGTTCCAGCAACTCGAATCCTAGCCCGGTATATCCCATTTTAATTTTACACCATTGTTAACCTTACGCCTTTTTACTCTCTGATCGAGGTTCTCGGTAATGAAAAATCTTCATAAACTAAATCACACGTGTATATGTTGACATTTAAGAGATATACAATCAAGAAAATCAAGGGCAATGGTGATATATATGCGGATTAGACACCATAAAAATACACTCAACAAATGGCTACAATTTAGGGAATGTGTTTAGTGACAGCATCAGATTCCTAATTGATGGAGAAATGTCTGGTGGCAAGAAAAGCTGCTTCTAGGAGGTTGTCAAGTGTTTTCGCTCGACGATTCCATTCTTGGGTGGTTGGTTTGGCACTTGTTCCTGCAACTCGAATCCTAGCCTGGTATATCCCATTTTAATTTTACACCATTGTTAACCTTACGCCTTTTTTACTCTCTGATCGAGGTTCTCGGCAATGAAAAATCTTCGTAAACTAAATCACACGTGTATATGTTGACAATTAAGAGATATACAATCAAGAAAATCAAGGGCAATGGTGATATATACGCTAATTAGATACCAAAAAAAAAACACTCAACAAATGGCTACAATTTAAGGAATGTGTTTAGTGACAACATCAGATTCCTAATTGATGGAGAAAGGTCTGGTGGCAAGAAAAGCTGATTCTTGGAGGTTGTCAAGTGTTTTCGCTCGACGATTCCATTCTTTGGTGGTTGGTTTGGCACTTGTTCCTGCAACTAGAATCCTAGCCCGGTATATCCCATTTTAATTTTACACCATTGTTAACCTTACGCCTTTTTTACTCTATGATCGAGGTTCTCGGCAATGAAAAATCTTCGTAAACTAAATCACACGTGTATATGTTGACATTTAAGAGATATACAATTAAGAAAATCAAGGGCAATGGTGATATATATGCGGATTAGACACCAAAAAAATCAACAAATGGCTACAATTTAAGGAATGTGTTTAGTGACAGCATCAGATTCCGAATTGATGGAGAAAGGTCTTGTGGCATGAAAAGCTGCTTCTAGGAGGTTGTCAAGTGTTTTCGCTAGACGATTCCATTCTTGGGTGGTTGGTTTGGTCCTTGTTCCTGCAACTCGAATCCTAGCCCGGTGTATCCCATTTTAATTTTACACCATTGTTAACCTTTCGCCTTTTTTACTCTCTGATTGAGGTTCTCGGCAATGAAAAATCTTCATAAACTAAATCACACGTGTATATGTTGACATTTAAGAGATATACAATCAAGAAAATCAAGGGCAATGGTGATATTGTTAGTGCATTACGTCTGTTGACTTCGTCTTGTATCATTTAATCAGATAGAATAGGATTATCAGTGCCTGAGGTTCGAGAAATAGTTTTTCAGGTTTAATATGTTGATTCCGCTCCAAAGTGCATTTTGGTCATTAGGAGCGAAATCAGAAGGTTATGATTCCGCCCGAAATGACTCAATGTCATTTGGAGCGAAATCAAGCCTAGTATAAATAGGGTTGTTGTTTCATTTGCTATGCGACTTCCAGATCTGTAACGAAGTGCTGCCAAAGTCTGTTCAGGTTGTAATTGCTGTTATTATCAATATAAGTGACAGATTAAAGATTAACAAGCTGTTATCAAGTCCAGTTCACTGATTCCGCCTTTGAACTGGATGTAAAGCTCTTCTAAACGACTCAGTCGGGTCCAACAACGATCCTACAAGTGGTATCAGAGCTAATTGGAGGAGTTTTGCAGTTTACAGCTGATTTTCATTAAAATTTCTCGTTTCTACACCTTCTTTCTTCAATTGAACAGGATTTCACGGTCCGAATTGGTTCAAATTTTCACAGTACACTCGGAATTGGACATAGACAAACCCTTGAAAGTTTCATGTTAAAATACGGACTAAAAATGGACAAAATTGATCCCCGATCTGATTCCGCTCGAACTGGATAGGTCCTGATTTCGATCCAAGATCAGCTCCAAAAGGCTGATTCCGCTCCTGATCAGTTCGAAATCCTGATTCCGCTCCTAAGTGTTGTCTAATTCCGCTCCAAAATACAAACTTGCTGATTTCGCTCCAAAACAGAAGTCTGATTTCGCTCCAGGCTACTATATTGTGATTCCACTCCAAGTGTTTCTTGTTGATTTCGCTCTTGGATACAATATCTAAGATTCTGCTCCAAACTGTCTTCAAACAGATTCCGCTCCTAGTATTAAATATCTGTTTTCGCTCGAAGTGTTATTCATCAGATTTCGCTTCAAAGTGTTTTGTTTCAAGATTATTTTACAACGATCGAGTGTCAGTATTATTTCAGGATATTTGATATTGTGTGTATTGATTGTTTTTGTTTAATTGTTTGTTCAGGATTACATCATGGCTGAAGAATTCTACAACACATTTTTAAATGCATTCACATCTGAATCGTCCGAGATTGCAAATGTAACACCAAAAACTAATCACGAAAGCGATCAATGAGAACATCAAGCATGATAATTTCTATGGAACACAATCAAAGCCACCAACTCTAGAGAGCATTGAAGATTATACATGGTGGAAAGAACGTTTTCTCAATTGGGGGAAAGCGTATGCTCACAAAAGCTGGTTTTGCTTAGAGTTTGGATATGAAAGGCCAAAAGATGATAAAGGCGAAGAACTTACATTTAAGAAGTTATCAAGAGAAGATAAATCTGAGTTTGCTGCCGAACAAAGAATGATTGCTTTGATCCAAACTGCAACTAGAAATGATATTTTTGCATTGCTGAATCATGATGGGTCATCTAAATCAGTTTGGGAAGCTTTATGTGTTAACGCTGAGGGGGGTAAACAGATAAAAAAGAACAAAATTGCTTTACTTAAAAAAGAATTTGATCTGTTTGATAGTTTAAAAGGAGAGACAGTGAGATAAATGATTGAGAGATTTTGTCATCTTAAAATTGAACTTGAGAGATTTGAGATAGTGAAAACAAGAGAGGAACTTATAGATAAAGTGATTGAAGCGTTACCACGAGCTGATCAGTGGCAAACATTTGTGTTTATTTTGAAAAATGATGCTTTATATGATACAATTTCTCTTAATGCATTGTTTGAAAAAATAGAGAGTCATGATCTGGAGTTACAAAAGCAAAGTAAGATGACAGGTTCTTCACATCAACAAAATGTTGGTCTGTATTACAAAGGCAGTGTACCTTCGAAGAAAGGTATTGGTTCACCAAAGACAGCATTCAGTGGTGAGAAGATGAAAGAACCTCAAACAACTCCAACAAGTCATCATTCTGGATATCATTCATCTTCGAAATCAAATCCTGATGAAGCTGAGGAGATTCTGTGCAACATCGCTCTCAAACTGAAGAATTCTCCGGCGATGAGCATCAATGCAGCTAAGCAACAAATGAGTTTCCTTGCATTTGTTCTGGAATCGTATGAAGGGCTTGTAGCTGGAAAAATTGGAAATTCCGAATTAACCAAAGAAGACTACGACCAGATTGATCCGGAAGAGATGGAACTCATTGACATTCGTTGGTGCTTAGCAAGTTGCATCCGAAGAGCTCAGAGATATATGGAAATTACTAGGAAACAATCTCTTGGAGGTGCATCAACAAAGCATGGATTCGACAAATCCAAAGTGACATGCTTCAAATGTAAGCAGAAAGGTCATTTCAAGAGACAATGCACTAATTCTGCAGTTGGTGGAAATGAACATCCGTTCAATGATGATTACTATCGAAAGGCAATCTACCATCGAAGCAGAGAAGAGCCCAAGATGATTGAAGATAAACCTAAATCGAGAGCTTGTTTTGTAATTCAAGATGATGAAGGTTTTGATTGGTCAGAGGTATGTCCAGAAGAAGATCGGTTGGAGAATGTTCGAAAAACAGCTCATGGAAAAGCTATAACAGAGGAAAGAAAGTTTGTTTTTGTTGCTGAAATTCGTGAAGAGAACAATGAAGATAAAGATAAAGTTGAAATGAAGGAGAAAACTAGAGAAGAGATCTTGAGTGAGAAAACTTATCGAGAAAGAAACATTGTGTTGAACAGAATGGATGAGATGCAGGAAGAATATGAGATTGCTGTCAGTAGCAAAAGATGGGATAAGAAGAGAGAATGTTACTTCAACAGAGAAGGAGAACCGGTTGTTCCAAAGAAAGACATAATTTTTGAGGATGTTCTTCTCATAATTCCTTTGAGAGCTGAATATTATAGAAATGTGATGAAAGATGACACATATGCTAAAAGGCATGAAAAAGAGATCAGATATGCTATGACATCATGTCTGAGAAAAAGGGATGAAGAGAGAATGAAGAAGAGTGTTGAAGAAATGGTGAACAATCTGAAGAAAGTTGCTGAAGAGGTTAAAGCAGAAGATGTTAAAGTTGAGGTTGTGAAGAAAATCAAAAGTGAAGAAGTTGTTGTGAATGAAGAGGTTAAGAAAGCTGTTATTGAAGAACAGCAGATTGGAGAAGAGGTGAAGAAAACATAAGAAGAAGTAAAGAATGAGAATGTGGAAGCTGGTAATGTTGGTGATGAAGTTGATGTTAAAGAAAAGCAAGATGATGCTAATCAAAAGCAAACTGAGGAAATTGCATCAAACACCAAAGTGCCAATCACTGAGGTACATTCTAATTCTGAAATCTTAAAAACGATTGATCAGTGCAAGAAATGCATGGAACCGTGCCGAGCTTGTATTGAAAAAGATGAGCAATTCAGAACAAGAAATTTTGAATTTACTAAAATTGAAAACATTTTTAAAGAAAAATGCAAAGAAATGCTAGAAAAAGAAAAAGTTTTGAAAGAAAATGATGATCAGGTCAGTACTTCCGTACAACAAAGAGACCAAATTATCTAACGAGGGCTAAGACAAATACCATTTTTGGTACGAATTATACATTTTGCACATTTTGAATGACTCTCTATGAGAGCTTCTTCATTTATGGGATTTGGCATTTTTGCTCTTTTAAGATATCCTGGGTGTGCCTAGGTCAGCATGTATCTGGATGCAGCAGAAGGACACCCCTGATATCCCCAGATGAAATAACAGTATAAAGACCAAAAACTTCAGATTTTGGCAATCTATCAACGCAAGATTTAAGGTCATTAAACCATACACCACTGATGTGTTCCCCACTCATACACAGTTCATTTAGGTTTATATCACATTGATAAGTTGATTATTTCATGCTTTTTGCCTACTGGTACATCATATGATGAAGCTACTATCACACTTAAGCAATTTAATCCAGTTTCAGTGTGGCAGTCTAACTTGCCAATGTACTATCATTTCTTCTTTTTCACACAGTGATAACTCATTTTTGATTTTCTATTTTTTATGTTTTTTTATTTTTTTAATGTTTTTGTATTTTTGATTTTTAAGAAAATAGTAAACTATTTACAAAATTCTTATGAAAAACTAGTTATTCAGGATTCCTCATCCCGTTGAGTTCGACTAAATGTTCAAAGCGAGCCCTGTCAAAAGCTTTAGTATAAAGATCTGCCAGGTTATCTAGTGTGTCGACTTAGAACTTTGAACTTCAATTTAAATCAATTAATATATATATATATATATATATATATATCAACAATCTCACATCCCCCGTCATGTGCCTAGAGCAGCCACTATCAACATAAGTTGATAATCCTCCTTAGCAGCTCCTGCACACACCAACTAAGAAATTAGTTAGATTGGGGGACCCAAGCCTTAATGGTCTTGGGTCGTCCAAATTCACCAACCACTTGAACATCCATCCAATATCCATTACTCCTAACTGGAGTCTTGGATCTTAGACCTGTTGATGGAATTTGATTTTGATTTCCACTAGGTCTATGGTCCTGAGGGTTCCTATATGTATTTGGACTATTTGACCTTTGAAAATTTTGATTTTGATACCATGAGTTTTGATTCCAAGAAGCTTGATTGTTATAATTTCTAAAGCCATTGTTATAAATAGTTCGACCACCATTATTTTGGTATCGATTTTGATATTGACCTTGACTTCTGAAATTATTAGCATTATAATAGTTCATTCTTTGTGAACTGCTTCTAGGTCTATCATATCTACCTGGTGGAGATTTAGGCTGAAATCTTTGTTGATTTCTTTGAAAATGTGGAACTTGTGGAGTTCCTGTTCCAGCCTTATCTACACCAACACCAACAGCAACATTCTCTAGTTGCTTAGGAGCAGATTTCTTTGGAGAATTTGAGCCTTTCTCCTCACTATCACCTTTCTTCTCTGGTGATTTCCCTCTCTGTTTTTCACTAAGTTGTGCTTCACTCTTTTTGTTAGGACAGCAGCTAGCTACATGTCCCTTTGTATAACACTTGAAGCACGATATCCTTTTCAAAGACTTCTTAGCTGGAGTCTCTGAGGTAGATCCCTTATCAGATGGTGATGATCCCTTGGATGAACCTTGTTTAGTTTGCTTGGGTTCAGATTTTTCTTTGTTTTTATTTTTAGCAAACTCTACATTTGATTCATTTTCAATAACAGTTGTTTCATTTTTCATATCACTACCTTGAACAAAATTAATCTTTTTAACAAAAGCTTGATTTTTATTCTTAGGCGGTGAATTTTTCCTTTTCAAAGGTTCCCTGTTATTGTTCTTCTTAGCATCATCACTCTCAGATCCATCACCTTGACTTGATGTGGATGCGAAACTACTTGTTGCAGATGCCATAAAGTCTGCTAGCTCATCTTCAGTAGGCAGGAATGAATAGTCATGACTAAGAGGAGGTGGAACTTCATTAAAGCCCTGGAAGCCCACACTGGTCTTGTCATTACTCTTCTTTAACACACCCATCATGTGTTTCATTACAAAAGACGAATCTCTGAATTGACTCAATTTCTTTTCAAGTTCAACAATTTTGAGTTGTGCATCTGACAACTCTTTGCATTTTTTAGAAATCTCTTTTGTTTTCTCAGCCATCATGTCATGAGCTAAGTCTATGACTTGAAGTTTTTCATTTAGTTTGCAAGTTAAAGTTTCAATTTCAGCTTCATAACCTTTTATCTTCTTCAAGTATGACGATTCATTTCTTTTAGCAAAAAAGTTTGATTCTTTAATGTTAGACATCTCACTTACCAAACTTTGGTTTTGTGTTGACAACCTGTCAACCTCACCCTGTAGTTCACGACATCTCAAACATACAGAATTAGATTGTACCTCTTTCTCATGAACTTCTGAGGTTTCATCAGCAACAACCTGTTCAGCTTCACTCTCTTTCTCTACTTCAGCATCCACTTTTGCTTCAGCATTTTTCACTTCAGATTCAGCATCACTCACAGTAGTTTCAGCCTCATCAACTGGCACAATCTCTGCCATGAATGCCTGATTGGCACTCTCATTTCCCTGATATCGCTTTTGTAATGCATCCCATATATCCTTTGAATTAGTGTACTTTTTGAAGGTATGCTTGATGCTATCAGGTACGGATATCTTTATCGCAGCCAAGGCTCTCTTTTCAGCCGCATACATCTTTTTATCATCCTCTTGCATGTTCACATAGTCTGTTCTACGTGGTCTGCCCTCATAATCGTGTGTCACCCATCTTCAATACAGATCCACATGCGTGCATCTTGATATTTAATGAAGGATTGGAAGCTGTCCTTCCATGTAAGATAATTATCCACCTTCATCATCTTAGGAGCATTCAAATTTGTCATGTTCGACATTTTAACGCAACTGACTGGTAAAACCGTACAAAATATCTCCGAAAACAGTGGTTACCAAATTACATCGTTAGAATCGTCTCGAAAAGACGAATCTAATGATATCTAATGTCGAAAACCGAAATCGTGATTTTCCAGAGTCAAGTGTTTTCGCACGACGATTCCATTCTTGGGTGGTTGGTTTGGCACTTGTTCCTGCAACTCGAATCCTAGCCCGGTATATCCCATTTTAATTTTACACCATTGTTAACCTTACGCCTTTTTTACTCTCTGATCGAGGTTCTCGGCAATGAAAAATCTTCGTAAACTAAATCACACGTGTATATGTTGACATTTAAGAGATATTCAATCAAGAAAATCAAGGGCAATGGTGATATATATGCGGATTGGTCACAAAAAAAACACTCAACAAATGGCTACAATTTAAGGAATGTGTTTAGTGACAGCATCAGATTCCTAATTGATGGATAAAGGTCTGGTGGCAAGAAAAGCTGCTTCTAGGAGGTTATCAAGTGTTTTCGCTCGACGATTCCATTCTTGGGTGGTTGGTTTGGCACTTGTTTCTGCAACTCGAATCCTAGAAAGGTATATCCCATTTTAATTTTACACCATTGTTAACCTTACGCCTTTTTTACTCTCTGATCGAGGTTCTCGGCAATGAAAACTCTTCGTAAACTAAATCACACGTGTATATGTTGACGTTTAAGAGATATACAATCAAGAAAATCAAGGGCAATGGTGATATATATGCGGATTAGACACCAAAAAAAAACACTCAACAAATTGCTAAAATTTAAGGAATGTGTTTAGTGACAGCATCAGATTATCCCTAACTGATGGAGAAAGGCCTGGTGGCAAGAAAAGCTGCTTCTAGGAGGTTGTCAAGTGTTTTCGCTCGATGATTCCATTCTTGGGAGGTTGGTTTGGCACTTGTTCCTGCAACTCAAATCCTAGCCCGGTATATCCCATTTTAATTTTACACCATTGTTAACCTTACACCTTTTTTACTCTCTGATCAAGGTTCTCGGCAATGAAAAATCTTCGTAAACTAAATCACACGTGTATATGTTGACATTTAAAAGATATACATTCAAGAAAATCAAGGAAAATGGTGATATATATGCGGATTAGACACCCAAAAAAAACACTCTACACGAATCAGTATGAGATAAGGGAATGTCTCTTTTATAAAAAGGGAGGAGGGACAGCACCAGATTCCTAATTGATGGAGAAAAGTCTGGTGGCAAGAAAAGCTACTTCTAGGAGGATGTCACGTGTTTTCGCTCGACAATTCCATTCTTGGGTGGTTGGTTTGGCACTTGTTCCTGCAACTCGAATCCTAGCCCGGTATATCCCATTTTAATTTTACACCATTGTTAACCTTACGCCTTTTTTACTCTCTGATCGAGGTTCTCGGCAATGAAAAATCTTCGTAAACTAAATCACACATGTATATATTGACATTTAAGAGATATACAATCAAGAAAATCAAGAGCAATGGTGATATATATGCGGATTAGACACCAAAAAAAAACACTCAACAAATGGCTACATTTTAAGGAATGTGTTTAGTGACAGCATCAGATTCCTAATTGATGGAGAAAGGTCTGGTGGCAAGAAAAGCTGCTTCTAGGAGGTTGTCAAGTGTTTTCGCTCGACGATTCCATTCTTGGGTGGTTGCTTTGGCACTTGTTCCTGCAACTCGAATCTTAGCCCGGTATATCCCATTTTAACTTTACACCATTGTTAACCTTGCGCCTTTTTTACTCTCTGATCGAGGTTCTCGGCAATGAAAAATCTTCGTAAACTAAATCACACGTGTATATGTTGACATTTAAGATATATACAATCAAGAAAATCAAGGGCAATGGTGATATATATGTGGATTAGACACCAAAAAAAACACTCAACAAACGGCTACAATTTAAGGAATGTGTTTAGTGACAGCATCAGATTCCTAATTGATGGAGAAAGGCCTGGTGGCAAGAAAAGCTGCTTCTAGGAGGTTGTCAAGTGTTTTCGCTCGACGATTCCATTCTTGGGTGGTTGGTTTGGCACTTGTTCCTGCAACTCGAATCCTAGCCCGGTATATCCCATTTTAATTTTACACCATTGGTATCCTTACACCTTTTTTACTCTCTGATCGAGGTTCTCGGCAATGAAAAATCTTCGTAAACTAAATCACACGTGTATATGTTGACATTTAAGAGATATTCAATCTAGAAAATCAAGGGCAATGGTGATATATATGCGGATTAGACACCAAAAAAAACACTCAACAAATGGCTACAATTTAAGGAATGTGTTTAGTGACAGCATCGGATTCCTAATTGATGGAGAAAGGTCTGGTGGCAAGAAAAGCTGCTTCTAGGAGGTTGTCATGTGTTTTCGCTCGACTATTCCATTCTTGGGTGGTTGGTTTGGCACTTGTTCCTACAACTCGAATCCTAGCCCGGTATATCCCATTTTAACTTTACACCATTGTTAACCTTACGCCTTTTTTCCTCTCTGATCGAGGTTCTCGGCAATGATAAATCTTCGTAAACTAAATCACACTTGTATATGTTGACATTTAAGAGATATTCAATCAAGAAAATCAAGGGCAATGGTGATATATATGCGGATTAGACACCCAAAAAAACACTCAACAAATGGTTACAATTTAAGGAATGTGTTTAGTGACAGCATCAGATTCCTAATTGATGGAGAAAGGTCTGGTGGCAAGAAAAGCTGCTTCCAGGAGGTTGTCAAGTGTTTTCGCTCGACGATTCCATTCTTGGGTGGTTGGTTTGGCACTTGTTCCTGCAACTCGAATCCTAGCCCGATATATCCCATTTTAATTTTACACCATTGTTAACCTTACGCCTTTTTTACTCTCTGATCGAGGTTCTCGGCAATGAAAAATCTTCGTAAACTAAATCACACGTGTATATGTTGACATTTAAGAGATATTCAATCAAGAAAATCAAGGGCAATGGTGATATATATGCGGATTAGTCACCAAAAAAAACACTCAACAAATGGCTACAATTTAAGGAATGTGTTTAGTGACAGCATCAGATTCCTAATTGATGGAGAAAGGTCTGGTGGCAAGAAAAGCTGCTTCTAGGAGGTTATCAAGTGTTTTCGCTCGACGATTCCATTCTTGGGTGGTTGGTTTGGCACTTGTTTCTGCAACTCGAATCCTAGAAAGGTATATCCCATTTTAATTTTACACCATTGTTAACCTTACGCCTTTTTTACTCTCTGATCGAGGTTCTCGGCAATGAAAACTCTTCGTAAACTAAATCACACGTGTATATGTTGACGTTTAAGAGATATACAATCAAGAAAATCAAGGGCAATGGTGATATATATGCGGATTAGACACCAAAAAAAAACACTCAACAAATTGCTAAAATTTAAGGAATGTGTTTAGTGACAGCATCAGATTATTCCTAACTGATGGAGAAAGGCCTGGTGGCAAGAAAAGCTGCTTCTAGGAGGTTGTCAAGTGTTTTCGCTCGATGATTCCATTCTTGGGAGGTTGGTTTGGCACTTGTTCCTGCAACTCAAATCCTAGCCCGGTATATCCCATTTTAATTTTACACCATTGTTAACCTTACACCTTTTTTACTCTCTGATCAAGGTTCTCGGCAATGAAAAATCTTCGTAAACTAAATCACACGTGTATATGTTGACATTTAAAAGATATACATTCAAGAAAATCAAGGACAATGGTGATATATATGCGGATTAGACACCCAAAAAAAACACTCTACACGAATCAGTATGAGATAAGGGAATGTCTCTTTTATAAAAAGGGAGGAGGGACAGCACCAGATTCCTAATTGATGGAGAAAAGTCTGGTGGCAAGAAAAGCTACTTCTAGGAGGTTGTCACGTGTTTTCGCTCGACAATTCCATTCTTGGGTGGTTGGTTTGGCACTTGTTCCTGCAACTCGAATCCTAGCCCGGTATATCCCATTTTAATTTTACACCATTGTTAACCTTACGCCTTTTTTACTCTCTGATCGAGGTTCTCGGCAATGAAAAATCTTCGTAAACTAAATCACACATGTATATATTGACATTTAAGAGATATACAATCAAGAAAATCAAGAGCAATGGTGATATATATGCGGATTAGACACCAAAAAAAAACACTCAACAAATGGCTACATTTTAAGGAATGTGTTTAGTGACAGCATCAGATTCCTAATTGATGGAGAAAGGTCTGGTGGTAAGAAAAGCTGCTTCTAGGAGGTTGTCAAGTGTTTTCGCTCGACGATTCCATTCTTGGGTGGTTGCTTTGGCACTTGTTCCTGCAACTCGGATCCTAGCCCGGTATATCCCATTTTAACTTTACACCATTGTTAACCTTGCGCCTTTTTTACTCTTTGATCGAGGTTCTCGGCAATGAAAAATCTTCGTAAACTAAATCACACGTGTATATGTTGACATTTAAGATATATACAATCAAGAAAATCAAGGGCAATGGTGATATATATGTGGATTAGACACCAAAAAAAACACTCAACAAATGGCTACAATTTAAGGAATGTGTTTAGTGACAGCATCAGATTCCTAATTGATGGAGAAAGGTCTGGTGGCAAGAAAAGCTTCTTCTAGGAGGTTGTCAAGTGTTTTCGCTTGACGATTCCATTCTTGGGTGGTTGGTTTGGCACTTGTTCCTACAACTCGAATCCTAGCCCGGTATATCCCATTTTAATTTTACACCATTGTTAACCTTACGCCTTTTTTACTCTCTGATCGAGGTTCTCGGCAATGAAAAATCTTCGTAAACTAAATCACACGTGTATATGTTGACATTTAAGAGATATTCAATCAAGAAAATCAAGGGCAATGGTGATATATATGCGGATTAGACACCAACAAAAAACACTCAACAAATGGCTACAATTTAAGGAATGTGTTTAGTGACAGCATCAGATTCCTAATTGATGGAGAAAGGTCTGGTGGCAAGAAAAGCTGCTTCTAGGAGGTTGTCAAGTGTTTTCGCTCGACGATTCCATTCTTGGGTGGTTGGTTTGGCACTTGTTCCTGCAACTCGAATCCTAGCCCGGTATATCCCATTTTAATTTTACACCATTGTTAACCTTATGCCTTTTTTACTCTCTGATCGAGGTTCTCGGCAATGAAAAATCTTCGTAAACTAAATCACACGTGTATATGTTGACATTTTAGAGATATTCAATCAAGAAAATCAAGGGCAATGGTGATATATATGCGGATTAGACACCAAAAAAACACTCAACAAATGGCTACAATTTAAGGAATGTGTTTAGTGACAGCATCAAATTCCTAATTGATGGAGAAAGGTCTGGTGGCAAGAAAAGCTGCTTCTAAGAGGTTGTCAAGTGTTTTCGCTCGACGATTCCATTCTTGGGTGGTTGGTTTGGCACTTGTTCCTACAACTCGAATCCTAGCCCGGTATATCCCATTTTAACTTTACACCATTGTTAAACTTACGCCTTTTTTACTCTCTGATCGAGGTTCTCCGCAATGAAAAATCTTCGTAAACTAAATCACACGTTTATATGTTGACATTTAAGAGATAATCAATCAAGAAAATCAAGGGCAATGGTGATATATATGCGGATTAGACACACACAAAAAAAAAACACTCAACAAATGGCTACAATTTAAGGAATGTGTTTAGTGACAGCATCAGATTCCTAATTGATGGAGAAATGTCTGGTGGCAAGAAAAGCTGCTTCTAGGAGGTTGTCAAGTGTTTTCGCTCGACGATTCCATTCTTGGGTGGTTGGTTTGGCACTTGTTCCTACAACTCAAATCCTAGCCCGGTATATCCCATTTTAATTTTACACAATTGTTAACCTTACGCCTTTTTTAGTCTCTAATCGAGGTTCTCGGCAGTGAAAAATCTTCCTAAACTAAGTCACACGTGTATATGTTGACATTTAAGAGATATTCAATCAAGAAAATCAAGGGCAATGGTGATATATATGCGGATTAGACACAAAAAAAAAAAACACACAACAAATGGCTACAATTTAAGGAATGTGTTTAGTGACAGCATCAGATTCCTAATTGATGGAAAAAGGTCTGGTGGCAAGAAAAGCTGCTTCTAGGAGGTTGTCAAGTGTTTTCGCTCGACGATTCCATTCTTGGGTGGTTGGTTTGGCACTTGTTCCTACAACTCAAATCCTAGCCCGGTATATCCCATTTTAATTTTACACCATTGTTAACCTTACGCCTTTTTTACTCTCTGATCGAGGTTCTCGGCAGTGAAAAATCTTCGTAAACTAAATCACACGTGTATATGTTGACATTTAAGAGATTTTCAATCAAGAAAATCAAAGCCAATGGTGATATATATGTGGATTAGACACAAAAAAACACACACTCAACAAATGGCTACAATTTAAGGAATGTGTTTAGTGGCAGCATCAGATTCCTAATTGATGGAGAAAGGTCTGGTGGCAAGAAAAGCTGCTTCTAGGAGGTTGTCAAGTGTTTTCGCTCGACAATTCCATTCTTGGGTGCTTGGTTTGGCACTTGTTCCTACAACTCAAATCCTAGCCCGGTATATCCCTTTTACACCATTGTTAACCTTACGCCTTTTTTACTCTCTGATCGAGGTTCTCGCCAATGAAAAATCTTCGTAAACTAAATCACACGTGTATATGTTACCATTTAAGAGATATACAATCAAGAAAATCAAGGGCAATTGTGATATATATGCAGATTAGACACCAAAAAAAAAAAACACTCAACAAATGGATACAATATAAGGAATGTGTTTAGTGACAGCATCAGATTCCTAATTGATGGAGAAAGGTCTGGTGGCAAGAAAAGCTGCTTCTAGGAGGTTATCAAGTGTTTTCGCTTGACGATTCCATTCTTGGGTGGTTGGTTTGGCACTTGTTCCTACAACTCAAATCCTAGCCCGGTATATCCCATTTTAATTTTACACCATTGTTAACCTTACGCCTTTTTTACTCTCTGATCGAGGTTCTCAGCAATGAAAAATCTTCGTAAACTAAATCACACGTGTATATGTTGACATTTAAGAGATATACAATCAAGAAAATCAAGGGCAATGGTGATATATATGCGGATTAGACACCAAAAAAAAACACTCAACAAATGGCTACAATTTAAGGAATGTGTTTAGTGACAGCATCAGATTCCTAATTGATGGAGAAAGGTCTGGTGGCAAGAAAAGCTGCTTCTAGGAGGTTGTCAAGTGTTTTCGCTGGACGATTCCATTCTTGGGTGGTTGGTTTGGTACTTGTTCCTACAACTCGAATCCTAGCCCGGTATATCCCATTTTAATTTTACACCATTGTTAACCTTACGCCTTTTTTACTATCTGATCGAGGTTCTCGGCAATGAAAAATCTTCCTAAACTAAATCACACGTGTATATGTTGACATTTAAGAGATATACAATCAAGAAAATCAAGGGCAATGGTGATATATATATGCAGATTAGACACCAAAAAAAACACTCAACAAATGGATACAATATAAGAAATGTGTTTATTGACAGCATCAGATTCCTAATTGATGGAGAAAGGTCTGGTGGCAAGAAAAGCTGCTTCTAGGAGGTTGTCAAGTGTTTTCGCTCGACGATTCCATTCTTGGGTGGTTGGTTTGGCACTTGTTCCTACAACTCAAATCCTAGCCCGGTATATCCCATTTTAATTTTTCACCATTGTTAACCTTACGCCTTTTTTACTCTCTGATCGAGGTTCTCGGCAATGAAAAATCTTCGTAAACTAAATCACACGTGTATATGTTGACATTTAAGAGATATACAATCAAGAAAATCAAGGGCAATGGTGATATATATGCGGATTAGACACCAAAAAAAAACACTCAACAAATGGCTAGAATTTAAGGAATGTGTTTAGCGACAGCATCAGATTCCTAATTGATGGAGAAAGGTCTGGTGGCAAGAAAAGCTGCTTCTAGGAGGTTGTCAAGTGTTTTCGCTGGACGATTCCATTCTTGGGTGGTTGGTTTGGCACTTGTTCCTACAACTCGAATCCTAGCCCGGTATATCCCATTTTAATTATACACCATTGTTAACCTTACGCCTTTTTTACTCTCTGATCGAGGTTCTCGGCAATGAAAAATCTTCCTAAACTAAATCACACGTGTATATGTTGACATTTAAGAGATATACAATCAAGAAAATCAAGGGCAATGGTGATATATATGCAGATTAGACACCAAAAAAAATCACTCAACAAATGGATACAATATAAGAAATGTGTTTAGTGACAGCATCAGATTCCTAATTGATGGAGAAAGGTCTGGTGGCAAGAAAAGCTGCTTCTAGGAGGTTGTCAAGTGTTTTCGCTCGACGATTCCATTCTTGGGTGGTTGGTTTGGCACTTGTTGCTACAACTCAAATCCTAGCCCGGTATATCCCATTTTAATTTTTCACCATTGTTAACCTTACGCCTTTTTTACTCTCTGATCGAGGTTCTCGGCAATGAAAAATCTTCGTAAACTAAATCACACGTGTATATGTTGACATTTAAGAGATATACAATCAAGAAAATCAAGGGCAATGGTGATATATATGCGGATTAGACACCAAAAAAAACACTCAACAAATGGCTACAATTTAAGGAATGTGTTTAGTGACAGCATCAAATTCCTAATTGATGGAGAAATGTCTGGTGGCAAGAAAAGCTGCTTCTAGGAGGTTGGCAAGTGTTTTCGCTCGACGATTCCATTCTTGGGTGGTTGGTTTGGCACTTGTTCCTGCAACTCGAATCCTAGCCCAGTATATCCCATTTTAATTTTGCACCATTGTTAACCTTACGCCTTTTTTACTCTCTGATCGAGGTTCTCGGCAATGAAAAATCTTTGTAAACTAAATCACACGTGTATATGTTGACATTTAAGAGATATTCAATCAAAAAAATCAAGGGCAATGGTGATATATATGCGGATTAGACACCAAAAAAAAACACTCAACAAATTGCTACAATTTAAGGAATGTGTTTAGTGACAGCATCAGATTCCTAATTGATGGAGAAAGGTCTGGTGGCAAGAAAAGCTGCTTCTAGGAGGTTGTCAAGTGTTTTCGCTCGACGATTCCATTCTTGGGTGGTTGGTTTGGCACTTGTTCCTACAACTCGAATCCTAGCCCGGTATATCCCATTTTAATTTTACACCATTGTTAACCTTACGCCTTTTTTAATCTCTGATCGAGGTTCTCGGCAATGAAAAATCTTCGTAAACTAAATCACACGTGTATATGTTGACATTTAAGAGATATTCAATCAAGAAAATGAAGGGCAATGGTGATATATATGCGGATTAGACACACAAAAAAAACACTCAACAAATGGCTACAATTTAAGGAATGTGTTTAGTGACAGCATCAGATTCCTAATTGATGGAGAAAGGTCTGGTGGCAAGAAAAGCTGCTTCTAGGAGGTTGTCAAGTTTTTTCGCTCGACGATTCCATTCTTGGGTGGTTGGTTTGGCACTTGTTCCTACAACTCAAATCCTAGCCCGGTATATCCCATTTTAATTTTACACCATTGTTAACCTTACGCGTTTTTTACTCTCTGATCGAGGTTCTCGGCAATGAAAAATCTTCGTAAACTAAATCACACGTGTATATGTTGACATTTAAGAGATATACAATCAAGAAAATCAAGGGCAATGGTGATATATATGCAGATTAGACACCAAAAAAAAACACTCAACAAATGGATACAATTTAAAGAATGTGTTTAGTGACCACATCAGATTCCTAATTGATGGAGAAAGGTCTGGTGGCAAGAAAAGCCGCTTTTAGGAGGTTGTCAAGTGTTTTTGCTCGACGATTCCATTCTTGCGTGGTTGGTTTGGCACTTGTTCCTGCAACTCGAATCCTAGCCCGGTATATCCCATTTTAACTTTACACCATTGTTAACCTTACGCCTTTTTTACTCTCTGATCGAGGTTCTCGGCAATGAAAAATCTTCGTAAACTAAATCACACGTGTATATGTTGACATGTAAGATATATACAATCAAGAAAATCAAGGGCAATGGTGATATATATGGGGATTAGACACCAAAAAAAAAAACACTCAACAAATGGCTACAATTTAAAGAATGTGTTTAGTGACAGCATCAGATTCCTAATTGATGGAGAAAGGTCTGGTGGCAAGAAAAGCTGCTTCTAGGAGCTTGTCAAGTGTTTTCGCTCGACGATTCCATTCTTGGGTGGTTGGTTTGGCACTTGTTCCTGCAACTCGAATCCTTGCCCGGTATATCCCTTTTTAACTTTACACCATTGTTAACCTTACGCCTTTTTTACTCTCTGATCGAGGTTCTCGGCAATGAAAAATCTTCGTAAACTAAATCACACGTGTATATGTTGACATTTAAGAGATATACAATCAAGAAAATCAAGGGCATTGGTGATATGTATGCGGATTAGACACCAAAAAAAACACTCAACAAATGGCTACAATTTAAGGAATGTGTTTAGTGACAGCATCAGATTTCTAATTGATGGAGAAAGGTCTGGTGGCAAGAAAAGCTGCTTCTAGGAGATTGTCAAGTGTTTTCGCTCGACGATTCCATTCTTGGGTGGTTGGTTTGGCACTTGTTCCTATAACTCTAATCCTAGCCCGGTATATCCCATTTTTATTTTACACCATTGTTAACCTTACGCCTTTTTTACTCTCTGATCGAGGTTCTCGGCAATGAAAAATCTTCGTAAACTAAATCACATATGTATATGTGGACATTTAAGAGATATTCAATCAAGAAAATCAAGGGCAATGGTGATATCTATGCGGATTAGACACCAAAAAAAAACACTCAACAAATGGCTACAATTTAAGGAATGTGTTTAGTGACAGCATCAGATACCGAATTGATGGAGAAAGGTCTGGTGGCAAGAAAAGTTGCTTCTAGGAGCTTGTCAAGTGTTTTCGCTCGACGATTCCATTCTTGGGTGGTTGGTTTGGCACTTGTTCCTGCAACTCGAATCCTAGCCCGGTATATCCCTTTTTAACTTTACACCATTGTTAACCTTACGCCTTTTTTACTCTCTGATCGAGTTTCTCGGCAATGAAAAATCTTCGTAAACTAAATCACACGTGTATATGTTGACATTTAAGAGATATACAATCAAGAAAATCAAGGGCAATGGTGATATATATGCGGATTAGACACCAAAAAAAAAACACTCAACAAATGGCTACAATTTAAGGAATGTGTTTAGTGACAGCATCAGATTTCTAATTGATGGAGAAAGGTCTGGTGGCAAGAAAAGCTGCTTCTAGGAGATTGTCAAGTGTTTTCGCTCGACGATTCCATTTTTGGGTGGTTGGTTTGGCACTTGTTCCTATAACTCTAATCCTAGCCCGGTATATCCCATTTTAATTTTACACCATTGTTAACCTTACCCCTTTTTTACTCTCTGATCGAGGTTTTCGGCAATGAAAAATCTTCGTATACTAAATCACATGTGTATATGTTGACATTTAAGAGATATTCAATCAAGAAAATCAAGGGCAACGGTGATATATACGCGGATTAGACACCAAAAAAAACACTCAACAAATGGCTACAATTTAAGGAATGTGTTTAGTGACAGCATCAGATTCCTAATTGATGGAGAAAGGTCTGGTGGCAAGAAAAGCTGCTTCTAGGAGGTTGTCAAGTGTTTTCGTTCGACGATTCCATTCTTGGGTGGTTGGTTTGGCACTTGTTCCTGCAACTTGAATCCTAGCCCGGTATATCCCATTTTAATTTTGCACCATTGTTAACCTTACGCCTTTTTTACTCTCTGATCGAGGTTCTCGGCAATGAAAAATCTTCGTAAACTAAATGACACGTGTATATGTTGACATTTAAGAGATATTCAATCAAGAAAATCAAGGGCAATGGTGATATATATGCGGATTAGGAACCAAAAAAAAAACACTCAACAAATGGCTACAATTTAAGGAATGTGTTTAGTGACAGCATCAGATTCCTAATTGATGGAGAAAGGTCTGGTGGCAAGAAAAGCTGCTTCTAGGAGGTTGTCAAGTGTTTACGCTCGACGATTCCATTCTTGGGTGGTTGGTTTGGCACTTGTTCCTACAACTCAAATCCTAGCCCGGTATATCCCATTTTAATTTTACACCATTGTTAACCTTACGCCTTTTTTAACCTCTGATCGAGGTTCTCGGCAATGAAAAATCTTCGTAAACTAAATCACACGTGTATATGTTGACATTTAAGAGATATACAATCAAGGAAAATCAAGGGCAATGGTGATATATATGCAGATTAGACACCAAAAAAAAACACTCAACAAATGGATACAATTTAAGGAATGTGTTTAGTGACAACATCAGATTCCTAATTGATGGAGAAAGGTCTGGTGGCAAGAAAAGCCGCTTTTAGGAGGTTGTCAAGTGTTTTCGCTCGACGATTCCATTCTTGCGTGGATGGTTTGGCACTTGTTCCTGCAACTCGAATCCTAGCCCGGTATATCCCATTTTAACTTTACACTATTGTTAACCTTACGCCTTTTTTACTCTCTGATCGAGGTTCTCGGCAATGAAAAATCTTCGTAAACTAAATCACACGTGTATATGTTGACATTTAAGATATATACAATCAAGAAAATCAAGGGCAATGGTGATATATATGCGGATTAGACACAAAAAAAAAACACTCAACAAATGGCTACAATTTAAGGAATGTGTTTAGTGACAGCATCAGATTCCTAGTTGATGGAGAAAGGTCTGGTGGCAAGAAAAGCTGCTTTTAGGAGGTTGTCAAGTGTTTTCGCTCGACGATTCCATTCTTGGGTGGTTGGTTTGGCACTTGTTCCCACAACTCAAATCCTAGCCCGGTATATCCCATTTTAATTTTACACCATTGTTAACCTTACGCCGTTTTTAACCTCTGATCGAGGTTCTCGGCAATGAAAAATCTTCGTAAACTAAATCACACGTGTATATGTTGACATTTAAGAGATATACAATCAAGAAAATCAAGGGCAATGGTGATATATATGCAGATTAGACACCAAAAAAAACACTCAACAAATTGATACAATTTAAGGAATGTGTTTAGTGACAACATCAGATTCCTAATTGATGGAGAAAGGTCTGGTGGCAAGAAAAGCCGCTTTTAGGAGGTTGTCAAGTGTTTTCGCTCGACGATTCCATTCTTGCGTGGATGGTTTGGCACTTTTTCCTGCAACTCGAATCCTAGCCCGGTATATCCCATTTTAACTTTACACCATTGTTAACCTTACGCCTTTTTTACTCTCTGATCGAGGTTCTCGGCAATGAAAAATCTTCGTAAACTAAATCACACGTGTATATGTTGACATTTAAGATATATACAATCAAGAAAATCATGGGCAATGGTGATATATATGCGGATTAGACACCAAAAAAAACACTCAACAAATGGCTACAATTTAAGGAATGTGTTTAGTGACAGCATCAGATTCCTAATTGATGGAGAAAGGTCTGGTGGCAAGAAAAGCTGCTTTTAGGAGGTTGTCAAGTGTTTTCACTCGACGATTCCATTCTTGGGTGGTTGGTTTGGCACTTGTTCCTACAACTCAAATCCTAGCCCGGTATATCCCATTTTAATTTTACACCATTGTTAACCTTACGCCTTTTTTACTCTCTGATCGAGGTTCTCGGCAATGAAAAATGTTCGTAAACTAAATCACACGTGTATATGTTGACATTTAAGAGATATACAATCAAGAAAATCAAGGGCAATGGTGATATATATGCGGATTAGACACCAAAAAAAAACACTCAACAAATGGCTACAATTTAAGGAATGTGTTTAGTGACAGCATCAGATTCCTAATTGATGGAGAAAGGTCTGGTGGCAAGAAAAGCTGCTTCTAGGAGGTTGTCAAGTGTTTTCGCTCGACTATTCCATTCTTGGGTGGTTGGTTTGGCACTTGTTCCTGCAACTTGAATCCTAGCCCGGTATATCCCTTTTTAACTTTACACCATTGTTAACCTTACGCCTTTTTTACTCTCTGATCGAGGTTCTCGGCAATGAAAAATCTTCGTAAACTAAATCACACGTGTATATGTTGACATTTAAGAGATATACAATCAAGAAAATCAAGGGCAATGGTAATATATATGTGGATTAGACACAAAAAAAAAAAACACTCAACAAATGGCTACAATTTAAGGAATGTGTTTAGTGACAGCATCAGATTCCTAATTGATGGAGAAAGTGCTGGTGGCAAGAAAAGCTGCTTCTAGGAGGTTGTCAAGTGTTTTCGCTCGACGATTCCATTCTTGGGTGGTTAGTTTGGCACTTGTTCCTGCAACTCGAATCCTAGCCCGGTATATCCCAATTTAATTTTGCACCATTGTTAACCTTACGCCTTTTTTACTCTCTGATCGAGGTTCTCGGCAATGAAAAATCTTCGTAAACTAAATCACACGTGTATATGTTGACATTTAAGAGATATTCAATCAAGAAAATCAAGGGCAATGGTGATATATATGCGGATTAGACACCAAAAAAAAACACTCAACAAATGGCTACAATTTAAGGAATGTGTTTAGTGACAGCATCAGATTCCTAATTGATGGAGAAAGGTCTGGTGGCAAGAAAAGCTGCTTCTAGGTGGTTGTCAAGTGTTTTCGCTCGACGATTCCATTCTTGGGTGGTTGGTTTGGCACTTGTTCCTACAACTCGAATCCTAGCCCGGTATATGCCATTTTAATTTTACACCATTGTTAACCTTACACCTTTTTTACTCTCTGATCGAGGTTCTCCGCAATGAAAAATCTTCGTAAACTAAATCACACGTGTATATGTTGACATTTAAGAGATATTCAATCAAGAAAATCAAGGGCAATGGTCATATATATGCGGATTAGACACCAAAAAAAACACTCAACAAATGGATACAATTTAAGGAATGTGTTTAGTGACAGTATCAGATTCCTATTTGATGGAGAAAGGTCTGGTGGCAAGAAAAGCTGCTTCTAGGAGGTTGTCAAGTGTTTTCGCTCGACGATTCCATTCTTGGGTGGTTGGTTTGGCACTTGTTCCTACAACTCGAATCCTAGCCCGGTATATCCCATTTTAACTTTACACCATTGTTAACCTTACGCCTTTTTTACTCTCTGATCGAGGTTCTCCGCAATGAAAAATCTTCGTAAACTAAATCACTCGTGTATATGTTGACATTTAAGATATATACAATCAAGAAAATCAAGGGCAATGGTGATATATATGCGGATTAGACACCAAAAATAAACACTCAACAAATGGCTACAATTTAAGGAATGTGTTTAGTGACAGCATCAGATTTCTAATTGATGGAGAAAGGTCTGGTGGCAAGAAAAGCTGCTTCTAGGAGATTGTCAAGTGTTTTCGCTCGACGATTCCATTCTTGGGTGGTTGGTTTGGCACTTGTTCCTATAACTCGAATCCTAGCCCGGTATATCCCATTTTAATTTTACACCATTGTTAACCTTACGCCTTTTTTACTCTCTGATCGAGGTTCTCGGCAATGAAAAATCTTCGTAAACTAAATCACATGTGTATATGTTGACATTTAATAGATATTCAATCAAGAAAATCAAGGGCAATGGTGATATATATGCGGATTAGACACCAAAAAAAAAAAACACTCAACAAGTGGCTACAATTTAAGGAATGTGTTTAGTGACAGCATCAGATTCCTAATTGATGGAGAAAGTGCTGGTGGCAAGAAAAGCTGCTTCTAGGAGGTTGTCAAGTGTTTTCGCTCGACGATTCCATTCTTGGGTGGTTGGTTTGGCACTTGTTCCTGCAACTCGAATCTTAGCCCGGTATATCCCAATTTAATTTTGCACCATTGTTAACCTTACGCCTTTTTTACTCTCTGATCGAGGTTCTCGGCAATGAAAAATCTTCGTAAACTAAATCACACGTGTATATGTTGACATTTAAGAGATATTCAATCAAGAAAATCAAGGGCAATGGTGATATATATGCGGATTAGACACAAAAAAAAAAAACACTCAACAAATGGCTACAATTTAAGGAACGTGTTTAGTGACAGCATCAGATTCCTAATTGATGGAGAAAGGTCTGGTGGCAAGAAAAGCTGCTTCTAGGAGGTTGTCAAGTGTTTTCGCGCGACGATTCCATTCTTGGGTGGTTGGTTTGGCACTTGTTCCTACAACTCGAATCCTAGCCCGGTATATGCCATTTTAATTTTACACCATTGTTAACCTTACGCCTTTTTTACTCTCTGATCGAGGTTCTCCGCAATGAAAAATCTTCGTAAACTAAATAACACGTATATATGTTGACATTTAAGAGATATTCAATCAAGAAAATCAAGGGCAATGGTCATATATATGCGGATTAGACACCAAAAAAAACACTCAACAAATGGCTACAATTTAAGGAATGTGTTTAGTGACAGCATCAGATTCCTAATTGATGGAGAAAGGTCTGGTGGCAAGAAAAGCCGCTTTTAGGAGGTTGTCAAGTGTTTTCGCTCGACGATTCCATTCTTGCGTGGTTGGTTTGGCACTTGTTCCTGCAACTCGAATCCTAGCCCGGTATATCCCATTTTAACTTTACACCATTGTTAACCTTACGCCTTTTTTACTCTCTGATCGAGGTTCTCGGCAATGAAAAATCTTCGTAAACTAAATCACACGTGTATATGTTGACATTTAAGATATATACAATCAAGAAAATCAAGGGCAATGGTGATATATATGCGGATTAGACACCAAAAATAAACACTCAACAAATGGCTACAATTTAAGGAATGTGTTTAGTGACAGCATCAGATTCCTAATTGATGGAGAAAGGTCTGGTGGCAAGAAAAGCTGGTTTTAGGAGGTTGTCAAGTGTTTTCGCTCGACGATTCCATTCTTGGGTGGTTGGTTTGGCACTTGTTCCTACAACTCGAATCCTAGCCCGGTATATGCCATTTTAATTTTACACCATTGTTAACCTTACGCCTTTTTTACTCTCTGATCGAGGTTCTCCGCAATGAAAAATCTTCGTAAACTAAATAACACGTATATATGTTGACATTTAAGAGATATTCAATCAAGAAAATCAAGGGCAATGGTCTTATATATGCGGATTAGACACCAAAAAAAACACTCAACAAACGGCTACAATTTAAGGACTGTGTTTAGTGACAGCATCAGATTCCTAATTGATGGAGAAAGGTCTGGTGGCAAGAAAAGCTGCTTCTAGGAGGTTGTCAAGTGTTTTCGCTCGACGATTCCATTCTTGGGTGGTTGGTTTGGCACATGTTCCTACAACTCGAATCCTAGCCCGGTATATGGCATTTTAATTTTACACCATTGTTAACCTTACGCCTTTTTTACTCTCTGATCGAGGTTCTCCGCAATGAAAAATCTTCGTAAACTAAATAACACGTATATATGTTGACATTTAAGAAATATTCAATCAAGAAAATCAAGGGCAATGGTCATATATATGCGGATTAGACACCAAAAAAAACACTCAACAAATGGCTACAATTTAAGGAATGTGTTTAGTGACAGCATCAGATTCCTAATTGATGGAGAAAGGTCTGGTGGCAAGAAAAGCCGCTTTTAGGAGGTTGTCAAGTGTTTTCGCTCGACGATTCCATTCTTGCGTGGTTGGTTTGGCACTTGTTCCTGCAACTCGAATCCTAGCCCGGTATATCCCATTTTAACTTTACACCATTGTTAACCTTACGCCTTTTTTACTCTCTGATCGAGGTTCTCGGCAATGAAAAATCTTCGTAAACTAAATCACACGTGTATATGTTGACATTTAAGATATATACAATCAAGAAAATCAAGGGCAATGGTGATATATATGCGGATTAGACACCAAAAATAAACACTCAACAAATGGCTACAATTTAAGGAATGTGTTTAGTGACAGCATCAGATTCCTAATTGATGGAGAAAGGTCTGGTGGCAAGAAAAGCTGGTTTTAGGAGGTTGTCAAGTGTTTTCGCTCGACGATTCCATTCTTGGGTGGTTGGTTTGGCACTTGTTCCTACAACTCGAATCCTAGCCCGGTATATGCCATTTTAATTTTACACCATTGTTAACCTTACGCCTTTTATACTCTCTGATCGAGGTTCTCCGCAATGAAAAATCTTCGTAAACTAAATAACACGTATATATGTTGACATTTAAGAGATATTCAATCAAGAAAATCAAGGGCAATGGTCATATATATGCGGATTAGACACCAAAAAAAACACTCAACAAATGGCTACAATTTAAGGAATGTGTTTAGTGACAGCATCAGATTCCTAATTGATGGAGAAAGGTCTGGTGGCAAGAAAAGCTGCTTCTAGGAGGTTGTCAAGTGTTTTCGTTCGACGATTCCATTCTTGGGTGGTTGGTTTGGCACATGTTCCTACAACTCGAATCCTAGCCCGGTATATGCCATTTTAATTTTACACCATTGTTAACCTTACGCCTTTTTTACTATCTGATCGAGGTTCTCCGCAATGAAAAATCTTCGTAAACTAAATAACACGTATATATGTTGACAATTAAGAAATATTCAATCAAGAAAATCAAGGGCAATGGTCATATATATGCGGATTAGACACCAAAAAAAAACACTCAACAAATGGCTACAATTTAAGGAATGTGTTTAGTGACAGCATCAGATTCCTAATTGATGGAGAAAGGTCTGGTGGCAAGAAAAGCCGCTTTTAGGAGGTTGTCAAGTGTTTTCGCTCGACGATTCCATTCTTGCGTGGTTGGTTTGGCACTTGTTCCTGCGACTCGAATCCTAGCCCGGTATATCCCATTTTAACTTTACACCATTGTTAACCTTACGCCTTTTTTACTCTCTGATCGAGGTTCTCGGCAATGAAAAATCTTCGTAAACTAAATCACACGTGTATATGTTGACATTTAAGATATATACAATCAAGAAAATCAAGGGCAATGGTGATATATATGCGGATTAGACACCAAAAATAAACACTCAACAAATGGCTACAATTTAAGGAATGTGTTTAGTGACAGCATCAGATTCCAAATTGATGGAGAAAGGTCTGGTGGCAAGAAAAGCTGGTTTTAGGAGGTTGTCAAGTGTTTTCGCTCGACGATTCCATTCTTGGGTGGTTGGTTTGGCACTTGTTCCTACAACTCAAATCCTAGCCCGGTATATCCCATTTTAATTTTACACCATTGTTAACCTTATGCCTTTTTTACTCTCTGATCGAGGTTCTCGGCAATGAAAAATATTCGTAAACTAAATCACACGTCTATATGTTGACATTTAAGAGATATACAATCAAGAAAATCAAGGGCAATGGTGGTATATATGCAGATTAGACACCAAAAAAAACACTCAACAAATGGATACAATTTAAGGAATGTGTTTAGTGACAACATCAGATTTCTAATTGATGGAGATAGGTCTGGTGGCAAGAAAAACTGCTTTTAGGAGGTTGTCAAGTGTTTTCGCTCGACGATTCCATTCTTGCGTGGTTAGTTTTGCACTTGTTCCTGCAACTCAAATCCTAGCCCGGTATATCCCTTTTTAACTTTACACCATTGTTAACCTTACGCCTTTTTTACTCTCTGATCGAGGTTCTCGGCAATGAAAAATCTTCGTAAACTAAATCACACGTGTATATGTTGACATTTAAGAGATATACAATCAAGAAAATCAAGGGCAATGGTCATATATATGCGGATTAGACACCAAAAAAAACACTCAACAAATGGCTACAATTTAAGGAATGTGTTTAGTGACAGCATCAGATTTCTAATTGATGGAGAAAGGTCTGGAGGCAAGAAAAGCTACTTCTAGGAGATTGTCAAGTGTTTTCGCTCGACGATTCCATTCTTGGGTGGTTGGTTTGGCACTTGTTCCTATAACTCGAATCCTAGCCCGGTATATCCCATTTTAATTTTACATCATTGTTAACCTTACGCCTTTTTTACTCTCTGATCGAGGTTCTCGGCAATGAAAAATCTTCGTAAACTAAATCACATGTGTATATGTTGACATTTAAGAGATATTCAATCAAGAAAATCAAGGGCAATGGTGATATATATGCGGATTAGACACCAAAAAAAAAACACTCAACAAATGGCTACAATTTAAGGAATGTGTTTAGTGACAGCATCAGATTCCTAATTGATGGAGAAAGGTCTGGTGGCAAGAAAAGCTGCTTCTAGGAGGTTGTCAAGAGTTTTCGCTCGACGATTCCATTCTTGGGTGGTTGGTTTGGCACTTGTTCCTGCAACTCGAATCCTAACCCGGTATATCCCATTTTAATTTTACACCATTGTTATCCTTACACCTTTTTTACTCTCTTATCGAGGTCTCAGGAATGAAAAATCCTCGTAAACTAAATCACACATGTATATGTTGAAATTTAAGAGATATACAATCAAGAAAAGCAAGGGCAATGATGATATATATGCGGATTAGACACCAAAAAAAAAAAAAACATTCAACAAATGGCTACAATTTAAGGAATGTGTTTAGTGACAGAATCAGATTCCTAATTGATGGAGAAAGGTCTGGTGGCAAGAAACGCCGCTTCTAGGAGGTTGTCAAGTGTTTTCGCTCGACGATTCCATTCTTGGGTGGTTGGTTTAGCACTTGTTCCTGCAAGTCGAATACTAGCCCGGTATATCCCATTTTAATTTTACACCATTGTGAACCTTACGCCTTTTTTACTCTCTGATCGAGGTTCTCAGCAATGAAAAATCTTCGTACACTAAATCACACGTGTATATGTTGACATTTAAGAGATATACAATCAAGAAAATCAAGGGAAATGGTGATATATATGCGGATTAGAAACCAAAAAAAAAAAAAAAAACTCAACAAATGGCTACAATTTAAGGAATTTGTTTAGTGACAGCATCAGATTCCTAATTGATGGAGAAAGGTCTGGTGGCAAGAAAAGCTGCTTCTAGGAGGTTGTCAAGTGTTTTCGCTCGACGATTCCATTCTTCGGTGATTGGTTTGGCACTTGTTCCTGCAACTCGAATCCTAGCCCGGTATTTCCCATTTTAATTTTACACCATTGTGAACCTTACGCCTTTTTTACTCTATGATCGAGGTTCTCGGCAATGAAAATTCTTCGTAAAGTAAATCACACGTGTATATGTTAACATTTAAGAGATATACAATCAAGAAAATCAAGGACAATGGTGATATATATGCGGATTAGACACCAAAAAAAAACACTCAACAAATGGCTACAATTTAAGGAATGTGTTTAGTGACAGCATCAGATTCCTAATTGATCGAGAAAGGTCTGGTGGAAGAAAAGCTACTTCTCGGAGGTTGTCATGTGTTTTCGCTCGACGATTCCATTCTTGGGTGGTTGGTTTGGCACCTGTTCCTGCAACTCGAATCCTATCCCGGTATATCCCATTTTAATTTTACACCATTGTGAACGTTACGCCTTTTTTACTCTCTGATCGTGGTTCTCGGCAATGAGAAATCTTCGTAAACTAAATCACACGTGTATATGTTGACATTTAAGAGATATACAATCAAGAAAATCAAGGGCAATGGTGATATATATGCGGATTAGAAATCAAAAAAAAAAAAACACTCAACAAATGGCTACAATTTATGGAATGTGTTTAGTGAGAGCATCAGATTCCTAATTGACGGAGAAAGGTCTGGTGGCAAGAAAAGCTGCTTCTAGGAGGTTGTCAAGAGTTTTCGCTCGACGATTCCATTCTTGGGTGGTTGGTTTGGCACTTGTTCCTGCAACTCGAATCCTAACCCGGTATATCCCATTTTAATTTTACACCATTGTTATCCTTACACCTTTTTTACTCTCTGATCGAGGTTCTCCGCAATGAAAAAGCCTCGTAAACTAAATCACACATGTATATGTTGACAATTAAGAAATATTCAATCAAGAAAATCAAGGGCAATGGTCATATATATGCGGATTAGACACCAAAAAAAAACACTCAACAAATGGCTACAATTTAAGGAATGTGTTTAGTGACAGCATCAGATTCCTATTTGATGGAGAAAGGTCTGGTGGCAAGAAAAGCCGCTTTTAGGAGGTTGTCAAGTGTTTTCGCTCGACGATTCCATTCTTGCGTGGTTGGTTTGGCACTTGTTCCTGCGACTCGAATCCTAGCCCGGTATATCCCATTTTAACTTTACACCATTGTTAACCTTACGCCTTTTTTACTCTCTGATCGAGGTTCTCGGCAATGAAAAATCTTCGTAAACTAAATCACACGTGTATATGTTGACATTTAAGATATATACAATCAAGAAAATCAAGGGCAATGGTGATATATATGCGGATTAGACACCAAAAATAAACACTCAACAAATGGCTACAATTTAAGGAATGTGTTTAGTGACAGCATCAGATTCCTAATTGATGGAGAAAGGTCTGGTGGCAAGAAAAGCTGATTTTAGGAGGTTGTCAAGTGTTTTCGCTCGACGATTCCATTCTTGGGTGGTTGGTTTGGCACTTGTTCCTACAATTCAAATCCTAGCCCGGTATATCCCATTTTAATTTTACACCATTGTTAACCTTACGCCTTTTTTACTCTCTGATCGAGGTTCTCGGCAATGAAAAATCTTCGTAAACTAAATCACACGTGTATATGTTGACATTTAAGAGATATACAATCAAGAAAATCAAGGGCAATGGTGATATATATGCAGATTAGACACCAAAAAAAACACCCAACAAATGGATACAATTTAAGGAATGTGTTTAGTGACAACATCAGATTCCTAATTGATGGAGAAAGGTCTGGTGGCAAGAAAAGCCGCTTTTAGGAGGTTGTCAAGTGTTTTCGCTCGACGATTCCATTCTTGCGTGGTTGGTTTGGCACTTGTTCCTGCAACTCGAATCCTAGCCCGGTATATCCCATTTTAACTTTACACCATTGTTAACCTTACGCCTTTTTTACTCTCTGATCGAGGTTCTCGGCAATGAAAAATCTTCGTAAACTAAATCACACGTGTATATGTTGACATTTAAGATATATACAATCAAGAAAATCAAGGGCAATTGTGATATATATGCGGATTAGACACCAAAAATAAACACTCAACAAATGGCTACAATTTAAGGAATGTGTTTAGTGACAGCATCAGATTCCAAATTGATGGAGAAAGGTCTGGTGGCAAGAAAAGCTGGTTTTAGGAGGTTGTCAAGTGTTTTCGCTCGACGATTCCATTCTTGGGTGGTTGGTTTGGCACTTGTTCCTACAACTCAAATCCTAGCCCGGTATATCCCATTTTAATTTTACACCATTGTTAACCTTATGCCTTTTTTACTCTCTGATCGAGGTTCTCGGCAATGAAAAATATTCGTAAACTAAATCACACGTCTATATGTTGACATTTAAGAGATATACAATCAAGAAAATCAAGGGCAATGGTGATATATATGCAGATTAGACACCAAAAAAAACACTCAACAAATGGATACAATTTAAGGAATGTGTTTAGTGACAACATCAGATTTCTAATTGATGGAGATAGGTCTGGTGGCAAGAAAAACTGCTTTTAGGAGGTTGTCAAGTGTTTTCGCTCGACGATTCCATTCTTGCGTGGTTAGTTTTGCACTTGTTCCTGCAACTCAAATCCTAGCCCGGTATATCCCTTTTTAACTTTACACCATTGTTAACCTTACGCCTTTTTTACTCTCTGATCGAGGTTCTCGGCAATGAAAAATCTTCGTAAACTAAATCACACGTGTATATGTTGACATTTAAGAGATATACAATCAAGAAAATCAAGGGCAATGGTCATATATATGCGGATTAGACACCAAAAAAAACACTCAACAAATGGCTACAATTTAAGGAATGTGTTTAGTGACAGCATCAGATTTCTAATTGATGGAGAAAGGTCTGGAGGCAAGAAAAGCTACTTCTAGGAGATTGTCAAGTGTTTTCGCTCGACGATTCCATTCTTGGGTGGTTGGTTTGGCACTTGTTCCTATAACTCGAATCCTAGCCCGGTATATCCCATTTTAATTTTACATCATTGTTAACCTTACGCCTTTTTTACTCTCTGATCGAGGTTCTCGGCAATGAAAAATCTTCGTAAACTAAATCACATGTGTATATGTTGACATTTAAGAGATATTCAATCAAGAAAATCAAGGGCAATGGTGATATATATGCGGATTAGACACCAAAAAAAAAACACTCAACAAATGGCTACAATTTAAGGAATGTGTTTAGTGACAGCATCAGATTCCTAATTGATGGAGAAAGGTCTGGTGGCAAGAAAAGCTGCTTCTAGGAGGTTGTCAAGAGTATTCGCTCGACGATTCCATTCTTGGGTGGTTGGTTTGGCACTTGTTCCTGCAACTCGAATCCTAACCCGGTATATCCCATTTTAATTTTACACCATTGTTATCCTTACACCTTTTTTACTCTCTTATCGAGGTCTCAGGAATGAAAAATCCTCGTAAACTAAATCACACATGTATATGTTGAAATTTAAGAGATATACAATCAAGAAAAGCAAGGGCAATGATGATATATATGCGGATTAGACACCAAAAAAAAAAAAACATTCAACAAATGGCTACAATTTAAGGAATGTGTTTAGTGACAGAATCAGATTCCTAATTGATGGAGAAAGGTCTGGTGGCAAGAAACGCCGCTTCTAGGAGGTTGTCAAGTGTTTTCGCTCGACGATTCCATTCTTGGGTGGTTGGTTTAGCACTTGTTCCTGCAAGTCGAATACTAGCCCGGTATATCCCATTTTAATTTTACACCATTGTGAACCTTACGCCTTTTTTACTCTCTGATCGAGGTTCTCAGCAATGAAAAATCTTCGTACACTAAATCACACGTGTATATGTTGACATTTAAGAGATATACAATCAAGAAAATCAAGGGCAATGGTGATATATATGCGGATTAGAAACCAAAAAAAAAAAAAAAAAAAACTCAACAAATGGCTACAATTTAAGGAATTTGTTTAGTGACAGCATCAGATTCCTAATTGATGGAGAAAGGTCTGGTGGCAAGAAAAGCTGCTTCTAGGAGGTTGTCAAGTGTTTTCGCTCGACGATTCCATTCTTCGGTGATTGGTTTGGTACTTGTTCCTGCAACTCGAATCCTAGCCCGGTATTTCCCATTTTAATTTTACACCATTGTGAACCTTACGCCTTTTTTACTCTATGATCGAGGTTCTCGGCAATGAAAATTCTTCGTAAAGTAAATCACACGTGTATATGTTAACATTTAAGAGATATACAATCAAGAAAATCAAGGACAATGGTGATATATATGCGGATTAGACACCAAAAAAAAACACTCAACAAATGGCTACAATTTAAGGAATGTGTTTAGTGACAGCATCAGATTCCTAATTGATCGAGAAAGGTCTGGTGGAAGAAAAGCTACTTCTCGGAGGTTGTCATGTGTTTTCGCTCGACGATTCCATTCTTGGGTGGTTGGTTTGGCACCTGTTCCTGCAACTCGAATCCTATCCCGGTATATCCCATTTTAATTTTACACCATTGTGAACGTTACGCCTTTTTTACTCTCTGATCGTGGTTCTCGGCAATGAGAAATCTTCGTAAACTAAATCACACGTGTATATGTTGACATTTAAGAGATATACAATCAAGAAAATCAAGGGCAATGGTGATATATATGCGGATTAGAAATCAAAAAAAAAAAAACACTCAACAAATGGCTACAATTTATGGAATGTGTTTAGTGAGAGCATCAGATTCCTAATTGACGGAGAAAGGTCTGGTGGCAAGAAAAGCTGCTTCTAGGAGGTTGTCAAGAGTTTTCGCTCGACGATTCCATTCTTGGGTGGTTGGTTTGGCACTTGTTCCTGCAACTCGAATCCTAACCCGGTATATCCCATTTTAATTTTACACCATTGTTATCCTTACACCTTTTTTACTCTCTTATCGAGGTCTCGGGAATGAAAAAGCCTCGTAAACTAAATCACACATGTATATGTTGAAATTTAAGAGATATACAATCAAGAAAAGCAAGGGCAATGATGATATACATGCGGATTAGACACCCAAAAAAAAAACATTCAACAAATGGCTACAATTTAAGGAATGTGTTTAGTGACAGAATCAGATTCCTAATTGATGGAGAAAGGTCTGGTGGCAAGAAACGCCGCTTCTAGGAGGTTGTCAAGTGTTTTCGCTCGACAATTCCATTCTTAGGTGGTTGGTTTAGCACTTGTTCCTGCAACTCGAATACTAGCCCGGTATATCCCATTTTAATTTTACACCATTGTGAACCTTACGCCTTTTTTACTCTCTGATCGAGGTTCTCAGCAATGAAAAATCTTCGTACACTAAATCACACGTGTATATGTTGACATTTAAGAGATATACAATCAAGAAAATCAAGGTCAATGGTGATATATATGCGGATTAGAAACCAAAAAAAAAAAAACACTCAACAAATGGCTACAATTTAAGGAATGTGTTTAGTGAGAGCATCAGATTCCTAATTGACGGAGAAAGGTCTGGTGGCAAGAAAAGCTGCTTCTAGGAGGTTGTCAAGTGTTTTCCCTCGACGATTCCATTCTTAGGTGGTGGGTTTGGCACTTGTTCCTGCAACTCGAATCCTAGCCCGGCATATCCCATTTTAATTTTACACCATTGTTAACCTTACCCCTTTTTGCTCTCTGATCGAGGTTCTCGGCATTAAAAAATCTTCGTAAATTAAATCACACGTGTATATGTTGACATTTAAGAGATATACAATCAAGAAAATCAAGGGCAATGGTGATATATATGCGGATTAGACACCAAAAAAAACACTCAACAAATGGCTACAATTTAAGGAATGTGTTTAGTGACAGCATCAGATTCCTAATTGATGGAGAAAGGTCTGGTGGCAAGAAAAGCTGCTTCTAGGAGGTTGTCAAGTGTTTTCGCTCGACGATTCCATTCTTCGGTGGTTGGTTTGGCACTTGTTCCTGCAACTCGAATCCTAGCCCGGTATTTCCCATTTTAATTTTACACCATTGTGAACCTTACGCCTTTTTTACTCTATGATCGAGGTTCTCGGCAATGAAAATTCTTCGTAAAGTAAATCACACGTGTATATGTTAACATTTAAGAGATATACAATCAAGAAAATCAAGGACAATGGTGATATATATGCGGATTAGACACCAAAAAAAAAAAAACACTCAACAAATGGCTACAATTTAAGGAATGTGTTTAGTGACAGCATCAGATTCCTAATTGATGGAGAAAGGTTGTCATGTGTTTTCGCTCGACGATTCCATTCTTGGGTGGTTGGTTTGGCACCTGTTCCTGCAACTCGAATCCTATCCCGGTATATCCCATTTTAACTTTACACCATTATGAACCTTACGCCTTTTTTACTCTCTGATCGAGGTTCTCGGCAATGAGAAATCTTCGTAAACTAAATCACACGTGTATATGTTGACATTTAAGAGATATACAATCAAGAAAATCAAGGGCAATGGTGATATATATGCGGATTAGAAACCAAAAAAAAAAACACTCAACAAATGGCTACAATTTAAGGAATGTGTTTAATAAGAGCATCAGATTCCTAATTGATAGAGAAAGGTCTGGTGGCAAGAAAAGCTGCTTCTAGGAGGTTGTCATGTGTTTTCGCTCGACGATTCCATTCTTGGGTGGTTGGTTTGGCACCTGTTCCTGCAACTCGAATCCTATCCCGGTATATCCCATTTTAACTTTACACCATTGTGAACCTTACGCCTTTTTTACTCTCTGATCGAGGTTCTCGGCAATGAGAAATCTTCGTAAACTAAATCACACGTGTATATGTTGACATTTAAGAGATATACAATCAAGAAAATCAAGGGCAATGGTGATATATATGCGGATTAGAAACCAAAAAAAAAACACTCAACAAATGGCTACAATTTAAGGAATGTGTTTAATAAGAGCATCAGATTCCTAATTGATAGAGAAAGGTCTGGTGGCAAGAAAAGCTGCTTCTAGGAGGTTGTCATGTGTTTTCGCTCGACGATTCCATTCTTGGGTGGTTGGTTTGGCACCTGTTCCAGCAACTCGAATCCTATCCCGGTATATCCCATTTTAATTTTACACCATTGTTAACCTTACGCCTTTTTTTCTCTCTGATCGAGGTTCTCGACAATGAAAAATCTTCGTAAACTAAATCACACGTGTATATGTTGACATTTAAGAGATATATAATCAAGAAAATCAAGGGCAATGGTGATATATATGCGGATTAAACACAAAAAAAAAACACTCAACAAATGGCTACAATTTAAGGAATGTGTTTAGTGACAACATCAGACTCCTAACTGATGGAGAAAGGTCTGGTGGCAACAAAAGCTGCTTCTAGGAGGTCGTCAAGTGTTTTCGCTCGATGATTCCATTCTTGGGTGGTTGGTTTGGCACTTGTTCCTGTAACTCGAATCCTAGCCCGGTATATCCCATTTTAATTTTACACCATTGTTAACCTTACGCCTTTTTTACTCTCTGATCGGGGTTCTCGGCAATGAAAAATCTTCGTAAACTAAATCACACGTGTATATGTTGACATTTAAGAGATATTCAATCAAGAAAATCAAGGGCAATGGTGATATATATGCGGATTAGACACCAAAAAAAACACTCAACAAATGGCTACAATTTAAGGAATGTGTTTAGTGACAGCATCAGATTCCTAATTGATGGAGAAAGGTCTGGTGGAAGAAAAGCTGCTTCTTGGAGGTTGTCATGTGTTTTCGCTCGACGATTCCATTCTTGGGTGGTTGGTTTGGCACCTGTTCCTGCAACTCGAATCCTATCCCGGTATATCCCATTTTAACTTTACACCATTATGAACCTTACGCCTTTTTTACTCTCTGATCGAGGTTCTCGGCAATGAGAAATCTTCGTAAACTAAATCACACGTGTATATGTTGACATTTAAGAGATATACAATCAAGAAAATCAAGGGCAATGGTGATATATATGCGGATTAGAAACCAAAAAAAAAAAACACTCAACAAATGGCTACAATTTAAGGAATGTGTTTAATAAGAGCATCAGATTCCTAATTGATAGAGAAAGGTCTGGTGGCAAGAAAAGCTGCTTCTAGTAGGTTGTCATGTGTTTTCGCTCGACGATTCCATTCTTGGGTGGTTGGTTTGGCACCTGTTCCTGCAACTCGAATCCTATCCCGGTATATCCCATTTTAACTTTACACCATTGTGAACCTTACGCCTTTTTTACTCTCTGATCGAGGTTCTCGGCAATGAGAAATCTTCGTAAACTAAATCACACGTGTATATGTTGACATTTAAGAGATATACAATCAAGAAAATCAAGGGCAATGGTGATATATATTCGGATTAGAAACCAAAAAAAAAAACACTCAACAAATGGCTACAATTTAAGGAATGTGTTTAATAAGAGCATCAGATTCCTAATTGATAGAGAAAGGTCTGGTGGCAAGAAAAGCTGCTTCTAGGAGGTTGTCATGTGTTTTCGCTCGACGATTCCATTCTTGGGTGGTTGGTTTGGCACCTGTTCCAGCAACTCGAATCCTATCCCGGTATATCCCATTTTAATTTTACACCATTGTTAACCTTACGCCTTTTTTTCTCTCTGATCGAGGTTCTCGACAATGAAAAATCTTCGTAAACTAAATCACACGTGTATATGTTGACATTTAAGAGATATATAATCAAGAAAATCAAGGGCAATGGTGATATATATGCGGATTAAACACAAAAAAAAACACTCAACAAATGGCTACAATTTAAGGAATGTGTTTAGTGACAACATCAGATTCCTAACTGATGGAGAAAGGTCTGGTGGCAACAAAAGCTGCTTCTAGGAGGTCGTCAAGTGTTTTCGCTCGATGATTCCATTCTTGGGTGGTTGGTTTGGCACTTGTTCCTGTAACTCGAATCCTAGCCCGGTATATCCCATTTTAATTTTACACCATTGTTAACCTTACGCCTTTTTTACTCTCTGATCGGGGTTCTCGGCAATGAAAAATCTTCGTAAACTAAATCACACGTGTATATGTTGACATTTAAGAGATATACAATCAAGAAAATCAAGGGCAATGGTGATATATATGCGGATTAGACACCAAAAAAAACACTCAACAAATGGCTACAATTTAATGAATGTGTTTAGTGATAGCATAAGATTCCTAATTGATGGAGAAAGGTCTGGTGGCAAGAAAAGCTGCTTCTAAGAGGTTGTCAACTGTTTTCGCTCGACGATTCCATTCTTGGGTGGTTGGTTTGGCACTTGTTCCTGCAACTCGAATCCTAGCCCGGTATTTCCCATTTTAATTTTACACCATTGTGAACCTTACGCCTTTTTTACTCTATGATCGAGGTTCTCGGCAATGAAAATTCTTCGTAAAGTAAATCACACGTGTATATGTTAACATTTAAGAGATATACAATCAAGAAAATCAAGGACAAAGGTGATATATATGCGGACTAGACACCAAAAAAAACACTCAACAAATGGCTACAATTTAAGGAATGTGTTTAGTGACAGCATCAGATTCCTAATTGATGGAGAAAGGTCTGGTGGAAGAAAAGCTGCTTCTTGGAGGTTGTCATGTGTTTTCGCTCGACGATTCCATTCTTGGGTGGTTGGTTTGGCACCTGTTCCTGCAACTCGAATCCTATCCCGGTATATCCCATTTTAACTTTACACCATTGTGAACCTTACGCCTTTTTTACTCTCTGATCGAGGTTCTCGGCAATGAGAAATCTTCGTAAACTAAATCACACGTGTATATGTTGACATTTAAGAGATATACAATCAAGAAAATCAAGGGCAATGGTGATATATATGCGGATTAGAAACCAAAAAAAAAAAAACACTCAACAAATGGCTACAATTTAAGGAATGTGTTTAATAAGAGCATCAGATTCCTAATTGATAGAGAAAGGTCTGGTGGCAAGAAAAGCTGCTTCTAGGAGGTTGTCATGTGTTTTCGCTCGACGATTCCATTCTTGGGTGGTTGGTTTGGCACCTGTTCCAGCAACTCGAATCCTATCCCGGTATATCCCATTTTAATTTTACACCATTGTTAACCTTACGCCTTTTTTTCTCTCTGATCGAGGTTCTCAACAATGAAAAATCTTCGTAAACTAAATCACACGTGTATATGTTGACATTTAAGAGATATATAATCAAGAAAATCAAGGGCAATGGTGATATATATGCGGATTAAACACAAAAAAAAAAAAACACTCAACAAATGGCTACAATTTAAGGAATGTGTTTAGTGACAACATCAGATTCCTAACTGATGGAGAAAGGTCTGGTGGCAACAAAAGCTGCTTCTAGGAGGTCGTCAAGTGTTTTCGCTCGATGATTCCATTCTTAGGTGGTTGGTTTGGCACTTGTTCCTGCAACTCGAATCCTAGCCCGGTATATCCCATTTTAATTTTACACCATTGTTAACCTTACGCCTTTTTTACTCTCTGATCGGGGTTCTCGGCAATGAAAAATCTTCGTAAACTAAATCACACGTGTATATGTTGACATTTAAGAGATATACAATCAAGAAAATCAAGGGCAATGGTGATATATATGCGGATTAGACACAAAAAAAAAACACTCAACAAATGGCTACAATTTAATGAATGTGTTTAGTGATAGCATAAGATTCCTAATTGATGGAGAAAGGTCTGGTGGCAAGAAAAGCTGCTTCTAAGAGGTTGTCAAGTGTTTTCGCTCGACGATTCCCTTCTTGGGTGGTTGGTTTGGCACTTGTTCCTACAACTCAAATCCTAGCCCGGTATATCCCATTTTAATTTTACACCATTGTTAACCTTACGCCTTTTTTACTCTCTGATCGAGGTTCTCAGCAATGAAAAATCTTCGTAAACTAAATCACACGTGTATATGTTGACATTTAAGAGATATACAATCAAGAAAATCAAGGGCAATGGTGATATATATGCGGATTAGACACCAAAAAAAAACACTCAACAAATGGCTACAATTTAAGGAATGTGTTTAGTGACAGCATCAGATTCCTAATTGATGGAGAAAGGTCTGGTGGCAAGAAAAGCTGCTTCTAGGAGGTTGTCAAGTGTTTTCGCTGGACGATTCCATTCTTGGGTGGTTGGTTTGGTACTTGTTCCTGCAACTCGAATCCTAGCCCGGAATATCCCATTTTAATTTTACACCATTGTTAAACTTACGCCTTTTTTACTCTCTGATCGAGGTTCTCGGCAATGAAAAATCTTCGTAAACTAAATCACACGTGTATATGTTGACATTTAAGAGATATACAATCAAGAAAATCAAGGGCAATGGTGATATATATGCAGATTAGACACCAAAAAATAACACTCAACAAATGGATACAATTTAAGGAATGTGTTTAGTGACAACATCTGATTCCTAATTGATGGAGAAAGGTCTGGTGGCAAGAAAAGCTGCTTTTAGGAGGTTGTCAAGTGTTTTCGCTCGACGATTCCATTCTTGCGTGGTTGGTTTGGCACTTGTTCCTGCAACTCGAATCCTAGCCCGGTATATCCCATTTTAACTTTACACCATTGTTAACCTTACGCCTTTTTTACTCTCTAATCGAGGTTCTCGGCAATGAAAAATCTTCGTAAACAATATCACACGTGTATATGTTGACATTTAAGAGATATACAATCAAGAAAATCAAGGGAAATGGTGATATATATGCGGATTAGACACCAACAAAAAACACTCAACAAATGGCTACAATTTAAGGAATGTGTTTAGTGACAGCAGCAGATTTCTAATTGATGGAGAAAGGTCTGGTGGCAAGAAAAGCTGCTTCTAGGAGGTTGTCAAGTGTTTTCGCTCGACGATTCCATTCTTGGGTGGTTGGTTTGGCACTTGTTCCTGCAACTCGAATCCTAGCCCGGTATATCCCATTTTAATTTTACACCAGTGTTATCCATACACCTTTTTTACTCTCTTATCGAGGTCTCGGCAATGAAAAATCTTCATAAACTAAATCACACATGCATATGTTGAAATTTAAGAGATATACAATCAAGAAAAGAAATGGCAATGGTGATATATATGCGGATTAGACACCAAAAAAACATTCAACAAATGGCTACAATTTAAGGAATGTGTTTAGTGACAGAATCAAATTCCTAATTGATGGAGAAAGGTCTGGTGGCAAGAAAAGCTGCTTCTTGGAGGTTGTCAAGTGTTTTCGCTCGACGATTCCATTCTTGGGTGGTTGGTTTATCACTTGTTCCTGCAACTCGAATCCTAGCCCGGTATATCCCATTTTAATTTTACACCATTGTGAACCTTACGCCTTTTCTACTCTCTGATCGAGGTTCTCGGCAATGAAAAATCTTTGGAAACTAAATCACACGTGTATATGTTGACATTAAAGAGATATACAATCAAGAAAATCAAGGGCAATGGTGATATATATGCGGATTAGGAACCAAAAAAAAAACACTCAACAAATGGCTACAATTTAAGGAATGTGTTTAGTGAGAGCATCAGATTCCTAATTGATGGAGAAAGGTCTCGTGGCAAGAAAAGCTTCTTCTAGGAGGTTGTCAAGTGTTTTCGCTCGACGATTCCATTCTTAGGTGGTTGGTTTGGCACTTGTTCCTGCAACTCGAATCCTAGCCCGGTATATCCCATTTTAATTTTACACCATTGTTAACCTTACGCCTTTTTACTCTCTGATCGTGGTTCTCGGCATTAAAAAATATTCGTAAATTAAATCACACGTGTATATGTTGACATTTAAGAGATATACAATCAAGAAAATCAAGGGCAATGGTGATATATATGCGGATTAGACAACAAAAAAAACACTCAACAAATGGCTACAATTTAAGGAATGTGTTTAGTGACAGCATCAGATTCCTAATTGATGGAGAAAGGTCTGGTGGCAAGAAAAGATGCTTCTAGGAGGTTGTCAAGTGTTTTCGCTCGACGATTCCATTCTTCGGTGGTTGGTTTGGAACTTGTTCCTGCAACTCGAATCCTAGCCCGGTATTTCCCATTTTAATTTTACACCATTGTGAACCTTACGCCTTTTTTACTCTATGATCGAGATTCTCGGCAATGAAAATTCTTCGTAAAGTAAATCACACGTGTATATGTTAACATTTAAGAGATATACAATCAAGAAAATCAAGGACAATGGTGATATATCTGCGGATTAGACACAAAAAAAACACCCAACAAATGGCTACAATTTAAGAAATGTGTTTAGTGACAGCATCAGATTCCTAATTGATGGAGAAAGGTCTGGTGGCAAGAAAAGCTGCTTCTAGGAGGTTGTCATGTGTTTTCGCTCGACGATTCCATTCTTGGGTGGTTGGTTTGGCACCTGTTCCTGCAACTCGAATCCTATCCCGGTATATCCCATATTAATTTTACACCATTGTGAACCTTACGCCTTTTTTACTCTCTGATCGAGGTTCTCGGCAATGAGAAATCTTCGTAAACAAAATCACACGTGTATATGTTGACATTTAAGAGATATACAATCAAGAAAATCAAGGGCAATGGTGATATATATGCGGATTAGAAACCGAAAAAAACACTCAACAAATGGCTACAATTTAAGGAATGTGTTTAGTGACAGCATCAGATTCCTAATTGATGGAGAAAGGTCTGGTGGCAAGAAAAGCTGCTTCTAGGAGGTTGTCAAGTGATTTCGCTCGACGATTCCATTCTTCGGTGGTTGGTTTGGCACTTGTTCCTGCAACTCGAATCCTATCCCGGTATTTCCCATTTTAATTTTACACCATTGTGAACCTTACGCCTTTTTTACTATATGATCGAGGTTCTCGGCAATGAAAATTCTTCGTAAACTAAATCACACATGTATATGTTAACATTTAAGAGATATACAATCAAGAAAATCAAGGACAATGGTGATATATATGTGGATTAGACACCAAAAAAAAAACACCCAACAAATGGCTACAATTTAAGGACTGTGTTTAGTGACAGCATCAGATTCCTAATTGATGGAGAAAGGTCTGGTGGCAAGAAAAGCTGCTTCTAGGAGGTTGTCATGTGTTTTCGCTCGACGATTCCATTCTAGGGTGGTTGGTTTGGCACCTGTTCCTGCAACTCGAATCCTATCCCGGTATATCCCATTTTAATTTTACACCATTGTTAACCTTACGCCTTTTTTTCTCTCTGATCGAGGTTCTCGGCAATGAAAAATCTTCGTAAACTAAATCACACGTGTATATCTTGACATTTAAAAGATATACAATCAAGAAAATCTAGGGCAATGGTGATATATATGCGGATTAAACACCAAAAAAAAAACACTCAACAAATGGCTACAATTTAAGGAATGTGTTTAGTGACAGCATCAGATTCCTAATTGATGGAGAAAGGTCTGGTGGCAACAAAAGCTGCTTCTAGGAGGTCGTCAAGAGTTTTCGCTCGATGATTCCATTCTTGGGTGGTTGGTTTGGCACTTGTTCCTGTAACTCGAATCCTAGCCCGGTATATCCCATTTTAATTTTACACATTTGTTAACCTTACGCCTTTTATAGTCTCTGATCGAGGTTATCGGCAATGAAAAATCTTCGTAAACTAAATCACACGTGTATATGTTGACATTTAAGAGATATACAATCAAGAAAATCCAGGGCAATGGTGATATATATGCGGATTAGACACACAAAAAAAAAACACTCAACAAATGGCTACAATTTAAGGAATGTGTTTAGTGATAGCATCAGATTCCTAATTGATGGAGAAAGGTCTGGTGGCAAGAAAAGCCGCTTCTAGGAGGTTGTCAAGTGTTTTCGCTCGACGATTGCATTGTTAGGTGGTTGGTTTGGCACTTGTTCCTGCAACTCGAATCCTAGCCCGGTATATCCCATTTTAATTTTACACCATTGTTAAACTTACGCCTTTTTTATTCTCTGATCGAGGTTCTCGGGAATGAAAATTCTTCATAAACTAAATCACACGTGTATATGTTGACATTTAAGAGATATACAATCAAGAAAATCAAGGGCAATGGTGATATATATGCGGACTTGACACCAAAAAAACACTCAACAAATGGCAACAATTTAAGGAATGTGTTTAGTGACAGCATCAGATTCCTAATTGGTGGAGAAAGGTCTGGTGGCAAGAAAAGCTGCTTCTAAGAGGTTGTCAAGTGTTTTCGCTCGACGATTCCATTCTTGGGTGGTTGGTTTGGCACTTGTTCCTGCAACTCGAATCCTAGCCCGGTATTTCCCATTTTATTTTTACACCATTGTGAACCTTACGCCTTTTTTACTCTATGATCGAGGTTCTCGGCAATGAAAATTCTTCGTAAACTAAATCACGCGTGTATATGTTAACATTTAAGAGATATACAATCAAGAAAATCAAGGGCAATGGTGATATATATGCGGATTAGACACCAAAAAAAACACTCAACAAATGGCTACAATTTAAGGAATGTGTTTAGTGACAGCATCAGATTCCTAATTGATGGAGAAAGGTCTGGTGGCAAGAAAAGCTGCTTCTAGGAGTTTGTCAAGTGTTTTCGCTCGATGATTCCATTCTTGGGTGGTTAGTTTGGCACCTGTTCCTGCAACTCGAATCCTATCCCGGTATATCCCATTTTAATTTTGCACCATTGTTAACCTTACGCCTTTTTTCTTTCTGATCGAGGTTCTCGGCAATGAAAAATCTTTGTAAACTAAATCACACGTGTATATGTTGACATTTAAGAGATATACAAACAAGAAAATCAAGGGCAATGGTGATATATATTAGGATTAAACACTAAAAAAACACTCAACAAATGGCTACAATTTAAGGAATGTGCTTTGTGACAGCATCAGATTCCTAATTGATGGAGAAAGGTCTGGTGGCAACAAAAGCTGCTTCTAGGAGGTTGTCAAGTGTTTTCGCTCGACAATTCCATTCTTGGGTGGTTGGTTTGGCACTTGTTCCTGCAACTCGAATCCTAGCCCGGTATAACCCATTTTAATTTTACACCATTGTTAACCTTACGCCTTTTTTACTCTCTGATCGAGGTTCTCGGCAATGAAAAATCTTCGTAAACTAAATCACACGTGTATATGTTGACATTTAAGAGATATACAATCAAGAAAATCAAGGGCAATGGTGATATATATGCGGATTAGACACCAAAAAAAACACTCAACAAATGGCTACAATTTAAGGAATGTGTTTAGTGACAGCATGAGATTCCTAATTGATGGAGAAAGGTCTGGTGGCAAGAAAAGCTGCTTCTAAGAGGTTGTCAAGTGTTTTCGCTCGACGATTCCATTCTTGGGTGGTTGGTTTGGCACTTGTTCCTGCAACTCGTATCCTAGCCCGGTATATCCCATTTGGATTTTACACCATTGTGAACCTTACGCCTTTTTTACTCTCTGATCGAGGTTCTAGTTAATGAAAAATCCTCGTAAACTAAATCACACGTGTATATGTTGACATTTAAAAGATATACAATCAAGAAAATCAAGGGCAATGGTGATATATATGCAGATTAGACACAAAAAAACACTCAACAAATGGCTACAATTTAAGGAATGTGTTTAGTGACAACATCAGATTCTTAATTGATGGAGAAGGCTCTGGTGGCAAGAAAAGCTGCTTTTAGGAGGTTGTCAAGTGTTTTCGCTCGACGATTCCATTCTTGCGTTGTTGGTTTGGCACTTGTTCCTGCAACTCGAATCCTAGCCCGGTATATCCCATTTTAATTTTACACCATTGTTAACCTTACGCCTCTTTTACTCTCTGATCGAGGTTCTCGGCAATGAAAAATCTTCGTAAACTAAATCACACGTGTATATGTTGACATTTAAGAGATATACAATCACAAAGATCAAGGGAAATAGTGATATATATGCGGATTAGACACCAACAAAAAACACTCAATAAATGGCTACAATTTAAGGAATGTGTTTAGTGACAGCATCAGATTTCTATTTGATGGAGAAAGGTCTGGTGGCAAGAAAAGCTCCTTCCAGTAGGTTGTCAAGTGTTTTTGCTCAACGATTCCATTCTCGGGTGGTCGGTTTGGCACTTGTTCCTACAACTCGAATCTTAACCCGGTATATCCCATTTTAATTTTACACCATTGTTAACCTTACGCCTTTTTTACTCTCTGATCGAGGTTCTCGGCAATGAAAAATCTTCGTAAACTAAATCACACGTGTATATGTTGACATTTAAGAGATATTCAATCAAGAAAAGAAAGGGCAATGGTGATATATATGCGGATTAGACACCAAAAAAAAACACTCAACAAATGGCTACAATTTAATGTCACACCCTGGCTTTGCGGAAGCGTGGTTAATTTTGGTGTGACTTCTTAATACCATAGCTTAACCATAACAAAGCTATATGAAATAAAATCATGCAAGATCATCCATTTGATTAAGTTTTAAAACCAGAGTAACATAACGTTGTCTTAGAGACTTACAACACCATAACATAAAACATTGTCTTGATAAACATAAACATCAACATGAGATAAACGCAGTTTAAGATTTGTGACTTGTCCAGGAAAGAGTCACATTTCCTAAACTGGGATGACCTTGGAACCCTTATGCAGCGGGAAAACATAACATACCGCGCCAGATCTTTAGTTTCCTGAAATACATGTAAGTTGAAAAATCAACAATAATGTTGAGCGAGTTCATGTGTAAGTGAGTAAGTAAACCTTTGTATGTATAAAAATCCTGGTATGTAGCAAATAAGGGAATTGAGATCACCAATGGTTTGCAAGGCCACTGATATATGTGAAGTGCAAATAGGGAGACTCAAACCTAGTAGATTTCGCCACGGCATTAGTATATGGACAAAGTCACCCCAAGGTCCGTTTCTAGTTTGGCCTGGGGCTGGGCTCGCTACACCCAGATAGATCTACCGCTCCTGTCCCTCGGTCCCGACATGAGGACTAATGGCCTCATATTGCTCCTACCCACTCACATGATCTAAGTAGTAAACCTCCTTACGCTAACCATACCGTGTATAAAGTACTCGTAATCAAAGTAACATGTATTTCACCCCCGCAGTTAAGAAAACTGAAAATAGTTAGAGAAAAGGGGGACATGAACTCACAGTGGTGCGTCTCTACCAAGTATGCCTCCAAATCAAGTAGCTGTGTGACGACCTACACGTACTAATTCTATTAGACGGACGGCCGTGCCTTAGCTTTATGGTTTAAGTTTTTGGGAAATAGTTAGGCAACTATTTCGTGTTTACATTCTGTATACTTGGTAGTTATTTTCCTTCCCAAGGATGGGGGATTCAATACATGTGCGTAAGTTACGTTTTAACCATCGAGTGGTAATATAATCACCGGTGTAACTTATATATTCATGGTGAAAGCGTTCGTATTATTTTGGAATCGTTAACGTTCGTAAATATTATTTTTACTCTAAAAATAATATTTATGTATTTTCACAAAATAATCATAAACAGTGTGTGAAAATATATATTTATCACGTTAAATTTTGTGAAAATCTCACCTCCGAATATTTAGTAAATAAAGTCATGGCGAAATTTATATTTCGAAAACATGTCAAAAATAATTCTAACACTTGTAGTGTAAATAGTGCTAAGTATTAGGTTTTTAGAAAAATTTCGCTAGAGTTTCCTCTGTAACTGGAGGTGGCCACGCTTTCAAGCGTATCATTTTCTTTTATAAACCAAATCAACAATCTTCTTATCCAATCAAAACAATGTCCAAAACAACAAACTAGTCACAATATATATAAATCGCATAAAGTTTCATGAACTTGTGATTTATCCAAACTGTGAAGTAAATCTCATTACTTTTAGTGGATCTTTATGTAACACAATCCGATTTTGTAAAAACCTCGTTTTTATGGAAGTTTTGTCTTTACAACTTCTCGTCATCTTTTTCAAAAATAGTTATTTTGTCGGATCTTTTCATTTCACAAGTGTTTACACACTCGTGGTCTATAAAAATCATGTTTGTTAGTGTAAAATCTATCTTTCACATGATTTCTTTGATACGTGGTTCTTTGAAAGTACCACTTGCAGATGCGTAGATCTGCTAGTTTTAAACACAATTTCACAAGTAAAACTCTTTTACACAAGTTCATGATTCGCGTGTGGTAGAGTTTCACCTTTTAACCCTTGTATTATTCCAAAACAAGCTTATGTTAAGATCCATGATCTTACCAAACCAGGTTAAACGATGATCCGAGCTACCACATCGTAGATCGGGCCTAAATAATCATACATTTCGAATACTACATCATTTACACAACTTATGAGCTATTAACCACCATTTTTAGTGTTTTAAGTAAACTTTAGAGCACCATCTTGCATGTTAACGAGTTTTAACCGATAAAAATCCTTTTAACCACTTTAGATTAGTTCAAGAACGAGTTTAAAGCATTATACCTCTAGCTCGAGGCTAGGGAAGAATCTATGCGCAAAAGAGGTGGATAAAAGCTAAGTAGAGAGGTCCTTCGCGTTCCGCTTGCTCCAAGACTCCTTGTATACAACCCTTGATGCTTGTATGATGATGGAATGTGAAGATCAAAATCGAAGATGGATGGGGTGTCCCAAGGGGTGTTCAGCCGTGAGTAGAGCAAGAGGGAGAGAGAGTTTTGTGTGGTGTTATGTTAAGTGAATGATCATGTGTATAATAGCTCATACTTATAGATAATACTCATGCTAATTACCCAATGGATCTTGTGTCTTAGAGATATTAAACATGAGTGATTTTAATAATCAAAATGGTACAAGTGTGTCCCCCTACATGGGGACGGTTATAAAGAGGGGGGGGGGGGGTTTAGTCCGATTCTAACCATTAGTTGGTTACTTAGTTAGGTTAACTAAGTTAAGTTTAGAGATTAACTTGGTTAGTTGTGTGTCACGCGTTACAAAGGGTGTTAGGGTAATCAGGGACCCTAACTGGCTCAGAAAAAGATAAATAATGAAAATAACAATATTTTCATGTTCCGGGTATAGTCCGGTCGTTTGGTTGGATAGTAATCCGTTAAAGCGTTACTAAAGCTTTAAAGTGTCGTTATTACTGTTTTTAGTGACACTACTCATTTCTGACACTTTGGAAAGTGTCTAGTAATATTTTTCTCATGTTTTGGCACTTTATTAGTAGCTATAAGCTGAATTATTTTGTAAAGTGCTGAGTTTTGTACTTAGAGTACGTTTTAGGCACATGCAGTCATAGTGACTTATTCCTAGAGACGCAGTTCCACAACCCTTATATCCCTACACTCACTACTAGTGTAGCAAAATATTTCAGGCTCTTACAGGCCTTAGAGGCAGTGTTTGCCTGATGCTGGCTTTATCAGCATGTTCAATAGGTTATCCGTTATAGTGCTACTGTGCTCTTGTGCATCATGTTTGTCACTAGGGTTCAACATGTAAATAATGTAGTGACGATAAGTAAAGTATGATGCAGGTAAGTACATGTATCAGTATTCAAGTAGCAGTTCATCAGCTAGTTCAAACAGGCACAGTAATTAAGCAGTAATTAATCATTAGTTAAGTCGTACGGATACCTGGTTTAGTGCGGGTTGTCACATTCTCCCCCCGTTAAATAAATTTCGTCCCAAAATTTAAGTTCTGCTTGTAGATGCAGGGTTCTTAGGAAAAAGGTGGGGGTATTTCTCTTTCATCCGGTCCTCACGCTCCCAGGTGAACTCAGGACCATGTCTGGCATTCCAACGAACTTTGACGAGTTTGACACTGCTCCGGCGGGTCTTGTTCACTTTCCAATCCGTGACCTCAACAGGTTCTTCAACGAAGTGGAGCGTGTCGTCAACATGAATCTCGTCGGTGGGAATGGCAACGGTAACTTGAGTTGGACTTTTCTTTAGGTTGGATACATGAAATGTATCGTGAACACCATTCAGTTCAGCAGGTAGGTCCAACTTGTATGCTACTAGTCCTATTCTTTCCAAAACTCGGAAAGGACCAATGTAGCGCGGATTTAACTTCCCACGCTTCCCGAAGCGTGCCACACCCTTCCAGGGTGAGACTTTCAATAACACCATCTCTCCAACTTGGAAATCCACATGTTTTCGGTTTGGATCCGCATAGGCCTTCTGTCTGTGGCGAGCTGCTTCGATGCATTTAAGAATCTGCGCGATCTTGTCTGTCGTCTCTTGGACGATTTTGGGACCAGCAAGCTGCCTATCACCTGCGTCAGCCCAACATAGAGGTGATCGGCACTTGCGTCCGTAAAGGGCTTCGAATGGCGCGACACCAATACTGGTGTGGTAGCTGTTGTTGTATGAAAATTCGACCAAAGGCAAATGCTTATCCCAGCTACCGCCCAAATCCATAACACACGCTCTCAGCATGTCTTCCAAAGTCTGTATCGTTCGCTCGCTCTGGCCGTCAGTTTGCGGATGAAACGCAGTGCTCAGATTCAATTGCGATCCAAACGCTTCTTGGAAGGATTGCCATATCCTTGACACAATTCTTCCGTCTCTATCAGAAATGATCGAGAGAGGCACTCCATGACGTGCAACGATCTCTCTCATGTAAATTTCAGCCAATTTGCTCGTATTATCCTTCTCTCGGATAGGTAAGAAGTGTGCTGACTTCGTTAATCGATCCACTATCACCCAGATAGTGTCATGGCCTCTTGGCGTTCTTGGCAATTTTGTAACAAAATCCATTGAGATTTGTTCCCATTTCCACTTGGGAATCTCAGGTTGTTGCAGAAGTCCTGAAGGCTTCTGGTATTCTGCTTTAACCTTAGCGCACGTTAGACATTTGCTCACGTAAACAGCAACATCGCCTTTCATCCTAGGCCACCAATAGTAATCTTTGAGATCCTGGTACATCTTATCCGCTCCTGGATGGATAGAGTACCGCGACTTGTGAGCTTCATCGAAAATAACTTTCCTTAATCCACCAAACAGAGGAACCCAAATCCTTTTCTCGAAGCATAATGTTCCTTCCTCGTTTGGTACCAGTAGCTTCTCCATCCCACGGAGATATTCTTCTTCAAGGTTTCCTTCCTTGAGAGCTTCTTTCTGCGCGGCACGAATGCGCAAGGAAAGATCGGTTCGGATAATCATTTCTAAAGCCCTAACCCTTATGGGCTTGATCCTCTCCTTTCGACTTAGGGCATCGGCGACCACATTCGCCTTCCCTGGATGATACTTTATCTCGCAGTCGTAATCGTTCAGCAACTCAACCCATCGTCTTTGCCTCATATTCAACTCCTTCTGGTTGAATATATGCTGTAGGCTCTTGTGATCTGTAAAGATAGTACACTTCGTACCATAAAGGTAGTGTCTCCAGATCTTTAGTGCAAATACCACTGCGCCAAGTTCCAAATCATGTGTGGTATAGTTCTTTTCGTGCACTTTCAGTTGACGTGATGCGTAAGCAATAACCTTTTGGCGTTGCATCAACACACAACCCAATCCTTGACGCGATGCGTCGCAGTATACCACAAAATCATCAGTACCTTCCGGTAGTGCTAAGATTGGCGCATTGCAGAGCTTATCCTTCAGTATCTGGAACGCTTCTTCCTGTTTGATTCCCCAATCAAACTTCTTATCTTTCTGCGTGAGGAGTGTCAATGGTTGAGCGATTTTTGCAAAATCCTCAATGAACCTTCGATAGTAGCCAGCCAAACCCAAGAATTGCCGAATCTCGGTTGGCGTCTTTGGCGTTTCCCAATCCTTGATCGCCTCGTTCTTGGTTGGATCCACGTGGATTCCATCTCCATTTACCACGTGCCCAAGGAATTGGACTTCACGTAGCCAAAATTCGCACTTGGTGAATTTGGCATACAGCTGTTCCTTCTTTAGCAGCTCCAAAATAGCTCTTAGATGCTGTTCGTGCTCGGCCTTTGTTCTTGAATAGATCAAGATGTCGTCGATAAACACAATCACGAACTTGTCCAAGTACGGCTTGCAAACTCTATTCATTAGATCCATGAATACCGCAGGTGCGTTTGTCAAACCAAATGGCTTAACGAGGAACTCGTAGTGTCCATAACGAGTTCTGAAGGCTGTCTTTGGGATACTTTCCTCTTGTATCCTTAACTGATGGTATCTAGATCGAAGATCGATCTTTGAATAAAAGCTTGAGCCTTGCAGTTGATCAAACAGATCATCGATTCTTGGCAGAGGGTACCTATTCTTGATCGTCAGCTTGTTCAGCTCCCGGTAGTCGATGCACATTCGAAAACTACCGTCCTTCTTTTTGACAAACAGGACCGGAGCTCCCCAAGGCGAGAAGCTTGGTCGGATAAATCCCTTGTCTAACAACTCTTGAAGTTGTGTCGACAGTTCCTGCATCTCAAACGGAGCAAGTCTGTAAGGTGCCTTAGCCACAGGCGCGGCGCCTGGAACTAAGTCAATGCGGAACTCTACTTGTCTCTGAGGTGGCAGTCCAGGTAAGTCCTCTGGGAAGACTTCTGGATATTCCCTCACGACAGGGATGTCTTCGATTCTAGGCTCAGCAGCCTTCTTATCCACAATGTGTGCCGGGAAGGCAACACATCCCTTCTGTAAACACTTTCGCGCTTTCAGGCAGCTGATAATTCTTAACGGCGTATCACGCTTCTCTCCGTGAACCACAATTGTCTCGCCATCTTCGGTTGGGATACGAACAATCTTTTCGTGACAAACTATCTCCGCCTTGATGCCTGATAACCAATCCATTCCTACCACCACGTCGAAGCTTCCCAACTGGACTGGTAGTAGATCTAAAGCAAACTCACGCTCTCCTAATTCGATCACACAACCTCTGATAACTTCATTGGCTTCTACTAACTTCCCATTGGCCAATTCGATTGAGTAGGGAACATCTAACTTACTAGCGGCTAACCCAAGCATATTCTTAAATTCTAACGACACGAAGCTATAATCGGCACCAGTATCAAATAAAACGGATGCATAGCGTTGATTCACAGGGAACGTACCAGTAACGACATTGGGGTCCTGGCGCGCTTCCCTTGCTTCGATTTGAAACACTCTTCCACGGGCTTGGTTTAAGTCTGGGCAGTTCTTCTTAAAATGCCCGATATCACCGCAGTTATAGCATCCAAGTCTTTGCCCGTTTCCACCTCCATTTCCAGCTTGGTTGTTGTTTTGGTTTGCATTGCCAGCTTGGTTCGCAAAGTTGCCTCGATTCCCGTTTCCTCCATAGTTTCCTTGTGGGCAATTACCACCACGATTATTATTCCTATTCCCAAATCCTCCCTGGCCTCCCCGGCCAGTACTAGCCCAACAAGAATCCTTCAAGTGGCCCGGCTTTCCACATGTTTCGCATACTTTCACACTACAATGGCCAGTATGATGCGTTGACAGGTATTATACTTGGGCTGGGTGCCCTGATATCCTTTTCCTTTCTTTCCACTACCAGCTGTAACCTGAGCTGGCGTGCCTGATCCTCCTTTCTTAACTGCCATACTGGCGTCCTGCTTGAAGTTTGAGAACTTCCGTTTGTTATCTTCTGATGACTCGACGTGAGTCTCTTTCTTCTTCGGCTCTGCTTCATCAAACTTGTTCAAACGAATTGCCTCCTCGGTGAGAGCCACGCTCAAATCGATCGCCTCAGTAATGGTCGCAGGCTTGGATGAGGTTACCATGCTTATGATTTGAGGAGCTAGTCCCCAAATGAAGCGTTCAATTCTATTGAACTCAGGAGTTACCATGTAGGGTACCACATGCGATAAGTCATGGAATCTTTGAACGTATTCTGCAATCTTTGGACCGTCCATTTTCAAATGCCAGAACTTGGTTTCCAATCTTTGGATTTCCGCGCGAGAGCAGTACTTTTTGCGCATAAGTTCCTTCAGTTCGGTCCAGGTCATTGCGTAGGCAGCAGCTTCGCCTAGTGTCTGTACTTGTAGATTCCACCAGGATAGGGCTCCATCTAGAAACAACCCTGAGATATAGGTGACTTGCTGATCCAGCGCGCACTTGCTCATGCGAAGAACAGATTCGGTTTTCTCAGCCCAACGAACAAAGGCGACAGCACCTCCTGTGCCGTCAAAGTTTACGGGCTTGCAGTCTAAGAACTGCTTGTAGGTGCATCCATGAGGTGGATTATTGTTGTTGCCAGTGTTGCCAGAGTTGCTTCCACTAGTCCCTCCTTGAGAGGCGGCGTATTGTGCAATGGCAGCAGCGATAATTTGCTGGAGTTCTGCCTCATTAGTAGGCATGTGTGTCTCACGTCTCGGCGGCATCTTCTAAAAGATGGTTTACGTTGGTCAGGCCATAGTAAAAATCCCATGTTATAATACGTAAGTCAGGTCATAATGTAGCGTACGTATATAATGATAGTAATAGTACATAACATCTCATGTTATAATCATCACAAATACCAATCACACAACATCCCATGTCATAAAAATATAAATAAGCAATCAAGCGAATCAAATATGATGAGAATACTGTGATTGCCATATATCGAGACCACATAGTAAGTGTATCAGTACATCCCTGTGTCATACAATCATCAATCAACTAGGGGCTACATCACCCCTGTCCAAAAACCATATCATGTCAGTGTCAAATACGTCAAATACATGTCAACAAAAGTCAGGATCATAAAGTAGTCTCCAAAAATGCTGTGCAGTCCAACAATCGCCGTCTTCTCACCCTCGTCTACCCAAACAGCACTGATGAGCTCTATACAGATGGTGGTGGAGGAGGGGGAAAGTGGGTGTAAAGCAAACGACGTAACTGGAGCCAGTCCTCCTCCATGGCTCGCTGGGTACGAATGATAGAAGCAACCTGCTGCTCTAGTGTAAAGAGACGGGTAGCATAATCTGGAGGTAGGGGTCGAAATGGCTGCAGAGGAGGGTGTGTCTGACCATGGCACTGGCATGGTGGCAGCTGAGCTCTCTCAAGCTCCTGGATGCGCTGCGCGTGTGACTCGTGCTGGGCGACAAAAGACATCAAAACGTCCTCAATAGTATACCCCATGTGGAAAGAATGGTAGGGGTCAGTAGGTGGCATAGCAGAGTCTGGTGCCCAAAGGAACGGCTCACTGGTGGGATCAAAAGGTGCCACATGAAATGGAGAAACAGAGGGTGTAACAGATGACATCTGGGGCATGAAGGGGATAGACATCGGTACATGCCCAAAAGGATGGGCTGAAGAACCCTCTCCAGTCCTCGCTGGAGGTACAAACTGAGGAACCTGAAAAGAAAAAATCAACATGTCGTGTATCAGGGATCTGAGCGGGAAAAGGTGGAACATACTCATCAGCAGGTATCCAACCGTGCTGTGCATGCTCATCTGGTGGATCCATGTGTGCCGCGAACAGCGCATGCTCGGGCTCTAGTGGGATGGGATCAGGTGGGGGAGCAACAAAAGGATGAACAGGTGCAATGTGCTCAACAGGATGGTCAACAGGTATATCAACAATAGGTAGAGGAACAACAGGATCAACAACAACATGATCGTCCTCTAACAAAGGAACATCCACGGGGAGATCATCAACAGGTGGGTCTGCTATAACAGGCTCAATAGGGATGCCAGCATGTACGGGGTCATGCTCAAGTATGAGGTCTAGAGAGGCTGCCTGCTCAGGAGCGACGACAGGCTCGGGATCATCAAAAGCAATCTCGAAGTCAAACTCGGGGTCGATAGGATCTACTGGGTCAGCTGGATCCTCCATGGGCTGATCCATATGTATAAACTCGATATCCTCGTCTGGGTCGTATCCCGGGAAAAAATAGGATCAGAATCCTCTATGTCATCATGGTCAAACGCAAAGCTGGGAATAGGTGCAACAGAGGATGCCTGGTCAGGATCAGAATCATGCGCAAAGTGCTGTGCGCTCAATGTGTGAGAAGGTGCGGATGCCACAGACTCGAAGGAGTCTGGGACAGGAGAATGTGCAGGCGAATCCTCAGCGGGAACGTCAGCGATCATCAGAAGATCGTCTGCAGGAAGAAGGGCCTCGCCCTGGATCTCATCCTCAAAGGGCTCATCCTCAAATAGGTCAATATCGCCATCTGCCTCGGCGTCAAGAAGAAGATCATATGCTGGATAAACGGCTAAGGGTATAGGGGCCGGAATCTCTACTAGAGGTAGGTACTCAGCGGGAGGGTCATCTGCAGGCTCATCAGCACCATCGGGTAGTGCGAAAGGCTGGAAATCATCCTCGTCAGTAATGTGAGGTCATCAGATACGATAGGTATGGGTCCAATGGTGTCCGAAACGCCAGAACCGGCTGAGTCCATGAGTCTGTAACATAAACATAAATATGCTCAAATAATCAGTCATACAATCAGATAATCACATAAGTCACCAAGTAAGGTATCACATAATTCTCCTAGTCTCACTAGCCAATTTCTCCCAGTCTTTAAGACTGCTCTATCCTCCACCTCGACCTCTTAGATCGAGCCTCGGTCCCCTTGACCGAGCCTCAGCCTTCATGACTGAGCCTACTCTTCCTAGCCTCACTAGCCAACTACCTCGGTCACCTAGACCGAGCCTCGATCCTCCAGACCGAGCCTCAGCCCTCCAGGCTGAGCCTATAATAAATCAACGTGCTCAACCACCTCGGTCACCTAGACCGAGCCTCGATCCTCCAGACCGAGCCTCAGCCCTCCAGGCTGAGCCTATAAATAATAAAATGTGCTCAACATTTGTTTGTAAAAAGTTTTGGATCTGGACTTAAGTGGTATGCAGTAAAAATGTTGTCGTGAGAGCCCTAGTGATCATAGTCTAGACTCGAGAAAGAATCCTAGTTCGCTATGATCAGAGCTCTGATAACAAGCTGTCACACCCTGGCTTTGCGGAAGCGTGGTTAATTTTGGTGTGACTTCTTAATACCATAGCTTAACCATAACAAAGCTATATGAAATAAAATCATGCAAGATCATCCATTTGATTAAGTTTTAAAACCAGAGTAACATAACGTTGTCTTAGAGACTTACAACACCATAACATAAAACATTGTCTTGATAAACATAAACATCAACATGAGATAAACGCAGTTTAAGATTTGTGACTTGTCCAGGAAAGAGTCACATTTCCTAAACTGGGATGACCTTGGAACCCTTATGCAGCGGGAAAACATAACATACCGCGCCAGATCTTTAGTTTCCTGAAATACATGTAAGTTGAAAAATCAACAATAATGTTGAGCGAGTTCATTTGTAAGTGAGTAAGTAAACCTTTGTATGTATAAAAATCCTGGTATGTAGCAAATAAGGGAATTGAGATCACCAATGGTTTGCAAGGCCACTGATATATGTGAAGTGCAAATAGGGAGACTCAAACCTAGTAGATTTCGCCACGGCATTAGTATGTGGACAAAGTCACCCCAAGGTCCGTTTCTAGTTTGGCCTGGGGCCGGGCTCGCTACACCCAGATAGATCTACCGCTCCTGTCCCTCGGTCCCGACATGAGGACTAATGGCCTCATATTGCTCCTACCCACTCACATGATCTAAGTAGTAAGCCTCCTTACGCTAACCATACCGTGTATAAAGTACTCGTAATCAAAGTAACATGTATTTCACCCCCGCAGTTAAGAAAACTGAAAATAGTTAGAGAAAAAGGGGACATGAACTCACAGTGGTGCGTCTCTACCAAGTATGCCTCCAAATCAAGTAGCTATGTGACGACCTACACGTACTAATTCTATTAGACGGACGGCCGTGCCTTAGCTTTATGGTTTAAGTTTTTGGGAAATAGTTAGGCAACTATTTCGTGTTTACATTCTGTATACTTGGTAGTTATTTTCCTTCCCAAGGATGGGGGATTCAATACATGTGCGTAAGTTACGTTTTAACCATCGAGTGGTAATATAATCACCGTTGTAACTTATATATTCATGGTGAAAGCGTTCGTATTATTTTGGAATCGTTAACGTTCGTAAATATTATTTTTACTCTAAAAATAATATTTATGTATTTTCACAAAATAATCATAAACAGTGTGTGAAAATATATATTTATCACGTTAAATTTTGTGAAAATCTCACCTCCGAATATTTAGTAAATAAAGTCATGGCGAAATTTATATTTCGAAAACATGTCAAAAATAATTCTAACACTAGTAGTGTAAATAGTGCTAAGTGTTAGGTTTTTAGAAAAATTTCGCCAGAGTTTCCTCTGTAACTAGAGGTGGCCACGCTTTCAAGCGTATCATTTTCTTTTATAAACCAAATCAACAATCTTCTTATCCATTCAAAACAATGTCCAAAACAACAAACTAGTCACAATATATATAAATCGCATAAAGTTTCATGAACTTGTGATTTATCCAAACTGTGAAGTAAATCTCATTACTTTTAGTGGATCTTTATGTAACACAATCCGATTTTGTAAAAACCTCGTTTTTATGGAAGTTTTGTCTTTACAACTTCTCGTCATCTATTTCAAAAATAGTTATTTTGTCGGATCTTTTCATTTCACAGGTGTTTACACACTCGTGGTCTATAAAAATCATGTTTGTTAGTGTAAAATCTATCTTTCACATGATTTCTTTGATACGTGGTTCTTTGAAAGTACCACTTGCAGATGCGTAGATCTGCTAGTTTTAAACACAATTTCACAAGTAAAACTCTTTTACACAAGTTCATGATTCGCGTGTGGTAGAGTTTCACCTTTTAACCATTGTATTATTCCAAAACAAGCTTATGTTAAGATCCATGATCTTACCAAACCGGGTTAAACGATGATCCGAGCTACCACATCGTAGATCGGGCCTAAATAATCATACATTTCGAATACTACATCATTTACACAACTTATGAGCTATTAACCACCATTTTTAGTGTTTTAAGTAAACTTTAGAGCATCATCTTGCATGTTAACAAGTTTTAACCGATAAAAATCCTTTTAACCACTTTAGATTAGTTCAAGAACGAGTTTAAAGCATTATACCTCTAGCTCGAGGCTAGGGAAGAATCTATGCGCAAAAGAGGTGGATAAAAGCTAAGTAGAGAGGTCCTTCGCGTTCCGCTTGCTCCAAGACTCCTTGTATACAACCCTTGATGCTTGTATGATGATGGAATGTGAAGATCAAAATCGAAGATGGATGGGGTGTCCCAAGGGGTGTTCGGCCGTGAGTAGAGCAAGAGGGAGAGGGAGTTTTGTGTGGTGTTATGTTAAGTGAATGATCATGTGTATAATAGCTCATACTTATAGATAATACTCATGCTAATTACCCAATGGATCTTGTGTCTTAGAGATATTAAACATGAGTGATTTTAATAATCAAAATGGTACAAGTGTGTCCCCCTACATGGGGACGGTTATAAAGAGGGGGGGGGGTTTAGTCCGATTCTAACCATTAGTTGGTTACTTAGTTAGGTTAACTAAGTTAAGTTTAGAGATTAACTTGGTTAGTTGTGTGTCACGCGTTACAAAGGGTGTTAGGGTAATCAGGGACCCTAACTGGCTCAGAAAAAGATAAATAATGAAAATAACAATATTTTCATGTTCCGGGTATAGTCCAGTTGTTTGGTTGGATAGTAATCCGTTAAAGCGTTACTAAAGCTTTAAAGTGTCGTTTTTACTCTTTTTAGTGACACTACTCATTTCTGACACTTTGGAAAGTGTCTAGTAATATTTTTCTCATGTTTTGGCACTTTATTAGTAGCTATAAGCTGAATTATTTTGTAAAGTGCTGAGTTTTGTACTTAGAGTACGTTTTAGGCACATCCAGTCATAGTGACTTATTCCTAGAGACGCAGTTCCACAACCCTTATATCCCTACACTCACTACTAGTGTAGCAAAATATTTCAGGCTCTTACAGGCCTTAGAGGCAGTGTTTGCCTGATGCTGGCTTTATCAGCATGTTCAATAGGTTATCCGTTATAGTGCTACTGTGCTCTTGTGCATCATGTTTGTCACTAGGGTTCAACATGTAAATAATGTAGTGACGATAAGTAAAGTATGATGCAGGTAAGTACATGTATCAGTATTCAAGTAGCAGTTCATCAGCTAGTTCAAACAAGCACAGTAATTAAGCAGTAATTAATCATTAGTTAAGTCGTACGGATACCTGGTTTAGTGCGGGTTGTCACATTTAAGGAATATGTTCAGTGACAGCATCAGATTCCTAATTGATGGAGAAAGGTCTCGTGGCAAGAAAAGTTGCTTCTAGGAGGTTGTCAAGTGTTTTCGCTCGACGATTCCATTCTTGGGTGGTTGGTTTGGCACTTGTTCCCGCAACTCGAATCCTAGCCCGGTATATCCCATTTTAATTTTACACCATTGTTAACCTTACGCCTTTTTTACTCTCTGATCGAGGTTCTCGGCAATGAAAAATATTCGTAAACTAAATCACACGTGTGTATGTTGACATTTAAGAGATATTCAATCAAGAAAAGCAAGGGCAATGGTGATATATATGCGGATTAGAAACCAAAAAAAAACACTCAACAAATGGCTACAATTTAAGGAATGTGTTTAGTGACAGCATCAGATTCCTAATTGATGGAGAAAGGTCTGGTGGCAAGAAAAGCTGCTTCTAGGAGGTTGTCAAGTGTTTTCGCTCGACGATTCCATTCTTGGGTGGTTGGTTTGGCACTTGTTCCTGCAACTCGAATCCTAGCCCGGTATATCGCATTTTAATTTTACACCATTGCGAACCTTACGCCTTTTTTACTCTCTGATCGAGGTTCTCGGCAATTAAAAATATTCGTAAACTAAATCACACGTGTATATGTTGACATTTAAAAGATATACAATCAGGAAAATCAAGGGCAATGGTGATATATATGCGGATTAGAAACCAAAAAAAAAATACTCAACAAATGGCTACAATTTAAGGAATGTGTTTAGTGACAGCATCAGATTCCTAATTGATGGAGAAAGGTCTGGTGGCAAGAAAAGCTGCTTCTAGGAGGTTGTCAAGTGTTTTCGCTCGACGATTCCATTCTTGGGTGGTTGGTTTAACACTTGTTCCTGCAACTCGAATCCTAGCCCGGTATATCCCATTTTAATTTTACACCATTGTTAACCTTACGGCTTTTTTACTCTCTGATCGAGGTTCTCGGCAATGAAAAATCTTCGTAAACTAAATCACACGTGTATATGTTGACATTTAAGAGATATACAATCAAGAAAAGCAAGGGCAATGGTGATATATAAGCGGATTAGACACCAAAAAAAACACTCAACAAATGGCTACAATTTAAGGAATGTGTTTAGTGACAACATCAGATTCCTAATTGATGGAGAAAGGTCTGGTGGCAAGAAAAGCTGCTTCTAGGAGGTTGTCAAGTGTTTTCGCTTGACGATTCCATTCTTGGGTGGTTGGTTTGACACTTGTTCCTGCAACTCGAATCCTAGCCCGGTATATCCCATTTTAATTTTACACCATTGTTAACCTTACGCCTTTTTTACTCTCTGATCGAGGTTCTCGGCAATGAAAAATCTTCGTAAACTAAATCACACGTGTATATGTTGACATTTAAGAGATATACAATCAGGAAAATCAAGGGCAATGGTGATATATATGCGGACTAGACGCCAAAAAAATACTCAACAAATGGCTACAATTTAAGGAATGTGTTTAGTGACAGCATCTGATTCCTAATTGATGGAGAAAGGTCTGGTGGCAAGAAAAGCTGCTTCTAAGAGGTTATCAAGTGTTTTCGCTCGACGATTCCATTCTTGGGTGGTTGGTTTGGCACTTGTTCCTGCAACTCGAATCCTAGCCCGGTATATTCCATTTTGATTTTACACCATTGTGAACCTTACGCCTTTTTTACTCTCTGATCGAGGTTCTAGGCAATGAAAAATCTTCGTAAACTAAATCACACGTGTATATGTTGACATTTAAGAGATATACAATCAAGAAAATCAAGGGCAATGGTGATATATATGCAGATTAGACACAAAAAAAACTCAACAAATGGCTACAATTTAAGGAATGTGTTTAGTGACAACATCAGATTCCTGATTGATGGAGAAAGGTCTGGTGGCAAGAAAAGCTGCTTTTAGGACGTTGTCAAGTGTTTTCGCTCGACGATTCCATTCTTGCGTGGTTGGTTTGGCACTTGTTCCTGCAACTCGAATCCTTGCCCGGTATATCACATTTTAAGTTTACACCATTGTTAACCTTACGCCTTTTCTCGGAAATGAAAAATCTTCGTAAACTAAATCACACGTGTATATGTTGACATTTAAGAGATATACAATCACGAAAATCAAGGGAAATGGTGATATATATGCGGATTAGACACAAACAAAAAACACTCAACAAATGGCTACAATTTAAGGAATGTGTTTAGTGACAGCATCAGATTTCTAATTGATGGAGAAAGGTCTGGTGGCAAGAAAAGCTCCTTCTAGGAGGTTGTCAAGTGTTTTCCCTCGACGATTCCATTCTCGGGTGGTCGGTTTGGCACTTGTTCCTACAACTCGAATCCTAGCCCGGTATATCCCATTTAAATTTTACACCATTGTTAACCTTACGTCTTTTTTACTCTCTGATCGAGGTTCTCGGCAATGAAAAATCTTCGTAAACAAAATCACACGTGTATATGTTGACATTTAAGAGATATTCAATCAAGAAAATCAAGGGCAATGGTGATATATATGCGGATTAGACACCAAAAAAAACACTCAACAAATGGCTACAATTTAAGGAATGTGTTTAGTGACAGCATCAGATTCCTAATTGATGGAGAAAGGTCTGGTGGCAAGAAAAGCTGCTTCTAGGAGGTTGTCAAGTGTTTTCGCTCGACGATTCCATTCTTGGGTGGTTGGTTTGCCACTTGTTCCTGCAACTCGAATCCTAGCCCGGTATATCCCATTTTAATTTTACACCATTGTTATCCTTACACCTTTTTACTCTCTTATCGAGGTTTTCAGCAATGAAAAATCTTTGTAAACTAAATCACACGTGTATATGTTGACATTTAAGAGATATACAACCAAGAAAAGCAAGGGCAATGGTGATATATATGCGGATTAGACACCAAAAAAAATACTCAACAAATGGCTACAATTTAAGGAATGCGTTTAGTGACAGCATCAGATTCCTAATTGATGGAGAAAGGTCTGGTGGCAAGAAAAGCTGCTTCTAGGAGGTTGTCAAGTGTTTTCGCTCGACCATTCCATTCTTGGGTGGTTGGTTTGGCACTTGTTCCTGCAACTCGAATCCTAGCCCGGTATATCCCATTTTAATTTTACACCATTTCGAACCTTACGCCTTTTTTACACTCTGATCGAGGTTCTCGGCAATTAAAAATATTCGTAAACTAAATCACACGTGTATATGTTGACATTTAAAAGATATATAATCAAGAAAATCAAGGGCAATGGTGATATATATGCGGATTAGAAACAAAAAAAACACTCAACAAATGGCTACAATTTAAGGAATGTGTTTAGTGACAGCATCAGATTCCTAACTGATGGAGAAAGGTCTGGTGGCAAGAAACGCTGCTTCTAGGAGGTTGTCAAGTGTTTTCGCTCGACGATTGCATTCTTGGGTGGTTGGTTTGACACTTGTTCCTGCAACTCGAATCCTAGCCCGGTATATCCCATTTTAATTTTACACCATTGTTAACCTTACGCCTTTTTTACTCTCTGATCGAGGTTCTCGTCAATGAAAAATCTTCGTAAACTAAATCACACGTGTATATGTTGACATTTAAGAGATATACAATCAGGAAAATCAAGGGCAATGGTGATATATATGCGGACTAGACACCAAAAAAACACTCAACAAATGGCTACAATTTAAGGAATGTGTTTAGTGACAGCATCTGATTCCTAATTGATGGAGAAAGGTCTGGTGGCAAGAAAAGCTGCTTCTAAGAGGTTGTCAAGTGTTTTCGCTCGACGATTCCATTCTTGGGTGGTTGGTTTGGCACTTGTTCCTGCAACTCGAATCCTAGCCCGGTATATCCCATTTTGATTTTACACCATTGTGAACCTTACGCCTTTTTTACTCTCTGATCGAGGTTCTAGGCAATGAAAAATCTTCGTAAACTAAATCACATGTGTATATGTTGACATTTAAGAGATATACAATCAAGAAAATCAAGGGCAATGGTGATATATATGCAGATTAGACACAAAAAAAAAAACTCAACAAATAGCTACAATTTAAGGAATGTGCTTAGTGACAACATCAGATTCCTAATTGATGGAGAAAGGTCTGGTGGCAAGAAAAGCTGCTTTTAGGAGGTTGTCAAGTGTTTTCGCTCGACGATTCCATTCTTGCGTGGTTGGTTTGGCACTTGTTCCTGCAACTCGAATCCTTGCCCGGTATATCACATTTTAATTTTACACCATTGTTAACCTTACGCCTTTTTTACTCTCTGATCGAGGTTCTCGGAAATGAAAAATCTTCGTAAACTAAATCACACGTGTATATGTTGACATTTAAGAGATATACAATCACGAAAATCAAGGGAAATGGTGATATATATGCGGATTAGACACCAACAAAAAACACTCAACAAATGGCTACAATTTAAGGAATGTGTTTAGTGACAGCATCAGATTTCTAATAGATGGAGAAAGGTCTGGTGGCCAGAAATGCTCCTTCTAGGAGGTTGTCAAGTGTTTTCGCTCGACGATTCCATTCTCGGGTGGTCGGTTTGGCACTTGTTCCTACAACTCGAATCCTAGCCCGGTATATCCCATTTTAATTTTACACCATTGTTAACCTTACGTCTTTTTTACTCTCTGATCGAGGTTCTCGGCAATGAAAAATCTTCGTAAACAAAATCACACGTGTATATGTTGACATTTAAGAGATATTCAATCAAGAAAATCAAGGGCAATGGTGATATATATGCGGATTAGACACCAAAAAAAACACTCAACAAATGGCTACAATTTAAGGAATGTGTTTAGTGACAGCATCAGATTCCTAATTGATGGAGAAAGGTCTGGTGGCAAGAAAAGCTGCTTCTAGGAGGTCGTCAAGTGTTTTCGCTCGACGATTCCATTCTTGGGTGGTTGGTTTGGCACTTGTTCCTGCAACTCGAATCCTAGCCCGGTATATCCCATTTTAATTTTACACCATTGTGAACCTTACGCCTTTTTTACTCTCTGATCGAGGTTCTAGGCAATGAAAAATCTTCGTAAACTAAATCACACGTGTATATGTTGACATTTAAGAGATATACAATCAAGAAAATCAAGGGCAATGGTGATATATATGCGGATTAGACACAAAAAAAACTCAACAAATGGCTACAATTTAAGGAATGTGTTTAGTGACAACATCAGATTCCTAATTGATGGAGAAAGGTCTGGTGGCAAGAAAAGCTGCTTTTAGGACGTTGTCAAGTGTTTTCGCTTGACGATTCCATTCTTGCGTGGTTGGTTTGGCACTTGTTCCTGCAACTCGAATCCTTGCCCGGTATATCACATTTTAAGTTTACACCATTGTTAACCTTACGCCTTTTCTCGGAAATGAAAAATCTTCGTAAACTAAATCACACGTGTATATGTTGACATTTAAGAGATATACAATCACGAAAATCAAGGGAAATGGTGATATATATGCGGATTAGACACAAACAAAAAACACTCAATAAATGGCTACAATTTAAGGAATGTGTTTAGTGACAGCATCAGATTTCTAATTGATGGAGAAAGGTCTGGTGGCAAGAAAAGCTCCTTCTAGGAGGTTGTCAAGTGTTTTCGCTCGACGATTCCATTCTCGGGTGGTCGGTTTGGCACTTGTTCCTACAACTCGAATCCTAGCCCGGTATATCCCATTTAAATTTTACACCATTGTTAACCTTACGTCTTTTTTACTCTCTGATCGAGGTTCTCGGCAATGAAAAATCTTCGTAAACAAAATCACAGGTGTATATGTTGACATTTAAGAGACATTCAATCAAGAAAATCAAGGGCAATGGTGATATATATGCGGATTAGACACCAAAAAAAACACTCAACAAATGGCTACAATTTAAGGAATGTGTTTAGTGACAGCATCAGATTCCTAATTGATGGAGAAAGGTCTGGTGGCAAGAAAAGCTGCTTCTAGGAGGTTGTCAAGTGTTTTCGCTCGACGATTCCATTCTTGGGTGGTTGGTTTGGCACTTGTTCCTGCAACTCGAATCCTAGCCCGGTATATCCCATTTTAATTTTACACCATTGTTATCCTTACACCTTTTTACTCTCTTATCGAGGTTTTCAGCAATGAAAAATCTTCGTAAACTAAATCACACGTGTATATGTTGACATTTAAGAGATATACAACCAAGAAAAGCAAGGGCAATGGTGATATATATGCGGATTAGACACCAAAAAAAATACTCAACAAATGGCTACAATTTAAGGAATGCGTTTAGTGACAGCATCAGATTCCTAATTGATGGAGAAAGGTCTGGTGGCAAGAAAAGCTGCTTCTAGGAGGTTGTCAAGTGTTTTCGCTCGACAATTCCATTCTTGGGTGGTTGGTTTGGCACTTGTTCCTGCAACTCGAATCCTAGCCCGGTATATCCCATTTTAATTTTACACCATTTCGAACCTTACGCCTTTTTTACACTCTGATCGAGGTTCTCGGCAATTAAAAATATTCGTAAACTAAATCACACGTGTATATGTTGACATTTAAAAGATATACAATCAAGAAAATCAAGGGCAATGGTGATATATATGCGGATTAGAAACAAAAAAAACACTCAACAAATGGCTACAATTTAAGGAATGTGTTTAGTGACAGCATCAGATTCCTAACTGATGGAGAAAGGTCTGGTGGCAAGAAACGCTGCTTCTAGGAGGTTGTCAAGTGTTTTCGCTCGACGATTGCATTCTTGGGTGGTTGGTTTGACACTTGTTCCTGCAACTCGAATCCTAGCCCGGTATATCCCATTTTAATTTTACACCATTGTTAACCTTACGCCTTTTTTACTCTCTGATCGAGGTTCTCGTCAATGAAAAATCTTCGTAAACTAAATCACACGTGTATATGTTGACATTTAAGAGATATACAATCAGGAAAATCAAGGGCAATGGTGATATATATGCGGACTAGACACCAAAAAAACACTCAACAAATGGCTACAATTTAAGGAATGTGTTTAGTGACAGCATCTGATTCCTAATTGATGGAGAAAGGTCTGGTGGCAAGAAAAGCTGCTTCTAAGAGGTTGTCAAGTGTTTTCGCTCGACGATTCCATTCTTGGGTGGTTGGTTTGGCACTTGTTCCTGCAACTCGAATCCTAGCCCGGTATATCCCATTTTGATTTTACACCATTGTGAACCTTACGCCTTTTTTACTCTCTGATCGAGGTTCTAGGCAATGAAAAATCTTCGTAAACTAAATCACACGTGTATATGTTGACATTTAAGAGATATACAATCAAGAAAATCAAGGGCAATGGTGATATATATGCAGATTAGACACAAAAAAAAAAACTCAACAAATGGCTACAATTTAAGGAATGTGCTTAGTGACAACATCAGATTCCTAATTGATGGAGAAAGGTCTGGTGGCAAGAAAAGCTGCTTTTAGGAGGTTGTCAAGTGTTTTCGCTCGACGATTCCATTCTTGCGTGGTTGGTTTGGCACTTGTTCCTGCAACTCGAATCCTTGCCCGGTATATCACATTTTAATTTTACACCATTGTTAACCTTACGCCTTTTTTACTCTCTGATCGAGGTTCTCGGAAATGAAAAATCTTCGTAAACTAAATCACACGTGTATATGTTGACATTTAAGAGATATACAATCACGAAAATCAAGGGAAATGGTGATATATATGCGGATTAGACACCAACAAAAAACACTCAACAAATGGCTACAATTTAAGGAATGTGTTTAGTGACAGCATCAGATTTCTAATAGATGGAGAAAGGTCTGGTGGCCAGAAATGCTCCTTCTAGGAGGTTGTCAAGTGTTTTCGCTCGACGATTCCATTCTCGGGTGGTCGGTTTGGCACTTGTTCCTACAACTCGAATCCTAGCCCGGTATATCCCATTTTAATTTTACACCATTGTTAACCTTACGTCTTTTTTACTCTCTGATCGAGGTTCTCGGCAATGAAAAATCTTCGTAAACAAAATCACACGTGTATATGTTGACATTTAAGAGATATTCAATCAAGAAAATCAAGGGCAATGGTGATATATATGCGGATTAGACACCAAAAAAAACACTCAACAAATGCCTACAATTTAAGGAATGTGTTTAGTGACAGCATCAGATTCCTAATTGATGGAGAAAGGTCTGGTGGCAAGAAAAGCTGCTTCTAGGAGGTCGTCAAGTGTTTTCGCTCGACGATTCCATTCTTGGGTGGTTGGTTTGGCACTTGTTCCTGCAACTCGAATCCTAGCCCGGTATATCCCATTTTAATTTTACACCATTGTTATCCTTACACCTTTTTACTCTCTTATCGAGGTTCTCAGCAATGAAAAATCTTCGTAAACTAAATCACATGTGTATATGTTGACAATTAAGAGATATACAACCAAGAAAAGCAAGGGCAATGGTGATATATATGCGGATTAGACACCAAAAAAAATACTCAACAAATGGCTACAATTTAAGGAATGTGTTTAGTGACAGCATCAGATTCCTAATTGATGGAGAAAGGTCTGGTGGCAAGAAACGCTGCTTCTAGGAGGTTGTCAAGTGTTTTCGCTCGACGATTGCATTCTTGGGTGGTTGGTTTGACACTTGTTCCTGCAACTCGAATCCTAGCCCGGTATATCCCATTTTAATTTTACACCATTGTTAACCTTACGCCTTTTTTACTCTCTGATCGAGGTTCTCGGCAATGAAAAATCTTCGTAAACTAAATCACACGTGTATATGTTGACATTTAAGAGATATACAATCAGGAAAATCAAGGGCAATGGTGATATATATGCGGACTAGACACCAAAAAAACACTCAACAAATGGCTACAATTTAAGGAATGTGTTTAGTGACAGCATCTGATTCCTAATTGATGGAGAAAGGTCTGGTCGCAAGAAAAGCTGCTTCTAAGAGGTTGTCAAGTGTTTTCGCTCGACGATTCCATTCTTGGGTGGTTGGTTTGGCACTTGTTCCTGCAACTCGAATCCTAGCCCCGTATATCCCATTTTGATTTTACACCATTGTGAACCTTACGCCTTTTTTACTCTCTGATCGAGGTTCTAGGCAATGAAAAATCTTCGTAAACTAAATCACACGTGTGTATGTTGACATTTAAGAGATATACAATCAAGAAAATCAAGGGCAATGGTGATATATATGCAGATTAGACACAAAAAAAAACTCAACAAATGGCTACAATTTAAGGAATGTGTTTAGTGACAACATCAGATTCCTACTTGATGGAGAAAGGTCTGGTGGCAAGAAAAGCTGCTTTTAGGAGGTTGTCAAGTGTTTTCGCTCGACGATTCCATTCTTGCGTGGTTGGTTTGGCACTTGTTCCTGCAACTCGAATCCTTGCCCGGTATATCACATTTTAATTTTACACCATTGTTAACCTTACGCCTTTTTTACTCTCTGATCGAGGTTCTCGGAAATGAAAAATCTTCGTAAACTAAATCACACGTGTATATGTTGACATTTAAGAGATATACAATCACGAAAATCAAGGGAAATCGTGATATATATGCGGATTAGACACCAACAAAAAACACTCAACAAATGGCTACAATTTAAGGAATGTGTTTAGTGACAGCATCAGATTTCTAATAGATGGAGAAAGGTCTGGTGGCCAGAAATGCTCCTTCTAGGAGGTTGTCAAGTGTTTTCGCTCGACGATTCCATTCTCGGGTGGTCGGTTTGGCACTTGTTCCTACAACTCGAATCCTAGCCCGGTATATCCCATTTTAATTTTACACCATTGTTAACCTTACGTCTTTTTTACTCTCTGATCGAGGTTCTCGGCAATGAAAAATCTTCGTAAACAAAATCACACGTGTATATGTTGACATTTAAGAGATATTCAATCAAGAAAATCAAGGGCAATGGTGATATATATGCGGATTAGACACCAAAAAAAAACACTCAACAAATGGCTACAATTTAAGGAATGTGTTTAGTGACAGCATCAGATTCCTAATTGATGGAGAAAGGTCTGGTGGCAAGAAAAGCTGCTTCTAGGAGGTCGTCAAGTGTTTTCGCTCGACGATTCCATTCTTGGGTGGTTGGTTTGGCACTTGTTCCTGCAACTCGAATCCTAGCCCGGTATATCCCATTTTAATTTTACACCATTGTTATCCTTACACCTTTTTACTCTCTTATCGAGGTTCTCAGCAATGAAAAATCTTCGTAAACTAAATCACACGTGTATATGTTGACATTTAAGAGATACACAACCAAGAAAAGCAAGGGCAATGGTGATATATATGCAGATTAGACACAAAAAAAATACTCAACAAATGGCTACAATTTAAGGAATGTGTTTAGTGACAGCATCAGATTCCTAATTGATGGAGAAAGGTCTGGTGGCAAGAAAAGCTGCTTTTAGGAGGTTGTCAAGTGTTTTCGCTCGACGATTCCATTCTTGCGTGGTTGGTTTGGCACTTGTTCCTGCAACTCGAATCCTTGCCCGGTATATCACATTTTAATTTTACACCATTGTTAACCTTACGCCTTTTTTACTCTCTGATCGAGGTTCTCGGAACTGAAAAATCTTCGTAAACTAAATCACACGTGTATATGTTGACATTTAAGAGATATACAATCACAAAAATCAAGGGAAATGGTGATATATATGCGGATTAGACACCAACAAAAAACACTCAACAAATGGCTACAATTTAAGGAATGTGTTTAGTGACAGCATCAGATTTCTAATTGATGGAGAAAGGTCTGGTGGCAAGAAAAGCTCCTTCTAGGAGGTTGTCAAGTGTTTTCGCTCGACGTTTCCATTCTCGGGTGGTCGGTTTGGCACTTGTTCCTACAACTCGAATACTAGCCCGGTATATCCCATTTTAATTTTACACCATTGTTAACCTTACGTCTTTTTTACTCTCTGATCGAGGTTCTCGGCAATGAAAAATCTTCGTAAACAAAATCACACGTGTATATGTTGACATTTAAGAGATATTCAATCAAGAAAATCAAGGGCAATGGTGATATATATGCGGATTAGACACCAAAAAAAACACTCAACAAATGGCTACAATTTAAGGAATGTGTTTAGTGACAGCATCAGATTCCTAATTGATGGAGAAAGGTCTGGTGGCAAGAAAAGCTGCTTCTAGGAGGTTGTCAAGTGTTTTCGCTCGACGATTCCATTCTTCGGTGGTTGGTTTGGCACTTGTTTCTGCAACTCGAATCATAGCCCGGTATATCCCATTTTAATTTTACACCATTGTTATCCTTACACCTTTTTACTCTCTTATCGAGGTTCTCAGCAATGAAAAATCTTCGTAAACTAAATCACACGTGTATATGTTGACATTTAAGAGATATACAACCAAGAAAAGCAAGGGCATTGGTGATATATATGCGGATTAGACACCAAAAAAAATACTCAACAAATGGCTACAATGTAAAGAATGTGTTTAGTGACAGCATCAGATTCCTAATTGATGGAGAAAGGTCTGGTGGCAAGAAAAGCTGCTTCTACGAGGTTGTCAAGTGTTTTCGCTCGACGATTCCATTCTTGTGTTGTTGGTTTGGCACTTGTTCCTGCAACTCGAATCCTAGCCCGGTATATCCCATTTTAATTTTACACTATTGCGAACCTTACGCCTTTTTTACTCTCTGATCGAGGTTCTCGGCAATGAAAAATATTCGTAAACTAAATCACACGTGTATATGTTGACATTTAAGAGATATACAATCAAGAAAATCAAGGGCAATGGTGATATATATGCGGATTAGAAACCAAAAAAAAACACTCAACAAATGGCTACAATTTAAGGAATGTGTTTAGTGACAGCATCAGATTCCTAATTGATGGAGAAAGGTCTGGTGGCAAGAAAAGCTGCTTCTAGGAGGTTGTCAAGTGTTTTTGCTCAACGATTCCATTCTTCGGTGGTTGGCTTGGCACTTGTTCCTGCAACTCGAATCCTAGCCCGGTATATCCTATTTTAATTTTACTACTTTGTTTTTCCCGATGGGTTTGGGAACAATGTGTTGCAAAACAAAGCTTGCGGAGTTGTAACTGGTTAACTTCAGATTGATACGCTCATTCTCAATCTTAGCTTTTTCAAATTGAAGCTTCAACCTAGCAATCTCATCTAGTTGTTGGTTGATTTGCTCTTCTTTGAATCTAAGAACTACAGTTAAATGCTCATTTTCTTTATTGGTTTTACCGTTTCTTTCATCAGAATCTTTTACCGTTCATTTTAGCTTGTCCAAATTTTCTGAGAGTTGACGATTTTCGTGAATTAGCTTTTCATTCTCTTTCCTAATTCTTTCTACTTCATATTTATCATTTTCAATTTTCTCAGTTAAATTTTTAGCTCGATCATTTGAAGCTTTTAGCATTTTATCACGGTCTAGAATCGGATCTTCAACCTTTCTGACTCTTGTTTTCAGTTCTTCAACCTTTGTATCACTAAGGAAAGTGGGTGTACTACAAAACTTGCAGTTTTTCATGCAACTTTTCCAGTCACTATCACCTTTGACTTTCTTACCTGACTCACTTGTTGAAACGTTTGGACTGACCTCGCTTTTAGACTCAGTTTTAGACTTAGAGTCTACCTCAAGTTCCTTTGCAGCAAGCACTTTGTCAGCCATTTTCTCCAAGTTTTCAGCGGTGAATTCTTGTGAAGTATCAATAATCCCATCATCAATCTTCTTAGGCTGCGACTCTTTCTCTTTCTCTTTTTCTTTCTCTTCTCCACCTCCCCACCATTCTCTCTGTAAGGCTTCTTCTTCTTCAGCAAATTGCTCAATGAAAGCCTCTAGACTAAGAGTTTTCGTATCAATAGCAATGTTTTCTTAAGGATCAAGGTAACATTCTCTATCAGCATCCCATCTCTTTGCTCTCTTGGCTTCACTAAATATCTTTGATAATCTAATCATCTTGTATTCTGCTCTACCCTTTCTGCTGAGGTATTTCTCTCCTTCATTTCTGGTGTCTTTGAAAGGAATAATCTTTTCTGCTACGAAAGCGTATCCTACTGCATCTTCCTCTGGTAGCATGCTCATAGCAAAAGCGCGAGGTGGGATCTGATCGGTTCTCATTGCATAACAATATAAGTGAACATACTAAATGAATAAATACCAGCTCCAATGCCATAGTCATAATCATTTCAAAAGAACGCAACATATGTTAAATGTATTGGTTACAAACCATCAAATGAAAATAAGTTGTCATTGTATTATACATCAAAATGTAAGTCTTAAAATGTGAAGGCTTTGACCACTATATCACCGCAAAGAGGCGGTATATAATGGGCAAGCCCTTCAAATGGTGGCATGGAGTCTTGATACTTGCTTTCCTTCACTGAAATGTCCGCATGGTCCACTAATTTCCTGAAATACATGTTAAGTTTGAAAACATCAACAAAAGTTGGCGAGTTCATGCAGTTTAGTTGTATGAGATGTATCTGTAAAATGTGAGTTGTATAAAATGTATCTGTAAAATGTGAGTTGTATAAAATGTATCCATAAAATGTGAGTCGTATAAACTGTATCCAGAAAATGTGAGTTGTATAAGATGTATTTGTATGTAATGATGTAGTATGTAAAGCTTCAATGAAATCGTTGATCATTAATGTTTCACAAGGACATTAATAAGTGTGACGAATTAGGAAGCAATCCAAACCTAGACGATTTCGTGTCCACTACTATAAACATGTATTTTTCCCGATAGTTGTAAAGTTGTAAAACATTTAAAATGAATAGGGGACATGAACTCACAGAATCACGTCCGTGAATAGAAGTAACTATGATCTCACGTGCGGTCGTCCTGAATAGTGTTGCGACCTACAAATGTTCTTATATTTGTTAGACACTTCGGTCTTTATAAATGACTTGAGTACAAGTCTTGTGTCTTGAATGTGTGTAAGACTAGTATGTCTTTGTTTTTCGTTGAACTGTGTATTAGATGTATGATTTGTTAAACTGTTATATATATATATATATATATATATATATATATATATATATATATATATATATATAGGGAGGGGCTCATACGAGAACCACCCTTATTGTGAGAACCATGAGAACCAATGTGAACACAACCTAAAATAGCTAAAAAAAACCTAAAAAAACCTAACCCCCACCCCCCCCACCCAAAAACCTAAACCCCCCACCCCCCCCCAAAAAAAAAACCTAACCCCCCCCCCCCCCCCCCCAAAAACCTAACCCCCCCCCCAAGCTAAAAAAAACCTAAAAAAACCTAACCCCACCCCCCCCCCCCCCAAAAAAAAAAGCCTAAACCCCCCTCCCCCACCCCCCAAAAACCTAAACCCCCCCCCCCCCAAGCTAAAATGCTAAAAACTAAACCCCCAAAAAACCTAAAAAAATCTAAAAAAATCCAAAAATTTTTTTTTGATTTTTTTAATATTTTTTAGGTTAAAATCGCTACTTTTCGAAGCAAAAAAAAATTTTTTTTTTTTTTTTTTTAAAAAAAAATTTTAAAATTTTTTTTTTTTTTTTTTTTTTTGTTCGAAAAGTAGCGATTTTAACCTAAAAAATATTAAAAAAATCAAAAAAAAAAATTTTGTGTGATTTTTAGCTATTTTTAGGCATTTTTGGTGTGTTCACATTGGTTCTCGCGGTTCTCGCAATAAGATGTGGTTCTCGCATGATCTTCTCCCTATATATATATATATTTCACAAAATATATATATGTAATCTTGTATCTTGTGTGTTGTATCATCGGGTCTTGTCCTCTTGATTTCATGTCTTGTATGAATAAATTGTATAATTGTATTTTCATCAATTACATGTCATTGGGCCGAGCCCATGTCTTAATGTTATTGGGCCTAGCCCATATGTTTTGACATTGAGCTTAGCCCATGTATTCATGTTATTGGGCTTAATGTTATTAGGCCTTAGCCCATATGTTTTGACATTGGGCTTAGCCCATGTATTCATGTTATTGGGCTTAGCCCAAGTATTTTGATAAGCCCAATTGTAAATATAAGCCCATTTATAAAAATAAGCCCATTTGTAAGTATTAGCCCATTTATAAAAATAAGCCCATTTGTAATTATAAGCCCATTTATAAAACATCTTCCATTTTACAAAAATCACCATACTTGGAGTTTTTAGTTAAATAGAAGACATATAAGTTTTTATAAGTTTCTAAAATTTTGACTTTTGTTAATGGTAATATATATATGTATCCCCGTCGAAAGATCGCCTAAGCATCGTAGTAACTCCTCGGAATGGCGATATGTTTATAGATTCGCCCGTCGTTCGTTTTAACCATAAGTTGTGTCCGAAGGATCGGAATGCTCGTAAGTTGTTTTTAAGGTGCCTTTATATGTGTAGTCTTGTAAGACTTTAGTTGTAATGTGTCTTGTGTTTATTTGTACCATTGTATTCAAATTACTTGTTTTCATACATATAACTAATACAAATAAATATCACATAGCACATAAGTTGTTAAGATAACTAAATATATATTTTCTCAAAAATATATATTTATAACTAGTTCTGCTTTTATAAAAGCTATTCTTTAAAATCTTTTTATTCTAATAAAGATTTTGTCAAAAATGATAGTTTTTATAACACATGATTTTTAAGAAAAATGGTCATATTTCCTTTGAAATATATACTTAGCCATGTTTGATAAAACATATCTTTTTCTTCTTAAAATCACCAATAATCTTCTCATATTTTTCTTAATAAAAACATATGAGATTTATATCAAAATCTTAACAAGATGAAATCAATAACATGTAGGGTTTTGGTATGATTATATCATAAGTTAACTAGTTCAAAATCCATGCTTTACTTCTGGTTTTAACAAACTTTTTATAAAAACCCATCTTGTATGTTTCCTTTTACAACATTGTAAAAGTATTGTTTTTAGTGAAAAACCTTATATACTTTAACAAAATCAAAGATTATGATCATCCATCTAAACATTTGTGTTTAACAAAACCCTTAAAACATTTTCATGTATACTTGTTAGATTATGTTTTTAAACATCTAACAAGTTATTCATATGCTAATCATCAAAACTAGATCAAATATGCAATAAATAAGCTTCAAATCATAACAATAACAAACTTATATATCATGATTTTTATTTTGCTTCTTTGTATTTTCATATTATTTTGTATGATTGTTTATTTTATTACATGTTCTTTGAACAAATAATACATAAATAAGTATGAAAAAGGGATTTTAGAAGCTTACTTCTAGCACTAATGGCTAGGGATGATCTAGATGACGATCAAAGAAAAGAAAAATGTTGATCTTGATGCTTGGAAGCGATGGAATGGAAAGAAAGGCTTGCTTCTTCTTGTAGTGTCTTTAGATCATCCTAAGTATCATCAAGCTCCTTCTGGATCATCAAAGAAAGGCTTGAAATGTGAAAGTTTGTGATGGTGTTCTTGGCTAAAAGATGATATTGAGAGGTTTTCTCATGTGTGTGTAAAGTGAGGTGAAAAATGAATGAAAATGCTTAGTAAATCTTGGTAACTAAGTGTTATAATGTTTCACCATTTTTACCACTTGGTCCACTTGCAAAATACTAGCAAATATCTAAGATATTTGTGGAAACAACTTGGGGGGTGGGTCCCACATGCTTTGTGAACTTGTTTACTTGGTAAAAATGTGTTAGTTTTTATAGGAAGTTATTTAGGAAACTTATATGTATAAGTGTTTAAAAGGTGTTAAGTCACCAATACTAGACCATAATGATCCAATTAACACTAGATGGTCACTAAAAAAAGATTTGATATTGTTCGGATATTCGTTTCGAATTGTTTCCGTTAGACGTTATTTGAACGCTAAGTTGTGTAACTTGTGTGAATTGATGTAGTTATTGGTTCGGATGATATTCGAAGGTATCCTCATATGAATTCTATGTTAAACAACATTTTTACATGTTGCAAAAATATTAAAAAGCTGATTTCTGCGGAAAAGTGTCGAAATTGTCGCTTTTAGTCTTTTCAGGCAATTTTTTTAGTGTTGTCGGACTTCGGAAAGGTTTTAAATCAAACCCTTGCATTCCTAGTTAGGGTTTAATATATATTAGATGTTGGACTTTCATCTGAGTCCTAAAGATGTCGTTTAGATGGTTTTTGCGGATCCTGCGTTTTTCGTTAGAATACTAGTTTACTAGGTGCTTTTCTAGTAGTTTCGATGCATTGTTTAAACTGTTGTTGGATCGTCGTGTGACCCTAAAAAGTCAGTCTGCGTAGTTCATCATCTGAAATAAAGGCGGAATCAATGTAAAAGATTTCAAACACAGCTTGTTCCTTTTCAATCTTTATCTATTACTGATTTCCTGAGCTTTTACAATACAATTCTGACAAAATTTTGGCAGCACCTCAGCTCTCTCAAAGTAATTCCGTGTCAAATGAACTAGAGATAACAAGTATTTATAGGCAACGTAATTCGGCATGAAATCAACTCACGCGAAATTACATGTTCAAGCGATATTACTAATTCTGTGCGGAATTAGTAATCTCGTGTGAAATGTCTAATTCCATGCGAAATTACACTAGGTAATTTCGTGTGGAATTACCCTTTTACAATGTTTCTCGATTTACGTGCCCTGATCTATTTAGTACAATACAAGACTCTATAAAGACGAAGTTAACAGACATCGGTGCACCAACAGACTCCCCCTTGGATGTTGACGAAGTCTTTAGCATCCTGTCTTCAGTCTTTAGTCTTGATTGATCGTTTTCTGTCCTGAATTGTCTTGACATAGTAAAAACATCCTTCAATCTTTTATCTTCAAACTTCAATCTTCAATCTCCCCTTTGATTGTTGATCCAGAATCTAGACTCCCCCTTTCGAAGACTCCCCCTCTCGATAAACTGGGATCTAGGATCGTGATCTGGCTCAAACTTTGACATTTCCATTGCCATTGGGATTCCTGCTACCCAAACATATAACATTACAATCTTTCCACTCTTAAACTTCTATTAACTGTTCATCAGTTTTAGAAATCCACTTAAGTACTCAGGTCCAAGTTAATGACCCTGATTACTCAATTTATCTACCAAGTCCAATTTAATGACCTTGGTTGATCTCAGACAAAATGAAACTGATTTAGTTCAACAATTTTCAAACATTTTCTGAAAATAACAAGTTTCAAATTAATGAACTTGTTTTTGACTTTTCAACAATCAGATTTTATCATAATAAGCTCTCCTCATCCTCCAGTCCAGAAACTTCGTGCAATTGCTTCAACTTTGTGAATCTGACAATCAACTTTCTACTATGGTTTGTCGGAAAATAAAGCAGAAATAAAATCTTTTTGGATTTTCAATAAAGTTTCTAAACTAGAAATGAAATACATAAATAAAATGCAGAAATAGAATGCAATGAAAGTAAACTATTTACAGACATATTTTTGGTGAGCGTGTTAGGGAATCATATCAGCTATCAGACAAGTCACTAGTACCGTTAAGCTTTAATTTCATACTCAGAATTAAACAATTCGCTTAGATTGTCGATATGCTGATCCACTTAAATTTTCACACAATTTTTCAATCTGTTCAGGATACGGATTAGGTGAATTAAGAACTTAAACTCCTTCATGTGTCCCACCTCTTGAATATACTCCCGTATCCAGATCCCAATATTCAGTCTTACAGGTGAGTATACCACAGATGATATCTGTAAGGGGTTAGATGCGAAACCGTGAGAGCTCAGGTCAGAACTTCCGTTCAGCAGAGAGATGACGGTTCGACTTTAGGTGTGTCCCCTTTAGAGGATCTTTTTTACAACAGCACATGATTATCATTTTGCAATGTTTCATCATTTTTTATGCTGAGGGCGAGCTATGTTTCAAGCAATGCAGAAAGTATTATTCGGAGACTAGGCTATTGCTTCCGCAAAATCAGAAGTCCTGAAATAATACCCCAGATATCACTGAGCATAAAGACCTAGTATCTCAGAAAGAGGGACCTTTCAAATGAGATTTCAGGGGTTACCTATATATCCAAGTAGTGTTACCCACGAAATCAGCAAGTTTGAATTTTTATGTTTATATCCCTAACAAACCTACTAAATGTGTAAAAACCTATCGGCACATCATCAGCGAGATTGTTTAACGCTTTATACTTTACAAATCTTTAGCGTACCGTAACTGTCAAGCCGATGTACTATCATTTTCCCTTTTTAAACAAGCTCTTTTTTCAGTTTTCTATTGTTTTTGGATTTTGAAATTTTCTCATGTTTTTGGATTTTTGAATTTTTTACTGTTTTTGGATTTTTCTAAAAATATTTACTCCCCCTAAATACCAAAACAAGTAACAAATCAGCAAACCATTGCAGATTGTTTCTCATAGTCATCTACAATAGTACCTTCATCAACGCCAATAATTCCATCCGACACTGATAAGAGCATCATACCATTCAGTTTTAAAAGATATTTAAAACGTGTTTTATCAAAAGCTTTGGTATGTAAACCAGCTTTCTGATTGTCAGTGTGGATTTTCTCAATTCGTATCAACTTCTTCTCGAAACAATCGTGAATGAAGTGATGACGAATTTCTATATGTTTAGTTTTAGCATGATGTACTGGATTTTTCGTAATATTAATAGCTGCCTCATTATCAACAAAGATAGGTGTGTTAAGAAATTGCAAACCGTAGTCGCGCATCTGTTGTTGGATCCACAAGATCTGAGAGCAGCAACTGCTAGCAGATACATACTCCGCTTCACATGTGGATAGAGCCACAGAGGTTTTTTTTTTACACTGCCAGGTGACCAAACGAGGTCCAAAGAACTGGCATCCCGCTGTTGTTGACTTTGCATTGACTTTGCAGCATCCGAAATCTGAGTCGGAATACCCTTCGAGCGTGAAATCGCCTTTTCTAGGATACCACAACCCCAATGATGGAGTTCCCTTTAGGTAGCGTAATATCCTCTTCACAATAATCATGTGTGAAGCTCTCGGGTTAGATTGAAATCTTGCTGTGAGGCACGCTGGGTACATGATATCGGGTCTTGAAGCAGTTAAGTACATCAACGAACCGATCATAGAACGATACAGCGTTTCATCTACCCTGTCTCCGGTGAGATCTGGGTTTATCCCATGATTCGTTGCTAACGGGGTTGATGCTGGAGTAGAACCTGACATCCCAAATTTCTCTAGAATATTATGAACGTACTTCGTCTGATGTATGAAAATTCCCTCGGGTAATTGATCAACTTGTAGAGCCAAAAAGAATTTCATCTCCCCCATCGATGACATTTCGAATTTCTGCTTCATAACTTGTTCAAAATCTTTGCACAGATTCTTATTTGTAGACCCAAATATGATGTCATCCATGTATATCTGAACGATCAGAAGATGTCCGTCGACCTCTTTGGTGAAGAGAGTGGCATCCACTTTTCCACGAATGAAGCTGTTGGCTAGCAGGTGTTGAGACAATATCTCGTACCAAGCTCTCGGGGCCTGGTGTAAACCATACAGCGCTTTGTCTAGCAAGTAGACCTTGTCTTTGTGGATTGGGTCGTGGAAGCCCGGTGGCTGTCCAACATATACCTCCTCTTTTACCTTCCCATAGAGAAACGCCGATTTTACATCTAGCTGATATACTTTGAAATTTTTCCACGATGCAAACGCCAGGAAGATTCTGATCGCTTCTAGTCTAGCCACAGGAGCATACACTTCAATGAAATCTATACCTTCCTGTTGACTGAAACCCTGGACTACGAGTCGAGCTTTGTTTCGAATAATAACCCCTCGATCGTCTCTCTTACACTTAAACACCCATTTGGTGTTGATCTTCCTGTGACCATCAGGCAAGTCTACTAACTTCCACACTCCTAATTTCTCAAACTAACTCAACTCTTCTTGCATAGCATTGACCCAAGAATCTTCAGTTAGCGACTCTTTCTATGTTCGCGGTTCGATCTGCGAAATAAAACAACTTAGTGAAAACTTAGTTTGTAAAGATGCTACTGTAGAATAAAAACAAGTAAGGACTTGGTCAATTTGACGTCTAGTGCGGATGCTTGATTGCAATTCTCCAATGATCAACTCCTCTGGATGGTATGAAAGAGTTCTTGGCATCACCTCGCCTGGAACATCTACCTCTCCTTCCAGATTAGTAACATTTTGATTTGCACCTTGTTCACTGACTGGGTTTGTTTGACTTGAAATCTGGATTTGCTCCCCCTCAGAATCTGAATCACCATGATCAAATATTGGCAAATTCTCAGATTCTTGATTATCATTCTGTGCCGTCTGATTATCAGGAGCAACTTCATTTTGTTGGATATCATCATGTTCACCAGCACCACTTGGACCTACTTCATCATCATTTGAAGTTTGTCATGGTCGACTTGAATACTCAGCTGGGAACCTTTCCAGCGAAGACTCATACCCTCTCAGAATATCTAACTCATTAAAGAAATCTTCTTCTTCTTCTTCTGGTTCTTCCGTCATGTCAAACGAATCCCACAAAGTGTCGTAATGATAACACCATGAATCTCCAGGATTCTGCGGTGGCATTGTATTACCTTGACATTCAACATTGTGAGCTTCAATAATCCGCTTCAGACTTGGAACGAAGACTCGTCGTAATGGACTTGCATAACCGATGAATATTCCCTCAATACTCTTTGGACCAAACTTTCCAAAAGGCTCTAGAATAGTACAGGGTGACCCACACGGTTCAAGATACTTCAGATTTGGTTTGCAGTTATTGATCAACTCAAAGCATGTTTTGTTGAATTTCTGGACAGTTAGAACTCTGTTGAGCGTATAGCATGCGGCTGCAACTGCTTCTGCCCAAAAATTTATTGGTAGCTTTGAATCAGTAAGCATTGTTCTAGCCATTTCGCTTAGTGTCCTGTTTTTACGTTCAGCAACTCCATTCTGTTGTGGATTATACACAGCACTAAACTCATGCAATATACCTCTTTCATTACAAAATTCTTCCATTTTGTTGTTCTTGAACTCGGTACCATTATCACTTCTGATTCTTTTGATACGCCTTTGGTACAGATTTTCAATTTTTCTGAACAAAGCCATCAAACTATCAAACGTCTCATCTTTTGACTTTAAGAATGATACCCATGAAAATCTGGAATAATCATCAGTAACCACAGGACAGTAGAGATCTCATGTAATACTTTTAACATTCACAGGACCAAAAAGATCCATGTGAAGTCTCTCCAGAGGTATTGAGACTGAATTGACTTGCTTTTTAGGGTGTGACTTCTTCTTCTGCTTGCCTTTGGCGCAGCTAATATACTCCCCTTCTAGATGAAAACCTTTCACATGAACATCCGTAACTAAATCATTGTGCACCAGGTGATTCATTTTTCTAAGATGTATATGAACCATCTTTCGGTGCCACAATTGCGATTCCTTCTCCGTTGCTCTTGACACAAAACAATGAGTCTAACCCGTGGTTGTAGTTGCTACACTCATGTCCAACATGTACAGATCATTGACTCTTGGTGCTCTCATGATAATCCATTCTTCAGGGATAACAAAACCTGGTTTCAAGATCAAACATTCTTTGTCAGTATAGTGAGTGGTATACATTCTATCACAAATCTGAGAAATACTTAGAAGATTATTCTCAAGCTCGGCGATGTAATTCACTCTTTCAAATGTAACAATCCCATTGGATAACGTTCCTTCACCAACTATTCTACCACCTTGATTGCCTGCGAAACCTACATAACCTCCGTTGAAATTTCTAACATCGTACAACAATGCTGTCTTCCCTGTCATGTGCCGAGAAACTCCACTATCCATAATCCATCGCGAAACGGATCTTGGAAGCTCCTGCACATTTCAAAAACGCTTAGTTAGATTTTGATGCTACCCAACCCTGTTTTGACTCAGGTAACTCAACGTTAACGACAGTTCTTTTTAGGATTAAAGGTAGAAAAATTTTATCATTCATTTTCAAGCTTTCTTCGGACCCAACCTCAACCTTTTTGTATAAGAAAAACTCATCTTTCTGAGGTTGACCAGATGACTGGTCTTTCTTTTGAACATCTTTCTTTTTAGAAACCATAGATTTTGATTTTTCAAGTTTTTGATAATAATCCAAAGGTACATCCATCTTTATCGGTGTGGTAGAAGATGATTGTTTTTAGTCTCAGAAACCTTTGGTTTTGGAACACCTGATTTCTTTTCAACCACTTTTGGCTTCCATGTTTGTTGAGGTGACGCAACCCGTTTGTAAACTTGTCATTTTTAGTTACCACATTCTTAACAGGTTCAGTTGTGACTTTGGTTTTGTCATTTTTCAAAACCTTTTTCTCAACAACCAATGGAACTTTTCCCTTCACATCAACAATCTTTTTCTGATTCTTCACAACTTCAGTCTTAGGCTCTAAATTGGTACAATTTCATGCAATATGTCCAATTTGATTGCATTTGAAGCATGTTTGGGTGTCAGCTACCCGACTTGTGCCTTCAGACTGAGGCTGTGAGGCCTTCTTCTAAAAAAACTCTTTGTTTGATTTCGAAAAAAATTTAGATTCCTCATCAGAAAGTGAACTTGAACTTGATACAAACACTTTCTTCTCAGCAAACTTCTTGTTTTGAATATTTTTCATTTGATAATTCTTACCACCCTGATAACCACCCGACCATCTATTTCGATTGTTGTTATAAAATCGCGGTGGAACAACAGGTTTCTTGTAGTAAGCTTTATCTTTTTCAAAATTCATTTGCCTCTTTGTCTGATTCAAACCTTCTACTTCAGACAAATCAATTTCAACCAGTTTGAAAACATTTTTCAATTTGTTCACATTAACATTCTCTAGAGGAAACTCAGAATCCGAATACAACTTATCCGATCCCGACATCTTGTACATGACAAGAGTAGGTCCTTCATTTAAGTTGTGTTTGGAATTTGGTTTCGGAATGTATTTATCCAATAAACATTCATCATCCTCAGTAGTGTCACTATCAGTTTTCAAAACATTTTCAGCCATGCTTTTAACAATCTCAGTCTGAACACTATCATCAGATGATGATGAAGAAAATGTAACATCAATTGACTCTGGAAGTTTTATTTCATTAACATCTTCATCATTAACCAACCCTGATTGTTTCTTTGAAAAGTTGTTTAGAACTGGTGGTGGAACTTGATGATAACCCACCCCAGTTCCATTAAAATATACATCTCCGCCTGCTTTGTTCTTTCCAATTGGTTTGGGGACGATATGTTGGAGAACAAAGCTTGCGGAGTTGTAACTTCTTAGTTTCAACTGAATGCGTTCATTTTCAATTTTAGCTTCTTGAAACTGAAGCTTCAACTTAGCAATTTCATCCAGTTGCTTGTTGATTAACTCTTCTTTCACCCTAAGAACTCCCGACAGTTGAAGATTTTCTTTGGTTGTCTTACCATTTCTTTCATCAGAATCTTTAACCGTTCGTTTTAGCTTCTCAATTTTTTCTAAAATCAGACGATTTTCAAAAATCAACTTTTCATTTTCTTTCCTAACTCTTTCTATATCATTTTTATCATTTTCAATTTTGTCAGTTAATTCTTTTAATCTGTCGTTCGAAGCTTTCAACAATTTATCACGGTTTAAGATCTGATCTTCAACACTTCTGACTCTACCAGTCAGATCTTCAACTTTCTTACCACTGAGGTAAGTGATTGTACTACAAACTTTGCACTCTTTCATGCAATTTTTGCAGTCGTTCTAAGATTTAATCTTCTTACCTGACTCGTGTGTATCATATGAACTGACCTTATCTTTGGACTCAGTTCCAGAACCAGAATCTACCTCAAGTTCTTTAGCAGCAAGCACTTTGTCAGCCATCTTCCCCAAGTTTTCAGCGGGGAATTCTTGTGATGTATCAATGATCCCATCATCAATCTTCTTTGGTTGCTACTCCTTTTCTTTCTCTTTTTCTTTCTCATCAGTTTCTCCTCCCCCCACCATAGTTTTTGCCAACCTTCTTCTTCCTCAGCAATTTGTTGAATCATAGTATCAAGACTAATGGATTTTTGATCAACAGCAATGTTACCCATGGAATCAAGATAACATTCTCTATCAGCATCCCATCTCTTCGCTTTTTTAGCTTCATTGAATGTAGAAGACATTCTGATCATCTTGGTTTGAGCTTTCATCATTCTGTTGACATACTTTTCTTTTTCATTTCTGTTATCTTTAAAAGGAACAGGCTGAACAGGCTTTGCCACAAACGCATATCCAACCGCATCCTCTTCTGGTAACAGCTCGCTCCAGTCAAAACCTTCGTCATCATGAATAACAGCAAGAGCTCTGGATTTTTCTTTGGAATTATCCTCAAGCTGTTTCATTCTGGGCGGTTCTAATTTGTTCTGATGATAGATCGCTCTTTTGTAGTAATCTTCTCGAAATGGATTTGCAGTCTCCTCAGCTGGTGCATTACGACATTCTCTTTTGAAATGTCCTTTTTGTTTACACCTGAAGCACGTGACTTTTGATTTGTCAAAGCCAAGTTTTGTGGACGGCCCTCCGATAGAATGTCTGCCAGTAATCTCCATGAAACGTTGTGCTCGTCTGACTGTACTGGCCATACACCACCTGATGTCGATCAGTTCCATTTCTTGAGGATCTATCTGATCATAATCCTCCTTCGTCAGGTTAGTGTTTCCAATCTTACCCGCCACGAGACTTTCATACGATTCTAACACAGAGGCTAAGAACACCATCTGCTGTTTTGCGGATTCTTCGCTGAAATTTCGAGCATTCTTTAAATCCACAGCAATGTTGCATTGAAACAAATTTTTTGAAGCTGATTGGCTTGAAGTTGTTGAAGAAGATCCACTATGAAAACCACTGTGAGGAGCTTCTTGATTCACAGTGTTAGTGCATACGTCTGTCGACTTAGTCTTGTATCGAGTCTTATAATAGAAGTGTTAGATTAGGCCGCGTTATACGAGGAATATGGTAGGATTTAAGGGTATTTGATGTAAATTCGTTTGAAATGGTAACTGACATCTTCAAATGAAATTAGAATGTTTAATTTCGTTTGAAGGATGCCATGCCACCTTCAAACGAAATCAGACCCCCTATATATACCTTACATGCAATATCATTTGTAACCTTCTTGATTCCGACGCCGAGGTGCTGTCGAAGTGTCTCCGTGCTGTAAATCATTTCAAGATCAATAAACTAGACAATTAATAGTGAATCCAAGCTAAACAAAGACAGAATCAATGAATTCCGCCTCTGATTCTGTCTGACCACTCTTCTGAACGACTCGTTAGGTCGTTTCTCGATCCTACATGTGGTATCAGAGCTCAAGAGGAAGACTTCTTACCGTTTAGCTCGTTTTCGCTGAAAAATTCTGATTTCTACACCTGCTTTTCAAAATTAATCAAGTTTTCACGATTAAAAACGGCTGATTTTCACATATCATGTGCGTAATGTTGTTTTAACAAACCCTTGAGAGAACCAGATCAAAATTCGAGCTAAAAGTGACAAAAATGGACCATAAACCTAATTTCGTTTGAACGAAGCCAAGCTATTTCGTTTGAAAAATGGTATCTCGTTTGAAATTACATGCTAATTTCGTTTGAAAACGGAATTTCGTTTGAAAGTCTTGGCTGATTTCGTTTGAAAGAAGGTTATTGGTTAATCTCATTTGAAGATGGCACTTGATTTCGTTTGAGGGTGTTATCTCGTTTGAAAGTGATTTTGTTCAAAAGGGTGATTTCGTTTGAAGGAAGTAATTTCGTTTGAGATTGCACATAGTTGTTGATTTCGTTTGAAAATACCTGCTAATTTCGTTTGAAGGTGGTAATTCCGTTTGAGAGGGAATTTAGTTTGAACAGGGTATTTCGTTTGAAACTGAGTTGCTGGTAATTTCGTTTGAACAGGTTGTTTTTGAAATATGACGAAAATGTTTGATGAACAAGAAAATGTTTATCTTGAAAAAATTAATGAATGGTATCGAGGGTATTTGGATGATAGTTATAGAAATGTGAGAAAGGATTGTTGGGTGAAAAAGTTTAAATACTTTGTGTGTTTGAAAAATGAAACATTGGATGATCTAGCAAACCGATATGCAGTCTTACTTGATCGTTTAAAAGATCATGAGATATATTTGACAGATGCTGAAAAGATAGAAAAGTTTGCAGATGCGTTACCCGTTGAATGGATTGAATTTTTGAAAATTTTTAAAAATGATTCAAGTTTTTCAAAATTACATCTAAAAGGTTTTATCAGCAAACTTAAAACTCATGAGTATGAAATTTATGAGAAAAAGAGTGAATTGATGAATAAAATAAGAGGAAAGTTTGATAAAATGAGTTTAGATGTGATTTATGAAATGAACAAAAGAATTGATGTATGTCTTGCTGCAAAAAGTAATTTGATATACGATAACAAGAGGGGTTGTTACATTGATGAGAATGCGAATCCTCTTGATTTCGTTAAAATTTTTTGTGCAGGAACATACAAAATAGAGAAAAAGGAAATTCTAAAGAAAGAAGAATCTGTGAAGCCTGTAGCCATGAGAACTGAATCAGTGTTAAAGAAAGAGGTTGCAGAAGATGCACCTGTCTTTGATCACTCATCAGGAGAAGAAAATGATGATGAGATGGTTCAAGTTGAGAAGAAACAGGTTGAAAATATTTCAGCTTTAAAGGTTGAGAAGAAAGTTGATGATAAACAGATTCTTGAAATGCGTGAAAATTATGAGAAATTGAAATCTGAAAATGTCAAACTGTTAAGTGATTTGGACAGTTTGACATTAGAAAACAAATTTTTGAAAGAAAAAGAAAAAGACATTGAAAATGAAAAATTAAAGATTGAAAAAGATTTTCAAAGTCAAATGAGGGTTTTAGAAGATGAAAAATATGTTATTTTTAAAAAATAATCTTGAAAAACAAATTGAAATAAATTCTCATCTTCAGAAAATCATTCGGCTTGAAAATGAAGCTGAAATTGCTCGGAATAAAATTGATGAGCTTGAAAAGAAATTGAAAGGTTTTGTGAAACCAGATTATATTTGTCCAAAACCTATCAATTATGTTCCAATAAATGACGATGTCACAAATTATGACAAAGTCATAATTGAGGATTGTGATGATAAAACTGATGATGAAAATGAGAAAAAGAAAATATTTTTGAAATTAAAAGAAAAGTTTCAAGAAACTGTTTTACATTCTACTGAGAAAGGCGAATGCTCAACGCAAAAACCTGTAAAGAAGAATGTGGAACAAAAACAAAAGGATAAAAAGCCGAAAAATCTTCAAAAAGAAAATAAAAGCTCATCAGTTCAATCATCCAATCGAGATAAAAAACCACAGAAATTGGAAAATCAAAACTCAAAAACTGTTGGTAATAAGTGGTGCAGGTTTGACCACAGTGCTTCAAAGTCAAATCCAGCTTTTAGGAAGAGTGATGATTACCACAAAGCCAGACAATGTTATGATCTGAATGTTTGGTGTGAAAGTGGTGATTGGTATGATAACAGAGTGTGTTACACTTGTGGTGTGAGAGGACACATTGCTGTTAACTGCCAAAGTTGGAGTTATGAGACGAGAAGATGCTATAATTGCAAAATCAAAGGTCACATTGCCAGAGATTGCCCAATGAGATCAATGGGAAGATCGAGGGCTGAATCTCAGAAAATGGCAAAGAAACCAGTCAATGTCAAGCCCAAAGAACAGAAAGTGGAAGAAAAGAAAGTAAAGCTTTCAAAGGGGCAGAAAGACAGACTGAGGAAGAAGAGGAAGAAAGTGAGAGAATATCTCGAAAGGATTTTGTCCTCAGATACAACTGGTAAAACAGATAAAAGTTCTGATAAATCATCTTGCTCGCCAAAGAATGACAAATTAAGCAACATGAATTCATCAGATACAAATCTAAGGACAGAGGAGAGAGTAAAGAAAGAGAAAGTTGGTGGTGATGAATTTGTTTCTTTGGAAACAAAGGAGCCACATGTGGGCAATGAATCTGACACATCAAAGTCAGACAAGCCAAGTTCAGGCAATGAATCTGGTGTGGTAAAGCCAGAAGAGCCGTGTGTTGAGGTAAAAGTTGAGAATTCTGGTCTAACAATGGATGATGCAAATTTTCCAACATTGTTGAACAAGAATTCAAAATCACCCAAGGACCGTCAGGCTTGGGTGAATCTACTTAAATGAAAAACCTGACTTGCCGGAGCTTCCAGGTTGGTAAGTGTGGAGCAGGTATCGGCACATTTCTTGAGAAATTCACGAAAGTGATTTCGACTTAAAAGTGGTAAATCAGGGGCATTAAGTTGTACTTGATTTTCTACAAGTGATGTTTGTGGATTGATCTTAAAAATTTTAGTTTTTTACAAGTGGTTGAAGAAAACATGGTGATGGATGATCCCCATGTTTGAGAAATGTCTAACAAAACATATTTTCCGGAAAAACCATTTTGATTAAAACAAACTTAAGAGTTTTGAAATCACTATGGGAAATGTTTTGTTGTCAGGGGAAGTTCTGATTGTTTAAGCCAAGTGAATGGAGAATTGATGTAATTCTCATCATGTTGTCATTTTTCCTGGTACAGTTTATTTTCAAATTTTCCCAGAAAATCAAAATTGAAACATATTTTGATTTTAGGGGGAGTAAAAATTTTAAAAAAATTAGAAAATTTGAAAATGTCAAAAACATTGAAAAATGTAAAATGAGTTTTGTTGTGAAAAAGAGGAAATGATAGTAGATCAGTTAGACTGTCACAGCATGCTAAAGAAATGAAAAGTTAAAATGTGATAAACGATCTCACTAAAGATGTGACGGTAGGCTCAGCTAGACTAGTAGATTTGCAATAACGATACAAACCTAAATGAAAAAGCCTAGTTCTAGTGGGAAACATGGTCAAAAACATATTACTTAGTTTTGTCCTTCTTGATTGTGTGCCTACTCAGTAATCGCTGATTGTCGAAAGACATAAAACTGGTTAAGTTTGTGAACTTTCACAATTTTGCTGAAAAGTCGTTGTGTTTGTGCATTTTATTTTGCAAAAATTTAAACTTGTTTTATTTCTTTATTTTGTTTAAGCATTGGACATCCTCTGCGTATACGTGAGTATCGACCTGGATGTTAGTGCCTAAACATTCTGCTTTATTTTCTTTGGTGTTTCGTTTAAGCTTTGGATCACCTCTACGTGTACGGAAGTATCGACCTGGTGGTTAAAGCCTAAACAATTTCAACTTGTTTTATTTTTCTTATTTTGTTTAAACATTGGACTTTCTCTGCGTATATGGAAGTATCGACCTGATTGTTAATGTTTAAACATTCTGCTTTGGTTTTGCACAAATCACAGTTGATAAAAGTTTAAAGGCATTACTTGAGATAGTGTATTGCATGATGAGGGGATATGCTGAGATCGTGGGGTCCATAAGAATTTAGTGGAATCAGATTCATCACCAGAACTGTTTCCTGAACCCTTAACCACCCACTTTTGGTTTTTCAGATTTACTTTTCTTTTCAAAACTTTCCATGAACATTCACCAACCTCAAAAGTTGAATTTTTAAAACCTGTAAATTTTCTGGTTGAAAGTTCAGTTTTCTCAACAACTTTTTCTTTCAGTTTACCAGAGACTCCATGTTTTGTCTGTATTGCCTTTGGACAATTCCTGGCAATGTGACCAAATGTTTTACATTGAAAACAGGTTCTCGTCCCTATCTTCCTCTGAGCAACATTTTTCTTTAGTTCTTCTTGCTTCTTGGCAAGGAATTCTTTGTTCGTCTGCTTCCAGAATGAACTTTTTTCTTCTTTCTCAGCAAAAGTACCTGAAACAAATACATTTTTTGGTTTATGAGTTTTCTCATTTTTATAGTTTTTCAGTGGAATAAAACCCAATCCTTTCTTTTTGAAATTACCATCATGGTTTGGTTTCTTTTGAAAACCAGAACCAGAATTGTAACCCATTTTCTTATTTAATTTTTGTTTTATTCTTGAGGTGTAAGGTCTTGGTTTTTCGGAAACATTTAAATCTTTTATTTCAGAAATATCGATTTCGGTTAATTTAAAAACCTTTTTGATCATTTCAGTTTTGACACCTCTTATTGGAAAAGCCTCATCAGAATATAATTTGTCACAATCTATCAAAGTATATGCTACTTTGATTGGTTCGTCATTCAAATTAGATTTTGATAACAAAAACTCTTTATTATACACCCGTTTTCCCTGTTTGACTTTTTGACATGACGTGTCAAATTTTGACTTTGACTCTGATTTTGACTCCGACATTGACTCCTCTGTTTCATCCTCATCCAACACCTGATCGACCACCTTTTTTGTTAACTCGGACTCATGATCAGTATCGGACGACGTGAAAGTGACATCTATACTTTCTGGCAAATTATCTGTAGACTCCGACTCCCACTGTAAATTCGTTGCCTTTTTTACTCTTTCTGAATTTGGATTTCGAGGAGAATATCCATTTTCAACCGGGGGTCGACTTTTGTTATAGACAACACTTGATTTCTTACCAGATATCTTCACTTCATCATCTTCTCTTGTTTCAGACTTCTTCTCTTCCGAATTCTTTTCTTCTTCAAACGTCTTCAATCCTTCCACTATCGGGTAAATCTAGTCAACCACAAAAGTAGAATATGAGTAACTTTTTAATAAACTATTAACTCTTTCAGTTTCAATTCTTTGTGTTTCCAACTTCAATTCAAGTTCAGCACACTTCTCGGTGTAATAGTTGACATTGTCAAGCTGTCTCATGTATGCTCCTTTGAGTGTATTCATTGCTACAGCTTGTTCACTGCTCGACTCGTTGTATTTTTTCATCTCTTTGTTTAAGACATCATATGATTCTTTCAGCCTTTTTATGTTGTGAAGTAATTCATTGTTTTGCTTTATCAGAGAATCACAATTCATACACTTCTCAGAAACCTTGACTGCATCAGCATCTGTTTTAATTTCAAATTCTGGAATTTCTTTGACTACCCTCACTTGAACTTCTTCTTTAACTTCTTTCTTTTTCTCAACTTCACCATTTAAATGTTTTCTGATTTTTTCTGCCCAATAATCATCAGTATAATCATTGATAACCTGAGCAACAGCAGCTTTAGCTTCCCAGCTAAAATTTTCCCAGCTGAAACCTTTTGGTAATCTCTCATCATCTTGATTTATCAGACAAGCTTTGTTATCAGCTGGAATATATTTATCCCAACTGAAATCCTTTGATAATCTTCCATCATTTTTATTGACCACACATGCTCTCTTTGAATCTTCAATCTCTTTTCTAGCATGTGTAGTTTGTGGTTGTTGTTGTTGTGGTTGTTGAGAGACTTGATGATAAATTGCTTTTCGATAGTAGTCATTGTTTCCGAAGGGATATTGAGCTCCACTTGCTTCGCGATTTGTGCACTCCCTCTTGAAATGCCCCTTTCCCCTGCAACGAAAACAAGTGACTTTAGATTTATCAAAGCCTAAAGTAGAAACATTCGCATCACGGAAATCATCTCTTCCCGTAATTTGTTTAAACTTTTCGGCTCTCCTCAACACGCTTACCAAGCACCACTTTATATCCATCAGCTCCATTTCTTCAGCATCCACTTGATCGTAATCCTCTTTTGTAAGCATTGGATTCCCGATCCTCCCTGCAACCAAACTACCATAAGATTCAAGTACAGTAACCAACAAAGACATATGGATCTTAGCTATTTCCTCTGAATAATTTTGATCATTTTCCAGATTTAATGCAATATTGCATTGAAGTACTTTGCCACTCTTTGTCGTTGTAAAATGTGGATCAAACGATGGAAACGATGAAAATCCCATTTTGCTACTTGATCCTTGAGATGACTTTTCAGAAGAACCTGTTGTATTGAAAGCAGTTTCAACTTTTGGCGAAAGATTGGTTTTGTCACTAACACCACTTTTGTAGTACAATCCAATGTCTTGTTCTCCATCATAGTTCTTCATTCTCGCTATCTTTCGTTGCTCCATCTCTTGAGCTTCAAGCTGTTTAATAAAATCACTCAATGTTAGATCATTAAAACCCGGTTTGTTTTTCAGCATCATAAGATACGTGCCCCACTCATCATGTGGCAATGCATCGACTAACTTTTCAATCAACTCATCTTTATCCTTGGAGATGCCCAATCTTTTCATATTTTTCAACAAATTGCAGTATCTCTCAATGATCTGCTTGGTGCTTTCATTTCTTAAACCTCGAAACAAATCGAATTCCTTCTTCATCAACGACTTTTTGTTCTTTAGCATATCATCACTTCCAAGAAACTTTCATTCAAGTTCATTCCATATCGAACACGCACTTCGATTGTGTTGAAGTAAGATCAAGATGTCTTCTTTTATTGCCTGCTGCAACAAACTAACCATCAACTTCTCATCTTTGTATTTCTTTTTCTCCTCAGCACTAAATTCTCTAATTTTTATTTTCACATTATTGTTCCCAAGTGGTCTACTATATTCAACTTCAATATTTTCCCATGCATCTAAGTGATATGCTTCAACCCAGTTACCAAAACGATCAGCCCTTCCACTAAAATCATCAATGTCCAAAAGTTTAGGCGGTTTTTGTGTTGTTCCAGTTTCATTTTCAAGCACCGTGTTCTGAGTAATTGTCATCGGACTAGCAAAAGCATTGTAAAACTCGTTGTCCATGATTCGGGTTTCAAAAGTTCACAAACAGTCAAGTTCAAACGAAATATCTCTTCACACGAAATTACTTTTCACGCAGAATCAAGTCTCAAACGAAATACCAGACAAATGAAATGCCCCTTCCCACACGGAATTACCTCTCAAACGAAATTACCCTGAAGCTTCACACGAAATAACTCTCTCACATGGAATTACCTCTAGATGCGGAATAACCTTCAAACGAAATTAGTAATTTCGTTCGAAATGGTCAAACGGAATTTAACTTCGTGTGGAATTAGACTTGCTTCCACACGAAATTATGCAACTTCAAACGAAATATAATTCCGTATGAGATTTTCACACGAAACAACATATTCAAACGAAATTACGACTAATTCCGTGCGAAATTACAGCAATATTCGAACGAAATTATTTCAATCTTTCAACCGAAATTAAGTTTTCGAACTGATTTAAGCCGTATTTATGTCTGAAACTCTCAAGGGTTTGTTAAAACACTGTTACGCACACTATATTTGAAAATCAAGCCATTTTAACCGTGAATTCAAGTTTATTTGAGAAAAGAAGGTGTAGAAATCAGAAATCGCAGCTGAAATGGTAAGAACTCTTCCTCCTGAGCTTTGATACCACTTGTAGGATCGTTTTGTAACCCAAACGAGTCGATCAGAAGAGGTCTTCACCAAGTCAAAAGGCGGAAACAGATGTATTGGTGTTATTTCAACTGAATTGCACAAGAAATCACTTAAAACTGTTTTTTGATTGATATCAGATCGTTTACAAGACTGTAGACACTTCGACAGAGCTTCGTCGTCGGAGCTAATTTCGTTACAAATGAACAGGCACATCAGGGTATTTATAGGCTGCTAATTCCGCATGAACTGGTCCAAGCGGAATCTAATTCCGCACGAAATTAACTCAACCGGAATTAAGTCTCAAGCGGAATTAAGGTTCCGTGCGGAATTACAATTCCAATCGGAATTACCTATAAACCATATTTCTCATTTTGCGTGCCCTGATCTAACTAATTCAATACAAGACTCGATACAAGACGAAGTCGACAGACGGATGCACCAACAGTTTTAGAGTGATGCACTGGATTTTTAGTTATGTTTATAGTTGCCTCATTGTTCACATAGATTAGCGTGTCCAAGAACTGCAAACCAAAGTCCCTCGTCTGTTGTTGGATCCAAAGGATCTGAGAGCAACAGCTGGAGGCTGAAACATATTCAACCTCACATGTCTAGAGAGCGACTGTCGTTTATTTCTTGCACTGCCAAGTGACTAGTCGAGTTCCGAAGAACTGACAGCCTGTAGTTGTGGATTTTGCATTCAATTTAAAGCTCCCAAAGTCAGAATCAGCATAACCAGTAAGAGAAAAGTCACCAGATTTAGGATACCATAAGCTGGTGCTTGGGCAACCTTTAAGATACTGTAAAATTCTCTTCACAATCGCCATGTGTGACTGTCTCGGACTGGACTGATATCGGGCGCAAAGGCAAGTTGGATACATGATGTCCGGTCTTGACGCAGTCAGATACATGAATGATCCAATGATCGACCGATAGTGCGTCTCATCCACGTTTTCACCGCTTTCATCCGGACATATCCCATGATTTTGAGCCAGGGGGTTAATGTTGGAGTTGATTCGGACATGTTGAATTTTTCCAGCACATCATTCACGTATTTCGTCTGGTGTATGAAGATTCCTTCGGGCATTTGCTCAACCTGAAGCCCTAGGAAGAACTTCATCTCCCCCATTGAACTCATTTAAACTTTTTCTTCATAACCTTCTCAAACTCTTTGCACAATTCGTCTTTCGTCGATCCAAAGATTATGTCGTCAACATAAATATGCACGATGAGTAGATGTCCTGCAACCTCTTTTGTAAACAAGGTGGTATCGACAGTCCCTCTGGTGAACCCGTTGGCCAGCAGATGTTGGGAAAGCATCTCGTACCAGGCTCTCGGGGCCTGGTGTAGTCCGTATAGCACTTTGTCGAGTAAATAGACCTTGTGTTTGTGCACTCGATCGGTAAACCCCGGTGGTTGTCCGATGTACACTTCTTCTTTGATCTTTCCGTAAAGGAATGCACATTTAACATCTAATTGGTAGACCTTGAATCCCTTCCAGGACGCGAATGCCAGGAAGATTCTAATTGCCTTGAGTCGAGCAACTGGCGCATACACTTCTGTAAAGTCGATGCCTTCTTGCTGACTAAAACCTTGGACTACCAAACGTGCTTTATTCCTTACAATGGCCCCTCTATCATCCTGTTTACACTTGAAGACCCACTTGCTCTTGATTAGCTTTTGATCTTCCGGGAGATCCACCAACTTCCATACTCCAAGTTTTTCAAACTGAAGTAGCTCCTCCTGCATTGCATTTACCCAGCTTTCCTCGGTCAATGCTTCTTTATATGTTCTCGGTTCTACCTGTGAGATGTAACATTTCAATGAGAATTCTTCCTGTAGTCATTGTTTCCGAAGGGATTTTGAGCTCCACTTGCTTCGCGATTTGTGCACTCCCTCTTGAAATGCCCCTTTTCCCTGCAACGAAAACAAGTGACTTTAGATTTATCAAAGCCTAAAGTAGAAACATTCGCATCACGGAAATCATCTCTTCCCTTAATTTGTTTAAACTTTTTGGCTCTCCTCAACACGCTTGCCAAGCACCACTTTATATCCATCAGCTCCATTTCTTCAGCATCCACTTGATCGTAATCCTCTTTTGTAAGCACTGGATTCCCGATCCCCCCTGCAACCAAACTACCATAAGATTCAAGTACAGTAACCAACAAAGACATATGGCTCTTAGCTATTTCCTCTGAATAATTTTGATCATTTTCCAGATGTAATGCAATATTGCATTGAAGAACTTTGCCACTCTTTGTTGTTGTAAAATGTGGATCAAACGATGGAAACGATGAAAATCCCATTTTGCTACTTGATCCTTGAGATGACTTTTCAGAAGAACCTGTTGTATTGAAAGCAGTTTCAACTTTTGGCGAAAGATTGGTTTTGTCACTAACACCACTTTTGTAGTAAAATCCAATGTCTTGTTCTCCATCATAGTTCTTCATTCTCGCTATCTTTCGTTGCTCCATCTCTTGAGCTTCAAGCTGTTTAATAAAATCACTCAATGTTAGATCATTAAAACCCGGTTTGTTTTTCAGCATTATAAGATACGTGCCCCACTCATCATGTGGCAATGCATCGGCTAACTTTTCAATCAACTCATCTTTATCTTTGGAGATGCCCAATCTTTTCATATTTTTCAACAAATTGCAGTATCTCTCAATGATCTGCTTGGTGCTTTCATTTCTTAAACCTCGAAACAAATCGAATTCCTTCTTCATCAACGACTTTTTGTTTTTAGGATATCATCACTTCCAAGAAACTTTGATTCAAGTTCATTCCGTATCGAACACGCACTTCCATTGTGTTGAAGTAAGATCAAGATGTCTTCTTTTATTGCCTGCTGCAACAAACTAACCATCAACTTCTCATCTTTGTATTTCTTTTTCTCCTCAGCACTAAATTCTCTAATTGGTATTTTCACATTATTGTTCCCAAGTGGTCTACTATATTCAACTTCAATATGTTCCCATGCATCTAAGTGATATGCTTCAACCCATTTACCAAAACGATCAGCCCATCCACTAAAATCATCAATGTCCAAATGTTTAGGCGGTTTTTGTGTTGTTCCAGTTTCATTTTCAAGCATCGTGTTCTGAGTAATTGTCATCGGACTAGCAAAATCATTGTAAAACTCATTGTCCATGATTCGGTTTTCAAAAGTTCACAAACTGTCAAGTTCAAACGAAATATCTCTTCACACGAAATTACTTTTCATGTGGAATCAAGTGTCAAACAAAATACCAGACAAACGAAATGCCCCTTCCCACACGGAATTACCTCTCAAACGAAATTACCCTGAAGCTTCACACGAAATAACTCTCTCACATGGAATTACCTCTAGATGCGGAATAACCTTCAAACGAAATTAGTAATTTCGTTCGAAATGGTCAAATGGAATTTAATTCCGTGGGGAATTTGTGTAGGATCGTTGTCGGACCCGAATTGAGACAATCAGAGGTGTTCTATACACTATGAAAGGCGGAAACAGACATAATGCATGAATTCAGCTAGATCTTCACTTAAACTGTCGTTTGTATTGATCTGGAACACAATTACAGCAAGACGACACTTCGACAGAGCTTCGTCGTCGGAAAACTTCTATGTAATTTCCGTATGGAATGACACGGAACACATCTTATTTATAGACTGACTAATTCCGCATGAAACACCCTTCATGCGAGATTATATTCAAACGAAATTATAGTTCACACGATATTACACACTAATTCCGTACGGAATTGCCTAAGCACACTTCATGTGGAATTAGTTATTTCATGCGAAATTAACTTCTGCTTCATTTCCTCGATCTTCGTGCCATGTGTAATGCAAGACTCGATATAAGACGAAGTCAGCAGACGTATGCACCAACAGACTCCCCCTCGGATGTTGACGAGTCTACTGTGTCGAGTCTTCGCTTCTTCACTCTTTATCAGTCTGTCTACAATCTTTTCCTTCAGCACTAACAGACTCCACTCAACAATCTCGTTTCCCCTCGGATGTTGATCTACAATGAATCAGGATTATGATCTGGCTCTCTAGCTCTCTAATTTTCTTGATCAGATCTCATGATTACTTAAGTTCATCAGCATCATTAGCCTCATAATTGTAACCAGGCTCACTTTCAGCTGGAAGCTTTCACAGGATCAGGATCGAAACCTGGCTCAAATCTCGAACTCAGAATCCAGGCTATCCTGCACATCCTCTACCCCACATTAAATTTCACAATTTTTACAATTGACAAATTTATATCACCAGACTCCCTCTCAAATTAAACCAGAATAATTTTCAAAAGATAATTCTTGATGAACCACTTGTAGATTAAAATTCAAACATTTTCAGCTTAAACAAACTCCCCCTCAAATTGATCAACATGTTTAGCACTTGAAATTTCGAATATCAGCTCTTCAACATCAGTTTTCTAAAATCTTTTTGACTTTTTCAAAAATTTAAGCTAAAACACACTGAAAATCTTTTTGGATTTTAGAGTTAAAAGAAATGCAGTAAAGAAATTTTTACAGACGCTATTTTTGTGAGTTTGTGTAAGAGGATCATATCAGTTTATGAGACAAATCACCAACACCGTTAAGCTTTAAACATTTTAAGTTTTAAACAATTCACATAGATTGTTAGTATATTGATCCACTTAAATTTTCACAAAAATTTCAACTGTTTCGAGATACGAGATTAATGTTTTAAGCACTTAAACTTATTCGCGTGTCCCATCACTTGAATATATTCCCGCATCCAGATCCCAATATTCAGTCTTACAGGTAAGTATACCTAGATGATATCTGTAAGGGGTTAGATGCGAAACCGTGAGAGCTCAGGTCAGAACTTCCGTTCAGCAGAGAGATGACGGCTCGACTTTTGGTGTGTCTCCTTTAGAGGATCTTTTCTTCAACAGCACATGATTACCATTTTTCAATGTTTCATCATTTTTTATGCTGAGGGCGGCGCTATGTTTCAAGCAATTTGCAAAGTATTATATGGGGACTAGGCCATTGCTTCCGCAAAATCAGAAGTCCCGGGATAATACCCCAGATATCACTGAGTATAAAGACCTAGTATCTCAGAAAGAGGGACCTTTCAAACAAGATTTCGGGGGTTACCCATATATCCAAGAAATGTTCCCCACGAGATAAGCAAGTTTGAAATTTATGTTTATATCTCGAAAACAATCTACTAAATGTATAAAAACCTACTGGCACATCCACAGTGAGATTGTTTATCACATTTTTAACTTTCCATTTCTTTAGCATGTTGTGTTAGTCCACTGATGTACTATCATTTCCACTTTTCACAACAAAACTCATTTTTGATTTTATCATGTTTTTGTCTTTTTCAAATTTTCTAATGTTTTTGTATTTTCTGAAAATTTTTACTCTCCCTAAAATGCAAACACATTTAAAGAAAACTTGAAAACAAACTGTACAAGCAAAATGACAACATGATGTGAATCGCTTCAATTCGCCATCCATTTGGCATAAACAATCAGAACTCCCCCTTACAACAAACTATTTTCTCATTTTGATTTCAAAACACTTAAGTTTGTTTTAGTCAAAATAATTTTTCCGGAAAATATTTTTTGTTGATTTTACCACTTGTAGAAAACGGGGATCAATTCATCATATTGTTTTCAAACACTTGCATGAGGATTACATCAAGTTGAAATTAATGGCCTTGATTAATCACTTTGTCACAACAAACCTCTGTACCACCTGTAAATAGGCACAATTAAAACTGATATGAAGAATGATGCCGATTCCTGCTCCACTCTTACCAACCTGGGAGCTCCGGCAAATCCACATCCTGTAAAAATCTCAACAATTTTAAAATCTAAAAAAACAAATTTATCAAGAATGATACCGATTCCTGCTCCACGATTACAAACTTGGGAGCTCCGGCAAGTCCAGATTTTTCAAGGAAAAAGAATTTCCGCCCAAGTTTTACCAACCTTAGGTGATTTTAACTCTGATTCAGTTGGGTTATAAGTTACTTTCTTTGTCGCATAAAAATTTTTAACCCCTTGAACTTTACCTTCAACCATTTTTCCAAAAATCTTTTTCACATTTCCATTAAACACTTTCTCGACATCAAATTCTTTCTTTTCAGAATAGAATTGATTCGAAATCTCAACCTTACCAACTTTTTGTTTAAAATTTTCATCCTTCAATGGTGGAATATTACTATCATCCACTGAAGGCACTGAGTTCTTCTTTTTAAACTCAACTTGTGGCTCTTCTGGCTTTATGGAACCAGAATTATCGCCGATTTTCTCATCAGACTTCTTAACAACCCACATTTGGTTGTCTTTGGCTCTCTTTTTGTAAAAAATTTTCTTTGAACACTCACCAACTTCATATGTTGAATTTTCAAAAATTTTGAATTTTTCAGTTGGTGATTCATCTTTCTCAACAACTTTTCCTTTAAGTTTTTTAGACAATCCCTGTTTTTTCTTTGTATCTAACAAACAATTCCATGCAATGTGACCAGCTTCATTGCATTTAAAACAAGGTCAAGTATCCTTTCTGTGAAAAACTCCAGTTCCTATTCTCTTCTTCTCAACAAGAAACTCCTGGTTTGATTGTCTTCAGAAAGGTTTCTTCTGTTCTTCCTTAGCACTTCCTCCTGAAACAAATTCTGTTTTTGTTTTAGAAATTTTCTTATTTTTATCATTTTCTGATGGAATAAAACCTAGACCTTTCTTTTTGAAATTACCGTTATGATTTGGTTTCTTGTGAAAACCAGAAACAGAACTGTAACCCTTTTTCTTGTTTAACCGTTGTTGAACTCTTGAAGTGTATTTTTTAGGTTTTTCAGTTAGATTTAAATCTTTTATTTCAGAAATATTAATTTTTGTCATTTTGAAAACCTTTTTAATCATTTCAAATTTAACACTTCTTATTGGAAACTCTTCATCAGAATATAATTTGTCAGAATCTTTCAAAGTATATGCTACTTTGAATAATTCATCATTCAAATTAGATTTTGATAATAAAAATTCTTTACTATAAGCTTGTTTAACCGTCGTCTTTGAATTGTTGACTTACGAACTCGAATTTTCAGACTCAGACTTTGATTCCGACTCTTCATCTGTATCCAACACCTGATCGACCACCTTTTTGATTAATTCAGACTCATGATCAGTGTCAGACGAAGTGAACGTGATGTCAATGTTTTCTGGTAATTCATCAGTTGTTTCGGATTTTAGCTTTATATTGACTGCCTTTTCGACTTGCTCCTTATTTGGTTTTCTGGGAGAATAACCTTCCCAGATCAGAGGCGGACACTTGTTATAACTAATACTCTGTTTCTTACCAGTATCCTTCTTCTTTAGCTTGTCATCTTGAAACGCTTCCATACCTGCAATAGTTGGATAAATTCGATCAATAAGATAATCAGAACTAGAATAACTCTGTAATAATCGTCTGATTCTCTAATTCTCTATTTTCTCAGTTTCCAACTCTTGCTTCCATTTTGCACTTTCTTTTATGTAGAAATTGATAGCTTTCTGCTTCGACATCATCACAGCATTCAGCATTGTCAAAGCATCTTCTCTTTCAGAATTAGTCTTTTGTAGACCCGTTACTGTTCGGTTCAACACATCATAAGATTCTTTCACATAATTCAGATCAAATAGTAACTTTTCTATCATCTTGTCTTTTTCGACCAACTTTTCATCTTTTTCTGCACACTGCTTACAAGATTCTGAACACTTTAAGCAAGGCTTGATGACTTCCACAATCTTTTCTACCTCAATGATTTTTTCAACTTCAACAACTCTTTCATTTTAATCAACCACTTTCTTTATCACTTGAAACACTTCTTCAGCACATTTAACTCTGTTACTGTGTTCAGAATTTCCTTCTTGATCAACACTTTCACATTTTTCCTTTTTCTGCTCTTTTGCTGCTCGTTTCATTTTCAACTTCTCCAAGTGATCTGCAAAATAAAATTGAAAGCTTTCAGGAGATAATTGAGTTTTTGCAATATTAATTTGTTCTTCTTCCTCATCATCACTACTGTCATCAGTTTCTATTGGTGATTGATCAAACTCTATTGCCTTTTCTGTACTATCATCTAAAGAACTAGAATCAGATGGTGTTTGATCAAAAACCGTTGCTCTTTCTGAACTTTCATCGGATGAAACAGATTCTTCTTCTTGTCTTGAATCATTTTTATCAAAAATCTTCATCCATTCTGAGAACAAATCAGGCTTTTGAACAATTTCTGCAATTAAGGCTACAACTTTTGAATCAGATGGAATATAATTATCCCAGCTGAAGCCTGCTACCACCTGTTCATCTTCTTGATCAATGATGCCATAATAAGCTTTCTTGTTTGCATCTTCAATCATTTTAGCATGAGCAGTTTGTGGTTCCTTTTGTGGTTGATGAGCAACTTGTTGATATATAGCTTTCCGATAGTAGTCATCTTTTCCAAAAGGATTCTTTGCTCCACTAGCTTCCTGATTTTTGCATTCTCTCTTGAAATGACCTTTCTCCCTGCACTGAAAACAAGTAACTTTAGACTTATCAAAACCCAAAGTAGATACATGTGCATCCAGAAAATCATTTCTTCCTGTAATCATTTTGAATAATTCAGCTCTTCTCAGGACACTAGCTAGACACCATTTGATGTCCATGAGCTCCATCTCTTCAGCATCTATTTGATCGTAATCCTATTTTTTCAGCATAGGATTTCCGATCCTCCCTGCAACCAATCCCTCATAAGTCTCTAAAACTGTAGCAAGTAATGTCATGTGATCTCTTGCAACTTCTTCAGATAAACTTTGACCATTTGGAAGATTTAATGCAATGTTGCACTGTATCACACAACCATTTCGAGCCTTTGTACTTTGAGAATGAAAGCTTGATGTTGAACTATTTGGATTCACACTTGGATAAGAAGAAATTCCACTGCTGCTGTTTGAGCTTTGATCACCATTTCCAGATGAGTTTCCAGCACTAAAAGCAGTTTGGATTTTCGGACTCATTTCAGACTCTTGAACACTGCCTTTGTAATACATTTTCACATCTTGTTGATTACTCGGATTATTCATCCTCGCAATCTTTTGCTGTTCAAGATCATGACTTTCAATCTTCTCGATGAACTGAGATATCGTTAGGCCATCATATTCTCAGGTGTTTTTCAAGATCATCAAGAATGTACCCGACTCTTTCTGATGTAAAGCGTCAGCTAACTAGTCGACCCGTTCATCTTGAGTTTATTCAATACCTAACAAAGACATAGTTCGCACCAAGTGACAGTATCTTTCAATCAGTTTCTTTGATGATTCTCCTGCCAAACTTGAAAACAGATCAAATTCTTTCTTTAGTAGTGCTTTCTTACTCTTAATCATTTTCTCACTACCCTCGAATTTAACCCATCCCAGATTGAACGCGCAGTGTTATCATGTTGAAGCAGGATAAAAATGTCTTCCTTTACAGCTTGCTGTAGAAGACTGATCATCATTTTTTCTGCTTTATACATGTCTCTTTCTTTGTCATTTAATTCAGAAATTGCTTTCGTAACACCCAAATCTGTACGTGGTCTAACATACTTCTTCTCAATGTATTCCCAAGATCTCAAATGATTGGCTTGAACCCAGTTTTCAAATCGATCCTTCCACCCATAATACTCCTCAATGCCCATAAGCTTCGGGGGTTTTTGTAACGTCCTGGTTTCGTTTTCCATGTTTATGTTTTGAACCATAGCAGCCGGAGTAGTCGAGGATGAAGCAAACGCGTTGTAGAATTCTTCGTCAGACATTTTCAAACGAAATCAAGTCCTTCAAACGAGATTACCTGAAATACAGCAACTTTCAAACGAAATTATGTAATTTCATACGAAATTAGACACAACTTCAAACGAAAATAGCCTTTGTAACGAAATTAACTAATTCCGTGTGGAATTAGTTTCAATTTCAAACGAAATTACACAAATGATCTAATTCCGTGCGAGATTAAAGAATACTTCCAATTCTCTCAAGGCTTTGTTAAAACACTGTTTTGCATGATATATGAGAAATTCAGATCTTTTTAACCGTTCAAATTTGTTCAATTGATAAAAGAAGGTGTAGAAGTAAGAAAGTGAGATGAAATCAGGCTGAAATCGGTTGAACTCCTCCTCCTGAGCTCTAATACCACTTGTAGGATCGTTGTTGGACCCGAATTGAGATAATCAGAGGTGTTCTATACACTATGAAAGGCGGAAACAGACATAATGCATGAATTTAGCTAGATCTTCTCTTAAACTCTCGTTTGTATTGATCTGGAACACAATTACAGCAAGACGACACTTCGACAGAGCTTCGCCGTCGGAAAACTTCTATGTAATTTCCGTATGGAATGACACAGAACACATCCTATTTATAGACTGACTAATTCCGCATGAAACACCCTTCATGCGAGATTACATTCAAACGAAATTATAGTTCACACGTTATTACACACTAATTCCGTACGGAATTGCCTAAGCACACTTCATGTGGAATTAGTTATTTCATGCGAAATTAACTTCTGCTTCATTTCCTCGATCTTCGTGCCATGTGTAACGCAAGACTCGATATAAGACAAAGTCAGCAGACGTATGCACCAACAATTAGACTTGCTTCCAAACGAAATTATGCAACTTCAAACGAAATATAATTCCGTATGAGATTTTCACACGAAATAACAGATTCAAACGAAATTACGACTAATTCCGTGCGAAGTTACAGCAATATTCGAACGAAATTATATCAATCTTTCAAACGAAATTAAGTTTTCGAACTGATTTAAGCCGTATTTATGTCTGAAACTCTCAAGGGTTTGTTGAAACTCTCAAGGGTTTGTTAAAACACTGTTACGCACACTATATTTGAAAATCAAGCCATTTTAACCGTGAATTCAAGTTTATTTGAGAAAAGAAGGTGTAGAAATCAGAAATCACAGCTGAAATGGTAAGAACTCTTCCTCCTAAGCTCTGATACCACTTGTAGGATCATTTTGGATCAGAAGAGGTCTTCACCAAGTCAAAAGGCAGAAACATATGTATTGGTGTTATTTCAGCTGAATTGCACAAGAAATCACTTAAAACTGTCTTTTGATTGATATCAGATCGTTTACAAGGCTGTAGACACTTCGACAGAGCTTCGCCGTCGGAACTAATTTCGTTACAAATGAACAGGCACATCAGGGTATTTATAGGCTGCTAATTCCGCATGAACTGGTCCAAGCGGAATCTAATTCCGCACGAAATTAACTCAACCAGAATTAAGTCTCAAGAGGAATTAAGGTTCCGTGCGGAATTACAATTCCAATCGGAATTACCTATAAACCATATTTCTCATTTTGCGTGCCCTGATCTAACTAATTCAATACAAGACTCGATACAAGACGAAGTCGACAGACGGATGCACCAACAGTTTTAGAGTGATGCACTGGATTTTTAGTTATGTTTATAGCTGCCTCATTGTTCACATAGATTAGCGTGTCCAAGAACTGCAAACCAAAGTCCCTCGTCTGTTGTTGCATCCAAAGGATCAGAGAGCAACAGCTGGAGGCTGAAACATATTCAACCTCACATGTCTAGAGAGCGACTGTGGTTTATTTCTTGCACTGCCAAGTGACTAGTCGAGTTCCGAAGAACTGACAGCCTGCAGTTGTGGATTTTGCATTCAATTTAAAGCTCCCAAAGTCAGAATCAGCATAACCAGTAAGAGAAAAGTCACCAGATTTAGGATACCATAAGCCGGTGCTTGGGCAACCTTTAAGATACTGTAAAATTCTCTTCACAACCGCCATGTGTGACTGTCTCGGACGGGACTGATATCGGGCGCAAAGGCAAGTTGGATACAAGATGTCCGGTCTTGACGTAGTCATATACATGAATGATCCAATGATCGACCGATAGTGCGTCTCATCCACCTTTTCACCGCTTTCATCCGGACGTATCCCGTGATTTTGATCCAGGGGGTTGATGTTGGAGTTGATTCGGACATGTTGAATTTTTCCAGCACATCATTCACGTATTTCGTCTGGTGTATGAAGATTCCTTCGGGCATTTGCTCAACCTGAAGCCCTAGGAAGAACTTCATCTCCCCCGTTGAACTCATTTCAAACTTTTTCTTCATAACCTTCTCAAACTCTTTGCACAATTCGTCGTTCGTCGATCCAAAGATTATGTCGTCAACATAAATATGCACGATGAGTAGATGTCCTGCAACCTCTTTTGTAAACAAGGTGCTATCGACAGTCCCTCTGGTGTTGGCCTGCAGATGTTGGGAAAGCATCTCGTACCAGGCTCTCGGGGCCTGGTGTAGTCCGTATAGCGCTTTGTCGAGTAAATAGACCTTGTCTTTGTGCACTAGATCGGTAAACCCCGGTGGTTGTCCGATGTACACTTCTTCTTTGATCTTTCCGTAAAGGAATGCAGATTTAACATCTAATTGGTAGACCTTGAATCCCATCCAGGACGCGAATGCCAGGAAGATTTTAATTGCCTCGAGTCGAGCAACGGGCGCATACACTTCTGTAAAGTCGATGCCTTCTTGCTGACTAAAACCTTGGACTACCAAACGTGCTTTATTCCTTAAAATGACCCCTCTATCATCCTGTTTACACTTGAAGACCCACTTGGTCTTGATCAGCTTTTGATCTTCCGGGAGATCCACTAACTTCCATACTCCAAGTTTTTCAAACTGCAGTAGCTCCTCCTGCATTGCATTTACCCAGCTTTCCTCAGTCAATGCTTCTTTATATGTTCTCGGTTCTACCTGCAAGATGAAACATTTCAATGAGAGTTCTTCCTGTAAAGGAGCTACAGAAGAATAAAAACATGTAAGGGCTTTGTTTATTTGATCACGCGTTTTCACGCCACTGTGAAGGTCACCAATGATTTGTTCTGATGGATGGTAAGACAAAGTTCTCGGCATGATTGTGTCAGGTACGCTCACTTCCGATTGCAAATTTGTAATGACCACCCGTGTGATCAACAGCGTCTGATGTTGCAATATTTGGTTCCTCGTAAAAAATCAGATCAGCTTCTGATTCTGAGTCATCGGATTGATCAAATATTGGAGCTGGTTCTTTTGGGGGTTCGGGTGCAGTTCCACTTGGACCGGCCCCGTGATCATTTGCACCCACGGTCGGCTGAGAAATTACCAACGGTCTTGGCACTTGTTCTTGTGACACAGATTGCTGATGTTGGTATAATAATACTAGTTCCTCCTCACTTGGCTCAGTCGGCAATTTGAATGACTCTCAGAGTTTGTCATAGTCAAACAACAATCTGTTTCCGGGAAGTTGTTCCGGAGCAGTAACCTTCTGACAATCAACATGCTGAACCTGTATAATCTTCCCCAAGCGTGGAACAAATACTCTCTTCAGTGGACTTGCATAACCTATAAAAAAACCTTCGTTAACTTTTGCACCAAATTTACCATCTAGATCAATAAATGTGCACGGTGATCCAAAAGGTTCTAAGAATTTCAGATTTGGTTTATAGCGAAGAAGTAATTCGAAGCAAGTTTTCTTGTACTTCTTTACTGTAAGAACACAATTTAGCGTGTAACATGCTGCAGCAACTGCTTCACTCCAAAAGATTATTGGCAATTTGGAATCAGCTAACATAGTTCGAGCTGTTTCGATCAATGTGCTATTCTTTCGTTCTGCCGCATAGTTTTGTTGTGGAGTATACGGTGTGCTGAATTCATGAAGAACGCCTTTGTCATTGCAAATGTAATAACTATAAATTTAAAATCATTATTCTAGAAATAAAAGAATAATAATAAATAAACTAAACATTTATCTTATGATCCATCCTTCTGTATATCAACCAAAACTATTATTATTTATAAATTACCCAATAGGAAACCCTAATTAAGACACCCAAGTAATTCTGTATAAACCCTAGAATTTTCAGAATTTTCAGAATCAGGATTAGGGCCCCTAAAACTGAGGGGGGGTATTTCCTAGTTAACGATTATCTACCTAAAACGTTGTCAAAATTAAAATTTACGAAACTGCTGACTCAGCTAAGCTAGTCCCAACCGTGGCTACTCTATAAAAAATAGGTAACCCTTACGGACCGTAAGGGTTATTTGTTACGGTCCGTAAGGGGGGGGGGGGAATTCGGGTATAAATAGAGGACATTGGCACTTGATTCTGGGCACAAAAACGACGAAGAAATTCCAATTCTACACGAAGTTATGCTCTGTTTACCTCAATTAACACACACGGATCACTCATTGACGCCGCAATCAGGGTATTAGCTCAATCGCTGATACGATTCAATGTCCGATTGATTGAAATCAATCCAATGGATGTTTAAGTGCTGCTTAAATTTGGGTTATGCTTTGTCATTAGTCGTGATTCCGATAGATGTTTAAGTAATTTCACTTTGTCATTAATTGTGATTCCGATGGATGTTTAAGTGTTTACACTTTGTCATTCGTTGTGAATCTGATGGATGTTTAAGTGATTTCACTTTGTCATTAATTGTGAATCCGATGGATGTTTAAGTATCGCACTTCGTCATTCGTTGTGAGGATTTTGATCTCGTGAGTTATCGTAAATGCTGTATTAAGTTACTAACCTAGTTTGTGTGCATGTTATTTAAATTAGGTTAAAAGACTAATCAGTAGTCTAAACTCTGCCCGTATAAATCTGAAATATTATAAGGTAGCATCACTTTGGAATTATTAAGGTACGGATCCTTACCCCACTCCTTGTTGTTTGATATTCAATTGTTATAAACCCGTTGAATTCATATATCTTTTAAAAACTCCTCACGTCTTTGATTATCGATTCATTTGATAGTCCGTTGGATTCCTATCCTAACCATAACTTTGGATTTAGCTTTCATGTCATGCGATAGTATTATGTTAGTTGTACTCATTATCGCATGTTCCAATATATGTTAAGTCTTGTTATGGAAGATATTTTGATAAGTTATGTGAATAAGACCATTTGTACTCTGCTACCCTGAGTGTCGCTTCTCGTGGAGTGTCCCACGAGCATGTTGTTGCGGAATCGACATCATGTGCTCCATCCGTGACGGAGAGATCAGTTCACGGCGTCCCTAGGTACAAGTGTGGTACAAAGCTACTAGGAGGCGTATGGATCAATCCTAGGATTTAAGATAAGGAGGTGGATAGCGGGTATGCCAACTCGCCATCTCGTGTGATAATTATGCAGGAGTAGCTACCTGTGTATTGTCACGTTTTAAGTTTGACTCATGGGTACATCCGTATGATATTATTATGAAATTTCATTACTTGCATCCTATCATTTTAACATAAAGTTTCCCCGAATAACATTTCATATAAGCGTTATTTGTTCTTTGAGCCTATTATTCCGTACTGAGCATTCGGCTCATTCCGTAAACTTTTTGTATATACAGGTCCGCAAGTTACTTTGGGAGGGGATAAGAGAGAAGAATAAAGCATAGGAATAAATCTGAAGATGTTAGTTAATTAAGTCGAATGTCTCCGTTTGTATATTAACCTTAAGTTTAGATGTTGTGTGGTTGTATCCTTATTAAATAAATAAATGGAAGTATGACTTTTGTTTATGATACCACTGTTATTGTGACACGTCAGCCCTTCTGGGTTGGGGTGTTACAGCTATGGTATCAGAGCAAAGGCTCTTTCCTGTAGAAAACTTGAAGATAGTAATTAAAACCTGTGAGGAATGGGTAGATATCTATGATAGGATTCAACTTGGTCTCTTATTTGGTTTAACTCCTATGTCTATTCTTATAGATGCCTCCTCGTCGTCCGCTACGTAGGAGTACTCGTACTAACCATATACGTAACAACACTTCTTCGAATGAGACTCCAGTTGATCCAAACATAATTAATGCTATCAACCAGGCTGTTGTCGGGTTGCTTCCAAACCTTGTTGCTCAAACAGCTGAGGCCGTTATTCAACAAACTCGTGCTCCAGAACGTAATAACACGAATCCAATCTCTGGTGGAGAAATTCGTGAGAATACCACGAACCATACTACCTACAGTCACGCTACTAATCCAGTCGAAGCAAGAAACTGGATAGCTCATGTTGAAAAGATCTTCGGAGTTCTTGGAGTTCCGGAGCAATACAAAGTTAGATTGGCTACCTACAAATTTGAAGATGACGCACAAACTTGGTGGGAAGGATATAAGCAAGTCAAAGGAGGGGATGATTTTGACACTAATCTTTCATGGGTCGACTTTCGTACCATCTTTTACGACAAGTATTTTTCTACCGCTGATAAAGAAGCTTATATCAGGGAGTATGCAGTGATTCGACAGGGAAGTGATGAACCAGCCTCTGAGTTCATTACTCGATTTTCAAGGTTGGCTAGTATTGTAGGAGACATTGCAGGATCAGCAGAAGTTCAGGCAGAAAAATGCAAGTGGGCAGTCAATGATCGAATTCGGAAGTCGATCATGTATATGAAATTTAAGGATATCACCGAAGTTGCTGATGCAATCAAAACTTTTGAGTTCGAAAGGAAAGAATTTTTATCTCGAACTGGGGATAATAAGAAGAGAAATAGGGAAGGACAATTTAAGCAGGAAATCGGCCAATCATCCACTACGCCACAGCATCAAGATCGCAAAGTGCAGGGAAATCAAAACTCTGGAAATCAGGCACGTCCATGGCAACCTAGACTGCAAAACCCGAGGCCTGCTCAAAACCAGATTCAGTTGTATGCAGAACCTATTAGAGCTCAACCACTGAATCAACATGTAAACCCGAATCAGATTACATATCCTCTATGTAATACTTATGGTAAGCGACATCAGGGCGTATGTCATCGAAGTACAGGAGCATGCTTTAGATGTGGCCAAACTGGACACATGATCAAGGAGTGTACGAAGAAAGACACTAAGAAGAATAACCGACCAAACGTTGCACCACCCAATGTTGGTGGAAGAGTTTTCGCACTTTCTGCTACTGATGCTGCTAATGTCCCAGGTACTGTGTCGGGAACCCTTCAGCTTGGTAAACATAGTATCTATGTGTTATTCGATACAGGAGCGACCCATTCTTTAGTATCCCACTCGTTTACTAAGTACCTTCCGATAAGACCAACTCTCTTAAATCATACCTTAACCATTTCCACTCCTATGGAAAATTCATCCGTAATCACTTACGTATATAAGGATTGTCCGATCCGTATTGAATCTATGGTGTGTAAGGCAGGCCTATTTCCAATACATATGTGTGACTTTGATGTTATTCTAGGAATAGATTGGTTGTCTCGACATCACGTAACTATAGATTGTCATTCTCGCCGTGTTATTTTCGGTGATCTTCATCATCCTGATATTATATATCAGGGAACTCAAGCTCATAAATCTCTTAAAATTATCTCCGCATTCAAAGCTCAAAAATTCATATCAAACGGCTGTGCTGGATTCCTGGCATAGATTAAGGATACTTCTTCTAGTGTTAAGAGTATCGATAGCCATTCCATTGTCGTGAATATCCTGATGTATTTCTGGATGAACTACCTGAATTACCACCCGACCGTCAGGTAGAATTCACCATCGACTTGATCCCTGGTGCCGAACCTATTTCTAAAGCTCCATACCGTATGGCTCCAATGGAACTGAAGGAGTTCAAGGAACAATTGCAAGAATTGTTAGATTTAGGATTCATAAGACCTAGTGTTTCACCTTGGGGTGGTCCGGTCCTATTTCTGAAGAAGAAAGACGGTAGTATGCGTTTATGTATTGACTACCGAGAACTGAACAAGATTACTATTCGTAATCAATATCCTCTGCCTCGCATTGATGATCTCTTTGATCAACTTCAGGGGGCTCAGTTCTTCTCAAAAATCGACCTAAGGTCAGGGTACCATCAGTTAAAGATCAAAAATGATGATGTTCCCAAGACCGCCTTTCGTACTCGTTATGGTCATTACGAATTCTTGGTTATGCCCTTTGGGCTAACTAACGCACCCGCAGTCTTCATGGATTTGATGAATCTCATATTTCACAAATTCCTAGATAAATTCGTTATTGTTTTTATCGATGACATTCTGGTATATTCCAAAAGTCGTGAAGAGCATGAAGCACATCTACATGCAGTACTTGGAACGTTGCGGCATGAGAAGTTGTACGCTAAGTTTTCCAAATGTGACTTTTGGCTTAGCCAAGTGGCATTTCTAGGTCATGTCATATCAGCAGAGGGAATTATGGTAGACCCAACAAAGGTTGAAGCTATCACAAAATGGCCAAGACCCACTTCTGTTACCGAAATACGAAGTTTCTTGGGTCTTGCTGGCTATTACCGAAGATTTGTTGAAAGATTCTCGGTAATTGCTTTACCACTCACAAAACTCCTAAGGAAAGGGGTGAAGTACTCATGGAATGAGGAACAAGAGAAAAGCTTTGAAGAATTGAAGAAACGACTCGTATCCTCTCCGATACTCGCTCTCCCTTCTGGATCAGGAGGTTACCAAGTCTATAGTGATGCCTCAAAGAAAGGATTAGGTTGTGTGCTAATGCAACATGGGAAGGTTATCGCTTATGCCTCCCGTCAGTTAAAACCTCATGAAGTTAACTACCCTACACATGATTTAGAACTAGCCGCAGTCGTATTTGCACTTAAGATTTGGCGACACTATCTGTATGGTGAAAGTTGTGACATTTTACCGACCATAAGAGCCTCAAGTACATATTCACCCAGAAAGAGCTAAATATGAGGCAAAGAAGGTGGTTAGAACTTTTAAAAGATTACGATGTAAATATTCAATACCATCCAGGCAAAGCCAATGTTGTAGCTGACGCGTTGAGCCGAAAGAATTCCGGGACTATATCTTGCTTACAAATTCAGCCTCATATTAGGAGGGATCTCGAAAGAATGAACATTTGGTTTCAGGTTAGTAAATCTGATGGATATCTAGCTAAAATGCAGATTGAACCTGACCTCATATCACAGATCAAAGATGCCCAGAAGCAAGATGGAGAACTTTGGGCAATTGTGCAAAATCTTGAGGTGGGTAAGCAATCTGAATTTCGTATAGACCATCATGGGGTGATTTGGTGCGGTAAAAGACTTTGTGTACCCGATGACTCCATCCTTCGTGAGTCATTGTTAGCCGAAGCTCATAGCTCACCATTTTCAATTCACCCAGGATCTACTAAGATGTATCGAGACTTAAGACAGAACTTCTGGTGGAATGGCATGAAGGAAGACGTTGCTCGATACGTAAGTAAATGCCTCACTTGCCAACAAGTGAAAATTGAACACAAACGAGCAAGCGGTCTGTTGCAGCCATTGGATATTCCCATATGGAAGTGGGATGAGATCACAATGGATTTTATTACTAGTTTACCTAAGACTTTTAAGAAGAATGATGTTGTATGGGTTGTTGTCGATAGATTGTCAAAATCAGCACATTTTCTACCAATTCAGCAAGGATTTTCGGTTAATAAGTTATCCGAAATATTTCTTCAAGAAATTATTCGACTCCATGGCACACCATCTTCCATTGTTTCCGATAGAGACCCACGTTTCACCTCACGATTTTGGAAAGGTTTTCAGGCAGCTTGGGGTACACGACTGAAGTTTAGTACGGCTTTCCATCCACAAACAGATGGGCAGTCGGAACGCACGATTCAGACCTTGGAAGACATGCTCCGAGCATGTGCACTTGAATGGTCTGGAAACTGGGATGAATATCTATGTCTTGTTGAGTTCGCTTACAACAATAGTTGGCAAGCAAGTATTGGCATGGCACCTTTTGAGCTTTTGTACGGTCGGAAATGTCGAGCACCGATATGCTGGGATGAAGTTGGAGAAAAGATTATTGAAGGGCCAGAACTAGTTCAGATTACAAATGAAAAAGTCACTATGGCACGAGAAAAACTGAAAGAAGCTCAGAGCAGACAAAAGAGCTATGCTGATCAAGATAGACGACCACTCGAATTTAAAATTGGCGACCACGTTTTCTTAAAGGTATCACCTTGGCGTGGCGTTCGTAGATTTGGAATTAAAGGTAAGCTTAGTCCCCGTTTCATCGGTCCATTTGAAATCCTTGAAAGAATTGGAGCAGTGTCATATCGACTGGCTTTACCACCTCAGCTCTCTCACGTTCATAACGTTTTTCATGTCTCCTCGTTAAGAGGATATAATTATCATCCACTCCATGTCATTAGTTATCCGTTACTTACAATTCACGAGGATTTGTCCTACGAAGAGGAACCAGAAGCCATCTTAGATCGACAAGAAAGGGTTTTGCGTAGGAAAGTAATTCCGTTTGTTAAAATCCTCTGGAAAAAATCACTCTGAACGCGAAGCAACATGGGAGTCTGAAGAATCAATTCGCTCTCTATACCCTAATTTATTCTAGTAATAGAATTTTAGTCGAAGTAACGGTAAAACTTGCTCTTTGATATATGTTCATTTGTTTCTGTTTACGGTCATTCATGCTTTACCTTATGTGAATATACCCTAGCTATGATTAAGCATATCTATGTAGGAGATATCAGTACCAATAGTCACTCTATTATCTGTAAGTTTCCATTGACTTTTCGTACGGTAAGATATTTTATTAAGATACGTAGTGTAAGAACCATTAGGACATAGTAGTAAGGAAATTAACAATTAGGGTCATAAACGTAATTATGAATTTCAGATACACATGTGTGTTTAGGAGATTCTTGTTATATAAGTTAGTAACTCTGCTATGAAAGTTCCGTTTCCGTTACTTATGCGATAGGTTATATTCTTATTTGAAAATTTTCGAGGACGAAATTTCTTTTAAGGGGGTAATAGTTGTAATAACCATAAATTTAAAATCATTATTCTAGAAATAAAAGAATAATAATAAATAAACTAAACATTTATCTTATGATCCATCCTTCTGTATATCAACCAAAACTATTATTATTTATAAATTACCCAATAGGAAACCCTAATTAAGCCACCCAAGTAATTCTGTATAAACCCTAGAATTTTCAGAATCAGGATTAGGGCCCCTAAAACTCAGGGGGGTATTTCCTAGTTAACGATTATCTACCTAAAACGTTGTCAAAATTAAAATTTACGAAACTGGTGACTCAGCTAAGCTAGTCCCAACCGTGGCTACTCTATAAAAAATAGGTAACCCTTACGGACCGTAAGGGTTATTTGTTACGGTCCGTAAGGGGGGGGGCAAAATTCGGGTATAAATAGAGGACATTGGCACTTGATTCTGGGCACAAAAACGACGAAGAAATTCCAATTCTACACGAAGTTATGCTCTGTTTACCTCAATTAACACACACGGATCACTCATTGACGCCGCAATCAGGGTATTAGCTCAATCGCTGATACGATTCAATGTCCGATTGATTGAAATCAATCCAATGGATGTTTAAGTGCTGCTTAAATTTGGGTTATGCTTTGTCATTAGTCGTGATTCCGATAGATGTTTAAGTAATTTCACTTTGTCATTAATTGTGATTCCGATGGATGTTTAAGTGTTTACACTTTGTCATTCGTTGTGAATCCGATGGATGTTTAAGTGATTTCACTTTGTCATTAATTGTGAATCCGATGGATGTTTAAGTATCGCACTTCGTCATTCGTTGTGAGGATTTTGATCTCGTGAGTTATCGTAAATGCTGTATTAAGTTATTAACCTAGTTTGTGTGCATGTTATTTAAATTAGGTTAAAAGACTAATCAGTAGTCTAAACTCTGCCCGTATAAATCTGAAATATTATAAGGTAGCATCACTTTGGAATTATTAAGGTACGGATCCTTACCCCACTGATGGAGAGTGTGAGACATGGGTGTTTAAGTGTTGATTTTGTGTGGTTTAGCTTGTTTTATGTGATTATATGATTGGAATTGGATTATTGCGAGAGTTCGTATGTTTGTAGGTTAAACGCGCGAATTTGGTGAAGTTACGGTGTTTAAAGAGAAAGTGGAACATGTGAGATGGTTGGACGATTTTTATTGGAGGGTTGAAGAAAAGGGTGTCACGTGAGAAGCTAGTCAAGACCATCATATGATTATGGCATATTATTTGGAAGGATTGCCAGCAACACTCACATGGGGCTTACGCATTAAAAACGTAACTTACGGTACCGATTAGGGACTCACAAAAAGAAACAGAAACATGGAGTTGTGGCTTACGGAAGTGTCATGGGGCCTACGGTTGATGATTGTGTTTGGTGGATTTAATGTTGTTAAGAAACCTTACTTCGTGGGCTTCTGGATCCACGAGAAATTGGTAGCACATGTGGGAAGTTTGGGCAGCCCACTATATCGATTATTGGAGCATTTATTGGCAGCCATATTATAAAGAAGGGAGTCTCAAAACACTTCGACATTGATGATTATTAGCAGCAATCATTATCTTTTGGTGGGCTCTCAAATTCACATAACATCATCATATATCCATCGAATTGGGCCAGCCACAATATACATCTTTATACACGAAAGTATGGGCAGCAACTTTTATTGATCTTTGGGCTCTCATAATTAGAAAAGAGAACATAATCATCATTGGGCCAGACCTCATGATCATCGAAAATTATTGGCAGCCGTGAAACATTAGAGTGGCAGCTATTATTAGAGACTTTTGGATGGGGGCCAATATTAATAATCATCACGTGAACATAGGAGGTGGGTTTCAAAAGTTACATTAACATCATCATTCTTATTATCATGTGATTAAAAAAAATAAAACAATTGGATGGCACATGCATAGTTTGGTGGCAGACTTCTAAGAAGCATAAAACAAAAATCGAAACATCATCACATAGTGGGCCGACATATTGGAGGGTTGGTGGGCCGCGTATGTGAATATGGGGGATTGCATTTTTTGACGGTTACGGGAAGAAGGCAGCCGGCTCTCAAGAGGGGACTCAACACCATCGACCATATCAAGCTTTTGGAGATTTGTCACACATCATGAGCGGCTAGTCTCTTCGGATTCACCCCGGTGTAGGTAGTTGTATTTTCTAGGGTTTATGCATTTGTTCTTTGATTCGACTTTGTGACAACTTGTATTGATTTTTGAAACCATTGACAATAGTTTACATTTGTTTCGTATTCGTAAATTGTCGAACGATGTTAAAAGTTATGACTTTGCGAAATGGTTATGTGTAGTTATGCATTGTCGTGGTTAGGATTTACTTGTGTTGATTACAAAGTGTATTCTTGTCCGTTCTTCGGGACGTTGATAGTTATTGGCACCTAAGTCACGGTACACTAAATCCGCTAATCGTATGCAATTGAGTTGAATTAAAACATGTAGGAACCCTAAGACTTACAATTACCGAAACCGGGTGTGATCCGTATTCCTAATTCTTGTTTTTCAATTAAGTAGTTTAGTTTTGAAAGTTTCGTTAACAAATCATCGTTTTAGATAATATCAATTTGTCGGTTCACTCCGATATCCTTTTAAACTAATTTAATAAATAAAATTAGCAAACTTCATAATCACTTTGTACATTATTTGTAAATTGTCTAACTAATCGAACAGGTCGTGCGATACTGACCACATGCTCTTCGTGGATACGATACCCGACTTACCCTAGCTACCTAGGTTTAATTGGGTTTTTGACTGATCGGGACGACACGGTCACGTCACCCACTCCTTGTTGTTTGATATTCAATTGTTATAAACCCGTTGAATTCATATATCTTTTAAAAACTCCTCACGTCTTTGATTATCGATTCATTTGATAGTCCGTTGGATTCCTATCCTAATCATAACTTTGGATTTAGCTTTCATGTCATGCGATAGTATTATGTTAGTTGTACTCATTATCGCATGTTCCAATATATGTTAAGTCTTGTTATGGAAGATATTTTGATAAGTTATGTGAATAAGACCATTTGTACTCTGCTACCCTGAGTATCGCTTCTCGTGGAGTGTCCCACGAGCATGTTGTTGCGGCATCGACATCATGTGCTCCATCCGTGACGGAGAGATCAGTTCACGGCGTCCCTAGGTACAAGTGTGGTACAAAGCTACTAGGAGGCGTATGGATCGTGTGACAACTTGAGTTTCCGACTTTCACTTTCGCATTTAATGCACGTTGACTTTGACTGTTTATTTGTTTGATTTGCTTAACTTGTAACTGTACGTTGGATGATAAGTGAAATGAATGTTGAATCTCTATGTGATGAATATGTGTGAAGTACTTGATCGCATGAACTTGTTATCTGTTTAAGAATTTGAATCAACCCGACGAAACAGATTTCTGTTTCGCCATAAGCTTCTCCACGAAACAAGTGTGTGCTTCGTCACACTTCTTCGACGAAACAAAGCAGTGATTCGCCGAGCTCAGTTACGCCAAAGCCCAGTTCGGGCCCAATATGTAGTGACAGATATATTTACGTGAAACGATTTCTGTTTCGCATCTTTGGCAAAGTAAGGAACCCTAGACACCTCTCACCTTCTCTCCCTCTATCTTTGTGCGACAGCATCAGGACCCCCCCCCCCCTCATTCGCAATCATCTTAATAAATCAAGATTTCTGGTTAGTAAGTCAGTTCATGTTTGATTTAACAACTATGTTTGCATGTGATATTTAGATAGTCATCACTTCATTGTCGGCTACTTTAATTGAATTAAAAGAATATTCAGATTTTTTGCATATGAATTGAACGGCCCAATGATTCTTAAATGTTGACTGCATATATGATTAATTAATTGCTCATGTTGATTTATGTGCATGTGATATGTTTTGAGTAGCATATGTGATTGTCGGCTAAGTGGACATTGTGGTCCAATAAAAATCCTACTCATATAAATCATAAACTGTTATGTATGTTTAAAGGGTTGAGGTTATGATTGGGTGATGATGTTGAAACTGTCACCGATGTACTAGGGTGCATGCTAGATATTATGAGCTACGATGTTGATTATGAATTACTGATGATGATGATCGATGATGTTGATGACGGCTGATTACAATGATTAGGGTTTTCTGTATTATTTCGTAACTGCTGAATGTTATTAACCGGTCGACGTAACTGATTCATGACGTAACTGACTTGTTCACGAAACGGAATTCACGGCGAAACAGGAGAATGTGTTTCGCCGAAGGGATCATGACGAAACAGTATGTGTTTCGTCGAAGGGATTTACCGACGAAACATGGGTGTTTCGTCGAAGGGATTTACCGACGAAACATGGGTGTTTCGTCGAATGGGAAAATTTGCACAGTAACTTACTCTAATTCTGTTAAAGTTAACTGAGTTAGTTGACTGCCGTTAAATGTTGTGCATGACTTGAATGATTGTTAAAAACGTGCAATGTGTTACTCGGTGAATATAAATGCATTGTCCACTGTGATTGTACTTATACGTGAACTTCGTGGATACAAACTGATTATGTATACGTGCGTACTTTAGGACGTGATTGAATTACTGTGAGCACATACTTTAGCATACCGAGCAAACCAAGGTGAGTTCACGCTTGTACTAAGGCATGGGATTCCCAGGGTACGGGAATGGGGATTGAAGGAATGAGATTTGAATAGATACTCGTACTTACATTGTTACTAGACTATCTACCATCGTCCTCGGATGCGCAGGATACATACGTAAAACCTACGTATACTTGTACTCATCACTGTCCTCAGGTGGCGAAGGACACTCACGTAAAACCTACGTGAACTTATACGCACTACTGCCTCGTTTGTGTCAGGCACTTACGTAAAACCTACGTAAACAAGAACATGCTACTGTCTTCCGGAGTCAGGAAGGACACTTACGTAAAACCTACGTAAACCCCCGCGTACCCCTGTCCTCGGTTGTGAAGGACACTTACGTAAAACCTACGTAAACTTTGTACGTACTACTGTTCTCGGGAAGAAGAACACTTATGGTTACAAATAGTCTAGTGTATATGCAAACATGGGAAGCCCCCACTAATAGAACATACTATCGGCCTAGTAGCGCCACATGTTACGAAGCAAACTTACTACTACAAACTTACTTACTGTGAACTCGCTCAACTAGTTGTTGACTCTCTGGTACATGCCTTGCAGGTCGTTAGGTATACATGGAGCTTGCACTGAGAGGCGCGTTCGTTGTGGACAAGGATCGTGAACGATTGATTAGACATTATGTCATTACACACTTTATTTATGTTGGGATTTTACTCATATGCTTCCGCTAAACGTTGAATTTATACTTATGTTTTGAACACCTTTCATATGGATTGGTTTGGTTATATTTACTGTTACTATTACATTGTTCTATATGATTGGTGGCTTGATCCTGGTCAGTCACGCTCCTAAGCGGTGATACTCCGCATGTGGATTTTGGGGGTGTGACAGATCGATCCTAGGATTTAAGATAAGGAGGTGGATAGCGGGTATGCCAACTCGCCATCTCGTGTGATAATTATGCAGGAGTAGCTACCTGTGTATTGTCACGTTTTAAGTTTCACTCATGGGTACATCCGTATGATATGATTATGAAATTTCGTTACTTGCATCCTATCATTTTAACATAAAGTTTCCCCGAATAACATTTCATATAAGCGTTATTTGTTCTTTAAGCCTATTATTCCGTACTGAGCATTCGGCTCATTCCGTAAACTTTTTGTATATACAGGTCCGCAAGTTACTTTGGGAGGGGATAAGAGAGAAGAATAAAGCATATGAATAAATCTGAAGATGTTAGTTAATTAAGTCGAATGTCTCCGTTTGTATATTAACCTTAAGTTTAGATGTTGTGTGGTTGTATCCTTATTAAATAAATAAATGGAAGTATGACTTTTGTTTATGATACCACTGTTATTGTGACACGTCAGCCCTTCTGGGTTGGGGTGTTACAGCAAAATTCGAGCATACGGTTGTTTTTGAACTCTGTTTCGTTGTCGCTTCGAATTCGTCTGATCGGCAGTTTTTACAGCGTCTCCATCTTTTTGAATAAAATCATCAACGAATCAAACGTTTCATCTTTTCTTTCGAGACACATCAACCATAAAATCTTGTATAGTCGTCAGTGACCACAAGACAATACAGATCACCACTTACGCTCTTCACATTTACCGGTCCAAAAGATCCATATGGAGTCTTTCGAGCGGTAGTCTGATGGAGTTCAAGAGCTTCTTTGGGTGTGACTTCTTTGTTTGCTTTCCCTTTTTGCATTCTACACAATCATCATTCAGATGGAAATTTTTGAAATTAACACCTTCAACAAGATCATTGTGAACTAAGAAATTCATTTTTCTCAATGAATGTGACCCAACTTACGATGCCACATTCTTGATTCTTTTTCAGTTGCTTTTGTTTTAGTTACAAAACATTGTGCCTTTTTGTCTGACGTTGTTGCGACACTCATGTCTAGGACATACAAATCGTTCTCACGAGGAGCGCGCATCAACAACATATCTTCTGGAATTTTAAAACCTGGTTTAATGATTAAACATTTATTTTTTGTAAAATGAACTGTGAACGACTTGTCACAAATCTGCGATATGGTCAACAGATTGTTTTCAAGTTCAACGATGTAGTTCACTTTATCAAACGTTACAACTCCATTGGTAAGAATTCCTTCACCAACGATTCTTCCTCCCCGAGTTCCCGCAAAGCCAACATATCCTCCATTAATTGATTTGAAATCATAGAGTAGTGCTAACATCCCAGTCATATGCCTCGAGGTGCCGCTATCCTTGATCCACTTGGAGATGATCGACCTTGGAAGCCCCTGCACACATCAAAGACATTCACTCAAACAACGATGCCCAAAATTTCTTCACATTTGGAACACTACCAAATACAAGATCATAAGCTACGTCAACTTTTGGAATGTTGAAGACAACATTTGGAAGAACAGGTTTTGACTTTGATTTTAGATCTCCCTCTTTGATTGGTGGGAATTCCTCAATCAATTTGTCCAATTCAAATTCAAGTTCTTCAACATCGGTTGCAAAAACTTTTGATTCAGATTTTAAGACTTTTTCCATTTTCTTTTCTTCAAACGATTGTTTAGGTTTTTCCACCCATGATTGGTTTTGAAAAGTTTTTGTTTTGGAATAAACCTTTGAAGTCTTTTGAATTTTTAAAGATTCACCAATCTCAAAGGTTGATTTTGGCTTGTCCTCGGACTTCAACGATTCACCGCGTTTCAGAATACGAACGGGGGAAATCATCGGTGATTTTTCTTTAACATCATTTGAAGTTTTAGGTTTGGGTTTCTGGAAAACTGGTTTTTCAATCCTTTTAACACACTGTTTGGCCATTTGACCAATTTCATTGCAGCGATAACATATTCTTTTGTCATATTCAACAAAAGTAGATCTGTTGGTCTCATCTTTCAACTTTTTGGCTGCATTGAAATCATCAACTGCTTTCTGACTAAAGATATAATCTTTTTCAGCAACTGTGTTCTTACCCGCAACAAATACCTCACTCAACTTTTCTTTTGGCTTAACCTCCTTTTCAGGGATTTTCTTCTCAAAACCGACACCTTTCTTTTTGAAATTGTTACCATGTCTTTTGTTATGGCCATTGTTACCCACCCATTCTTTCTTTCCCGAGTTGTTTGGTTGTTGTTTCACAATGAATGTTTTTGGTTTTGATAGAAATGCATTGTTGTTAACCTCTGAAATGTCAATTTCCACAAGCTTATAAACCTTTTCAACATTTTCCAATTTTGCATTCTGAATCAGAAATTCAAAATCAGTATATAGTTTGTCAGTTCCGGTCATCGTGTAAGCCACAATGATCGAATTATCATTCACAACTTTATCTGATTGTGGTATGAACTTAACCAGAAAGTTTCCTTCATCTTCAGAATCAGAATTGGAATTCTCCAGATGAGGTTTAACCGTACCGAAATCTGAGTTATCACTTTCTTCATCCAACACTTGGTCAACAATAGTTTTAATCACTTGTGACTCGTTGTTAGTGTCAGATGGAGAGAATGTAACATCAATGTTTTCCGGTAACTCATTCTCTACAGTTCTCAACTTGAGATTCAAAGCTGCTTCCACCCCATCTGGATATTTATGTGTATAATGATTCCACATTGGGGGTGGAACATTGTTGAAAGCAGGTTTAGCATCAGGTAGTTGAGGAACAATTTGATCAATCACATAAGATGAAGCAATATAACTGATCAATTTCTTATCAACTCTTTCTTTTTCAGTACGTATCAATTCAAGTTCCTTTTTCAAAGATGCGATTGTGTCCAGATGAATGTTAATCTCCATCTGCTTTTCCATGACAGTTTCTTTGAACAACTTAGTAGCTTTATCATTTTCTATACTTTCCTTTTGAATCATTTTGATTGAACGTGATAAAGTGTCATAAGCTTCTTTCACATCATTAAGATCAAATTTTACATTGTCAGTATATTTCTTCAATTCTTGAAACCGTTTGTCTTTTTCAAGACAATCCATGCAGGGTTTTAAAAAGTTTTCGCATGGTGTTTTAGGAATTGGATCAATCTTTTCAAAAACCTTTTCTCCTTTATCAGTTTTAATTTCTGGTTTACCAAACCCGTCAGACTCAGACTCTGATTTTTCTCCTGATTTGATATCCAGATTTTCTGATTTGAACTCGGACTCCTTTTCGACTGACTCCTTTTCAATTGACTTTGTTTGGACAGACTCCGTTTTGACAGACTTCGTTTCAACATACTCCGTTTTGACAGAGTCCGTTTCGACAGACACTGACTCTTGAGTTTTGTCTACCTCTTTCAGCTTGACCATCAGCGGCCTTGTCAGCTATCTCCTTCAGAGTTTCTTCATTCATCTCTTTAGAAACATCTATGATTTCTTTAACCGGAGCTTTTTCGACGTCATATTTTGGACAAAAACCTGTAGTTGGCTCGCTGAAGAATCCTGCAAAAGAATCAAACATGTTAGGAGGCATTATGGATTTAAAAGAATTAGCAATAATCTCATGTTCTGATTGATAATAATAAACTTCTGCTGCTGCCTCTTCAAGCTCTGCCAGACTCTCTTCACTCATTACTTCACCGACTTCCTCAGTTTCAACAACACATTCTGGCTCTTCAACAATCTCCGTGATCATAGCAAGACCCTCACCAGGAACATATTTATCCCAACTAAAACCTTCCGGAATCTTCTCATCATCCTGATTAACCAAAAGAGCTTTTTCTGGTTTGTCATCAATTTGAGGTCTTGGATTAAATGGTTGCTGACTATTTTTATGATAGATTGCTTGTCGGTAGTAGTCATTTGTGAAAGGATTCTGATGATTGTTTACTTCCCTGTTTGGACACTCACGTTTGAAATGCCCTTTTTCTTTGCATTTGAAGCAAGTTACTTTCGCTTTATCAAATCCAAGCTTACAATCAGGTCCTGAGAGACTGTTTCTTCCAGGTATTTCCATGAACCTTTGTGCTCTCCTCGCTAAGCTCGCCATTCCCCATTTGATATCAATAAGCTTTAATTCTTCAGGATCAATTTGATTGTAATCCTCCTTTGTCATGTCTGGATTACCGATCCTTCCAGCAACTAGACTCTCATATGATTCAAGAACAGAAGCTAATAGTGCGATATGTTGCTTTGCAGCTGCTTCTGTAAAATCTTGACCATTTTTTATGTTTACAGCAATATTGCACTGTATCCCAGAAACGTAACTCTGATTATTTGAACATGATGAACCTTGAGGAGACACTTGTTCTTAAACCTTAGGATTTGGTTCATAACTTGTGAACGATGAATAGTTATTGTTTGGTGTGCTTTGAGAAGCTCTAGATGTAGGCTCAGCACTAAATGATGTCTGAATTTTTGGACTTGGGTTAGATATTGCAGAAGAGCTTCCTTTGTAGTACAACTGAACATCTTGTTGTACATTAGCAGATTTCATTTTTCTGATCTTTTTAAGTTCAAGCTCATGTGATTCAATTTTCTCGGTGAACGTGCTTAGATTGAATCCAACATATTCCAAGTTTTTTTTTTCAAAACCAACAAATATGTGCCCCATTCATCATGCAGTAAAGCATCTGCCAACTTGACAACCCATTCTTCATCTGTTTTGGTAATGCTCAAACGCTTCATTTCTACAACCAAATAACAATATCTCTCGATCAACTCTTTTGTTTACTCACCCTTGATAGCAGTAAAAATATCAAATTCCTTTTTCAGCAATGCCGTCTTGATCTTTATCATCGATACACTTCCAAGAAACTTGACTTTTAGTGAATTCTAGATAGACTGCGAGTCACTTTGATTTTGTAGCAAAACCAAAATATCTTCTTTGATTGCTTGTTGCAAGATACTAATCATTTTCTTCTCGGCTTTAAAACTATCCTGTTCAACCGGAGTTAACTGATGAAGTGTTTTCTCAATACCCGCACCATTCGTCGGAGGTACATACTTTGACTGAATTTTCATCCAACATTCAAAATGATTTGCCTGTACGCAGGTTTTAAACCTCTCTGACCACCCTGAATATTCGTCAATGTTCATTATTTTGGTGGCTTTTGCATTGTACCAAGCTCGTTCTCCATGTTTATGTTCTGCACAATACTCGCTGGAGTTTGAGATACTGTCATTCCTCCTCCGAAAAACAGGTTATAAAATTCTTGGTTTTCCATTTTAAACGATGAAAACAGTTTCGAAAAATTTTCTAGGTTTTTTTGAAAATTACTTTTTCAAACGAACTGACTTCTCACACGATCTGGATTTCCAAACGAATTGAACTTTCAAACGGACTGAACTTCAAACGATTTGAAGTTTCAAACGATCTGGCAATTTCAAACGAATTGAAATGTCAATTCGTTCAAGAAAAACTTCAATTCGTGCGAGCTGATGAACTCACGCGAACTGGATACTCAATTCGTGCGAATTGGATGATTTTCAAACGACTTGAACCAATTCGTGCGAATTGGACAGGTTTTTCAAGCGACCTGGTTAAAACTCAAATGATTTGAGCCATTTCGCATGAGCTGAGTTACTTTTTCATACGAATTGACATGATTTGTCATGAAGTGAGGTTTTTGATGCTTTTTGATCAGTTTTAGGTTGATTTTAGGTCTGAACTTAGTAGGATTGATTAAAATGGTATTTTACACAATGTATCCAAAGATCTGTCCATTTTGTCCGTAAAATCGTCCAGAAATCAAAGAAAGAGTAGAAAAATCAGATTTTCACACATTCAAACCACTGATATCTCTGATTTAACTCATCCTGAGCTCTGATACCACTTGTAGGATCAAGATTCGATCAAATATGAGTCGGTCAGAGTTAAATCCAGTCACTAGAGAGGCGGAAACAATCTAGTAACTTTGAATCGGTGTCAGAATGTCAGTAGAAGCAGAGAAATACACTTTAAACTGGTTTTCCATTGATATTAGACGTTAATACATGCAGATAATTTGACAGCACTTCGTGAGAGATTCTACCAGAATGTTTCAAATGGAAAACCCAACATGCCTATTTATAGGCCAGCCAGTCCGCACGAGTTAACCTAGCCACATCGCACGGACTGGTCAACTACCAGTTCGTGCAACCTGGTCATTACATCACCACTTCGTGCGAACTGGCACTTTACATATAAAATTACAATTTCAAACACTTTAACACCTATTACAAACTACTGACATGACTTAGACTGAGGACATAGGCGATAGACATTGTGTACCAACAATATTAATTATAATAACCCTAATATTAAATATACAAAAATCTTTATTCCGATTCACTATCGATGAAATTAATATCCGGGATTGGGTTTAGGTTTAGTCTTCGGTGCGCCAACCATAGATTGTTTGGTGTTGGCATTGGATAGTCATTCTCCAACTTAACATGTATAGAGTGGTTATTGTTAAAATGTGCGAGCGTTATCAATCGAGGTTGTCGATCAGTAGGAGGACTCAATATGGGGAAGAAAGTAGAACTCCCAGCGGTGCTGAACTGGTGCATGATGATACCATACCTTTGTGCAATAAAAAACCCTGCATGGGGCATTTCCATCTAGTGACACAGGGGGGAGGGGACAACGTTCCACTGAATCCCAAATTATGCCAGTACGATGCCTGCTAAAAAATCCATTGCCCCATGCTTCAAATATTTACCACCATGTCGATGAGTTTTGATCTATCTCTTTTACAATGCCTTTTCGAATGTACCCCCATAAACCTTCTCCCATACCTAAGCCCATAGCCATAGACCGAAACCCACAATGACCGTCCTGCTTCACATCTTGTATACAGGAGATGTATCTTTGAAACCCCATTGGAAGCTGTGGCTTAAACTGTTTGATGATTAACACGTTCTTGTCCCCCACTATTAACGTAAAACCATTATCATCTCGTATCTTCTTCATTTTAGAAGTCTTTGAACAGCTTCGGCCAGTTTGGGTTTTTGAAATTTTATGACAGAATGTTGAGAGGCCTGTGACGGAATGGATGAAGTGTAGCGGGGGCATCATATCTACTTTGTTAGGAACCTACAAAGGAGTTGTTTGTATCACCGAAGGATATTCTCCTCAAAGCTTCGTCTCTATGGGCGGCTTTGTCTAATCTTTGTTCTACTTTCTTTGTTGTTGGCCGTCCGCGAGTGTCTTGTTCTACAATTGGTGGTTTCTTGGTAGATTTGGTTGGAGTCAACACCTCTTTAATCTTTAACAACAAGCTTTTTTTATGAGTAGGGGTGCGACTCTAATTTTTGTCTAACAACATTGAGCTCTTCTACCATATCAATGTCATCATCTATCAATTTACACAGTAGAAAGTTAAGCTTCCCCCATAAGACGTCGACGTCTTCGAGTTGAATCAGGCACTCTTCATAGTTAAACAATGCACTATTTAAGCCACATGAATAATATAAATATATCACACAAGGGTTGTGTGTTTAAAAATTATTAACTGCACGTACGTACTTTTCCACCCGACAAGCACAACACATCTGGCAACCACATGATGAAAGCGATGCAACACATCAAGTTTCCCATGGAGGTCCCAATAACATGTGAAATGTTGTATGGGAAAATTTTCCACGTAGGTGGTTAAACAACGGTGTTTTGTGATCATTCATTGTTTTTTTATGCTTTCTTGAAAACTCTTCCTTATTTCACCGAATTGTGTTTTAACTATATCGTGGACACATCCGACTATTCTGTCCCGCGGGCTCTTATCTCGGATGTGTCTCTTCAAATTGGCGTGTTGTCCCTCAAATTTGTTGGTGGTACGCTGACCAAAGTTGCGACTCTAATCAGTCCACGTAAATACGAACATTTCTTTATAATCTTTCAGCCAGTTATCATACACATACTTAAAGAAAGAGAAGAAGATAGAAGATATTCCAATCGTACGTGACTTTCCTGAGGTGTTTCCTGAGGAATTACCAGGTCTACCGCCCCACCGTCAGGTTGAATTTCAAATCGAGCTAGCTCCTGGAGCAGCGCCCATGGCTCGAGCACCTTATCGTTTAGCTCCATCAGAACTTGAAGAACTGTCCACGCAACTACAAGAGCTCTTGGACAAGGGTTTTATTCGTTCTAGCTCTTCGCCTTGGGGAGCCCCAGTATTATTTGTGAAAAAGAAAGACGGTACCTTCAGAATGTGTATTGACTACCGCGAACTCAACAAGGTGACCGTAAAGAATCGCTATCCTCTTCCACGCATTGATGACTTATTCGATCAGCTGCAAGGGTCGAGCTACTACTCGAAGAATGACCTGAGGTCAGGCTACCATCAACTGAGAGTCCAAGATGAGGATATCTCTAAGACAGCATTCAGGACTCGATATGGGCATTACGAGTTTCTGGTTATGCCTTTTGGATTGACGAATGCACCTTCGGTCTTCATGGATCTTATGAACAGAGTGTGCTAGCCTTACCTGGATTAGTTTGTTATTGTTTTCATCGACCCTGATCTACTCTAAGAGTCAGGAAGAACACGAGCAACACCTGAGGCTTATTTTGGAACTCCTTCGAACAGAGCAGTTGTATGCCAAATTCTTGAAATGTGACTTTTGGCTTCGCGAAGTCCATTTCTTAGGCCACGTGGTAAACAAGGATGGGATTCATGTTGACCCATCCAAGGTAGACTAGATCAAGGACTGGCCTGTACCCCATACACCAACAGAAATCCGGTAATTCTTGGGTTTGGCGGGCTACTACAGAAGGTTTATCAAAGATTTCTCCAAGATTGCGCAACCTCTCACCTCACTAACTCAAAAGGGCGTCACCTATAGTTGGGGTGATGCACAGGAATCTGCATTTCAGCACTTAAAAGATAGACTTTGTAGCACACCAATTCTCTCCTTGCCTGAAGGCACAGATGATTTTGTGGTTTATTGCGACGCGTCCATCCAAGGACTTGGTTGTGTGTTGATGCAACATGACAAGGTCATTGCTTACGCCTCACACCAGCTTAAGGTCCACGAAAGAAATTACACTACACACGATCTGGAGCTGGGAGCTGTTGTTTTCGCACTTAAGATATGGAGACATTACTTGTACGGTACCAAGTGCACCATTTACACTGATCACAGGAGTCTCGAGCATATCTTCAAGCAAAAGGAGTTAAACATGCGACAAAGTCGATGGGTCGAGCTCTTGAATGATTACGAATGCGTGATCAAGTACCATCCAGGCAAGGCCAATATTGTGGCCGACGCCCTCAGTCAAAAGGATGCTACACCTAAGCGAGTGCGTGCGTTAGAACTAACCATCCATTCTAGTCTTCCTACTCAGATATGAGATGCTCAGGTTGAAGCATTGAAAGCAGAGAACATCAGGGCGGAGTCCCTACGAGGATCGAGGAAATGGTTAGAACAAAAGGAAGACGGCACCTACTATGTAAACGGGCGCATATGGGTTCCACTTTATGGAAATTTACGCGAACTGGTGATGGATGAAGCACAAAAGTCTCGTTACTCAGTACATCCTGGTTCGGATAAGATGTACCATGACCTAAAGACTACATACTGGTGGCCTAGCATGAAAGCCCACATAGCAACTTACGTTAGCAAATGTTTGACTTGTGCGAGAGTCAAGACTGAATATCAGAAACCATCAGGCCTACTCCAACAACCAGAGATCCCGAAATGGAAATGGGAGCAAATTTCCATGGACTTCGTTACTGGCCTGTATAGATCTCAACGCGGAAATGACACTATTTGGGTGATAGTGGATCGATTGACTAAGTCTGCACAGTTTTGGCTATTAAAGAAACAGACAAGTTTTCTACTTTAGCAGACGTTTACTTAAAGGAAGTGGTTTCGAGGCACGGGGTGCCAACCTACATTATTTCCAATCGTGATGCGCGTTTTACTTCTGAACTGTGGCAAGCAATGCATAAGTCCTTTGGCTCACGTTTAGACATGAGCACCGCATATCATCCATAGACGGATGGGCAGTCTGAGCGCACCATCCAAACCCTTAAAGACATGCTTAGGGCATGTGTGATTGATTTTGGTAACGGCTGGGAACGACATCTACCTTTAGTGGAATTTTCGTATAATAACAGTTACCACACCAGTATCCAGGCCGCTCCGTTTGAGGCATTGTACAGACGTAAATGTCGATCACCTCTTTGCTGGGCAGAAGTTGGTGATAGCCAAATCATTGGCCCAGAACTACACAACTGAGAAGATTGCTCAGATACGATAACGAATGGCGGCAGCTCGTGACCGTCAGAAAAGCTACGCTGATAAGCGCAGGAAACCACTCGAGTTCCAGGTTGGGGATCGAGTACTACTCAAAGTCTCACCTTGGAAAGGTGTAGTTCGTTTTGGCAAACGCGGCAAACTTAATCCGCGTTATGTCGGACCGTTCGAAATCATTGAGAAAATTGGTAAAGTCGCTTACAAGTTGAATTTACCTAAAGAACTCAGTGGAGTTCACAACGTATTCCACGTGTCAAATCTGAAGAAGTGTATGTCAGATGAGACCCTCATAGTTCCTCTTAAGGATCTCATAATCGACGATCAGTTGCGATTCGTCGAGGAACCAGTTGAAATCACAGACCGAGACGTTAAGGTTCTCAAGCGCACAAGAATACCTCTTGTTCGAGTTCGTTGGAACTCCCGTCGTGGCCCAGAGTTTACCTCGGAACGAGAAGACCAAATGAAACTCAAGTATCCCCAGTTGTTTGGGAAAAGTGCAACCACTGCTGAGGCTGAAGCGACTGCGGAATTTCGGGACGAAATTCCAAACCAACGGGGGGATGATGTGACACCCCAGGAAAACCAGGAAACCACGCAATTTAACTAGCTTCCTCAGTAAACACATGCTAAATTTTGGGACGAAATTCTCTTAACAGGGGGAGAATGTGACAACCCTCAAAATTACATGTATCTGTACGATTTATTAATGTTAATTAAAGTGCTTGATGACTGTGCTGAACTACCTCACTGCTTTCTGATTACTGTGTCATACTTACATGTGCTTATAAACATACTAGTCTTGTGCGGAAAAGTTACTAAATAGTCCTGTATGCCTTCCTGAGCATTGGGAATTAAAAGTGTTTCAAAAAGATAAATATATAACACTATATGGAATAACTTAGCACTTTAACGGAACGGTACCAAACCGAACAATCGGACATTACCTGGAACACAAAAATATTGTTAACGCATTGTTTCTCTTTTACTAAGCTAGTTATGGTCCCTGAATATCATAACACACACTACATAAATATCTAGTAACCAAATCCCTAACTATATACTTGATTTCCAACTAAATAACTAACTATTGGTTAAACCCTACCCTAAGACCCCCCCCCCCCCCACCTATGGGACGGCCCAACATGGCCCCTACCATGAGATTTTCTTTCAATTTAATATTGGATCTTGTCTCCTTGTAGTAAACATATAAACCAAAGGAAAATGAGAACTTGTGTGCTATAAGAATACCCATAAGAAACTAACATCTCATTTCATCATTCACACACTCAACACAACTAGCTTCCTCAGTAACCACGTGCTAAATTTTGGGATGAAATTTCTTGCAAGTGGGGGATGATGTGATAACCCGAGTTTCCAAGGTCTTTCCTCTATTCTATACCTGTCCCATTCTAGTTGTGCATGCTACTATGTGATTAATGTAACTAATGTGTTAAGGTGTTTATGGGTTTATAAACTTGAAATCGTTTTTGCTTGAGTAAGCTTGATGAAAACTGCGTTTTCGCCATAACACAACCCGACGAAAACCCAATGGTTTTCGCCGTGCCCTGCTCGACGAAATAAAGGGATTTCACCATATCCCTCACGACGAAATCTAGGTTTTCGCCGGCCCAGTTCACTCCGAAGCCCAGTAAGGGCCTAACACCTATATGTGAATATATAGCAAGATACAGCAGTGCAAGGGCACGTATTTGATCGTATTACAAACCCTAGACTCTCCCTAATCGATTGGCGGCAGCAAACTCTCTCGAAGCATCACTGTGCTCTACCTTGTGTCACGGTTAGTGTCGACCATTGTATGGTTGTTTGATTGTATCCATCTCTTGGCTATCTGTTAGAAATTTGTATTAACTATTGTTGGATAATGTTTAGATCATAACTAGGGGTTGATTTTGGTAATAATAGATTGATATGATTATCGATTACATGCATGAATAATGTTCGCGTAAGTTAGGATTTGATATGTGAGTGGTGATGTTATGAGCGAAACTGTGGTCTTTGTATTGATCGAGTTTGATTGATGATTAAAAGTTACCGGTTGTTGCAATCATATGAACATTAGGGTTATGTGATGATAGTTAATTACTGGAAACCTATGCTATTGAAACTGCCTTGGATGATTTTGCTGGGTATATGATTGTGTTGATGATTAGGGTTGCTGGAATGCGTAACTGTTAGATGATCATTAGGGTTCTGGGTTGGGTAACTGTTGATGATGATTATGTTTGTGCCGATGAAACCCAGGAGCGATGAAAATTCAATCACGATGAAAACCCTTTGGGATTTTGTCGCCTGGGGGTTTTCAACAAAAGTGTTTTCATCAAAAGTGATTTCATCAAAAGTGATTTCGTTAAAAGTGATTTCATCAAAGGTGATTTCATCAAAAGTGATTTCGTCAAAAGTGATTTCGCCGAATGTTCTGTCAAGTTGGGAAACGGACACTGTTACTCAGTTAAGTCTGTTAGGTCTGTTAATGGATAGCTATGCTAGAATAAACTGAGAAATCAATTATGTGCAGCATGAGTTGTATGAACTTGATTAACTGTTTATGTGTAGATGATAATAATTGCCTAAGCACACTCTGTGATGTTACTGTGATGTTAGTTTGCATGTGAATCATTACAAACATAAACTGATTCTGTATACGTGCATAGTATAGGCTTTGATTAATTGTTTGTGCACAAGTAATTAAGCATACCGAGCAAACCGAGGTGAGTTCACACTTTTCAGAAGGCATGGGATTCCCAAGGGTTGGGAATGGGTAAAGGATTTAAACTGAAACTGCATGATATCCTGGTTTGGAACACGTACACACCCTCTTTATTGAAGGGTGACAACATGTGATAAGGAATTGGATTGGTGTGACACTCTAGGTTTTCCCGAGCAACCTTCATGTATTAACGTTATGTGTACATATACTATTAAATGAAAGTTTGTGATTTATCTCGATGTGCATCACCATGGTATAGTTATAAAACCCCACATTTCAGCGAACATCCTTTTGGTTATGAGCATCAATCACATCACACACACTCTCCCAAAAAACATTCCCCTATCCATTCTCTCTCTAGAATAAAACCCTAACTCAAGCATCCTCCTTCCCTCTCTCTCGGACCAAGCGGCGACAACAAGTAGTCTCGGCTCAAGTTCGAGATCATCACTCAAAAGTTAGTCAACCCTCAGCATCTAGCCGGTTAGTATTTTGTAGTTATTTGGGTAAAAATGATGATTTATGAGTACATATCAACTATTTTGTTAGTTGGGTGTTTGAATGAGTATGTTGCTTAATAGATGATTGGTTTGTTATGAATGTTTAAAATGAGGTGTGAACTGAGATGCTTTGATAATTCCTTGCCATATTAATGTGCAACTTGAACAATGTGCTTCATATGATTTATATGAGTAGAAGTGTTTTAAAATAATGATGTGATTGTTTAAACTTGTTCCTCATAAATAACTATGATGTGTATGAAAAGATCGATCTGTTTTCGTATTTAGATACGGTGATTTAGTCCATTTTGAGGAATGATAAACATGGAAATAGATGAAACAGTGAAGAACAGTTTGAATGTTGATATGAATATTTGAATATGTGATGTTTGATCTGTTTTGATTAGAATTTAGACAAGAAAACATGTTAGTGCATTCTGGTTGGTTAGTACACAATTCCATGAACATGCAATTCCATTGGATAGTACATCAGAGGTTCTAGAAGAACCTCCCCATCAGACAAACGAGTCGAGACCCTCGGTTGTGACTAGAGACCATCTAAGTGGCAACTCGAGATCAAGCATCATACATCAATGACTCGAGACCAGCAAGATCTCGACTCGAGATCTCATGATCTCGACTCGAGACTGAACTCGAGACCGCTGAGGTTGCGACCCCTGCATGCACCACTCGAGACTACCCATCCGCAACTCGAGAGGTTGCGACTCGAGACCCCGTGTTCCCAAGTCGAGACCACCTTATCTCGACTGGGCTGCCTACCTTAGTTATTGGGCAACAATGTGTTTTATTCGGGTTGCCTGTTTAACTGGACTATGTGTTAACTGTTACTGTTTGACTATTCAAATATTAGAGCAGGCCCAATAACTCAACAGATAACTGCATGCATACTATGTGTTAGATACGTGTAGGATACGCGTGACTTCATTGTATCCAAACCTGACCCATACTGGTAACCATGTTAGGACGTGGTGACCAGTGTGCTTGACCAAGTAAACTAATCCTCCAAGCAACCCAAGGTGAGTTCACAACTTTTAAATCATGCATTCCCGGTGGTTGGGAAACGAAACTTAAACAACGCTATCCCTTTGTAAGGGATACAAACCTACTTTTCTCCCCTTATGCGGGACCCTTAGTTAATTACTATTTATACTGGATGTAACAAGCAAAACTAAACGAAACTCTATCACTCAAGTCCTCACTTCTTAATACCGATTAGTCACCGGGGCCTGGCGAACGAGTTATTAGTTGATAGCGCTATTTAGGTCTCACCAGCCTCACATTGTGCCCGCGTATCGGATCGGGAGTGAACTAATAGACTCTGGAAAACCGTCAATGATGATAGAACATTGATAAACGAGGCACTCTACGGAAACGCACGGTCGCATAGTATTCGGTATTGTAAAACAATTTAGTAGCTTACGTATGGGGTAGCTCCCCATGGCATGTATAAATGAGTAAATTAACAGTTGAAACAAGTTTTTGGAATTAAAAACTGGACAAACTCGTGAACTCGTCAACATTATGTTGATACCCTACTGCATGCTTTGCAGGTACCCAGTGACTCAGGAGCTTGCAGCTTGGGGATGTGTAGTAGTCGTCCTAACCCATGTGTTGGGTTCTAAATAAACTTGAACTATGAACTTTGTTTAAACTGTTTTGCCTATACTTCCGCTACTTACTTAAACTACTATTTGAATTTAAAACCTTCGAACTTTAACTATGGCATTTACTAACCCTCATGGTTAGTGAATTTTCTTATTATAAATTAAATTGCTCGGTATAAATGGTGGCTGGATCCTGGTCAGTCACACACCTCGTGGTAGTACTCCGCATGTGGATTTGAGGGTGTGATAGATTGGTATCAGAGCCATTGGTTATAGTGAACTCGGTTTTAAAAAGAAAAATCTTTTTGAGAAAAACCAGACTATAACCCGTGACTCGCGACGACACTACACTCCAAGTGCAAGACTCAACGTATTAGACCTCATAGCTCGGACTTGTGTTTACTTGCTTGTTTATTTTATGTCTATGCTCTACTATACGTACTAGTGTGCCTAGTTAGATGTATATACCTCCCTCCTCTATCTCATTCTCGCTACATTACGACCTCACACTCATACTGTGTTTTCTGGTTATGAAGACAATGAATGGACGCGGAAGAGGAAACGTTAAAATGACTCAGGCTCAGTTCACTAACCTGATCAACACAGTGGTTGCAGCTTTCGCAGCTCACCCTGGAGGTAAACTCGTTATTTTAGGACGTTTAGATCCTACCCCCGCATAGTCTTTTCACCCTTAAACCTATTCGCTTCGCTTCTCACAACAGGTCAGCATGCGCCTGCACTACCACGTGTTTGTACTTTCAAGACCTTCATGGATTGCAAGCCTCTCCCTTTCAACGGCACTGAGGGTGCCATAGGCCATCTGCACTGGATTGAGAAGGCTGAAGCTGTCTTTGCTGTCTGCGAGTGTCCCCCTGCTAATTGGGTGAAGTTTGCTACTGGTACGCTTAAAGGAAACGCGCTTTCGTGGTGGAAAGCGAAGATTCAGATGCTTGGTTTGGAAACTGCTAATGCTACTGCCTGGGAAGATTTCAAGAACATGATTAAGGAAGAGTACTGTAACAGGGATGACATCCACAAGCTCGAAAACGAGTACTTCGAGCTTAAGATGGTTGGATCAGAAATTGAGACCTACACAAAGCAGTCCAACGACTACGCTGCACTCTGCCCAAACATGTCTCGACCTGCTTATCGAAGGATCGAATTGTACATCATGGGTTTGGCTCCCGAAATTCAGAGTTTGGTCACTTCAGCTAATCTCGCTACCATTCAGCCAGTCATTCGTCTTGCTCACAAACTCACTTATCAGGCTGTAGAATAAGGCAAGCTGCCCAAAAGGATCAGTGCTACTACTGGAAGTTCTAGTGATAACAAACGCAAGTGGGATGGAAATCAGGGTAAGGATGCTAACCCCACTCAATCCCCAACTCAGCAAAGGAAAACAGAAAACAACAAGGGCCCTCAGCAGCAAGGTGGCTACCGAGGAAACCACCCCAAGTGTAACAAGTCTAACAGACACCACAGTGGGCCATGTGTAAAAGGTCAGTGTCAGCGGTGCAACAAGATGGGGCATGAAGCTAAAGACTGCCGAAGCCAGCTTCCTGCTAGGCAGAATCAGCAACAACCACAACAACAGCAGCAGCAAGGAAACAACCGTGGATGCTTCAAGTGTGGAGCAACGGGGCACATGCGAAGGGATTTCCCTGAACTGAACCAGAACCGCAATAACAATCAGGGTGCTGGAAACAACGATCAAAACAACAACAATGCTGGAAATGGTACAAGAGTAAGGGCTTTTGTAATTGGAGTTGGAGAAGCTAGGAATGATCCCAACGTCGTAGCGGGTAAGTTCCTACTTGATGATCATTACGTTACTGTATTGTTTGATTCTGGAGCCGATGCTAGTTTGTATCCCTACGTATTAGTAAGAAGCTTAAGCGTACGCCTACGTTATTAAGTTCTAAGCATACCGTCGAGTTAGCAAATGGTAGAAACATTGAGGCCTCACACGTGATAAGTAACTGCAAACTAGTATTGTCTGGTCAGACCTTTAGCATCGATCTTTTCCCTATCGTTCTTGGAAGCTTCGACGTCGTCATTGGTATGGATTGGTTATCCAAACATCGGGCTGAAATTCTCTGTCAAGAGAAAATGGTTCGTATTCCCCGTCGTTCTGGCAAACCCCTCATCGTTCAAGGTGACAAAGGCGGAGAAGTCACATGCATCATCTCGTTCTTAAAAGCCCAGAAGTGTTTACAAAAGGGGCACACCGCTATCTTAGCATTTGTCACCGACACACAGGAAAAGAGGATCGAAGATTTTCCAGTTGTACGTGACTACCCCGAGGTATTTCCTGAAGAACTACCTGGACTCCCTCCTCACCGTCAGGTCGAATTTCAAATCGAGCTAACTCCTGGAGCGGCACCTATAGCTCGTGCACCTTATCGACTAGCCCCCGCAGAACTGAAGGAACTTTCTACGCAACTACAAGAACTATTGGATAAAGGATTTATCCGTCCTAGCTCGTCGCCCTAGGGAGCACCAGTGCTCTTTGTCAAAAAGAAGGATGGCACATTCCGCATGTGCATCGACTATCGTGAGCTGAACAAGGTTACCATCAAGAATCGCTACCCACTCCCGCGTATCGACGATCTATTCGACCAATTGCAAGGATTGAGGTTCTACTCCAAGACTGCATTCAGAACACGTTATGGTCACTATGAATTTCTCGTCATGCCTTTTGGAATGACCAACGTGCCTGTGGTTTTTATGGATCTCATGAACCGAGTGTGTAAACCCTACCTCGATAAGTTTGTAATTGTGTTTATCGGCGACATCCTGATCTACTCAAAAAGTCAAGAGGAGCATGAACAGCACCTGCGTCTTATTCTCGAACTCCTTCGCAATGAACAACTGTATGCCAAGTTCTCGAAATGTGACTTCTGGCTTCGAGAAGTCCATTTCCTTGGACACGTTATCAATAAGGGCGGAATTCATATCGATCCAGCTAAGATAGACTCTATAAAGAATTGGCCTACACCTAAGACTCCGACCGAAGTTCGCCAATTCTTGGGATTGGCAGGATACTATCGTAGATTCATCAAGGGATTTTCGAAGATTGCTCAACCCCTCACGACTCTCACCTAGAAGGGGATAGCTTACAAATGGAATGATACTCAGGAGTCTACTTTTCAGAAACTAAAGGATAACCTCTGTAGTGCTCCTATTCTCTCATTACCTGAAGGTACCGATGATTTTCTAGTTTACTGCGATGCGTCTATCCATGGGCTCGGTTGTGTGTTGATGCAACGCGAGAAAGTTATCGCTTACGCTTCTCGACAACTCAAGAATCACGAGAGGAACTACATGACGCATGACTTGGAACTCGGAGCGGTCATTTTTGCACTCAAGATTTGGAGGCATTACTTGTACGGTACCAAGTGCACAATTTACACCGATCACAAGAGTCTCCAGCATATTTTGGAACAGAAGGAGTTAAACATGAGGCAACGAAGATGGGTAGAACTCCTTAACGACTACGAATGCGCAATCAATTATCACCCAGGCAAGGCCAATGTTGTGGCCGACACCCTCAGCCGTAAAGAAACTAAACCTAAGCGTGTATGTGCGTTAAAACTTACCATTCACTCTAGTCTTCCTACTCAGATACGAAATGCTTAGGTTGAAGTTGAAAGCAGAGAACATCAGGGCTGAGTCCCTGCGAGGATCGAGGAAATGGTTGGAACAAAAGGAAGACGGCGCTTACTATTTGACAGGGCGCATTTGGGTTCCACTCTATGGAAATCTACCTGAGCTTGTGATGGATGAAGAACACAAGTCTCGTTACTCGGTACATCCTGGTTCGGATAAGATGTACCACGATCTCAAGACTACATATTGGTGGCCTGGTATGAAAGCCAACATAGCAACCTACGTTAGCAAATGCTTGACCTGTACTAGAGTCAAGGTCGAATACTAGAAGCTGACGGGCTTATTGCAACAACCGGAAGTGCTAAAATGGAAATGGGATCAAATTTCCATGGATTTCGTCACAGGCTTACCAAGATCTCAAAGCGGGAACGATACTATTTGGGTCGTCGTGGACCGCCTAACCAAGTATTCGAAGCTTGCTGCAATCTACTTGAAGGAAATAGTTGCTAGGCACGGAGTGCCAATCTCTATCATTTCCGATCGTGACCCCACGCTTTACATCTGAACTATGGCAAGCTACGCATAGATCTTTTGGCTCACGTCTAGACATGAGTACCGCCTACCACCCACAGACCGATGGTCAAACGGAACGTACCATCCAAAGGCTTGAAGACATTCTAAGAGCATGTGTCATTGATTTTGGAAACGGGTGGGAACGACACTTACCGTTGGTAGAGTTCTCCTACAACAACAGCTACCACACCAACATTCAGGCAGCACCCTTTGAGGCATTGTACGGTCGTAAATGCTGATCACCCTTATGTTGGGCGAAAGTTGGCGAAAGCCAAATTACTGGCTTGGAACTCGTAGTCGAGACTATGGAAAGAATTTCCCAGATCAAACAACGCATGGTGGCAGCTCGTGACCGTCAGAAAAGTTACGCTGATAAGCGTAGGAAACCGCTAGAATTCCAGGTCGGTGACCGGGTTTTACTTAAAGTCTCGCCCTGGAAGGGTGTGGTTCGTTTTGGTAAACAGGGCAAGCTAAATCCGCGATATGTTGGACCATTTGAAATTACTGAGAAGATCGGTAAGGTTGCTTACAGATTGAATCTGCCTGAAGAACTAAGTGCAATACACAACATCTTTCACGTGTCTAATCTGAAGAAGTGTCTATCAGATGAAACACTCATAATTCTTTTCAAGGAACTCACTTTTGACAATCAGCTACACTTTACTAAGGAACTGTGACACCCCAGGAAAACCAGGAAACCACGCAATTTAACTAGCTTCCTCAGTAACCACATGCTAAATTTCGGGATGAAATTCTCTTAACAGGGGGAGAATGTGACAACCCTCAAAATTACATGTATCCGTACGATTTATTAATGTTAATTAAAGTGCTTGATGACTGTGCTGAACTACCTAACTACTTTCTGATTACCGTGTCATACTTACATGTGCTTGTAAACATACTAGTCTTGTGCGGAAAAGTTACTAAATAGTCCTGCATGCCTTCCTGAGCGTTAGGAATTAAAAGTGTTACAAAAAGATAAATATATAACACTATATGGAATAACTTAGCACTTTAACGGAACGGTACCAAACCGAACAACCTGACATTACCCGGAACACAAAAATATTGTTAAACGCATTGTTTCTCTTTTACTAAGCTTGTTATGGTCCCCGAATATCATAACACACACTACAAAAATATCTAGTAAACAAATCCCTAACTATATACTTGATTTCCAACTAAATAACTAACTATTGGTTAAACCCTAGCCTAAGACCCCCCCCCCCCACCTATGGGACGGCCCAACATGGCCCCCACCATGAGATTTTCTTTCAATTTAATATTGGATCTTGTCTCCTTGTAGTGAACATATAAACCAAAGGAAAATGAGAACTTGTGTGTTATAAGAATACCCATAAGCAACTAACATCTCATTTCATCATTCACACACTCAACACACTTCTCTCTTCCTCCCTTCTTCTTGGGTTTGGCCGAAACCAAACCACCATACATCCTCCATCATTCAACCTTCTTCAACCATTCTAAGGCCATACAAAGGTGTTAAGGGTCATACAACGAAGCTTGGTGTTCTCGGAAGTTGAAGGACCTTCTCTACTTGCTATTAACCGCCACTTTTCTTCTCTTGAACTTCCCTAGCCTTGAGCTAGTGGTAAGAACTTGAATCCCTTCATTTTACATCTTATGAAAGTGGTTAAAGTAGAATACATGATGTTAAGCTTAAAGAACACTAAGAATCAAAAGAATAAAACCTTTACATAAGCTTAAGTCATGAAGAAACCATGTTATTTTAGTGTTGATTATTGTTTGTTTGTGGAAATGGTGTTGATCATCATGTAGTCTTGCTAGATCATGATTAGAAATATAATCTAGCAAGATGAGAGGATGAACATGTTAAAGGTCATGAATCATCCTCACTAAAGTCTTGAACTTGAAAGAACCACTTTGTTTTCTTGAAAAGTAATAAACAAAGTAAGTTGTTAAAGACATAGATCTAAATATTTATGAATGATTTTTAAAGAAACCGAGTTAAAACGCAAGTTTTACTAAATCTTGGTTCTTACATAAATATACATCATTTTGGTAAACACATGTGTAACAAGAAAAATACATAAAGAAGCATTTTTAGAAAATATGAAATTAAGTTGTGAAGATCCATATTCTTTAAAAATGGAGTTTTTAAAGAAGCAATCACACTTTAAAGGGGTACAAGACTTACTAAATACACTAGTAAGTTACTACACATTTTTATAAGCTTTTAAGTTCATGATGTAGGAATTAATGCTTGTTTTTAACAAGATTGATAAGTAAATATTTTATATTGTTGGTTGAGGATTGTTTGGGTGAATTCTTGAAAAGAAAATGATATGCTATTAAGCGTGGACACCTCCGTTTACAAAGGAATCTCTGGCGAAATTTTCTAAAAATTCCAACACTTATAAAATATTTTTCTAAACAAGCGTTACAAGTATATTTTATAACTTGTGTTTCGAATATAAACATCGCCATAATTTTTGTAACAAAATATGAAGTGTCGGAGGTTGATTTTTGTAAATAAAAACGGGTAAATATATATTTAGAATATATATATATATATATAGGGGAAGGTTCATTTGAGAAGAAATTTAATGTGAGAACAAAAAGAAGAAAGGGCATATCAGTAAAATGGTATTTCATTTATAACTCATATCATTAATTTTTCTCTCTTTAATTAATTAGTCAACCAAAGATTAATTATACTACATATAATCTACAAAACCTACACATATCAAAATTTTCCTACATGTACCCTACACGTTATAGAATTTTATCCTACACAGTCGAAATTTATCCTACACACCTCGAAATATATCCTACACAACTCGTAATTTATTTTACACAACTAGTAATTTATTCTACACTTTAAATTAAGTTGTTTTTTTAATTTTGAAAAAGTATATATTTTGAAAACGAGTTACAAATTTAATATAGCTAGTTATTAAAGGGGAATAATACAAATTAATGAATTATGTAAGTTTACCAATATACCCTTATATTAAAATTAAATACAAATATTAAATGAAGTAAAATAAAGCATTCTTATTGGTTGAAACTTCTTCTTTTTTCTTCTTACAAAAAAATTCTTCTCATTTGAACCCTCCACATATATATATATATATACATATATATATATACATATATATATATACATATATATATATCTTATACTAGAACACTTGTGTGGATACTTGTTTATTTTGTGAAGTAGTTATATTATATTAGGGTAAAACAATATAACGTAATAAAGTACTTTGACGTTGGAATTGTGTGGTGTGTGATAGAAGTAATGAGTAGATAAACCGTATGTAGGATACGTGTCATGCATGAGAATCTGATTGCTATATGTACCTTATTAGGACGTGCTTGATTCCTGATTATTTGAGTAATTAATCTAACCGAGCAAACCAAGGTGAGTTCACACACTTTCTAAGGCATGGGATTCCCGGTGGTTTGGGAATGGGTTAAATAACTAAAACGGAACCTACATATTCTCCTTGGGTAGGATATGTACCGCTATCCTCCATAGGTAGGATGCCAATATTAATCCTGTGTATTCTTCTTGGGTAGAACACGTACGTTCGTCCTCCTTGGGTAGGACAACAACCTTAAAACTTACTAGACAAAACTCTATCATGAAGTCCCTCATTTTATATCGACTTAATCGCCGAGGCCAATGGCGAGCGGGTCATTAGTTAATAACGCTATTAGGTTTAACAAACCTCACACCGTGCCAGTCGGACGGGCGTATACTAATGGACTATGGCAAACTGTCAGTGATGATAGACACTGACGTAGGGCACAACTTATTTTTCATTAGGCTCGATCCTGGTCGCGTCACGCCTCCAAGCGGTGATACTCCGCATGGTGGATTTTTGGGGGTGTGACAGATTGGTATCAGAGCCATTGGTTATAGTGAACTTGGTTTTAAAAAGGAGAAAAGCTTTTTGACAAAACCAGACTATAACCTGTACAGTGCTCAATGATCCACAACGACACTTCGCTCCACGTGTAAGACTCGACACAATAGGTGGTATGATTTATGTTATATTGTCGGTTAGATAGTTCACACTGTGCATAAATTAACGTGATAATTGCTATTTGAACCTTGTGTGCTTACTCTCTACTGTCGTCCCACGCTTACGCACTTTCGCGACAGTTTTCTCACTTACGTTGATTCGTTGTGAAGATCATGAACGGACGCGGAGGGCGTATCAACCTAACTCAAGCCCAGTTGACGGCTTTGAACAACGAACGAGTTGCTGAGGCACTCGCAGCTGTCCCTGCAGGAGGTATAATCTGCCATATCAACCCATCTTAGGATGTTTAGATCTTACCTTCGCAAACCAACCCTCGTGCTTAACCTTGTCTTTTATTCTCACACCACAGGTCAACATGCTCAGCCTCCTGTGTGTACATTCAAAACATTCATGGATTGCCGACCCAGTACTTTCAGCGGCACAGAAGGAGCTGTAGGCCTTCTTCACTGGTTCGAGAAGCTTGAGTCTGTTTTTGAGATGTGTGAATGCCCTGAAGATCGTAGGGTGAAATTTGCTACTGGAACGCTCGAAGGTGCTGCGTTAACCTGGTGGAAAGCACAGGTTCAACTGCTAGGGCTGGCGGTTGCTAATGCCCCCCCATGGAACGACTTCAAAGAACTGATCAAAGAAGAGTACTGTAGTCGTGACGACATCCACTAGCTAGAGGTGGAATTTTTCAATCTAAAGATGACGGGGTCTGAAATTGAGGCATATACAAAGAGATCGAACGAATTAGCTATCTTGTGTCCTACTATGGCGGATCCTTCTATCGAACGTATTGAGCTGTACCTCAAGGGTCTAGTACCAGAGATTCAGAGTCACTTGACTTCAGCTAACCTGGGTACCATTCAGCAAGTTATACGACTAGCTCACCGTCTCACTGATCAGGAAGTTGAGCAGAACAAGCTGCCCAAGCGTATTAACGCTACTACTACTGATGCTCCCAATGATAACAAGCGCAAGTGGGATGGAAATTCGGACTTCAGTTCAGTCTCAGTCCCAGCAACGAAAGATTGATGACCACCAGAGTCCTGGTCAGCAATCTTCGGGTGGTCAAGGACAGGGTGGATACCGAGGGAACCACCCCAAGTGCAACCGGTGCAACAAGTATCATAGCGGGCAATGCCACAAGAGTCGTTGTCTGAGATGTAACAAGCTGGGTCATGAAGCCAAGGATTGCAGGAGCCCACGTCCTGCGAATCAGAATCATCAACAGCCACAACAAGCTCCACAGAACCACCAGCATCAGCAACAACAGGGCAATAAAGGATGCCTTCAGTGTGGTGCTGAAGGCCACTTTAAGAGGAAACAGGAACAACAATGGAGGCAACAACAGGGGTAACAATAATGGCAATGGCTCCCGAGGTCGTGCCTTCGTGATTGGTCAGGGTGATGCAAGGAACGATCTCAACGTTGTGATGGGTAAGTTTCTTCTGGACGACTTATTTTTTACTGTTTTATTTGATTCGGGTACCGATACTAGTTATGTGTCCTTAAAAGTTAGCCAAATGCTTAAGTGCACTCCAACATTTCTAAACACCAAACACACGGTAGAGCTAGCAAATGGTAAAAGTCTTGGAGCCACAAACAAAGTTAAGGGCTGTAACCTCGTCCTAGCTGGTCATACCTTCTCTATCGATCTTATTCCTATCGTTCTGGGTAGTTTCGACGTTGTTATTGGGATGGATTGGTTATCTCCTCAGCAAGCGGAAATTCTTTGCAACGAGAAGATTGTCCGCATCCCTCGTCCTGGTAAAGAACCCCTCGTAATTCGTGGCGACAAGAGTGGTGCTGTTGTGGGCATCATCTCTTTCCTTAAGCCCCAGAAGTGTTTACGGAAGGGCCACGCTGCTATTCTAGCCCTCGTTTCTGATACCTCCTCGGAAGAAAGGAAGATAGAAGACATACCTATTGTACGTGAGTTTCCTGAGGTATTTCCTGAGGAATTACCTGGTCTTCAGCCTCATCGTCAAGTTGAATTTCAAATCAAGCTAGCTCCTGGAGCAGCGCCCATAGCTCGAGCACCTTATCGTCTAGCTCCATCAGAACTTGAAGAGCTTTCCACGCAACTACAAGAACTCTTGGAAAAGGGTTTCATACGTCCTAGCTCTTCTCCTTGGGGAGCTCCAGTGTTATTTGTGAAGAAGAAAGACGGTACCTTCAGAATGTGTATTGACTACCGCGAACTCAACAAGGTGACCATGAAGAATCGTTATCCTCTTCCACGCATTGATGACTTATTTGACCAGTTGCAAGGGTCGAGTTATTACTCTAAGATTGATTTGAGATCGGGATACCATCAGCTGAGAGTCCGAGAAGAGGACGTATCCAAAACAGCATTCAGAACTCGTTACGGCCATTACGAGTTTCTGGTTATGCCTTTCAGATTAACGAATGCACCTGCGGTCTTCATGGATCTCATGAATCGAGTGTGCAAACCTTACCTTGATAAGTTTATCATAGTTTTCATCGACGATATCCTGATCTATTCGAAGAGTCAGGAAGAACACGAGCTGTGACAACCCTCACCAAACCAGGTATCCGTACGAATTAATTAATATTTAATTAATGCTTAATTACTATGCTTGCTTATAGTTGTGATTAAATTGCTGCTTGATTTCTGATACATACATATACATGCATCATACTTTATTGCTGTCACTCCATTATTTACACAGAACTATAGTGACAAACTTGATGCACAAAAGCACAGTAGCACCATGAACGGATAACCCAGTAAACATGCTGACATAGCCAGCATCAGACAGGCACTGTCTCTGAGGCTAGTATGAGCCAGGAATAGTTTACTACACCAGTAGGGAGTTTAGGGAGGTGAGGATTCTAAAACTGTGTCACTAGGTGATAGTTATAGTGACCGGATGTGCCTAAAACATGCTTTAACTACTAAATCCTGCACTTTATTACAAAATTCAGCATTTAATTTAACTAGTAAAGTGCAAAAACATGGGAAAATAATACTAGACACTTTCCAAAGTGTCGGGAATTCATTGTGTCACTAAAAGTAATATTAGCGACACTTTAAATGCTTATTTAGCCTTTGACGGATCAGTATCCAACCGAACAACCGGACATTACCCGGAACATAAAAATATTGTCAATGACATTGTTTTTCCTATTCTGAGCTAGTTAGGATCCCTGAATACCCTAACACCCGTTATAACACATAACACACTAATAACTAGTATGAACTATTAACTAATCTAACTAATCACTAACTATATGGTTGAAATTGAACCATAAACCCCCCCCCCCCATGAACCGAATCGGTCCCCATGTGGGGACACCCTTCCATCATTTTTGAATATTTTATTGGTTGATGTCTAATATCTTAAGAACATAGTGCATGATGGACAATACACCCTAGGTGGTTTATAAGTATAACCAAGAGTTTAGACTTTCATTTACATCAACAACACAAAATTGCATCTCTCTCTTTCTCCTCTCCTTTGGTTCGGCCGAGAACCATAACCCACCCACCATCATCATTCAAGTTCAATCTTGCAATTCCAGTTACATACAAAGGTGAAAGGTCACATACAAGGAGGCTCGGTGCTTACGGAATCACAAGGACCTCTCTACATCGCTTTTATCCACCTAGTTTTCGCTTTGATTCTTCCCTAGCCTTGAGCTAGTTGTAAGTGATTCTAAACACTCTCTTGATCTTGTTTAAAGTGGTTAATAAGAAGTTTAACGGTTAAAACTCAAGAACATGCGAAAACAAAACTTAAAGTCTTTTAAGAATGATAAAAATGGTGGTTAAAGAGTAAATAATGGTGTAAAACTCATGAATCTTGTTTTGTTATGGTTATTTTATGTTGTTGGATGCTAGTAGTGGAATTGATCGTCATCTAACCACGCTAGATCATGTTCATGGAACATGAACTAGCATTATGTTAAGTAGGAAAGTTACAAGATGACGAACCCTTTCATACATAAACATGAACTTGTGTAAAAACAGTTTTTCTTGTAAAATGGAGTTTTAAACTAGTAGATCTAAAGATTTACAAGTGGTATTTTCGAAGAACCAAGTAAAATATACAAGTCTTATTTTGAAGCCGGATCTTTCATAAACTAAAGGTGTTTTTGTGAACAAACAAGTGTGTAAGCACTTGCGTGACAAAAGGATTTAACAAAGAAATATTTCCGTAATTTTTTTACTAGAAGTTGTAAGATTACATCTTCTTTAAAAAAATAAAGTTTTTCAGGAAACCGATTCATTTTTAAAGATAGAAAGATCTACTAAAAATGTTGGAAAGTTACTACATACTTTTTACACAACTTACAAGTTCATGTATTTGCGATTTATGCTTATTTTGACTAGTTTGACGATTGAACATTGAATATTGATGATTGGAAAATTGTTGATTGAATTTTGAAAAGAAAATGATACGCTAGTAAGCGTGGCCACCTCCAGTTACAGAGGAAACTCTGGCAAAATTTTTCCAGAAAATAACACTTAGAATATTTTTTGTGACAAGTGTTATGAATATATTTTTGGCAAATTGGAAAATAATAATCCCACCATTGTGAAATTGGCCAATAATAATCCCAAGTCAGGAATTAGCCACCAATAATCCCACCTCGTCCATTTTTGGAAAATAATAATCCACAGTCACTAAACGACAAAAGTGCCACGTCAGCATTTGGAGTATTATTTTCCAAAAATGGACGAGGTGGGATTATTGGTGGCTAATTCCTGACTTGGGATTATTATTGGCCAATTTCACAATGGTGGGATTATTATTTTCCAATTTGCCTATATTTTTTGACTTGTTTTCCAAACAAACTTCGCCATGATTTTTATTACAAGGTAACCAAGTGTCGGAGGTGGAATTTTCATAAATAAAACTTGTTAAATATATATTGAGAATATATATTTCATAGTAAAGCGCTTGTGTGATTTTATGATTATTTTGTGAACTATATATTATTTTTAGAGTAAAAATAATATAACTGGAATACATTGTGAAAACACCACTCCAAAATAATACCAACGCCTTCACAAATAAATATTTAAGTTACACCGGTATTGTTATTACCACACGAACTTTAAAAATGTAACTTATGTATTTTCGGAAAAATACTCTTGAAGGTGTATTTTGACAAAGTATTATTTTGGAAATAGAATATTTTAGACAAACGAATAAAAATATATTTTATTAAGTGAGACTTAATAATATATTTTTGGATTACAAAATCGCACATGTATTAAAACCCCCATCCTTGGGAAGGAATATAACTATAAATAATTACGAAGTGTAAATACGAAATAGTTGCCTAACTATTTCCTAAAAACGTTAAACCTTAAGCCAAGGCACGGCCGTCCGTCTAATAGATGTTAGTACGTGTAGGTCGTCACGCAGCAGGTTGATTGGGAGATACTATTCGAGACGCACTTCAGCGAGTTCATGTCCCCCTTTTCTCTTAACTGTTTTCAGTTTTTAAACTGCGGGGGTGAAATACATGTTACTATGATTACGAATACTTTTCACATGGTATAGTTAGCGTAAGGAGGGTTACTACTTAGATCATGTGAGTGGGTAGGCGGGAACTGGAGGCCATTAATCCTCATTGTAGGACCGATGGTCTTTAGCGGTAGATCTATCTGGGTGTAGAGAGCCCAGCCCCAAGCCCAACAGTACGGACCTCGGGGTGACTTGGTACCCGACGCAAAAATCTGCTAGGTTTGAGTCTTCCTACTGCACTTCACACATATCAATGGCCTTGCAAACCATTGGTGATCTCTTTATTTCCTTATTTGCTACATACCAGGGATTTTATACTTACAACGGTTTTACATACTCACTTACACATGAACTCACTCAACTTTATGTTGACTTTTCAACTTACATGTATTTCCGGAAATTAGGGATCTGGCGAAGTATGCTACGTTTTCACGTTGCGTAAGAGTTATGAGGTCATCCACGTTTAGGGATTGTGACTTTTACCTGGACGAGTCGCAAGTCTTAAACGGTGTTTATTTTATGTTTATGGTTATGTCGTATGAACAATGTTTTTATTTGATGGGTTGTAACTCGTTGCATGTGTCAACTTTAAACAATGTTGTCGTAATTTACTTTTCAAACTAAATTAACGGATGATCTTCATGGTTTTATTTTCATATAGCTTTGTTGTGATTAAGCTATGGTATTAAGAAGTCACACCAAATAAACCCACCCTTCCGCAAAGCCAGGGTGTGAGAGCTTGGTATCAGAGCTTTGATCATAGCGAACTAGGATTCCTTCTCGAGTCTAGACTATGATCACTAGGGCTCTCACGAAAACATTTTTACATTGCATACACTAAACGTCCAGATCCAGGTCACAAAACATTTTTACAAACAAAAGAGTGAGCACATTTTATAAGTTATGGCTCAGTCTGAGAGGCTGAGGGAGTAGTCTAGTGGGACTAGGAGGCTCAGTCTGAGAGGTTGAGGGAGTAGTCTAGTGGGACTAGGAGGCTCAGTCTGAGAGGCTGAGGGAGTAAGTCTAGTGGGACTAGGAGGATCAGTCTGAGAGACTGAGGGAGTAGAGTAGTGGGACTAGGAAGTTCAGTCTGAGAGGCTGGGAAGGTAGTCTGAGAGACTAGGAGATTCAGTCTGAGAGGCTGGGAGGTTAGACTAGTGGGACTAGGAGAATTACTTGTTTGCTTATTGGTGACTAACATGTTTATTTGATTATATGATTGATTATTTGTGCATGTGTGTGTTTGTGTTACAGACGTCATGCCTTCATCAGGTACTGGGGAGTCGGACACTACAGATCCCATGGCCATAGTATCAAACGACATAGTTTCATCGGAGCACGAGGTGTACACTTCCGATACTACCAGCACAGATGATGACGACTTTCAGCCCTTTGCGCTGCCTGATGTCGTAGCAGAGCCTGCTGATGGCCATCTTGCTAGGGATTTGCCACTCGTGGTGAGCCCTGCTCCTGTGCCCCCTGCCGCTTATCCCGTTATTAATATGCCCCTCGACGTTGTCTCTGACGATGACGTTGACTTGTTTGAGGAGGACCCACTTGAGGGCGAGGCCCATATTGTTGCCGGTGATATCCTACTTCTTGCTGATGCTCCTGCGGAGGAGGCTCCCGTTCATTCACCTGTTCCAGACTCCTTTGAGTCTGTGGCATCCGTACCTTCGCACACACAGGGAGTGCAGCACCACTCACACGACGCCGACCCGGACATGGCGTCATCCGCTGCACCTGCTCCTGCGCACAGCTTTGAGTTCGATTATGATGCTGATAATGATTCAGATCCTATTTTTCCACCTGGCTTTGATCCAGACCAGGACATTGAGTTCGTACACTTAGACCAGCACTTGGAGGATCCTGTAGCCCCTGTCGACCCTGTGTTTGCTGATCCAGCTGATTTTGAGATGGAGTTTGATGATCCGGAGCCAGCTGTGGCCCCTGAGCCAGGCGTTGCTCCTGACCCCGCATTGGAGCATGACCCTGTTCATGCTGATGCACCTGCTGTTGCTCCTTTGGTTGATGATATACCTGTTGACGATCATCCTGTTGTTATTCCACAGTTGGGGGATGATCATGTTGCTGACGCTCCTGTTGATACTCCACTTCTGTTAGAGGATCCTGTTGTTGCACCACTTCCTGATCCAGTGCCGGTGATGTTCGACCGTGCACCTTTTGCGACCCATGTTGATCCACGATACGCTCACACCCACAATGGGTGGATAGATGATGATGATGATTACCCACCTTTCGTGATACCAGTTACACCACTTGTAGCCCCCGTTTCAGCTCCTGTTTCAGCTCCCATTGATGTTCCTTTGCTACCCACACACACCACAGATACTCACCGCACAGATCTCCCGATTACTTACCTCCGGGACATTCCTCTACCACATCCTGGGGAGGGTTCGTCACGTCATCCGTTTGGTCACACACCTTTTGTGTCAGGAGGAGGCCAGTTTGTGCCTCAGACTTCTCATCCTTCTGTTATTCCCACTGTTGCACATTTACTGTGCCATCCTTCGCTCCATCTAGTGAGCCATTCCTCTGGACCACGCCCCCCCATTATGCCACCGAGGGATCCGTATCACCCATATCACGTGGGGTATTCTACTGAGGATGTTCTCACATCTTTCATGATACAGCAGGAGGCGCTGACCCGTCGCGTACAGGAGCTAGAGAGAGCTCAGCGACTCCCGTGCCAGTGCCAGACTCCACCTGCAGTATCACACCCTCCTCGGCCACTTTCACCTGATTCTGCCGCTCGTTTTTGGACTCCCGAGCAGCAGATAGCATACTTACTGCGCACTCATCACGCTATGGAGGAGGACTGGCTTCATATGCGACGTTTACTCTTTTCTCGTTTTCCCCCTCCTCCACCGCTATCAGCTTAGGGCCATTTTGTACGACTCGGGTAGACTTTTGATGAGAGGACCGTGATTGTGCAGACTACTCAGCTTTTGGAGACCGCATTTTTGATGATTATGACTTTTGGTGATTTGTATATTTGATGTTGTTGTCACTGACTAGATAGTTTGGACTAGGGCGATGTGGCCCTTAGTCACTGATGATGTACGATACAGTTATGAACTTGTAAACCTTACATTGTGGTCTTGATTTATGACAGCGCAATCGCAGTATTCTCATTATATGTTGGGTTGATTATTGATTATTTATGTTCTATAACATGTGATGTTATGTGGTTGATTTATTTATAACATGAGATGTTATGTGTTGATATTGTTGAATACATACGTACACTTTATTTACTATGACCTGACCTACGTGAACACATCTTTTAGAAGATGCCACCGAGACGTCAGACACGCATGCCTACCAACGAGGCAAAACTCCAAGGAATCATTGCCGCCGCCATAGCGCAGTATGCAGCCTCAAACGGAGGAACCAGCGGAAGCAACTCACAGAACAACGACAATAACAATCCACCACATGGGTGCACTTACAAGCCATTCCTAGATTGCAAGCCTGTAAACTTTTATGGCACCGGAGGTGCTGTTGCTTTTGTAAGATGGGCCGAGAAAACAGACTCTGTTCTTCGAATGAGCAAGTGTGCTCCAGACCAACAAGTGACTTACATTTCTGTGCTATTTTTGGACGGAGCCCTGTCCTGGTGGAACTTACAAGTGCAAACGCTTGGTGAAGCCGCTGCTTACGCGTTGACCTGGGCTGAGTTAAAAGAGTTGATGCGAAGGAAGTATTGTTCTTGAGCTGAGATACAAAGATTGGAGACTGAGTTCTGGCATTTAAGAATGGATGGTCCCAAGATTGCGGAGTACGTTCAAAGATTCCATGACTTATCTCACGTTGTACCTTATATGGTTACACCAGAATTCAAGCGAATCGAGCGCTTTATCTGGGGTTTAGCTCCACAGATCATGAGTATGGTCACTAGTTCCAAGCCTGCAACGATCACGGAAGCGATCGATCTAAGCGTAGCTCTTACTGAGGAAGCCATCCGCCTGAACAAGTTTTCGAATGTTGAGCCGAAGAAGAAAGAGACTCACGTAGAGTCGTCTGGTGAGAATAAAAGGAAATTCTTGAACTTCAAGCAGGGTACAAGCAGTGTTGGCAAGAAAGGAGAATCAAGCGCACCGATCCAAGCTGCAACCAGTGCTGGAAAGAAGGGGAAAGGATATATGGGTACGCATCCCAAGTGTAACACATGCCAACGTCATCATTCTGGCCGATGTGGGCCAAGAGTATGTGAAGCTTGTGGAAAAGTTGGCCACCTGAAGGATAATTGTTGGGCTAGTGCAGGCCGGGGAGGCCAAGGAGGTTTTGGTAATCGGACCAACAATAGTGGTGGTAATGGGAACTGCCCACAGGGAAACAACGGAGGAAATGGGAACCGTGGAAACATTGCAAATCAAGCTGGGGACGCGAATCGAAATCAAAACAACAATCAAGCGGGGAACGGAGAAGGTAATGGTCAAAGATTGGGCTGTTTTAACTGCGGTGACATTGGGCATTTTAATAGGAACTGCCCAGGATTGAATTAAGCCCGCGGAAGAGTGTTTAACATTGAGGTGAGGGAAGCGCGCCAGGATCCCAACGTAGTCAGTGGTACATTCCCTATAAACCAACGCTTTGCATCCGTTTTGTTTGATACTGGTGCCGATTATAGCTTCGTGTCATTAGAATTTAAGAATATACTTGAGTTGACGCCTAGTAAGTTAGACGTTCCATATTCGATCGAATTAGCCAACGGGAAACTAGTTGAGACCAGTGAAGTTGTCTGAGGATGTGTGATTGAACTAGGAGGGCACGAGTTTACGCTAGACTTACTACCTGTCGAGTTGGGAAGCTTTGATGTGGTAGTGGGAATGGATTGGCTATCGAGTAACAAAGCCGAGATAGTTTGCCATGAGAAGACCATCCGCATTCCACTGACGGATGAAGAAACGATTGTAGTTCATGGAGAAAAGCGCGATACACCTCTAAGAATTATTAGCTGCCTGAAAGCTAGAAAGTGCTTGAAGAAGGGATGTGTTGCATTCTTAGCACACATCATGGATAAGAAAGCTGCTGAGCCGGAGATCGAAGACATTCCAGTCGTCAAAGAATATCCAGAAGTCTTTCCAGAAGACTTGCCAGGATTACCGCCTCCATGGCAAGTTGAGTTCCACATTGATTTGGTTCCAGGCGCCGCGCCTGTAGCCAAGGCACCCTATAGACTTGCGCCATCAGAGATACAGGAGTTGTCGACACAACTCCAGGAGCTATTGGACAAAGGATTCATCAGACTAAGCTTCTCACCTTGGGGAGCTCCAGTACTGTTCGTTAAAAAGAAGGACGGTAGTTTCCGTATGTGTATAGACTACCGTTGTCACACCCCTTTCTACGGCGGAAGCACGAGGTGTGATCATGAAAGGTTCTCATTGCATACGAAGAGTAAACATGCTACATGCTCGTAAAATAACATCAAATACCATAATTTGAAAACATAAGTTTAGCGTTTACATCGCTAAGTCGCATAAAACATTGTCTTAAAAGTTTACAACTTTATTTAAAGTTAAACACAAGCGACATCCACGAGCATAAGCAAGACCACGCGCACATCCATCCTAGTTACCTGAAATACATGTGAGTTTTTGGAAAAACGTCAACATAAAGTTGGTGTGAATTCATGCAGTTTTGTATTTCATGTTTGTATACTTTGTATGAAAACGTAGTTTGTGAGTAAATCAAGTTTTCATATATAAATTCAGTTTCATGTGTACACCACGTACATCTGTATAATTCAATTTCTTCTTGAGTACCCCACGTACTCAAGTTTAATTATCACTTTTTGTATGGTATGAATTTTATGTAAATACAGTATTTCTGTACTTATCAGATTGTTAATGGGTTGCAAAGCCATTAACCTGTGACACGTCATAGGAAGTCACCAAACCTAAGGCATTTAATTGGTATATTCTGAGACACAAAAGCACCACTCGATTCTCGCCCCGACCGAGTGTGAGGCTGCCAGGCACCTGTTAGATCTAACCTTTTGTTCTGCGGTCTAGGTATATTGTTGATTAATGGTGCTTCTGTACCCTATTCGTGACACTATTTCTCATAACGCCTCCTACTTGGTTCTCGTTCTCACCAAGCGCGTTTCTTGTTATCATTTCTCATTGCGCCTTATACTTGGTTCTTGTCTCACCAAATGCGCTTCTCATACTCTTGTATTTCGTCACACTTGGTTCTCGTTCTCACCAAGTGTACTTCTTGTATTTTATATTTCGTCACACTTGGTTCTCGTTCTCACCAAGTGTACTTCTTGTATTTATATCATACCATTTATAAATATTGTATTTTTGTACATGTATTTCACCCCCGAAGTTATAAAAACTGAAAACAGTTAAAGAGAAAAGGGGGAGCATGAACTCACAACTTTGCGTTCCTAGCGTCGTAAACTCCACCGGATTTGCTTACTTAACGTCGTAACCTATACGCGTTTTCTTAACGTTAGTCACTAGACTTGTGTCGCACAAGTACAGTCACTCTCTTTTGTGTATATTCTTGTGTTAAAAATATTCCATATTTTTAACTACGTATCTTACTTATATTATTTTCTTCAAAAATAAATATAAGTCTTTTGTGTTTTGCACTTTGTACCCGAATTATGTATCTTGTATGTTGTATGTGTATTTTTATATTTCTACTCTTCATGAGTAATCAGTGTATTTTTAAGTCTTAATACACTAGCACGTATAACACATACTATATACACTTAACACACAAGTTGGTGATCAAATAATATATATTTTTCTCTCAAAAATATATACTTATTATCCATTTTTATTCTTGAAGAAATCCTCATTTCTTATCACCAAAAATTAGGGAAACCTTAGTAATACTCTTAAACACATTTTTAGGGAATAAGTTTCTCAAAAACTTATATTTTTCTAAGTGTCAAAATTTATAAAAATTTTGACAGAGTTTCCCCTAAAAATGGAGGTTTCCCACGTTTTCAAAACGTGTGTTTATTTTCTTTTAAATCATCATCAATCATCAATAATCAGCAACAACAATTTTCATCAATAAACACTACTTTTCCCCACTTCATGAACTTGGATATTTACCAAGATTGTGTAGTAACTTACTAGCACATTTAGTAAGTCTTGTTATCTTTAAAAATAAGTTTAATTCCTTAAAAACTTTATTTTTAAAGAATATGAAGTTTTACAACTTCTAGTCGGTTTTTACGAAAATTATTTCTTTGTTAAAACCTTTGTTTCACAAGTATCCATACACTTGTTTGTTCACAAAAACCACTTTTGTTTGTGTAAGACCCGGTTTAGAACATGTGATTTCTTTAAAGTGTGGTTCTTCAAAAATACCACTTGCAGATACGTAGATCTGCTAGTTTTAAACTTCATTGTACAAGTTAAATTACTTTTACCCAAGTAAAATATTTCTACACAAGTTCATGCATCTTGTGTGGTAGAGTTTCGCCTTTAACCCTTGTATTTAGTCAAAAACGAGCTTATGTGAAGATACATGATCTTACAAAGTCGGGTTAAACGGAGATCCGAGCTACCACATCATAGATCGGGTCTCAATAATCACATATTTCAAGTCCTACGACTTTTACACAAGTTATATGCTATTAACCACCACTTTAAGTGTTTTTAGTAGACTTTTAATCATCATCTTTCATTTTAACGAGATTCAACCGACAATATTCCTTTTAACCACTTTAGATGAGTGTAAAAACAAGTTTTAAATGATATACCTCTAGCTCAAGGCTAGGGAAGAATCTCGGCGAAAAGTGGGTGGATAAAAGCTAACGGTAGAGGTCCTTCGTGTTCCGCTTGCTCCGGGGCTCCTAATACGCGACTTGTGAAGTGTGTATGATCTTGGAATGCAAGAATCAACAACCGAAAATATGATGGTGGGTGGGGTGAGGTTCGGCCGAGAGTAGGAGGGAGCAAGAGAGAGTTGAGTTTGTTGAGTTTTGTGATGGTGATTAGTGTGTAGGTTAGTTCTTATTTATAGACAATTTAGAGTGTATTACCCAATGGCCAATATGTCCCCTAGATATTACACCAACTAGATTTAGTTAATCTCTCTTGTACTTGTGTGTTTCCCCTAGTTTAGGGTCGGTTAGGGTATGGGGGGTGGGGTTAGTTCGATCATAACTAGTTTAGTTAGGTGATGATTAGTTAAGTTAAGTGTCTAACCCCGTTACTTGTATGTTACATGTTACCACGGGTGTTAGGGTAATCAGGGACCCTAACTGGCTCAGAAGAAGATAAATATTGTTATTAACAATATTTTCATGTTCCGGGTATAGTCCGGTTGTTCGGTTGCATACCGATTCGTTAAAGTGCTAAATTGCACCTTTTAGTGTTTAATAAGTATCTTTTTGTAACACTATCGATTCCCAACACTTAGGGAAATATTCTGGATAATAAAACGACATTTCTGCATAATATTTATATGTCTAAATGCTGAATTGAGCTGAATTTATATAAATTCTGCACTTAAAGTGCGTTTCGGGTGCTTTTTAGTGCTTATTTTTGCTTTCGAATTGCATATAAATTAAACCCTTGTATGTACTCTTGGGTTTTAATGCATTCTTGTTGTCGGACCTACACCTAGGCCTCAATTCTAATGTCTGACTGCTTTCTGCAGTTCTGTTGACACATTGTGTCTTACCGGTGAGTTTACTATTATTCTGACGCAACGCTCTCGTTTATGCATAAAGCAATATTTTGTAGTATACAACATGCATGTATTCACTTGTTTAATCATGTGTTCAGACATTGCTGACACTTAAACTCATAATTGCAGTCATTAAGCAATAATTATAGTGTACGGAAATTACCGGTTTGTGCCAGTTGTCACAGTCTCCCCCCGTTAAAAGAATTTCGTCCCGAAATTCAGGCTGAACTAACTCTCGCCGGAGTTTTCTTGAATAGGTGGGGATACTTTTTCTTGAACTGGTCTTCACGTTCCCATGTGTACTCGGGTCCGTGCTTAGAGCTCCAACGTACTTTGACAAGTTTCACACTGCTCCTCCTGGTCTTGTTGACTTTCCAGTCAGTAACCTCAACGGGTTGTTCTGTAAATCGGAGGGCTTCATCAATATGTATTTCATCCATCGGGATGGTCATGTTTTCTTGCGTTGGACTCTTCTTCAGGTTGGATACATGAAACGTATCATGTACTCCATTAAGTTCTGCCGGTAACTCCAACTTGTATGCCACGGTACCAATCCTTTTCAATATTCTGAATGGTCCGATATATCGTGGATTCAACTTTCCACGTTTTCCAAATCTGACTACGCCCTTCCATGGTGAGACTTTTAACAACACTTTGTCTCCCACCTCGAAATCTACCGATTTTCTATTTGGATCCGCGTAGCTCTTTTGTCGCTCTCGAGCCGCCCTAATGCGCTCTCGGATTTGCGCAATCTTGTCGGTTGTCTCTTGTACAAGTTCAGGACCAACCATACGTTTATCTCCGGCATCTGCCCAACACAGGGGCGATCGGCATTTGCGGCCATACAGAGCTTCGAACGGCGCGGCTTTTATGCTCGTATGATAACTGTTATTGTAGGAAAACTCAACTAGAGGTAGATGAGTATCCCAGCTGCCGCCTAGGTCCATGACACATGCGCGAAGCATATCTTCTAACGTTTGTATTGTCCGTTCGCTCTGGCCGTCTGTTTGCGGGTGGAATGCCGTGCTCAGATCTAACTGAGATCCAAAGGCTTCCTGAAATGATTGCCAGATTCTTGAGACAAAGCGTCCATCTCTGTCTGAAATGATTGAGATTGGCACTCCATGACGTGCCACAATTTCTCTTAAGTATATCTCTGCCAGCTTTCCAGTGCTATCCTTCTCTCGGATTGGCAGGAAATGCGCAGCCTTCGTTAATCGATCAACGATTACCCATATCATATCGTGCCCTCTCGGGGTCCTGGGTAATTTCGTTATGAAGTCCATCGAGATTTGTTCCCACTTCCATACGGGAATTTCTGGTTGTTGTAGGAGGCCAGACGGTTTCTGATATTCGGCCTTAACCTTAGCACAGGTTAGGCATTTTCCAACATAGACAGCAACGTCACTTTTGAGTCTCGGCCACCAATAGTACTCTTTCAAGTCTTGGTACATCTTGTCCGATCCTGGATGGATCGAATATCTCGATTTGTGGGCTTCATTAAGGATGACTTCTCGTATGCCACCACAGAGTGGAACCCAGATACGCTTCTTGAAGTATAAGGCTCCCTCTTCGTTTGGCACCATGTATTTCAGCATACCCCGTAGGTATTCAGCTTTACGGTTTTCTTCTTTAAGAGCTTCTTGTTGTGCATCCCGAATACGTGCAGTGAGGTTCGTTCGAATCGTCATTTCCAATGCTCGAACCCTTAGGGTCTTAACCCTTTCTTTTCGGCTCAACGCGTCTGCTACAACGTTCGCCTTTCCAGGATGGTACTTAATCTCACAGTCATAATCATTCAGCAGCTCGACCCAACGTCGCTGGCGCATATTCAATTCCTTCTGATCAAATATGTGTTGTAAGCTTTTGTGATCTGTGAAGATTGTACATTGAGTACCATATAAATAATGTCGCCAAATCTTCAAGGCGAATACCACTGCACCCAGCTCCAGGTCGTGAGTGGTATAATTTCTCTCGTGAACCTTCAGTTGTCTTGAAGCATAAGCGATGACTTTTTGGCGTTGCATGAGCACGCAACCCAAGCCTTGTCGTGAGGCGTCGCAGTATACCACGAAGTCTTCAGTGCCTTCGGGTAATGATAGTATCGGTGCATCGCATAGCTTGCTCTTAAGTAACTGGAAGGCTTCTTCTTGTTTGTGACCCCAGTCGTATTTCATGTCCTTCTGTGTAAGGGTCGTTAGCGGTTGAGCTATTTTTGAGAAATTCTCGATGAATCGCCGGTAATAGCCCGCTAAACCCAAAAATTGACGAACTTCAGTTGGGGTCTTGGGAGCTTCCCAATTCTTTATTGCTTCTATCTTGGACGGGTCTACATGAATGCCTTTCTCATTCACCACGTGACCAAGAAATTGTACTTCGCGAATCCAGAATTCGCATTTCGAGAACTTTGCATAAAGTTTCTCTTTCTTCAGTAGCTCCAAGATGGTTCTGAGATGTTGCTCATGTTCTTCTTTCGTTCGCGAGTAAATCAGGATATCATCGATAAATACAATCACGAATTTATCGAGATATGGTTTGCATACGCGGTTCATTAGGTCCATAAAGACCGCTGGTGCATTCGTCAGCCCAAACGGCATCACCAGAAATTCGTAGTGCCCATATCGCGTTCTGAATGCAGTCTTTGGCACGCTTTCATCTTGGATTCTCGGCTGATGGTATCCAGATCGAAGGTCGATCTTGGAATAGTAGCTTGATCCTTGCAGTTGATCAAATAAGTCATCAATCCTCGGTAGTGGATACCGATTCTTGATAGTGAGCTTGTTTAGTTCCCTGTAATCGATACACATCCGCAGTGTTCCATCCTTCTTCTTCACGAACAATACTGGAGCTCCCCAGGGTGAGAAGCTTGGCCTTATGAATCCTCTATCCAACAACTCCTGGAGCTGTGTAGATAATTCTTGCATTTCGGATGGCGCAAGTCGATAGGGTGCCTTGGCTACAGGAGCAGCTCCTGGTACCAAGTCTATACGGAATTCGACTTGTCGTTGCGGGGGTAGTCCTGGCAGATCTTCAGGGAACACATCAGGAAATTCCTTCACCACAGGAATGTCTTCGAGTTTCGGCTCCACAGCCTTCTTGTCTATAACGTGTGCTAGGAAAGCGACACATCCTTTCCTCAAGCACTTCTGTGCCTTCATACAACTGATGATTCGAAGAGGCGCGTCTCGCTTTTCTCCATGCACGATGAGAGTTTCACCATTCGCTAAAGGGATGCGAATGATTTTCTCATGGCAAATAACTTCAGCTTTGTTCTTGGACAACCAGTCCATTCCGACTACTACATCGATGCTTCCCAATTGAATAGGTAAGAGATCGATGCTAAAATTCCGTTCGCCAAGTTCTAGTGTGCAGCCTCTAACAACTTCGCTTGATTCAACGAGTTTACCATTGGCTAGTTCTATGGAATAAGGAATTTCTAATCTACTAGATTCTATTCCGAGTATGCGTTTAAATTCCACAGACATGAAGCTATAATCGGCGCCAGTGTCGAATAATATGGATGCAAAGTGATTGTTAATGAGAAACGTACCGGTGACCACGTTAGGGTCCTCGCGTGCGTCTCTTGCTCCAATCACAAATGCTCGTGCCGGAGCGTTGTTTCTCTCTGGGCAGTTCTTCATGAAATGATCATTGCTTCCACACTTGAAGCATCCTTGGTTCTGCCCTTTCCCGTTACCATTCTTGTTACCAGCACTGTTTCCACTTCGGTTCTTTCCTTTTCCCCAACAGTCTTCTGTTTGATGACCCAATTTACCACATTTGTCGCACCTTGGAATGCGACAAGCTCCATCATGATGATACTTACACTTTTGGCATCTAGGCATGGAGCCTTGGTATGCTTTAGTTGCATGGGTTTTCGTCTCCTGAGATGGGTTAGCGTCACGCTTCTTGCTGAAACCCTTGTTGTTACGAGTTGCTTGGTTCAAACTGGCATGCTTTCTCTTCTTGTCGTCGGACGACTCAGCATGCGTCTCGGTCTTCTCTGTTGGGTTTAATGACAACTTCTTCATACGAACACAATCTTCAGTAAGGCTGACAGCCAGAGTTACAGCCTCGGTGATTGTTTGTGGTTTGGCCGACGTCACCATGCCACGAAACTCTGAGGCCAGTCCCCAAATGTAACGTTCAACACGCTTGAATTCGGGAGTCACCATGTAGGGAAGTACTCTAGACAGATCGTGGAACCTTCGAGTGTAACCATTTATGTCAGCACCTTCCATGGTCAGGTGCCAGAACTCCGTCTCCAGCCTTTGGAGTTCAGCACGAGAGCAGTACTTCTCTCTCATCCTTTCCTTCAGTTCTTCCCAAGTTAGGCCATAAGCAGCATCGTCACCCAAGGTTTGGGCTTGCAGGTTCCACCAAGTCAGAGCTTCATCGACAAATAACCCAGTAGCAAAAGTGACTTGCTGATCCGCGGTACACTTGCTCATGCGGAATGTAGCTTCAGTCTTCTCCGTCCAGCGCACAAATGCTACTGCACCTCCTGTGCCGTCATAGTTCATCGGCTTGCAGTCGAGGAACTGCTTGAAAGTGCAGCCTTGAGCTGCATTGCCTCCAGACGAATCTCCATTCCCATTACGCCTAGCGTTGCTTGGTCCTCCACTGTCTTGGGTTCGGTTTGCCTCGTACTGGGCGATAGCAGCGGAGATCCTTTCCTCTAGCAAAGCGTTCAGCTCTTCAGCAGTTCTTGGCAGTGGGGGAGGAGGAGGTTGATCGTCGTTGCGAGCATTCACAGCTTTCCTGGGTGCCATGTTCTGACAGAACATAACACAACAGGGTTAGGCATTTGTTTGATATCGTCACACTAGACAGTAGTATCATATATATTCACAGGTATATATACCACATAAGTGCCATCAAACAATTATTACTCTAGCAGAGTACTTAGTAGGCTTGCACTAAGGGAATCTATACGTGACAAGACTTGCTGTGGTTTCTGTGCACTGAATTCCATAATTATGTATGCATCCATAATTACGTAACTCCTTGCACAGTCCGCACAGTTCGTTTCATCCTCGTATCTCTCCCTTCAGATAGGCCATCGCTTTCAGGTAAAGTCACATACACTTGTGACATTCTACTTCTAGTACATGCTAATTATCACACATAATTGCAAGTAATTGACAAGTGCTACTTAAGTGCACTCTAAGTCTCGTAGTGTCTTTTCTAGACTCATGTAGACAGTTTCAGGTAGTGGATGTCGCGGGACGTTTTATGCAATGAAAACTCTTTGAAAATTGTTTTCGTGAATGGATCCTAGAGATTGTAGACTAGACTCGAGAAGGAATCCTGGTTCACTACAATCGCAGCTCTGATACCAATCTGTCACACCCCTTTCTACGGCGGAAGCACGAGGTGTGATCATGAAAGGTTCTCATTGCATACGAAGAGTAAACATGCTACATGCTCGTAAAATAACATCAAATACCATAATTTGAAAACATAAGTTTAGCGTTTACATCGCTAAGTCGCATAAAACATTGTCTTAAAAGTTTACAACTTTATTTAAAGTTAAACACAAGCGACATCCACGAGCATAAGCAAGACCACGCGCACATCCATCCTAGTTACCTGAAATACATGTGAGTTTTTGGAAAAACGTCAACATAAAGTTGGTGTGAATTCATGCAGTTTTGTATTTCATGTTTGTATACTTTGTATGAAAACGTAGTTTGTGAGTAAATCAAGTTTTCATATATAAATTCAGTTTCATGTGTACACCACGTACATCTGTATAATTCAATTTCTTCTTGAGTACCCCACGTACTCAAGTTTAATTATCACTTTTTGTATGGTATGAATTTTATGTAAATACAGTATTTCTGTACTTATCAGATTGTTAATGGGTTGCAAAGCCATTAACCTGTGACACGTCATAGGAAGTCACCAAACCTAAGGCATTTAATTGGTATATTCTGAGACACAAAAGCACCACTCGATTCTCGCCCCGACCGAGTGTGAGGCTGCCAGGCACCTGTTAGATCTAACCTTTTGTTCTGCGGTCTAGGTATATTGTTGATTAATGGTGCTTCTGTACCCTATTCGTGACACTATTTCTCATAACGCCTCCTACTTGGTTCTCGTTCTCACCAAGCGCGTTTCTTGTTATCATTTCTCATTGCGCCTTATACTTGGTTCTTGTCTCACCAAATGCGCTTCTCATACTCTTGTATTTCGTCACACTTGGTTCTCGTTCTCACCAAGTGTACTTCTTGTATTTTATATTTCGTCACACTTGGTTCTCGTTCTCACCAAGTGTACTTCTTGTATTTATATCATACCATTTATAAATATTGTATTTTTGTACATGTATTTCACCCCCGAAGTTATAAAAACTGAAAACAGTTAAAGAGAAAAGGGGGAGCATGAACTCACAACTTTGCGTTCCTAGCGTCGTAAACTCCACCGGATTTGCTTACTTAACGTCGTAACCTATACGCGTTTTCTTAACGTTAGTCACTAGACTTGTGTCGCACAAGTACAGTCACTCTCTTTTGTGTATATTCTTGTGTTAAAAATATTCCATATTTTTAACTACGTATCTTACTTATATTATTTTCTTCAAAAATAAATATAAGTCTTTTGTGTTTTGCACTTTGTACCCGAATTATGTATCTTGTATGTTGTATGTGTATTTTTATATTTCTACTCTTCATGAGTAATCAGTGTATTTTTAAGTCTTAATACACTAGCACGTATAACACATACTATATACACTTAACACACAAGTTGGTGATCAAATAATATATATTTTTCTCTCAAAAATATATACTTATTATCCATTTTTATTCTTGAAGAAATCCTCATTTCTTATCACCAAAAATTAGGGAAACCTTAGTAATACTCTTAAACACATTTTTAGGGAATAAGTTTCTCAAAAACTTATATTTTTCTAAGTGTCAAAATTTATAAAAATTTTGACAGAGTTTCCCCTAAAAATGGAGGTTTCCCACGTTTTCAAAACGTGTGTTTATTTTCTTTTAAATCATCATCAATCATCAATAATCAGCAACAACAATTTTCATCAATAAACACTACTTTTCCCCACTTCATGAACTTGGATATTTACCAAGATTGTGTAGTAACTTACTAGCACATTTAGTAAGTCTTGTTATCTTTAAAAATAAGTTTAATTCCTTAAAAACTTTATTTTTAAAGAATATGAAGTTTTACAACTTCTAGTCGGTTTTTACGAAAATTATTTCTTTGTTAAAACCTTTGTTTCACAAGTATCCATACACTTGTTTGTTCACAAAAACCACTTTTGTTTGTGTAAGACCCGGTTTAGAACATGTGATTTCTTTAAAGTGTGGTTCTTCAAAAATACCACTTGCAGATACGTAGATCTGCTAGTTTTAAACTTCATTGTACAAGTTAAATTACTTTTACCCAAGTAAAATATTTCTACACAAGTTCATGCATCTTGTGTGGTAGAGTTTCGCCTTTAACCCTTGTATTTAGTCAAAAACGAGCTTATGTGAAGATACATGATCTTACAAAGTCGGGTTAAACGGAGATCCGAGCTACCACATCATAGATCGGGTCTCAATAATCACATATTTCAAGTCCTACGACTTTTACACAAGTTATATGCTATTAACCACCACTTTAAGTGTTTTTAGTAGACTTTTAATCATCATCTTTCATTTTAACGAGATTCAACCGACAATATTCCTTTTAACCACTTTAGATGAGTGTAAAAACAAGTTTTAAATGATATACCTCTAGCTCAAGGCTAGGGAAGAATCTCGGCGAAAAGTGGGTGGATAAAAGCTAACGGTAGAGGTCCTTCGTGTTCCGCTTGCTCCGGGGCTCCTAATACGCGACTTGTGAAGTGTGTATGATCTTGGAATGCAAGAATCAACAACCGAAAATATGATGGTGGGTGGGGTGAGGTTCGGCCGAGAGTAGGAGGGAGCAAGAGAGAGTTGAGTTTGTTGAGTTTTGTGATGGTGATTAGTGTGTAGGTTAGTTCTTATTTATAGACAATTTAGAGTGTATTACCCAATGGCCAATATGTCCCCTAGATATTACACCAACTAGATTTAGTTAATCTCTCTTGTACTTGTGTGTTTCCCCTAGTTTAGGGTCGGTTAGGGTATGGGGGGTGGGGTTAGTTCGATCATAACTAGTTTAGTTAGGTGATGATTAGTTAAGTTAAGTGTCTAACCCCGTTACTTGTATGTTACATGTTACCACGGGTGTTAGGGTAATCAGGGACCCTAACTGGCTCAGAAGAAGATAAATATTGTTATTAACAATATTTTCATGTTCCGGGTATAGTCCGGTTGTTCGGTTGCATACCGATTCGTTAAAGTGCTAAATTGCACCTTTTAGTGTTTAATAAGTATCTTTTTGTAACACTATCGATTCCCAACACTTAGGGAAATATTCTGGATAATAAAACGACATTTCTGCATAATATTTATATGTCTAAATGCTGAATTGAGCTGAATTTATATAAATTCTGCACTTAAAGTGCGTTTCGGGTGCTTTTTAGTGCTTATTTTTGCTTTCGAATTGCATATAAATTAAACCCTTGTATGTACTCTTGGGTTTTAATGCATTCTTGTTGTCGGACCTACACCTAGGCCTCAATTCTAATGTCTGACTGCTTTCTGCAGTTCTGTTGACACATTGTGTCTTACCGGTGAGTTTACTATTATTCTGACGCAACGCTCTCGTTTATGCATAAAGCAATATTTTGTAGTATACAACATGCATGTATTCACTTGTTTAATCATGTGTTCAGACATTGCTGACACTTAAACTCATAATTGCAGTCATTAAGCAATAATTATAGTGTACGGAAATTACCGGTTTGTGCCAGTTGTCACAGTCTCCCCCCGTTAAAAGAATTTCGTCCCGAAATTCAGGCTGAACTAACTCTCGCCGGAGTTTTCTTGAATAGGTGGGGATACTTTTTCTTGAACTGGTCTTCACGTTCCCATGTGTACTCGGGTCCGTGCTTAGAGCTCCAACGTACTTTGACAAGTTTCACACTGCTCCTCCTGGTCTTGTTGACTTTCCAGTCAGTAACCTCAACGGGTTGTTCTGTAAATCGGAGGGCTTCATCAATATGTATTTCATCCATCGGGATGGTCATGTTTTCTTGCGTTGGACTCTTCTTCAGGTTGGATACATGAAACGTATCATGTACTCCATTAAGTTCTGCCGGTAACTCCAACTTGTATGCCACGGTACCAATCCTTTTCAATATTCTGAATGGTCCGATATATCGTGGATTCAACTTTCCACGTTTTCCAAATCTGACTACGCCCTTCCATGGTGAGACTTTTAACAACACTTTGTCTCCCACCTCGAAATCTACCGATTTTCTATTTGGATCCGCGTAGCTCTTTTGTCGCTCTCGAGCCGCCCTAATGCGCTCTCGGATTTGCGCAATCTTGTCGGTTGTCTCTTGTACAAGTTCAGGACCAACCATACGTTTATCTCCGGCATCTGCCCAACACAGGGGCGATCGGCATTTGCGGCCATACAGAGCTTCGAACGGCGCGGCTTTTATGCTCGTATGATAACTGTTATTGTAGGAAAACTCAACTAGAGGTAGATGAGTATCCCAGCTGCCGCCTAGGTCCATGACACATGCGCGAAGCATATCTTCTAACGTTTGTATTGTCCGTTCGCTCTGGCCGTCTGTTTGCGGGTGGAATGCCGTGCTCAGATCTAACTGAGATCCAAAGGCTTCCTGAAATGATTGCCAGATTCTTGAGACAAAGCGTCCATCTCTGTCTGAAATGATTGAGATTGGCACTCCATGACGTGCCACAATTTCTCTTAAGTATATCTCTGCCAGCTTTCCAGTGCTATCCTTCTCTCGGATTGGCAGGAAATGCGCAGCCTTCGTTAATCGATCAACGATTACCCATATCATATCGTGCCCTCTCGGGGTCCTGGGTAACTTCGTTATGAAGTCCATCGAGATTTGTTCCCACTTCCATACGGGAATTTCTGGTTGTTGTAGGAGGCCAGACGGTTTCTGATATTCGGCCTTAACCTTAGCACAGGTTAGGCATTTTCCAACATAGACAGCAACGTCACTTTTGAGTCTCGGCCACCAATAGTACTCTTTCAAGTCTTGGTACATCTTGTCCGATCCTGGATGGATCGAATATCTCGATTTGTGGGCTTCATTAAGGATGACTTCTCGTATGCCACCACAGAGTGGAACCCAGATACGCTTCTTGAAGTATAAGGCTCCCTCTTCGTTTGGCACCATGTATTTCAGCATACCCCGTAGGTATTCAGCTTTACGGTTTTCTTCTTTAAGAGCTTCTTGTTGTGCATCCCGAATGCGTGCAGTGAGGTTTGTTCGAATCGTCATTTCCAATGCTCGAACCCTTAGGGTCTTAACCCTTTCTTTTCGGCTCAACGCGTCTGCTACAACGTTCGCCTTTCCAGGATGGTACTTAATCTCACAGTCATAATCATTCAGCAGCTCGACCCAACGTCGCTGGCGCATATTCAATTCCTTCTGATCAAATATGTGTTGTAAGCTTTTGTGATCTGTGAAGATTGTACATTGAGTACCATATAAATAATGTCGCCAAATCTTCAAGGCGAATACCACTGCACCCAGCTCCAGGTCGTGAGTGGTATAATTTCTCTCGTGAACCTTCAGTTGTCTTGAAGCATAAGCGATGACTTTTTGGCGTTGCATGAGCACGCAACCCAAGCCTTGTCGTGAGGCGTCGCAGTATACCACGAAGTCTTCAGTGCCTTCGGTGCCTTCATACAACCGAGATTCGACAGTTCTTGGGTTTGGCTGGTTATTATCGAAGATTCATTGAGGATTTTTCTAAAATTGCTCAACCTTTGACCGCGCTCACACAGAAGGATAGGAAGTTTGATTGGGGAATCAAACAGGAAGAAGCATTCCAGTTATTGAAAGACAAGCTTTGCAATGCGCCGATCTTAGCGCTACCAGAAGGAACTGATGATTTTGTGGTATACTGTGACGCCTCACGTCAAGGTTTGGGTTGCATGTTGATGCAACGCAAGAAGGTAATAGCCTACGCGTCACGTCAGTTGAAAGTTCATGAAAAGAACTATACCACGCATGATTTGGAGCTAGGCGCAGTGGTATTTACGCTTAAAATCTGGCGACATTATCTGTATGGTACGCGATGTACAATTTTCACGGATCACAAGAGCTTACAGCACATATTCAACCAGAAAGAGCTTAACATGAGGCAAAGACGCTGGGTAGAGCTGTTGAATGATTATGACTGTGAGATCAAGTATCACCCAGGGAAGGCGAATGTGGTCGCTGATGCCCTGAGTCGAAAAGAAAGAATCAAGCCCATAAGGGTTAGGGCTTTGGAGATGATTGTCCAGACGGATCTCGCTTTGCGCATTCGTGCCGCGCAGAAAGAAGCTTTGAAAGAAAGGAATATTGAAGAAGAATATCTCTGTGGGATGGAGAAGCAGTTGGTGCCAAACGAGGAAGGAACTTTATACTTCATGAAACGGATTTGGATTCCTCTGTATGGTGGTTTGAGGAAAGTTATTTTTGATGAAGCTCACAAATCACGGTACTCTATTCATCCCGGTGCGGATAAGATGTACCAAGATCTTAAGGATTATTATTGGTGGCCTAGGATGAAAGGCGATGTTGCTGTTTATGTTAGCAAGTGCCTAACGTGCGCCAAAGTGAAAGCCGAATACTAGAAGCCTTCTGGACTTCTGCAACAACCTGAGATTCCCAAGTGGAAATGGGAACATATTTCAATGGATTTCATTACGAAATTGCCAAAGATGCCCAGAGGTCATGACACTATTTGGGTAATAGTTGACCGCCTGACCAAGTCCGCACACTTCCTGCCAATCAAAGAGAAGGATAACACTAGTAAACTGGCGGAAATATACATGCGAGAGATTGTTGCACGTCATGGAGTGCCTCTCTCGATCATCTCTGATAGAGATGGATGTTTCATATCAAGGATTTGGCAATCCTTCCAAGAAGCTTTTGGCTCACAGTTAAATCTGAGCACTGCATTTCATCCGCAAACTGATGGGCAAAGTGAAAGAACTATTCAGACATTGGAGGATATGCTGAGAGCATGTGTAATGGATCTAGGTGGTAGCTGGGATAATCATTTACCATTGGTCGAATTTTCGTACAACAACAGCTACCACACAAGCTTTGGAGCCGCGCCATTTGAAGCGCTTTATGGACGCAAATGTCGATCACCCATATGCTGGGCTGATGCGGGTGATAGACAACTCGTTGGTCCTAAAATAGTCCAAGAGACAACGGACAAGATCGCACAAATTCAAAATCGCATCGAGGCAGCTCGTGACAGACAGAAAGCCTATGCAGATCCAAAGAGGAAACCTTTGGAATTTCAAGTTGGGGATATGGTTTTATTGAAAGTTTCACCCTGGAAGGGTGTGGCACGCTTCGGGAAGCGTGGGAAGTTGAATCCGCGTTACATTGGCCCGTTCAAGATACTGCAAAGGATTGGGCTTGTAGCCTACAAGTTGGACCTACCTGCTGAACTCAATGGTGTTCACGATACATTCCATGTATCAAATTTGAGAAAGAGTCCAACACAAGAAACAGTGATCATTCCTGCTAACGAAGTACATATCGACGACACGCTCCACTTTACCGAAGAACCCGTCGAGGTTACGGATTGGAAAGTTAATAAAACACGCAGGAGCAGTGTCAAACTCATCAAAGTTTGATGGAATGCAAGACATGGGCCTGAATTCATGTGGGAACATGAGGATCGTATGAAGGAGAAGTACCCCCATTTATTTCCTAAGACCCCTACAACTAGAAGTAGAGCTTAAAATTTCAGGACGAAATTTATTTAACGGGGGGAGAATGTGACAACCCTCACCAAACCAGGTATTCGTATGAATTAATTAATATTTAATTAATGCTTAATTACTGTGCTTGCTTAAAGTTGTGATTAACTGCTACTTGATTTCTGATACATACATATACATGCATCATACTTTATTGCTGTCACTCCATTATTTACACAGAACTATAGTGACAAACTTGATGCACAAAAGCATAGTAGCACCATGAACGGATAACCCAGTAAACATGCTGACATAGCCAGCATGAGACAGACACTGTCTCTGAGGCCAGTATGAGCCGGGAATAGTTTACTACACCAGTAGGGAGTGTAGGGAGGTGAGGATTGTAAAACTATGTCACTAGGTGATAGTTATAGTGACCGGATGTGCCTAAAACATGCTTTAACTACTAAATCCTGCACTTTATTACAAAATTCAGCAGTTAATTTAACTAGTAAAGTGCAAAAACATGGGAAAATAATACTAGACACTTTCCAAAGTGTCGGGAATTCATTGTGTCACTAAAAGTAATATTAACGACACTTTAAGTGCCTATTTAGCACTTTAACGGATCAGTATCCAACCGAACAACCGGACTTTACCCGGAACATAAAAATATTGTCAATGACATTGTTTTTCCTATTCTGAGCTAGTTAGGATCCCCGAATACCCTAACACCCGTTATAACACATAACACACAAATAACTAGTATGAACTACTATCTAATCTAACTAATCACTAACTATATGGTTGAAATTGAACCATAACCCCCCCCCCCCCTTGAACCGAATCGGTCCCCATATGGGGACACCCTTCCAACATTTTTGAATATTTTATTGGTTGACGTCTAATATCTTAAGAACATAGTGCATGATGGACAATACACCCTAAGTGGTTTATAAGTATAACCAAGAGTTTAGACTTTCATTTACATCAACAACACAAAATTGCATCTCTCTCTCTTTCTCCTCTCCTTTGGTTTGGCCGAGAACCATAACCCACCCACCATCATCATTCAAGTTCAATCTTGCAATTCCACTTACATACAAAGGTGAAAGGTCACATACAAGGAGGCTCGGTGCTTACGGAATCACAAGGACCTCTCTACATCGCTTTTATCCACCTAGTTTTCGCTTTGATTCTTCCCTAGCCTTGAGCTAGTTGTAAGTGATTCTAAACACTCTCTTGATCTTGTTTAAAGTGGTTAATAAGAAGTTTAACGGTTAAAACTCAAGAACATGCGAAAACAAAACTTAAAGTCTTGTAAGAATGATAAAAATGGAGGTTAAAGAGTAAATAATGGTGTAAAACTCATGAATCTTGTTTTGTTATGGTTATTTTATGTTGTTGGATGCTAGTAGTGGAACTGATCATCATCTAACCACGCTAGATCATGTTCATGGAACATGAACTAGCATTATGTTAAGTAGGAAAGTTACAAGATGACGAACCCTTTCATACATAAACATGAACTTGTGTAAAAACAGTTTTTCTTGTAAAATGGAGTTTTAAACTAGTAGATCTAAAGATTTACAAGTGGTATTTTCGAAGAACCAAGTAAAATATACAAGTCTTATTTTAAAGCCGGATCTTTCATAAACTAAAGGTGTTTTTGTGAACAAACAAGTGTGTAAGCACTTGCGTGACAAAAGGATTTAACAAAGAAATATTTCCGTAATTTTTTACTATAAGTTGTAAGATTACATCTTCTTTAAAAAATAAAGTTTTTCAGGAAACCGATTCATTTTTTAAGATAGAAAGATCTACTAAAAATGTTGGAAAGTTACTACATACTTTTTACACAACTTACAAGTTCATGTGTTTGCGATTTATGCTTATTTTGACTAGTTTGACGATTGAACATTGAATATTGATGATTGGAAAATTGTTGATTGAATTTTGAAAAGAAAATGATACGCTAGTAAGCATGGCCACCTCCAGTTACAGAGGAAACTCTGGCAAAAGTTTTCCAGAAAATAACACTTAGAATATTTTTCTGAGAAGTGTTATGAATATATTTTTTGACTTGTTTTCTAAACAAACTTCGCCATGATTTTTATTACAAGGTAACCAAGTGTCGGAGGTGGAATTTTCATAAATAAAACTTGTTAAATATATATTGAGAATATATATTTCATAGTAAAGCGCTTGTGTGATTTTATGATTATTTTGTGAACTATATATTATTTTTAGAGTAAAAATAATATAACTGGAATACATTGTGAAAACACGACTCCAAAATAATACCAACGCCTTAACAAATAAATATTTAAGTTACACCGGTATTGTTATTACCACACGAACTTTAAAAATGTAACTTATGTATTTTCAGAAAAATACTCTTGAAGGTGTATTTTGACAAAGTATTATTTTGGAAATTGTAGAAAGTAAAATATAATATTTTTGAGAAAAATATGTATATTTTGGAAATAGAATATTTTAGACAAATGAATAAAAATATATTTTATTAAGTGAGACTTAATAATATATTTTTGGATTACAAAATCGCACATGTATTAAAACCCCCATCCTTGGGAAGGAATATAACTATAAATAATTACGAAGTGTAAATACGAAATAGTTGCCTAACTATTTCCCAAAAACGTTAAACGTTAAACCAAGGCACGGCCGTCCGTCTAATATAAGTTAGTACGTGTAGGTCATCACGCAGCAGGTCGATTGGGAGATACTATTTCGAGACGCACTTCAGTGAGTTCATGTCCCCCTTTTCTCTTAACTGTTTTCAGTTTTTAAACTGCGGGGGTGAAATACATGTTACTTTGATTACGAATACTTTTCACATGGTATAGTTAGCGTAAGGAGGGTTACTACTTAGATCATGTGAGTGGGTAGGCGGGAACTGTAGGCCATTAATCCTCATTGTAGGACCGAGGTTCTTTAGCGGTAGATCTATTTGGGTGTAGCGAGCCCAGCCCCAGGCCCAACACTACGGACCTCGGGGTGACTTGGTACCCGACGCAAAAATCTGCTAGGTTTGAGTCTTCCTACTGCACTTCACACATATCAATGGCCTTGCAAACCATTGGTGATCTCTTTATTTCCTTATTTGCTACATACCAGGGATTTTATACTTACAACGGTTTTACATACTCACTTACACATGAACTCGCTCAACTTTATGTTGACTTTTCAACTTACATGTATTTCAGGAAATTAGGGATCTGGCGAAGTATGCTACGTTTTCACGCTGCGTAAGAGTTATGAGGTCATCCATGTTTAGGGATTGTGACTTTTACCTGGACGAGTCGCAAGTCTTAAACGGTGTTTATTTTATGTTTATGGTTATGTCGTATGAACAATGTTTTTATTTGATGGGTTGTAACTCGTTGCATGTGTCAACTTTAAACAATGTTGTCGTAATTTACTTTTCAAACTAAATTAACGGATGATCTTCATGGTTTTATTTTCATATAGCTTTGTTGTGATTAAGCTATGGTTTTAAGAAGTCACACCAAATAAACCCACCCTTCCGCAAAGTCAGGGTGTGACACGAGCAACACCTGAGGCTTATTTTGGAACTTCTTCGAACAGAGCAGTTGTATGCCAAGTTTTCGAAATGTGACTTCTCGCTTCGCGAATTCCACTTTCAAGGCCATGTGGTAAACAAGGATGGGATTCATGTTGATCCATACAAGGTTGACTCAATCAAGAACTGGCCTGCACCCCGTACACCAACAGAAGTCCGCAAATTCTTGGGCTTAGGAGGATATTACAGAAGTTTTATCAAGGCTTTCTCAAAGATTGCGCAACCTCTCACTTAACTGACTCGGAAAGGTATCACCTATCGTTGGGGTGATGCACAGGAATCTGCGTTTCAGCACTTAGAAGATAGACTTTGTAGTGCGCCCATCCTCTCATTGCCTGAAAGCACAGATGATTTTGTGGTTTATTGCGACGCTTCCATCCAAGGACTTGGTTGCGTGTTAATGCAACGTGACAAGGTTATTGCCTATGCATCGCGCCAACTTAAAGTTCACGAAAGGAACCACACTACTCACGACTTGGAATTGCGAGCAGTTTTTTTCGCACTTAAGATATGGAGACATTACCTGTACAGTACCAAGTGCACCATTTACACCGATCACAGGAGTCTCGAGCATATCTTCAAGCAAAAGGAATTAAACATGCGACAACGTCGATGGGTCGAACTCTTGAATGATTACGACTGTGCGATCAAGTATCATCCAGGCAAAGCCAATGTTGTGGCCGACGCCCTCAGTCGAAAGGATACTATACCTAAGCATGTACGTGCATTACAGCTTACCATTCACTCTAGTCTTCCCACTCAAATACGAGATGCTCAGGTCGAAGCGTTGAAAGCAGAGAACATCAGGGCTGAGTCCTTACGAGGATCACGAAAACGGCTAGAACAAAAGGAAGACGGTGCTTACTACGTAACAGGGCGTATTTGGGTTCCACTCTATGGTAATCTATGTGAACTTGTGATGGATGAGGCACACAAGTCTCGTTATTCAGTACATCCTGGTTCGGATAAGATGTACCATGATCTCAAGACTACATACTGGTGGCCTAACATGAAAACCCACATAGCAACCTACGTTAGTAAATGTTTGACTTGTGCGAGAGTCAATACTGAATATCAGAAACCATCAGGCCTACTGCAACAACCAGAGATACCTAAATGGAAATGGGAGCAAATTTCCATGGATTTCATCACTGGTCTGCCTAGATCTCAACGCGGAAATGATACCATTTGGGTGATCGTGGATCGACTGACCAAGTCTGTACACTTTCTGGCCATCAAGGAAACGGATAAGTTTTATACCCTAGCAGACATCTATCTAAAGGAAGTAGTATCAAGGAACGGAGTGCCAACCTTCATCATTTTTTATCATGACTCACGTTTTACATCTGAGTTGTGGCAAGCTATGCACAAGTCCTTTGTCTCTCGACAGACGGATGAGCATGGCATATCATCCACAGACGGATGGGCAATCTGAACGCACCATCCAAACCCTTGAAGACATGCTTAGGGCATGTGTAATCGACTTTGGTAATGGCTGGGAAAAACACCTCCCGTTAGTGGAATTTTCATATAACAACAGCTACCACACCAGTATCCAGGCCGCTCCGTTCGAGGCATTGTACGGACGGAAGTGCCGATCACCTCTTTGTTGGGCAGAGTTGGTCGATAGTCAAATCACAGGCCCAGAACTTGTAGTGGATACAACCAAAAAGGATTGATCAGATACGACAACTAATGGCGGCAACTCGTGACCATCAGAAAAGCTATGCGGATAAGCGAAGGAAACCACTCGAGTTCCAGGTTGGGGATCGAGTGCTACTCAAAGTCTCACCTTGGAAAGGTGTAGTTCGTTTTGGCAAGCGAGGCAAACTCAATCCGCGCTATGTCAGGCCGTTCGAAATCATTGAGAAGATTGGCAAGGTGGCTTATAAGCTGAATCTACCGGCAGAACTCAGCGGAGTTCACAATGTTTTCCATGTGTCGAATCTGAAGAAGTGACTGTCAGATGAGACCCTCATAGTTCCTCTCAAGGAGCTCACTATTGACGACCAGCTGAGATTCGTCGACGAACCAGTAGAGATTACTGATCGAGATGTTAAGATTCTCAAGCGTACCAGAATACCTCTTGTTCGAGTTCGTTGGAATTCCCGTCGTGGCCCAGAGTATACCTAGGAACGAGAAGACCAAATGAAACTCAAGTATCCCCAGTTGTTTAAGAAAAGTGCAATCACTACTGAGACTGAAGCTACTGCAGAATTTTGGGACGAAATTCCAAACCAACGGGGGGATGATGTGACACCCCAGGAAAACCAGGAAACCACGCAATTTAACTAGCTTCCTCAGTAAACACATGCTAAATTTCGGGACGAAATTCTCTTAACAGGGGGAGAATGTGACAACCCTCAAAATTACATGTATCTGTACGATTTATTAATGTTAATTAAAGTGCTTGATGACTGTGCTGAACTACCTCACTGCTTTCTGATTACTGTGTCATACTTACATGTGCTTGTAAACATACTAGTCTTGTGCGGAAAAGTTACTAAATAGTCCTGTATGCCTTCCTGAGCATTGGGAATTAAAAGTGTTTCAAAAAGATAAATATATAACACTATATGGAATAACTTAGCACTTTAACGGAACGGTACCAAACCGAACAATCGGACATTACCCGGAACACAAAAATATTGTTAACGCATTGTTTCTCTTTTACTAAGCTAGTTATGGTCCCTGAATATCATAACACACACTACATAAATATCTAGTAACCAAATCCCTAACTATATACTTGATTTCCAACTAAATAACTAACTATTGGTTAAACCCTACCCTAAGACCCCCCCCCCCCCCACCTATGGGATGGCCCAACATGGCCCCCACCATGAGATTTTCTTTCAATTTAATATTGGATCTTGTCTCCTTGTAGTAAACATATAAACCAAAGGAAAATGAGAACTTGTGTGCTATAAGAATACCCATAAGAAACTAACATCTCATTTCATCATTCACACACTCAACACACTTCTCTCTTCCTCCCTTCTTCTTGGGTTCGGCCAAAACCAAACCACCATACATCCTCCATCATTCAACCTTCTTCAACCATTCTAAGGCCATACAAAGGTGTTAAGGGTCATACAACGAAGCTTGGTTTTCTCGGAAGTTGAAGGACCTTCTCTACTTCCTATTAACCACCACTTTTCTTCTCTTGAACTTCCCTAGCCTTGAGCTAGTGGTAAGAACTTGAATCCCTTCATTTTACATCTTATGAAAGTGGTTAAAGTAGAATACATGATGTTAAGCTTAAAGAACACTAAGAATCAAAAGAATAAAACCTTTACATAAGCTTAAGTCATGAAGAAACCATGTTATTTTAGTGTTGATTATTGTTTGTTTGTGGAAATGGTGTTGATCATCATGTAGTCTTGCAAGATCATGATTAGAAACATCATCTAGCAAGATGAGAGGATGAGCATGTTAAAGGTCATGAATCATCCTCACTAAAGTCTTGAACTTGAAAGAACAACTTTATTTTCTTGAAAAGTAATAAACAAAGTAAGTTGTTAAACACATAGATCTAAATATTTATGAATGATTTTAAAGAAACCGAGTTAAAACGCAAGTTTTACTAAATCTTGGTTCTTACAGAAATATACATCATTTTTGTAAACACATGTGTAACAAGAAAAATACATAAAGAAGCATTTTTAGAAAATATAAACATAAGTTGTGAAGATCCATATTCTTTAAAAATGGAGTTTTTAAAGAAGCAATCACATTTTAAAGGGGTACAAGACTTACTAAATACACTAGTAAGTTACTACACATTTTTATAAGCTTTCAAGTTCATGATGTAGGAATTAATGCTTGTTTTTAACAAGATTGATAAGTAAAGATTTTATATTGTTGGTTGAGGATTGTTTGGGTGAATTCTTGAAAAGAAAATGATAAGCTATTAAGCATGGACACCTCCGTTTACAAAGGAAACTCTGGCGAAATTTTCTAAAAATTCCAACACTTAGAAAATATTTTTCTAAACAAGCGTTACAAGTATATTTTATAACTTGTGTTTCGAATATAAACTTCGCCATAATTTTTGTAACAAAATACGAAGTGTCGGAGGTTAGTTTTTGTAAATAAAAACGGGTAAATATATATTTAGAATATATATATATATATATATATATATATATATATATACATATATCTTATACTAGAACACTTGTGTGGATACTTGTTTATTTTGTGAAGTAGTTATATTATATTAGGGTAAAACAATATAACGTAATAAAGTACTTTGACGTTGGAATTGTGTGGTGCGTGATAGAAGTAATGAGTAGATAAACCGTACGTAGGATACGTGTCATGCATGAGAATTTGATTGCTATCTGTACCTTATTAGGACGTGCTTGATTTCCTGATTATTTGAGTAATTAATCTAACCGAGCAAACCAAGGTGAGTTCACACACTTTCTAAGGCATGGGATTCCCGGTGGTTTGGGAATGGGTTAAATAACTAAAACGGAACCTACATATTCTCCTTGGGTAGGATATGTACCGCTATCCTCCATAAGTAGGATGCCAATATTAATCCTGCGTATTCTCCTTGGGTAGTACACGTACGTTAGTCCTCCTTGGGTAGGACAACAACCTTAAAACTTACTAGACAAAAGTCTATCATGAAGTCCGTCATTTTATATCGACTTAATCGCCGAGGCCAATGGCGAGCGGGTCATTAGTTAATAGCGCTATTAGGTTTAACAAACCTCACACCGTGCCAGTCGGATGGGCGTGTACTAATGGACTATGGCAAACTGTCAGTGATGATAGACATTGACGTAGGGCACAACTTATTTTTTGTTAGTATTCGATATAGTAACGGTCTAGTCGTTCACTTGGGGAAGCCCCCCGCTGATCATGGATATGGTTTGGGTAATAAAGAAGGAACCGGTTAATTATACTTTCAACTATGGGGTAACCCCCACGGCAATTAAGCCAACGAAAGACAAACCATGTTTTCGGAAATAACTTAAAACTAAAACAACCAACCGTGAACTCACTCAACTTTGTTGTTGACTCGTTGTTACATGCCTTACAGGTCGTTAGATGCTTATGGAGCTTGCACGAGGATGAGGTCGTTGTGGGATATGGATTGTTATGTCTCGTGCTTAATATTTAATCCTTATGAACCTATTAAACTTATGATTTGAATTTTAAACTTATGAACTATGGAACTTATGTTTTAATTTCACGTATTATGCTTTCGCTGTTAACTTAAGTTGGTTACTTTGGTCACCAATTGTGTTGTGGTTGGTTTTATTTACTTAACTACGTTGTTCAATATGAATGGTGGCTCGATCCTGGTCGCGTCACGCCTCTAAGCGGTGATACTCCGCATGGTGGATTTTTGGGGGTGTGACAGGAACCGATTGAGATCACGGATCGAGAGATCAAGACCCTCAAACGTAGCCAGATACCTATCGTACGAGTCCGTTGGAACTCGCACCGTGACCAGAGTTCACCTGGGAACGGGAAGACCAGATGAAGCGCAGATATCCCCAGTTGTTCCCTAACGAAACTCCCAGCACTGAAGCTACAACCGAATTTCGGGACGAAATTCCAAAGTAACGGGGGGATGATGTGACACCCCGTTGAAATGTTCTCACTTATACTAGCTTGACAGTGGCTACCTTAACTTTCGGGACGAAAGTTCTTAAAACTTGGGGATAATGTGACACTCTAGGTTTTCCCGAGCAACCTTCATGTATTAACGTTATATGTACATATACTATTAAATGAAAGTTTGTGATTTATCTCGATGTGCATCACCGTGGTATAGGTATAAAACCCCACATTTCAGCGGACATCCTTTTGGTTATGAGCATCAATCACATAACACACACTCTCCCAAAAAAAATTCCCCTATCCATTCTCTCTCTAGAACAAAACCCTAACCCAAGCATCCTCATTCCCTCTCTCTCGGACCAACCGGCGACAACAAGTAGTCTCGGCTCAAGCTCAAGATCATCACTCGGAAGTTAGTTCATCAATCCTCCATACCCTCAGCATCTAGCCGGTTAGTATTTTGTAGTTGTTTAGGTAAAAATGATGATTTATGAGTACATATCAATTGTATTGTTAGTTGGGTGTTTGAATGAGTATGTTGCTTAATAGATGATTGGTTTGTTATGAATGTTTAAAATGAGGTGTGAACTTTGATGCTTTGATAATTCCTTGCCATATTAATGTGCAACTTGAACAATGTGCTTCATATGATTTATATGAGTAGAAGTGTTTTAAAATAATGATGTGATTGTTTAAACTTGTTCCTCATAAATAACTATGATATGTATGAAAAGATCTATCTGTTTTAGTATTTAGATAGGGGGATTTAGTCCATTTTGAAGAATGATAAACATGGAAATAGATGAAACAGTGAAGAACAGTTTGAATGTTGATATGAATATTTGAATATGTGATGTTTGATCTGTTTTGATTAGAATTTAGACAAGAAAACATGTTAGTGCATTCTGGTTGGTTAGTACACAATTCCATGAACATGCAATTCCATTGGATAGTACATCGGAGGTTCTAGAAGAACCTCCCCATCAGACAAACGAGTCGAGACCCTCGATTGCGACTCGAGACCATCAAAGTGGCAACTCGAGATCAAGCAGCATACATCAAGGACTCGAGACCAGCAAGATCTCGACTCGAGATCTCATGATCTCGACTGGAGACTGAACTCGAGACCGCTGAGGTTGCGACTCCTTCATGCACCACTCGAGACTACCCATCCGCAACTCGAGACGTCTTGGTTGCGACTCGAGACCCCGTGTTCCCGAGTCGAGACCACCTTATCTCGACTGGGCTGCCTACCTTAGTTATTAGGCCACAATGTGTTTTTTTCGGGCTGCCTGTTTAACTGGACTATGTGTTAATTGTTACTGTTTGACTGTTCAAATATTAGAGCAGGCTAAATAACTCAATAGATAACTGCATGCATACTATGTGTTAGATACGTGTGGGATACGTGCGACTTAATTGTATCCAAACCTGACCCATACTGGTAACCATGTTAGGACGTGGTGACCAGCGTGCTTGACCAAGTAAACTAATCCGCCGAGCAACCCAAGGTGAGTTCACAACTTTTAAAGCATGCGTTCCCGGTGGTTGGGAAACGGAACTTAAACAACGCTATCCCTTTGTAAGGGATACAAACCTACTTTTCTACCCTTATGCGGGACCCTTAGTTAATTACTATTTATACTGGATGCAACAAGAAAAACTAAACGAAACTCTATCACTCAAGTCCTCACTTCTTAATACCGATTAGTCGCCGGGGCCTGGCGAACGGGTTATTAGTTGATAGCGCTATTTAGGTCTCACCAGCCTCACACCGTGCCCGCATATGGGATCGGGAGTGAACTAATAGACTCTGGCAAACCGTCAATGATGATAGAACATTGAGAAACGGGGCACTCTACGGAAACGTACGGTCGCATAGTATTCGGTATTGTAAAACAGTTCAGTAGCATACTTATGGGGTAGCAACCCATGGCATGTATAAATGAGTAAATTAACTGTTGAAACAAGTTTTTGGAATTAAAAACTGGACAAACTCGTGAACTCGCCAACATTATGTTGATACCCTACTGCATGCTTTGCAGGTACCCAGTGACTCAGGAGCTTGCAGCTTGGGGATGTGTAGTGGTCGTCCTAACCCATGCGTTGGGTTCTAAATAAACTTGAACTATGAACTTTGTTTAAACTGTTTTGCCTATGCTTTCGCTACTTACTTAAACTACTATTTGAATTTAAAACCTTCAAACTTTAACTATGGCATTTACTAACCCTCATGGTTAGTGAATTTTCTTATTATAAATTAAATTGCTTGGTATAATTGGTGGCTGGATCCTGGTCAGTCACACACCTCGCGGTAGTACTCCGCATGTGGATTTGAGGGTGTGACAATTGAAACCTATGAAATCTCCTGGTTTGGGGATTTCGTACACACCCTCTTTATTGAAGGGTGACAACACGGATACTAGACCAAAACTCTCTATCATGAAGTCCCTCCTTTTATATTGACTTAATCACCGGGCCAATGGCGAGCGGGTCATTAGTTAGATAGCGCTATTTAGGTTTGACAAGCCTCACACCGTTCCGTAGAGGACGGGCGTGAACTAATGGATCTGGGCACTAGTCAATGATGATAGACATTGACGTCAGGGCACCAACTTACTTTAGTCAGTGGTCGATATGGTAAACGGGTCTAGTGGTTCACATGGGGAAGCCCCCACTGGTTATGGATATGTTTGGGAAACAGGGAAAACTGGTTAACTTATGACTTACAAATGGACTCATGGTTTTTAAAACAACTTAACAATGAACACCAACTGTGAACTCGCTCAACTTTGTTGTTGACTCGTTGTTACATGCCTTGCTGGTCGTTAGGTGCTTATGGAGCTTGCACATGGAGGAATGATCGTTGTGGGACATGGACTGTTGAGTTCCATGTTAAACATTTAAACTTTATGAACTTGTTACTTATGTTTGGGTTTTACATCTTATGTTTCCGCTGTTAACTTAAAGTTAGTTACTTTCTTTTGACACCAATTATATTGTGTTGGGTTTTATTTACTTAATTATGTTGTTCAATATGATTGATGGCTTGATCCTGGTCAGTCACGCCTCCATGCGGTGATACTCTGCTTGTCGATTTTGGGGGTGTGACAAATCTTGGTGACCCGCTCATATATGCAGGCTTAGACGCCTCGTACAGGGTTAGACGCCCCATCTTAAATAAGATGGTAAATTACCATTTTTAGCCCTGAGACACCCTTAGTCTAGGCCTAACTCAGGGCTAAAATTGCCATATTTCTCAAATAGTTAATTATCATTTTAGTCCTGAGATAGGCCTAGACTAGGGGTATCTTAGGGATAAAAATGGTAATTTGCCATTTTTTTTTATAAAGTTTTAAACTTCATGGGGGAGTTTTGCAGCTCAAAATGTATACACCTCATACCTGGCAAACCTGGGCGTCAAGGATTCTTTAAAAGACTTTTATACTCCTGAGTTAGGGCTAGACTTGGGGGGCAACATAGGGATAATGTGGTCTTTTGGACCACACTAGACACCTAGTTTTGCCCTGTATGCGACGTCAGTACATATTTTTTTGTTTTCTTTTTTTATATCAATAACCCTAATATTAATTATACAAAAATCATTATTCCGATTCACTGTCGATAAAATTAATATTCGGGTTTGGATTTGGCTTTGGCATGTACATATCTTCCCATTATTCCATAGTGCGTCTTCGGTGCGCCAACCATAGATTGTTTGGTGTTGGCATTAGATAGTCCTTTTCCAATTAACATGTATGAAGTGGTTATCGTTAAAATGTGTGAGCGTTATCAATCGAGGTTGTCGATCAGTAGGAGGACTCAATATCGGGAAGAAAGTAGAACTCACAGCGATGCTTAACAGGTGCATGATGATACCATACCTTTGTGCAATAAAAAGCCCTGCATGGGGCATTTCCATCTAGTGACTCGGGAGGGGGGGGGGGGGACAACGTTTCACTGAATTCCAAATTATGCTCGTACGATGCCTGCTAAAACATCCATTGCCCCATGCTTCAAATATTGACCACCATGTCGATGAGTTTTGATCCTTCTCTTTTACAAAGTCTTTTCGAATGTGCCCCATAAACCTTCTCCCATACCTAATCCCATAGCCATAAACCGAAACCCACAATGACTGTCCTGCTTCACATCTTGTATACAGGAGATGTATCTTTGAAACTCCGTTGGAAGCTGTGTGTTAAACTGTTTGATGATTAACAAGTTCTCGTCCCTCACTATTAACGTAAAACCACTATCATCTCGTATCTTCTTCATTTTAGAAGTCTTTGAACAGCTTCGGCCAGTTTGGGTTTTTGAAACTTTATGATAAAATGTTGAGAGGCCTGTGACGGAATGTATGAAGTGTAGCGGGGAGCATCATATCTACTTTGTTAGGAACCTACAAAGGAGTTGTTTGTATCACCGAAGGAGATTCTACTCAATGCTTCGTCTCTATGGGCGGCTTCGTCTAATCTTTGTTCTACTTTCTTTTTTGTTGGCCGTCCACGAGTGACTTGTTGGACAATTGGTGGTTTCTTGGTAGATTTGGTTGGAGTCAACACCTCTTTAATCTTTAACAACAAGCTTTTTTTTCTGAGTAGGGGCGCGACTCTAATTTTTGTCTAACAATATTGAGCTCTTCTACCATATCAATGTCATCGTCTGTCAATTTACACGGTAGAAAGTTAAGATTCCGCCATAAGACGTCTACGTCTTCAAGTTGAATCAGGCACTCTTCACAGTTAAACAATGCATTGTTTATGCCACATGAATAACAAAAATATATCACACAAGGGTTGTGTGTTTAAAAATTATTAACTACACGTACGTACTTTTCCAGTCGACAAGCACACCACACCTAGCAACCACATGATGAAAGCGCTACAACACATCAAGTTTCCAAAGGAGGTCCCCACAACAGGTCAAATGTTGTATGGGAAACTTTTCCACGTAGGTGGTTAAACAACGGTGTTCTGTGGTCATTCATTGTTTTTTTTATGCTTTCATGAAAACTCTTCCTTATTTCACCGAATTGTGTTTTAACTATATCGTGGACACATCCGATTATTCTGTCCAGCGAGCTCTTATCTTGGATGTGTCTCTTCAAATTGGCGTGCTGGCCCTCAACTCTGTTGGTGGTACTGTGACAACTCGAAATTTAGAACCTTTCTTGTATCCCGATGTAACATGAACGTGTGACTAGTCAACTTGTGTGATTAATGATAAGTGAACCTCGTATGTGATTATGTGTTATGTTATATGCCGTGCTTGTATGTATGTGCGTATTATTATGACCCGAGACATAAGAACCTGACTCGAGACCATGTGGTCTCGAGTGAACAGTAACACTTGGGCCGGATGGGCCACGCACCCCATTTAACCCAACCGAAACCCATTAGGGTGCACCATGTGGACAAGTATATAAACCTTAGTGGTAGCCATGTTTGCCATTTCTTTGGACAACATACTCACCCTCACACACACCCTCTCCTACAAACCTTAAACTCTAGAGACCAAGCATCACCTCTCCTCTCCTCCTTCTCGGATTCAATCGGCTACTACAAGGAGCTCTCGGATCGGCACACACACACCCATTCGGAAGCTTCATTCTTCATCTCCACCTCTCTAACCGGTTAGTGATTCATGTTAAATGTGTGTTTCGGTTTGATGATGATGTATGATGAAGATTATGTGATAATATGTTTACTTGTTAAGTTATACATAGGATGAATATATCCTTCTTGAGAAATCGGTATTAAGATTATCCATGATAAAGATGTTTGTTTGATTTCGAGTGCACATGTTCATGTTTGATATGTGGGAGGTGTACTAGATAGCATAAAAATGGTGGTATGTTGATGATAAATCTTAGATAGATGCATGTATTGATCAGATATGTTAGAGTTAGAAACCAATGAGAAAGACTAAGTTATGTAACCATTTCAAGTTATGCTTGTTTGGGTTAACCGAGTGTGCTAGATGAAAAACTCTAATGAAGAACATGATGAATATATGAAGAACTGTTTGAACATGATATGAATATTTGAAATTTATGTGTTTGATCCGTTTTTGGTTAGGGTTAGACAAATAAACATGTTTATGAGGGTAGTACATAATGTTGCATGAAATCAAAATCCCATTGGATAGTACACTGTGCAGAATCAGCTTATGTCCAGTCGAGACCTTCGGTTGCGACTCGAGACCACCGCATGATGAGTCGAGATCCCCGATTGCGACACAGGTTGCGAGTCGCAAACGCCTGGTTGCGACTCGAGACCAAAACAGCACAACTCGAAATCTCAGTTACGAGTCCGGTTGCGACTCGAGACCAAAACAGCATGAACCGAGACCATGATTGCGAGTCCGGTTGCGACTCGAGACCGCCTGTCTCGACTAATGCATGAATGACTCGAAACCGCACAGTCTCGACTCGAGATCTCTAGTCTCGACTCGGGACCACGTACACGTACACCGAATCAGACTTACTATATTACGGGCTTAGTTGATGGGCCGGACCTTGGGCTTTGTTTATTTATATACTACTGTTCAACCCGTAGGCATTATTTGCAAACTGCCATGTTTATACATGTATGCCATGATTATTACTTGAGTACAATACTTGGAGAACATACGTGCACAACTTGGATACGAACCTGACTTGTATGATACAACTATGATAGGACGCGAGTGACCACAATATTGCTTGTTTGACTTTTCTGTGTATCTACCGAGCAAACCAAGGTGAGTTCACACCCTTTACAAAGCATGGGATTCCCAGGGGTCGGGAATTGGGGTTAAGGAATGTGGATTCCTCGTCCTCCTTGGGTAGGACAGCAATGGTTCAGGAATGTAATTCCTCGTCCTCACGGACAGATAACTCGTACTAGACCAAAACTCTATCACGAAGTCCCTCATCTTTGTATCGACTTAATCGCCGAGGCCAATGGCGAGCGGGTCATTAGTTAGATAGCGCTATTTAGGTTTGACAAACCTCATACCGTGCCGCAGAGGACGGGCGTGAACTAATGGACTACTGGCACGTCAATGATGATAGACATTGACAGTTCAGGGCACATAAACATGACTACAGTCAGCAGTCGATATGGTAACGAGTCTAGTGTATACATGGGGTAGCCCCCACGGCCGAAATGCCAGATAACTAACACGGGGTAGCCCCCACGGCTGGATTGCCAGAACAACCGGGAATAAACAAGTCACGTTTTTAACTATGGGGTAACCCCCACGGCAGGATGCCAGATAAAGGAAACTGTTTTCGAAACAACTTAAAACGAACACCCAACCGTGAACTCACTCAACTTGTCGTTGACTCGTTACTACATGCTTTGCAGGTCAATAGGTACTTAACTGGAGCTTGCATGGAAGAGAGTCGTTGTGGGACATGGACGGCGGTGTGCCATGTTAAACTTTGAAACAATTAAACTTATGTTTTGATTTAAGACTTATGCTTCCGCTTGCAACTTAACTATGTTTTGTTTGAACACCAATTGTATTGGTTGGATGTTTATAACTACTTATATGCCTGTTCAATATGATTGGTGGCTGGATCCTGGTCAGTCACGCCTCCAAGCGGTAGTACTCCGCGGGTGGATTTTGGGGGTGTGACAGATTGGTATCAGAGCCATTGGTTATAGAGAACTTGGTTTTAATAAAGGAAAAGGGTTTTATTAAAATCAGACTATAACCTGTACAGTGCTCAACGGTCCACAACGACGCTTCACTCCACATGCAAGGCCCGACATTCTAGGTGATATGATCTGTGTATATATTGCCTACTTGTTAGTTACATAGTACATTGCTCATGGTATGCTTGGCTAGTGTAACTACTGTTGCTTGAACACGTGTGTATTTGCTCACTTCTGTCACCGCGCTTTCGCGAACCCCTCTCACTCACGTTCTTCGTGATATGAAGATCATGTCTGGACGCGTTAACCTGACACAAGCCCAGTTGACGGCTCTGATCAACGAACGAGTTGCCGCAGCACTTGCAGCTGCACACGCAGGAGGTATATCCTGCAGTCCGAACTCATTCTAGGATCTTTAGAATCCCACTCTCGTGAACCAACCTTTGTGTTAAACTTTGTCTTTCCTTTCACCCACGATAGGTCAGCATGCTCAGCCACCTGTGTGCACTTTTAAAACTTTTATGGACTGTCGACCTAGTACCTTTAGTGGCACCGAAGGAGCGATAGGTCTCCTACACTGGATTCGCAGGATCAAATCTGCATTCGAAGAAAGTGAAAGCCCTACCAGTAAACGAGTAGAGTACGCTGCTGGTACCTTGCAAGGGAAAGCGTATTCTTGGTGGAACACACAAGTTCAGATGCTCGGATTGGCGGATGCAAATGCCACCCCCTGGAGCGACTTCAAGGATTTGATCAAGGAAGAATTATGTCACCCGGACGATATCCTAAAACTTGAAATAGAGTACCTTGGCTTGAAAATGGAAGGATCTGAGATCGAAGCGTACACGAAAAGGTCCAACGATTTGGCTGCCTTATGTCTTAACTTGTCACAACCCATTTCTAGACGAATCGAGCTATACCTCAGAGGCTTAGCCCCAGAAATCCAAGGGTCCGTAATTGCGGCCAACTTTTCCACAATCCAACAAGTCGTTCGTTTGGCGCACCAGCTCACTGATCAGGCAGTGGAAGAGGGCAAGTTGCCCAAGCGTAACTCTTCCAATACGAAAGCTCTTATTAACACCAAGCATGTTTGGGGAGATCACCAGGGCGAGGGATGTAGCTCTATACAACAGGACCCGCACGGGAAACTCGTCCAGCAGGGGCTGAACTACCAAATTCGAGGGGGATACCTTGGGAATAAGCCGGAATGCCGTAAGTGCCGTCAACACCACACCGGGTCATGTGCGGAATCGTGTTGCCATCGGTGCATGAGGACGGGACACATGGCTAGAGATTGTAGGAGCCCATATCCTACAAACCGAAACCAGCAGCAGCAGGGTAGCAAAAAGGGGTGTTTCCGTTGTGGGGCTGAAGACCATCTTAAGAGGAACTGTCCGCAGATGAGACAGAAACGCGACAACAGCAACAATGGAGCCCGGGGGCGGGCGTTTGTGATTGGCCAAGGTGAAGCAAGGAATGACCCCAATGTTGTGGCGGGTAAGTTCCTTCTCGACGACTTTTATGTTTCAGTTTTATTTGACTCGAGTGCCGATACTAGCTACATGTCACTAGAAGTTAGCCAAATGCTTAAGCGTATTCCAACACCCTTGAACAACAAGCACACCGTAGAGCTAGCAAATGGTAAGAGTTTAGAAGCCACACACGTAGTCAAGGGTTGTAAACTTATTCTCGCTGACCAGACCTTCTCTATCGACCTCATTCCTATTGTCTTGGGTAGTTTCGACGTTGTCATTGGGATGGATTGGTTATCCCAACACCGAGTAGAGATCCTTTGCAACGAAAAGGTGGTCCGTATCCCAGGTTCCGGTGGTGAACCTCTCATGATTCATGGCGACAAGAGGAGTGCTGTTGAGAACGTCATTTCTCTCCTTAAGGCCCAAAAGTGCTTGCGAAAGGGCCACACTGCCATTTTGGCTCTCGTTACTGACACCTCAGAAAAAAAAAAAGAAGAAGATAGAAGATTTCCCAGTTGTACGCGATTATCCAGAGGTATTTCCTGAGGAATTACCTGGTCTTCCGCCTCATCGCCAAGTCGAGTTTCAGATTGAACTAGCTCCTGGAGCTGCGCCTATAGCCCGTGCACCTTATCGTTTAGCCCCATCAGAGTTGAAAGAACTCTCCACACAACTACAAGAACTCTTGGATAAGGGTTTTATCCGTCCTAGCTCATCGCCCTGGGGAGCTCCAGTTCTGTTTGTAAAGAAGAAAGACGGTACCTTCAGAATGTGCATCGACTACCGGGAACTCAACAAGGTGACGGTGAAGAACCGCTACCCTCTACCGCGTATTGACGACTTGTTCGACCAGCTGCAAGGGTCGAGCTTCTATTCGAAGATCGATTTGAGATCGGGTTATCACCAGCTGAGAGTCCGAGAAGAGGACGTCTCCTAAACAGCTTTCAGAACTCGATACGGGCACTATGAGTTTTTGGTCATGACTTTTGGGCTGACAAACGCACCTACGATCTTCATGGACTTGATGAATCGAGTGTGCAAGCCTTACCTGGACAAATTCGGTATAGTCTTCGTCGACGACATCCTGATCTATTCCAAGAGTCGGGAGGAACACGAGCAGCATCTGCGACTTATTCTGGAACTCCTTCGAACAGAACAGCTTTATGCAAAGTTCTCGAAATGCGACTTCTGGCTTCAAGAAGTCCATTTCCTAGGCCACGTGGTAAACAAGGATGGGATTCACGTTGATCCATCCAAGGTAGACTCGATTAAGAACTGGCCTGCACCTCGTACACCAAAGGAAATTCGCCAATTCTTGGGTTTGGCGGGATACTACCGGAGATTCATAAAGGATTTTTCCAAGATTGCACAGCCTCTCACCTCACTAACGCAGAAGGGCGTTGTTTATCGCTGGGGAAACGCACAGGAGTTGGCATTTCAGCACCTAAAGGATAGACCTTGTAGCGCACCTATCCTTTCCTTGCCGGAGGGCACTGACGACTTTGTGGTTTACGGCGACGCATCAATTCAGGGTCTTGGTTGCGTGTTGATGCAACGAGACAAAGTTATAGCCTACGCCTCACGCCAACTTAAGGTTCATGAGAAGAACTACACTACGCACGACTTAGAGCTGGGAGCTGTTGTTTTTGCACTTAAGTTATGGTGGCATTACCTGTACGGTACCAAGTGCGCCATCTACACCGACCACAGGAGCCTCGAGCATATCTTCAAGCAGAAGGAACTAAATATGCGGCAGCGACGATGGGTTGAACTACTAAATGACTACGAGTGCTCAATCAGGTATCACCCGGACAAGGCCAATGTTGTGGCTGACGCCCTCAGTCGAAAGGACACTGCGCCTAAGCGCGCGCGAGCTTTACAACTCACGATCCATTCTAGTCTTCCTTCCCAAATACGAGACGCTCAGATGGAAGCACTGAAACCAGAAAACGTCAGGGCTGAAGCCCTACGCGGATCAAGGCAACGCTTAGAACAGAAGGAAGACGGCGCTTACTACGTAACGGGACGCGTTTGGGTCCCACTCTATGGCAACCTACGAGAGCTTGTGATGGACGAAGCACACAAGTCTCGCTACTCGGTACATCCCGGCTCGGATAAAATGTACCACGACATCAAAACCACGTATTGGTGGCCTAGCATGAAGGCCCACATAGCAACCTACGTTAGCAAGTGTTTGACTTGTGCGAGAGTCAAGTCTGAATACCAGAAACCCTCAGGCCTACTCCAACAACCAGAGATACCTCAATGGAAATGGGAGCAAATTTCCATGGATTTTGTCACTGGCCTACCTAGATCCCAGCGCGGGAACGATACTATTTGGGTGATCGTGGATCGACTTACAAAATCTGCACACTTCCTGGCTATCAAGGAGACGGATAAATTCTCCACTCTTGCAGAAATATACCTCAAGGAAGTTGTTTCGAGGCACGGGGTGCTCGCCTCCATTATCTCGGATCGAGATGCACGTTTCACGTCAGAACTGTGGCAAGCAATGCACAAATCCTTCGGCTCGCGATTAGACACGAGCACATCGTATCACCCTCAGACGGACGGGCAGTCCGAGCGCACCATTCAAACCTTAGAAGACATGCTTCGTGCATGTGTAATCGACTTTGGCAACCGCTAGGAAAAGCATCTGCCACTTGTGGAATTCTCGTACAATAACAGCTACCACACCAGCATTAAAGCTGCTCCATTTGAGGCATTGTACGGACGTAAATGCCGGTCACCTCTTTGCTGGGCAGAGGTGGGAGATAGTCAGATCACTGGTCCAGAATATGTGGTAGCACGACCGAACAAATTGCTCAAATACGAAAACGCATGGCGGCAGCTCGCGAACGTCAGAAAGTTTACGCCGACATGGGCAGGAAACCGCTAGAGCTCCAGGTTGGGGAGCGGGTACTACTCAAAGTTTCACCCTGGAAGGGTGTGGTTCGTTTTGGTAAACGCGGCAAACTTAACCCACGATACGTTGGACTTTTCGAAGTCATTGAGAAAATAGGCAGGGTGGCCTACAGACTGAACTTACCAGCAGAACTCGGTGCAGTTCACAACGTTTTCCACGTGTCGAATCTGAAGAAATGTCTGTCAGATGAGACTCACGTAGTTCCTCTGAAGGAACTCACTATCGACGAGCAGTTAAGATTCGTCGAGGAACCAGTCGAAATCACGGACCGGGATGTTAAGGTCCTCAAGAGCACTAGAATACCTCTCGTTCGAGTTCGTTGGAACTCACGTCGCTGCCCGGAGTTCACCTGGGAGCGCGAAGATCAGATGAAACAAAAGTATCCCCAACTGTTCGCAAACAGTACACCCACTACTGAGGCCGAAGCTACGGAATTTCGGGACGAAATTCCAGATCAACGGGGGGTGGATGTGACACCCCAGGAAAACCGGGAACACCATACAACTTAACTAGCTTCCTCAGTGAGTGCCTACCAAATTTCGGGACGAAATTTCTTTCAACTTGGGGATGATGTGACAACTCGAAATTTAGAACCTTTCTTGTATCCCGATGTAACATGAACGTGTGACTAGTCAACTTGTGTGATTAATGATAAGTGAACCTCGTATGTGATTATGTGTTATGTTATATGTCGTGCTTGTATGTATGTGCGTATTATTATGACCCGAGACATAAGAACCTGACTCGAGACCATGTGGTCTCGAGTGAACAGTAACACTTGGGCCGGATGGGCCACGCACCCCATTTAACCCAACCGAAACCCATTAGGGTGCACCATGTGGACAAGTATATAAACCTTAGTTGTAGCCATGTTTGCCATTTCTTTGGACAACATACTCACCCTCACACACACCCTCTCCTACAAACCTTAAACTCTAGAGACCAAGCATCACCTCTCCTCTCCTCCTTCTCGGATTCAATCGGCTACTACAAGGAGCTCTCGGATCGGCACACACACACCCATTCGGAAGCTTCATTCTTCATCTCCACCTCTCTAACCGGTTAGTGATTCATGTTAAATGTGTGTTTCGGTTTGATGATGATGTATGATGAAGATTATGTGATAATATGTTTACTTGTTAAGTTATACATAGGATGAATATATCCTTCTTGAGAAATCGGTATTAAGATTATCCATGATAAAGATGTTTGTTTGATTTCGAGTGCACATGTTCATGTTTGATATGTGGGAGGTGTACTAGATAGCATAAAAATGGTGGTATGTTGATGATAAATCTTAGATAGATGCATGTATTGATCGGATATGTTAGAGTTAGAAACCAATGAGAAAGACTAAGTTATGTAACCATTTCGAGTTATGCTTGTTTGGGTTAACCGAGTGTGCTAGATGAAAAACTCTAATGAAGAACATGATGAATATATGAAGAACTGTTTGAACATGATATGAATATTTGAAATTTATGTGTTTGATCCGTTTTTGGTTAGGGTTAGACAAATAAACATGTTTATGAGGGTAGTACATAATGTTGCATGAAATCAAAATCCCATTGGATAGTACACTGTGCAGAATCAGCTTATGTCCAGTCGAGACCTTCGGTTGCGACTCGAGACCACCGCATGATGAGTCGAGATCCCCGATTGCGACACAGGTTGCGAGTCGCAAACGCCTGGTTGCGACTCGAGACCAAAACAGCACAACTCGAAATCTCAGTTACGAGTCCGGTTGCGACTCGAGACCAAAACAGCATGAACCGAGACCATGATTGCGAGTCCGGTTGCGACTCGAGACCGCCTGTCTCGACTAATGCATGAATGACTCGAAACCGCACAGTCTCGACTCGAGATCTCTAGTCTCGACTCGGGACCATGTACAATACACCGAATCAGACTTACTATATTACGGGCTTAGTTGATGGGCCGGACCTTGGGCTTTGTTTATTTATATACTACTGTTCAACCCGTAGGCATTATTTGCAAACTGCCATGTTTATACATGTATGCCATGATTATTACTTGAGTACAATACGTGGAGAACATACGTGCACAACTTGGATACGAACCTGACTTGTATGATACAACTATGATAGGACGCGAGTGACCACAATATTGCTTGTTTGACTTTTCTGTGTATCTACCGAGCAAACCAAGGTGAGTTCACACCCTTTACAAAGCATGGGATTCCCAGGGGTCGGGAATTGGGGTTAAGGAATGTGGATTCCTCGTCCTCCTTGGGTAGGACAGCAATGGTTCAGGAATGTAATTCCTCGTCCTCACGGACAGATAACTCGTACTAGACCAAAACTCTATCACGAAGTCCCTCATCTTTGTATCGACTTAATCGCCGAGGCCAATGGCGAGCGGGTCATTAGTTAGATAGCGCTATTTAGGTTTGACAAACCTCACACCGTGCCGCAGAGGACGGGCGTGAACTAATGGACTACTGGCACGTCAATGATGATAGACATTGACAGTTCAGGGCACATAAACATGACTACAGTCAGCAGTCGATATGGTAACGAGTCTAGTGTATACATGGGGTAGCCCCCACGGCCGAAATGCCAGATAACTAACACGGGGTAGCCCCCACGGCTGGATTGCCAGAACAACCGGGAATAAACAAGTCACGTTTTTAACTATGGGGTAACCCCCACGGCAGGATGCCAGATAAAGGAAACTGTTTTCGAAACAACTTAAAACGAACATCCAACCGTGAACTCACTCAACTTGTTGTTGACTCGTTACTACATGCTTTGCAGGTCAATAGGTACTTAACTGGAGCTTGCATGGAAGAGAGTCGTTGTGGGACATGGACGGCGGTGTGCCATGTTAAACATTGAAACAATTAAACTTATGTTTTGATTTAAGACTTATGCTTCCGCTTGCAACTTAACTATGTTTTGTTTGAACACCAATTGTATTGGTTGGATGTTTATAACTACTTATATGCCTGTTCAATATGATTGGTGGCTGGATCCTGGTCAGTCACGCCTCCAAGCGGTAGTACTCCGCAGGTGGATTTTGGGGGTGTGACAGGTACGCTGACCAAAGTTGTGACTCTGCTCAGTCCACGTAAAGACGAACATTTCTTTATAATCTTTTAGCAAGTTATCATACACATACTTAAAGACCCATGAAAAATATAAATAATTTATGAAATGTACCTGTGTGAATCATATGTTATAAAAAAAACCTACTTGAACGTGGTACAGGTATATGGGTACTGAAGGAGACTAACACAATGTCCTCCAGAATGACATAAATTTTTGCCAATCTTCTTCTCTGAAGGTGCTCTTGCAATGCTTACAAATATTTTGTTGTTTGTGAAACCTACAAAGATACCTAGAAGAGTTCGAAAATACTTTAACACACGTGTTCATTAGGGCCAGGTCTCTATCCATTACAATCACGCGTGGTTCCATACATTCATCCAACATTTACTTGATCCTTTCAAGCACCCATACGAAGTTATCACTCCGTTCTTTAAAAATAATGGCATGCACGATACATAACGAATAATTGGTAGGTGTCATACCCACAATCTGGACAAATGGCATGTTTTTCATGTTTGCTTTGTTCGTCAAATCAATCAGCGACTCGTGCGGGAATGCACGTCACATATCACTTGAGTAGGGATGAATAATGAAGATCTATGTTACGACATCTGTTCTGGATTCCTGTCGTGTCTCGTAAATAAATTCGTTTTTAATCAGTATGGTTTCTACTGGCTGAATGGGAGTCAATCCTTCTCTCTGTGAGGCTCTAATCTTCTGTACTGTGTTTTGTACATCTTTCTGAACATGGAACCTGTCAGGGTCCTGTTTCCTTATGGTTTGAAAATTTTTGCGTGACTCCATGTTTTGAGTTGTCAGTTGCTCGATCGATCAGCTTCTATGATCATTTTGTATTCACTGGGAGTAACCATTTGCACAAACGCGAGGGCCGACATGTCCTCAACAAGTTCGTGATTATCTTTATACTGATGGTCTCACACCGCCACCAGATCAAAACGGGCAACCGGTTTTTTTGTTGCCAAGTTTTCTTACCGTTGTTGTAGTATGGTGCTCACCACCATGGTATCATTTAAGCCATACCCTCCTAATCCTTCACCCAACTTTCTTTGATCGATGGGTCATAATAACGAAACCATTAATGTTTGCCCTTGCTTGTACCCATTTCTTTAGTTCATCTAGAGAGTTAAAAACATGTAACATCGATAAGGTTAAGTTAGATTTTATATTTATTAATCTATCTCACATAACTAAATAAATTTGATACCTACTTTGTGAAGTATAGATTGCCCGGGCTGGGGGGTGCCTCATCATCATACGATGGTATTTTCCGAGGCTTACCACCATATCCTCCACCGTCCGGATAGTTTTGTTGAATGTACAAAGATTGTGATGCATTGTAACTTTCGTAATGATTACTCGAGAAAATGAATTGCTTTTGACCACCGCATCCATCTAGAGAGTTTTGTTGCACGTAAGAATATTCACACCCGTATCTATAATCCAGATATCCTTGTTGCGTCGGATAACATGGTTCATCAACATGAAATAAGCCATCTATAGGGGAAGGTTCATCAACAAGGGGGTGGTTCATCAACAGGGGGAATATGTGTTCAAATCTAGAAACGGATTGTTTTGATTTCCTTGTACATTGGACACAACCTCCTCTTGCTCGTTAGAATCAGGAATCCCAGTCTCCTCAAAAACGTTTTGATCATTAGTAAGTAATCAATACAACAAGTAAGTTAAGCTAATAATTGTTTACCAGATCAGTTTCGAAAACCGGGACTCGCTAGAATACGACCCAAATAAATAGCTAATGTCCCAGAATGATGACATTTGTAGTGTGTTGAATTAATAAGGCTATCTGTCAGCACCTATGAATGAAATCAAATAGAATGCAAAGAAGAAGTAAAGAATTGTGTCGATGGTTGAAGAATGCTCTACAGGTCCCTATTTCAATAGTTTGAATTTCAATAGTTTGAATTCCAATATACACACCACGTAAAACTCTATACCCATCTTATTACTTTATTTACGTGCCCGACAACATAGTCAAATCAGACTTCAAGTCGCCTTGTCTAGACCACATACGAGGGGTCTTCCTCAGTCATCTAAGTCCATTGTCTAGACCAACAACTGGCATATGAAGTGATTGATTTGACGTGGTATGAGGTTGACCAACTGGTTGGAGACATGAACCCTAGACACCCCGTCTAGGCCTATACAAGGCATCTTGAAATGTGTAGAAATTGGACCTTGGGTGTATGAATATGTAGGGCCCTTAAGAAATATCTATTCTTGATCATTTTATTATTTAAATTATATAAACACATAATTTATAAGTAAATATACCATAACATCTTATTGGTACAATATCCACTATCCATATATATTTTTTGTCCTTTTTCCATTTTGGATGTTCGCATCACCCGAATTTTCCGTCCAGTAGTGTTATATATGTAGTTTTCGTATAATTTTTTTTGTATATACGTTTTCGCCCCCCCTCCCCCCACCCCCGTTTTCGAAGGCAAGCTTCACCACTGGTTATAGAAGTTCGCAGATAAACTTGATTGGCTCCGTGGAAGGTCCCATTAATTATAAACGTGCTTACCCAAGTTCGTTTTGTTCTGTCGCCTGTTTGATGTTTATTTTTTGTTTTACAAAACCAAAATGTTGCAGACTATGTGAATGGAACTCATTCCTGTTCGGTATAAAAACATACAAGCTTTAACCAAATGAGTTAGACGACTGTTTTCTAAACCAACAATATTTGTTTTATTTAACCATTAGCAAGCTTTTTTTTTTTTTTGTTAATATATATATGTATATTGAGTTTTTTGTTTTAAATTTAAAAAAAATGTATTTTTTATAATTAATGACAGTCTTTTAGTATTAACAAATGCAGGGCCGGCCCATGGGTAATTAAAGCCAAGCAAGGGCTTTGGGCCACCGTTTGAGAAAGGCCCCAAGTTTAGAAAAAAAAGACTGATAGCTTACATATATATATCTGAATTAAGGCAACTACAGATAGAATAGCATATTTGCCTAGCGGTAAATTTGCTCTCTATCTACACGAAGGTTAGGAGTTCGAGGCCTCTATTTTTTTAATTTTTAATTACAAAGCTTAAAATCTAATTGGTACAGGCAAAAAGAACCTCCTTTGTTTCTGTTTAAAATCTAAAAATAACATTATAAGTTACAAAATCTGAAAATAATAACATTAATTTTGGCAAGGGTGTAAGGCCTCATATCTTTAGTTCGCTTTGGGCCTCCAAAACCGTTGAGCCGGCCCTGAACAAATGCTTCAAATTTTGGGTTATTACAGTATCACAATTCTTACCAAACATCGGTCTCGGTGTTGCTTCTACCCAAACGGTTACCAATATTCGTTTTTTTTTTTTTTTTTTTCAGTTTAAATATGTATTGAAGTCTATTTCAGGGTATATGATGATTTTTTCGTTTTGGATTTTCTGACGGATACCAATTAGGTTTGGGCAACGTAATGTGGGTTCATTTTACTAGTTATAAACATATTAAGAATTTCGTATCCAATAAAATAACAAGTAAAAAGAAATAAATAAATAGGAGAATACAAAAGCGACTGAGTTGGGTTAACAATTGATGACCACTTGAGCTGCTGAATTAACTGTCACATGAGCAGTTTTGATATTTAATAAGACCACAAGAGATAATTATTATTAATATCACAAACCAGAACCCCATCTCCATCCATTCATCCATCTCCGGTTTTTGTTCTCTACAACAAACAGATCCATGATGAGGGAGTTGTTGCTGTTATTCTTGGCATTTTTTGTCTTCACACAGTCAGTAAAGCTGGTCACGGAAGAAGGTACGTACTGCATGCATATTTGGTGGGCTTTCGTTGATTACTTGGTGATTGTTGTGTGTTTCAGCAAAGGTAATAAAGGAAATCTGGGAAAAGTTGGGTCTCCGGGCAACCGGAGAATGGGAGATGGGCAGGGATCCGTGCAGTGGCAGAGGGAAGTGGGGCATCTCTGTTGCATGCGATTGCTCCTTTGAAAGTAATACCAGCTGCCGTGTTATAGTTGTGTACGTTTCCCATTCAATAATATAAAACCTCTACCGGAGGAAGTCATATCACAATCCCGTTTAAACTTTTCTATTCTTTTTTCTTTTGCAATCCAGGGATATAAATCTCCAGAATGTGTCGGCATCTCTTCCTTTAGAGTTTACCAAGCTTCCGTACCTTCAATTTTTGTAAGAAAAATATGTCGGCTGCATAAGACAACATTCAAAATACATTTTTTTTCATGTAGTGAAATGACTCTAATCAATGCATTTATCTGTCTAACCTAGGGCCCTTAATCGTAACAACTTCCATGGAACCACACCATCCCAATGGGCTACTATGCGCCTGAGCGAACTGTATGGACCACCCGACCATATACGAAAATACTTTTATTGGGTCTTATAGCTTACGTATATTTGTTAGCCGAGTTCGGCTAATTCCCGCTTGGACAAGCCACTCCGGGTTGGGGTCTCACTTTGGGCAAAATTCCGATAAAATGGATATTGGGTTCAAGTATTAATTATTAGGTAATTATGTGGGGTTTATTTAAGGTCTAATTAGATGTTGGAGCTAATCTCTAATTGTACCGAGTAATCAAATCAAAGTTGTGATTAGTTCAAATTTGAGTAATTTTCTAGATTAACAATACGAAAGATGGTATTCCTAAAGTGTGTGTCATTCAAATACTTTTATTGCGTCTTATAGCTTACGTATATCGTTTCTAGGCTTAAATTTTAACCTCTAATCATGTATATATGCAGGTCACTAATGGGAAACCGCTTGTCCGGGCCGTTTCCAGTAGCCTTGACTAGAATGACCACACTTCTAAGATTGTAAGTCACATCATCACTTTTTTTTTTTTTTTTTTTTTTTCGATCAACAATCTAGATTTTATTCATACTTGTCAAGTTACATCAAAACAGAAGGTAGACGGGCAACAAGCTGCGCCGCCACCACTTATTTAGTTAGATAATAACAACAATAATAATAGTTCATGATGATTATAGTAAAAGGTTAGAATTATCAACATGGTGTAGCTAGCTCTACTTCAATTTGATAATGAATTGCTTCAATTTATGTTTGTTTGTAGGGACATAGAAGGAAACCTTTTTTCAGGACTCATACCCGAAGAGATTGCAAACATGATTAACTTAACGTTTCTGTACTTACTTTGTACCTTTTTAACCTCTATAATTGTGTTTCACAACCCCAAAAAATAAAACTAATCGAAATTGTACTTTTTTCATTGTGGATTTCTTTATTCACAATCAATCAAAGAAATATTTTTGGTGGATGCCTAAGTTGATCAGCTCATGGTCAACTATTACAAACAATTCGCATTTCACTAAGCTTTACATTGACCAACACACGATCACTGTAACCAACTATTTTTAAGTATACATTAAAAATTCAATCATAAAATCCATTGGGCCTAACACATTCGTTCATTCAGGAGCCTAGCTTCAAATGATTTCAATGGACATCTGCCTGTTGCACTTGCAAAACTTACCAACCTGACTTATCTGTGAGTATGAATCTTATGAACATGGAACATAATCCATAAATTAAAGAGATGATTTATACACTATTATTTGTTAATTTGTTATCCCCTAAACTATGTGTCGCCCTCTTGTTGTGTAAGTTAGAACTGGAAATCTTGACCCGGGAAACGAGAAACGATTTGAAATGAGTATATAAATACGGTGTGTAAAATGAAAACTTATATGAGTTGTGAGAACTTAGAGAACTCGGCCTTAACAAAGGTTTTTTTCAAAAAAAAAAAAGTGATGTCATACTTATGTCATCACTTTTTTACAGCTGCTGTAAGGGACCGAAAAACACCAATTCGATTTTTTTTTTTTGTTTTACGGCAGTGTTTTCTAACATTTTAATCTTGGGGTGTAACCGGGATCTTTAGGTTCTCACAACTCGAAATGGGTAGGAAGGCCCGCGCGTTGCAGCGGGTGTCCCGACTAATATCAAATTCAATTATGTCTATTACGAACCACAACTGATATTCAATACATGAATTTATGTAAGTTTCGTATATTTTCTATTATGTACCTCAACAACGACATTAAAGAAAGATAAAAGAATTTGAACTTTTACACATCAATTTTCATCGTAAAATTCTAAATCTCTACTACATCAACTTACATTGAAAGTCAACTGAAGTCTACTAAGATAAAGAATGAACAGACAGATTTGACAAGCCTCAAAATGTTTCAACTCTTCAACACACTCTGAAACTCTCAAATTGATTCGATAAATAAGGTCTAGATCTCAATACCTCAACTACACATAGAATACTTCTGATTAAGCAAAAATAAAGCCTAAAAACCCATATATGAAGTAAATATTACAATATCATTAAACAGAAATATAAAGTAGTTCAACAAAAATGAATGTCACCCCCAAATGTCAACCAGAACATAAAAATAACCTTTGCAGATACTTTGAAAACATATTGTAGACAAAAAAACATATCACAGCCTCCTTCCTCTTCTCCCACTCTTTCGACGAGTGCTATCTGTTGGAATTGGTGTCACGTCCTTTGTCATCATCAAAACATATAACTTACTTATCAGCTACTCCTTAAACATAAATAAAAGTTCTTCAAAGAGCAAAAATAACAAATACAAAATTCGTATATAAAAAAATAAAGAATATAAGCATACCAATGTGACCAGTCTTCATCCCAGAATGGGCAAGAGCTCTAAGGGCAAACTATGCACCTGGATCGGGTGTCTTTATCTTGTTACCTCCAGTTGCCCGTAGTTTTATGTGAAGGGCATTGATTCCAAGCTCCAGTTGTTACAACAGAAATTTGTTAGTTGTAATGTATCAAACAAAAACAAACTGCTATGATTACCATATAGCAAGACACTAAAAGAAACAAGTAAAAACCTTGCATCTTGTTGAAACATCTTGTGCAGCAAGCATAGCTACTTATGGAGACGACTCATCTCTATCAGCATTTACCTTCATTCCACCTAATGAAAAAAATAAAAGAATAGTAGATAAATATTAAGATATAAAAACTATAAACCAAACACTCAATAGCATTTGAATTACAGAAAATATCTTGTGGAAAAAATATTAAAACTACTAACTACTAACCATTTTCGAAGAAAAATCTATTGAGTAAAAGCCTAGACAAATAAACTTAATTCATGTTCTCTTTGCAATGAATCAGAAAAACAATGTGCATGTAATTATATCTCCCAGTATGAACATACAACACATGTTCCTAGCGGAATATATATTATATACACATGAGTGTTTTTAGCATTTACTTAAGGGTTTTAACTTCAATATCAGTTACGGGTTTTGGTTTGTATATATATTAGTGTAAGGCCAAACCCTTCAAATACTAATAGTTAATTTCCTCATCAATTCAATAAATGATGGCCTTGATGATCATTACTTATTAGTACCCATAACTTTTTGAATTATTTTTATTTAAAAATGCCAAAATCCCTAAAATGCCCCCAAAGTGTCTTAAATTTATTGGACAATGTGCAAGTTTACCCTCTCTAAAATAATTTGGCTCTCTTGTACATGTTGCTTCAAAATATGTACACAATGTAAAATTACTATAAGGGTAAAAAACCTATTTATAGTCCATATAAATCTATTTATTATATTGATACATACTATTAAATCATGAAAATTCCAAATGTTGCATGTCTAACATTTAATTTAATCAATTAACTTCTTTAATTAATATAAAAGTTTTATTTAATTCCTTAATTTAATTCAATTAATGGAAGACATAAGTAGGCATGGATTCCATGGATGAAATGTCTAGATTACCCTCAAAGTGTCTTAAAACTTTGGAGAATGTCCAAGTTTTTCCCCTCTAAAATGGCTTCCTTCATTTGTACATGGTGCTATAAGATTTGTACCTAGAAAAATTTACGAAAAAGGTAGAAAACCCAGTTCTCTTAATATAGTATAGTAGAAATGCCCGCGCGTTGCTGCGGGCAATGTTGTAGAAGGCGCTAGGCGCTAGTCGGGCGGTGAGGTACAGCCTAGGGATTAATCGGGATTAATCAGGATTAATCGGGATTAATCGGAATGGGATTTTTATATGTATTTTTTCAAAATTATATATATATACCCAATAATATAAAAATAATACTTCAAAATTCACATAAATACTTCAAGTTTCAGATAGTATGGTTTGATTTTGACCGAATTTGTCCAATTTTGACCGCCTAGGACCGCCTAGAACCGCCTAGGACCGATTTTGATCGACTAATATTGTCCGATTAATCCGATTTTTGACCGCCTAGGACCGATTTTGACCGCCTAGGACCGATTTTGGCCGATTTTTGACCAAGACCGATTAATTGACCGCCTAGCTCAAAATTAGGCAGTAGATGACCGCCTAGCGCCTAGGCGCCGATTAATCGGCCGCCTAGGCCGATTTCTGCAACCATGGCTGCGGGTACGTGTGTTTTTTAACATACGTTGCGTGACGGGTTTCACGTAATTTATTATTAACACCAGTTTGCTATGCATTAATTGTAAAAACCTGACATTTAACTTGATGCCTCAACAAGAGTGCATAACCAACTACATAAGACCGAAGAAAAAAAACAAGATTTCTTTAGAGCTCGTCCTTGGCCGACTTTGAAGTCAACTCGAAAGTGACTTCGCGATTCTTTTAAATGAACTTAATCAAGTCCTCCTTTGTCCTATCTTTGTATTGCATAATCTTACCACATAAAGATTTGAATATAAGTGTCGGTAACATTTAACATCAAATGATCAAATGACTCGCTTAGAATGTTTTTGGTTCCATCCCACACTATATATGCCACAAGCGTGTTAGGAATAAATAATTGTCATGATGGTTTACGTCTACCGGGTCTGACACGTTACCCAATCCAAAGTAGACTTGCTCAACCTATTTCAGGACCTAAAGCAAAATTCAAATTTGAGGCTTTGTCTTAAAAAGTTTATTAGTGTAACAATGTCTCTTTTATCTAGGATTGGGACCGAGTTGGAAGTTAAATAAAAATGTAAATAATATAATATAAAGAATCGAGCATCAAATATTTTTTTTAAAAGCAAAACAAATAATGATTTGGGGCGATTAATTTTTTTGGCCTAAAGTAAAGAATAATAATTTAGGAACTATTAATGGGATTCTCATGTTAATTGGGTCAATGTAGATAAGATGTCTTTAACTTGATCAATAAAATAAATATAATTTACCTTGCACATTGCAATCTGCCATTTCCAGCCATTTGTCTCGCATGATTCTCATTCTTCTTCAATTTTCAAAAGCTTTATATGCTTTCTCAACTGTCAACAAATTTTCAGATTTACTACATGTCATTCCAGCTAACATAAGAATTGCTCCATTAATAGATCCAATTTTACAACATAAAGACACCAACTTTGAGAGCTCAAAGAGCAAGGAGACAACTTCTTTTCTCTTTTTTGATTTTTCATGAGACAAGAACTTGACCACCGTGCGCATATTATCCCCTTTCAGCCATTATTTCCTGCAAGACATATTTATCATACATATTTAGATTACCAGTTAAATAGATGATGTGTCAAGTAATTAACGTGTTAATGATTACTTTAAATGGATATATTTGAAACATGGGATGCTAAACGGTCCGTGTTCACGGGTTCAACCTGACACAATTCCAGACATGAACCAGAATATGTCATGAAACACATTAACCTGAACACGACTCTGATATGTTGACACGGAACACGCCCGTTTAGTTAGAATGTGTTCGCCGGTTCGCCCCAAAACTGACCAGAATCTGTATATACTAAATCCAAACTCACAAATATCATATCAGATTCGTGGTCGTGTCAGAAATCCATACCCCAAAGAAAGAGGGGAGATAGTGTAAGTTCAATGTCAAATACAGGACTGAACGGTTGCACCACACGGATGTCATCAAGACCAAGAACCGCATCAGCATGTTCATGAATCTAAACAATCTGCATTTAGAACAATCGTCAGTTAATTATATGGATTTTATTAGCAACTGAAAAGGGCGTTGGTTGAAAATATAAAATAAAAGAGAACATTATGTTCCATCTTAAGCGACATTTTATTTCCAAACATGTGGCAATAGAAAGATTTCAAGCAGATTCATATCATGGAACTCGTGCATTCCCAAGGAGATAAAACTCACAGAATCAACTTGAAGAATTTTATGAAAAGTGAACCAGCAGAGTACTTGCTCCGTAAATGTCTTTCCAACATCAATTGGTATGTACTTATGTTCCCCATCACTCTATCAATAATCAATCAAAAGAGATGTATTGCACCTACAAAACATATAATCATTGATCCTTCTTATGAACTATGATTAATATCAAAATAATCTCAATAGAGCCATATTTAGAGATGTAAATAAGTAGGTGGCATGATATGGCCAAGTATGGTTTCCCCAGTCACATTCTTATACAAGAGCTTCAGCAATCATTTTAGAGTAGTATAAAAGGGGCTATCTTGGCACATACACCCTCTAATAGTAGGAACTTCTGAAGTCAAATCTTGCACTCTTAATTAAAATTCGATATACAAATTATGTAGGAAGTCTGACCAAGGGTTTTGCAATTTCAGTAATAGTAATAAAACTTATTGCATTTTTTCAGAATTTTCGAAACCTATCTTTTATTTCAAAACATAGTTAAATTAATATACACAAGGGAAGGTTATTTCAACAATCAACACATAGTGCCTAATGATGAAAATAAACAGTCAAGCACAAGACAGGTGTGCCAGTAACCAATATTTATGAAAATAAAAGGTTATTCATGAAAAACCATAAGCAAACAAGAACTTCAGTCTTAGGCCTTTGGAATTTAGAGAAGGTACAAAACCCAGTCAAAGGATCACCTGTGTTGCCTAGGCGTTTGCTTCACCTGTGTCTTGCATATGTTGCAAGGAGCTTAGGCGCCCGGGCTTACTTTTGACTAATAGGATCAATTTTTGGACATTTTACATAGAAAGTTTGTCGTTAATTTAACATCAACATGTTTCGATTTGTAATGCTCCCTCTTTAGGGTAATCAGGGACATTCAACTGAAAATGAATCAACAATCTAATTCTAAGCTTGCAAACCACAATTATATAAGTATTACCCTGAATGGGGGGCGAGTAGTCAGCAGAAAAAGTTTTATCTAGAGAACATTAATCGGTGTCTATAGGGAGGTAAAACTTTTACCAGACGAACCCTAATTAGCTTCAGAATTATCCCCTACAAGTCCCTATTCAGAATTAAAATTTGAACAACAACCTAGTCCAAGTGTAAAAGTTAATTTTACAAGTATATGTAAAAAGGGAAAGCTTAAGGAATTGATGGGAGAATTAAAACTCAGAACATAAGATCATTAGAATCGTAGAATGCACATAGCATACCATCAATGTAATTACTCCTAAATTAGACTAACTTGAACCTAGATAGCCGTGAGAAAAATAAAAACAAACAAACTCAAAGAAAAAAATAAGGTTTAGTATAGCAAACCAGGAAAGGGCAGCTACAAGCTACAAGTCGATCGATCTCTAACATTGTTCATCTCATGAAAATCCAGAAACTGATCAAATACCCCAACATAAACACAATCTATTAACAAAACTTTAAAAATTAGGGTTTCTGATGATAAAATGAAGAACCAGCCATAGGGAATGGGAGGTGAAAAGAGTGTGCAATTGAGAGAAGAGGATATGATAAGGAGAGAGAGATGTCTTGCTGGGAAAGACGAAGTTTGCTCTTATAATAAGATTTAATTGTAAAAGAGGGATTCTAACTGCCGATGGTAGGCAAGAGGTCGTTGTCGAAAATTGTTTAGCATGAAGAGTTATGGTTGTTAATTGTAACCGATGGCTTCATGATTGAGCATCGGTTGAAGGGCTTTTGATAAGGGAACCGAAGGAAATGCGTAAATTACCATCATGCCCCAACAATAATTCATAACATTTATTAAGGATCAAATGTCTAAATTGCCCCTAAAGTGTCTTAAAACTTTGGATAATGTGCAAGATTAGCCTCTCTAAAATAGTTTGGCTCTTTTATACATACTGCTTCATAACTTGTACCTATGACAAAATTACCAAAAGGGCAAAAAACCCAGTTTCCTTAATAAAGGTATATAGATTATAGATATGGAGAGGATCATGAGAAAACTCCATATAAATGAGAAAACTAAAAAAATAACTAGAAAAGCCTAAAAATCATTCCAAATTTCAATTTTTTTACAAAAATTGGCTACTTCTTATTTTGTAAAAAAAAAAAAGCTTTAGACAAAAAAAGTTGTACTGCATATTTTGCATTATATGTATATGTTGCACATGTGCATTATATGCTTAGAGTTAGTTTTTAGGGTTAGCTTTTCTGGGGATTTAGGATTAGGATTAGGTTTTTGAGTGTGGGGAGGGGGGTGGTTTAGGTTTTTTGAGCAGGTGGGGGTGGGGGGTTTATGTTTTTTGGGAGGGTTTATGGTGGGAGGGTGGATTTAGGTTTTTGAGGGGGTAGGGGATTTAGTTTTTTGTTTTTTGTTTTTTTTGAGGGGGGAAGGGATGGGTTAGGCTTTTGATGGGAGGGTGTACTAGGTTTTTGAGGGGTCGAGGTGGGGGGTTTAGGTTTTTAGGGGGTGTCGGTGAGTGGTGGGTTAGGTGATTTAGTCGTTTTCGTATTAATGCACATGGGTAGTAACTTTTTTTACATATAAAATATAGCATTTTTTATTAAAAATTTGAAAAAATCATTTTGGTATGCTTTTAAGGCTTTTTTAGTTAGTATTTTGGTTTTCTCATTTAAAATACTTTTCTCATGATCCATCCTCTATATGTGTGTGTGATATATATATATATATATATATATATATATACTAGGTTATCACCAGGGATTGCTTCCCGGGCTCAAGAAAATTATTTACATTAATTATGAATTACTAACATATAAACAAAATGATACAAACGAATTGATCATATTTGTATAAATCAAATAAATTCAAAACAAAGTGACATAATGAATTCAAAAGTATTTTTGATTTAGACAAAATGAATTCAAAACACTCACTTTTAGGCATCAATACTGGTCGATATCTTTTATTTGACGACAAACTAAATCTTTATTAATATAGGGAAAGCCAAAAGCTTAACCCAAACACCAAAGTATTTACATCATACATATTACATTCTACCAAATGAATCATTAGACTTTGAGCGTTTTCCATTCCTCCCATTCAAGTGTATTCATTCTTGCTCAATTTCTAATCCATGGGAATCCAAGAACTTTGACCTCTTCGACTATTTTCTGCTAGGATGCCTGCTTTTCGCTAAAACAATAATGCTAGCATATGCAATATGGAAACATAGTAGTAACAAAAGTAATGTTTTCATTTGTGTTAAAATACAGTTCCCTGTTCCTTAAACTATGACAACCGTATTTTTTAATATAAATGAAGTTGCACAAAGTATATTGTACCTCTCAGACTCTCAGTAATAAGTGTATCTTCAGATAATGAATCTCCTGTAATCTAATCTTTGGTGGAATAATGTAGCTTGCTAGCTAACAACCTGTCTTGCAAATGAAAAAAAATCAGGTCATGCCCTGTTTATGGTGTTATGTATAAGAGAAGTATAAAAGAGACTTGAAAATTTAATCAAAAACCAAACGCCTTGTTCCTACCTTCTAGCTACATTAATCACTTAAACACAACCTGAACCTGCCGATTTCCAAATAAACTGATCAAAATTGAATCAGTGTGCACATAACTACATACGTAAGAAGTAAAATTTATATATTCCAAACTAAATAATTTCGATTATTTGTTAAATATGTAATTCATAAGCACATGGTTCGTCCAATATTCATGGGAAGCTACTTATAAAATATATAGTAGATAGGTACGGGATCAGAAGAAAACGCCGAAAACTGTGAGAACGGTGAGAACGCATCCTGGCCCAACGCGGGACATAATCAGGGTCCGAGTGGTTTTTTTGTCTTATCAATATTCTTCTTCTTTCCCGATTTTCGCGTGTGACATGCTGCTTCATTTTTGGCGTGCAAGATAATTTTCGCGTCAACTATAATCATTAATTACTTGGCGTTTTACTGTTTTTCCCAGATTTCTTCTCATTGAATTCATTCTTTTTGTGTTACATAGTTAATTTTTTTGGCGTTATGGCGTTTTCCAGATCATTTTTTTGGTGTTCCGGGTCTTTTGTTAATAATTGATTACCACATATTAATATTTTATAAAATTACAATAATACGAAATCAAAATAAACTAATAGTCTTCCGTGGATGGAATTACATCAGAGATGTACCCATCGCTTTGTTCATCACTTTCTTCAGATTCTTCATCATCAAATTTTAGATTGGCGTATAACGCCATTAGCTCGTCTCTTCTTTGCTGCAACCTATTCTTGAATATCATTGCAGCCCTGGATTTTGGATCGTTTGAAGGTGCTAAATCACAAAGTTGTTCAATGAGAGATAGCCTCCTTGTCTTCAACATTTTCTCCATTGGAAATGAATATTGCACCCCGTGTTGATAAGTCACTTCAACCGTTCCTGCTTCTTCATGCATCACCCAACTGCTGAGTGTTGGTAGATGAGTATCGTCAATATCATCATCATCATCATCAACATCATCATCTTCAGCCGGAAATTTTCTCTTCAATCTTTTTATTACAGATCGGGTTCTTTCACAATTGTTGGTCATTGAAACCCCAAGGGCCAGGATACACCTCGGAACCCCTTCATTCATACCAAGCATGGATTTGATTGTCCTTACCTTCACCCTTCTCCTATCAGAGAACTTTATGATAAATCGTTTCTCTTTCCGTTCAAACCTCCATGCGATAACCTTAGCCATTATATTTTTGAAGTTTTTGGCGTTTTGGACAATATGTGGCGTTTTTAGTCAATGTTTTTGGCGTGGTTGAGGTTGTGTTCTCATGGTCTTCTTTTATATTGACTTTTTTTCCCGCACATGACCGGTAATCATGGTGTTTTGAAAAAGATAAATAAATTCAATTCCCCAAGTGTTTGGCTTTCAGATTCATCTGTTTTTATAGTGTAACACGTCTAATCTTGACAACTTTAATTATGGCGTTTAGTTTTCCAATGGCACTTAAATAACAATGGGACTTTTATGTTTTAAGATTTTTTTAGATTTATTATAATAGTACTTGTTCAAAGTAATTTTATTATAGTTAGTTTTTGGGGCGTTTTATGGCATGATCGCGTTTTACAACCATTTGCCCGTTTGGCGTTTTATTGTATTTTTCATTATAGGATTAATGTACTTTGTTGTTTCTTAGCTGAAATTAGATAACAAACAACTGATAAAGAAAAAAAAAATAGAAGCAATTTATGATCTAAATCTTTAGTGTCATCAGTATCTTTCTTCTTTTGAAACTACAAGAACTATCACAAATAAATGGTGTTTTGGGTTTGGTGTGGTTTATTTTCTTTGTTCATGTGTTGATGTGTCTTTGTGGATGTTGCCATAGGGGTGAGCAGAAAACCGAAATCACCCAACCGTAACCGACAAAACCGAACCAAAAAAACAGAACAGAAACAAAAACCGACGGTTTTAAAAAGCCAAAAACCGACATTTCAGTTTCGGTTTTTATTTTACCTAAAAACTGAACCGAACCGAACCGTGCACACCCCTAGATGTTGGAGACAAAGATCGACTCCGTGTGGGTGGATGCTATCTGCCCACCTTCTTCATTATAATCATCGAGGCCAAAATAGCATTTACACTGGAATAGATCTCTTCTAATCATCTAATCCTTCTTCTGTAGGATCGTTTTGTGACCTAAACGAGTCGATCAGAAGAGCTCTTATCAATTCAAAAGGCGGAAACAGATGAATTGACTTGAAAAACAGCCTGATTCACTTTCAAATGTCTTGTATTATTGATTTAACAGGTTACAGATCAATCGACACGTCGGCAGCACCTCTGTACCGGAATCTAATTTCGTTACAAATGATTTCGCTCTAAGCCTATTTATAGAGAACTAATTCCGCATGAAACAGGTTCCAAACGGAATTAGATTCAAGCGGAATCTAATTCCGCACGGAATTACACATGTGACATTTCAAGCGGAATTACTTACTTCATGCGAAATTACTCTTAAAACCTAATTTCTCGAACTATGTGCCCTGATCTAACAATCCTAATACAAGACTCGATACAAGACGAAGTCGACAGACGTATGCACCAACAGACTCCCCCTCGGATGTTGACGAGTCTTAAGTGTCGAGTCTTCATAAACTTCAGTCTTTATCAGTCTTCGGGCTTCAATATTTCACTCTTCTTCTCTTTTCAACTAATCTCCTCCTCGGATAATTATCAATCAAACTCTTGCATCTTCAGGATCAAATTCCTAGCTCTTGCATCTTCAGACTCTTCTTTCTAACAGACTCCCCCTCAAGTTGTGCTGGGATCATAGTCTGACTTTCACAAGATCAGGATCTTGACCTGGCTCTCACTCTGCTCAGAAACCAGGCTATCATGTACATCCTCTACCTCAAGATAAGATTTACAAATTGAAACCATTTGACAAATTTTTTACTTAGCTTACCACTTGCAGAAGCAAACTCACAATTGATTTAATCATTTAAGATCATGGTGACCACTTGTAAAAATATCATTTTCAGACAATAATTTCCCAAACCTGTTCGTCATGTTTAGCATTTGAAATTTTGAAAATCAGCTCTTCATCATCAGTTGTCGAAAATCTTTTTGCATTTTTTTCAAAAAAAAATTATGCTAAAACACACTTAAACTGTTTTTGGAATTTTTTATAAAGAAAAGAAATGAAGAAATATTTACAGACAATATTTTTGTGAGTTTGTGTAAGAGGGTCATATCAGTTTTGAGACAAATCACTAACACCATCAAGCTTTAAACATATTAAGTTCTAAACGATTCACTTAGATTGTCAGTATACTGGTCCTCTTAAATTTTCACACAAAGTTCAACTGTTCCGAGATACGAGATTAATGTTTTAAGCACTTAAACTTATTCGTGTCTCCCACTACTTGAATATACTCCCGTATCCAGATCCCAATATTCAGTCTTACAGGTGAGTATACCTAGATGATATCTGTAAAAAGGTTAAATGCGAAACCATGAGAGCTCAGGTCAGAACTTCCGTTCGTGCAGAGAGATGATGGTTCGACTTTAGGTATGTTCCCTTTAGAGAATCTTTTCTTCAACAGCAAATGATTAGCATTTTTCAATGTTTCATCATTTTTTTTGCTGGGGGTGGTGCTTATATTTTAAGCAAGCGAAAAGTATTATACGGGGACTAGGCCATTGCTTCCGCAAAATCAGAAGTCCCAGGATAATACCCCAGATATCACTGAGTATAAAGACCTACTATCTCAGAAAGAGGGACCTTTCAAACAACATTTCGGGGGTTACCCATATATCCAAGATATGTTCCCCACGAGATAAGTAAGTTTGATATTTAGGTTTATATCTCGAAAACAATCTACTAAATGTGCAAAAACCTACTGACATATCCGCAGTGAGACCGTTTATCACATTTTTGACTTTACAAATCTTTAGCGTGTTGTGATAGTCCACTGATGTACTATCATTTCCTCTTTTTCACAACAAAACTCTTTTTGCATTTTATCATGTTTTTGGCTTTTTCAAATTTTCTAATGTTTTTGTATTTTCTAATCATTAAAAGAAATTTGTAAACAAACTGTACAAATAAAGTGACAACTGTTGTGAATTGCTTCAATTCGCCATTTGCTTGACATAAACAATCAGAACTCCCCCTTACAACAAACTATTTTCCCATTAAGATTTCAAAACACTTAAGTTTGTTTTAATCAAAATGATTTTTCCAGAAAATAAGATTTGTTGATTTTACCATTTGTAAGAAATGGGGATCAATTCATCACTTTGTTCTAATCAGTAACTTGAAAAATTTAACAATTATGGGTTCCATCAACTAATACCACTTGTAGACAATCAAGTACAACTTAATGTCCCTGATTAACCACTTGTAGGTACTATCACAAACTCATATTTAACAAGAATGATGCCGATTCATGCTCCACACTTACCAACCTGGGAGCTCCGGCAAGTCAGGTTTTTTATGATGAAAATGCAGTCACCCAAGCCTGACCAGCCTTGGGTGATTTTGGTACACATCTATCCCACCATCTTTTTTATTGATAAAATTCTTTTGCACCTTTAACCTTTCCATCAACCATCTACCCAAATATATGTTAAACATTCCATTGAAAACTTTGTCAGCATCAAATTTTTTCTTACCAGTAAAGAATTGATCTGAAATCTCAAACCTACCTTTTGATTTTAGATTTTCTGCCCGTAAAGGTGGAAAGTTTTCATCGTTCAACACTGGAACTGAATTCTCATTCTTTTTCTCAACAAATGACTCCTCTGATTTTATGGAATCAGATTCATTGTCAGAACTACTATCTGAACTTTTAACAACCCATTTCTGTTTGTTTTCATCAGCTTTTCTTTTGTAAGACCGTTTTGAAGTTTCACCAACTTCAAAAGTTGAATTTTGAAGCATCTTAGATTTCTCAGTTTGTTGTTTCTTTTCATCAACATATTTTTCTCTCAATTTTGAGTTAAAAGTAACTCCCTGTTTTGTGTTGTTGGACTGCTGGCAATTCCAAGCAATGTATCCAATCTTGTGACATTTGAAGCACTTTCTTCTGTCAACTCTTGGAGTAAATTTCTTCACATTCTTCTTTATTTCAGCAAGAAACTCTTGATTTGACTGTTTCCAGAATGGTTTCTTCTGCTCTTCATCAGAACTACCTCCTGCAACAAATTTTGTTTTTGATTTATAAGTTTTCTCATTTTTATAATTTTATGGAGAACTAAAACCTAATCCCTTCCTTTTGAAGTTACTATTATGATTTGGTTTCTTTTGAAAACCATAACCACAATTATAACCCATTTTCTTGTTTATCCTTTGTTTAATTCTTGAAGTGTAAGATTTAGGTTTTTCTGAAAGATTTAAATCTTTTATTTCAGAAATGTTAATTTCTGTCAATTTGAAAACATTTTTAATCTGTTCAGTTTTGACACTTCTTATTGGAAATTCTTCATCAGAAAATAATTTGTCCGAATCATTCAAGGTATATGCAACCTTAAACATTTTATCATTCAAATTATTCTTTGATAACAAGAATTCTTTATTGTAAACATGCTTTACTGGTGAACTCGGACTCTTTTCTAACGGACTCGAACTTTCAGATTTAGACTCCGGTTTTGACTCTTCATCCATATCCAACACCTGATCGACCACTTTCTTTAACAACTCAGACTCATGATCAGTGTCAGACGCTGTGAATGTGACATCAATATTGTCTGGTAATTCATCAATGATTTCAGACTTTAACTTGATGTTGAGAGCCTTATTTACACGTTCCTCATTTGGCTTTCTGGGAGAATAACTTTCATAGATCGGAGGCGGACATCTGTTATACTTGACACTTTGTTTCTTACCAGTATCAGTATCTTCAGTCTTTTCTTCCTTGAATGCTTCAAGACCTGCAACAGTAGGATAAACTCTGTCAATCAAATAATCACATGTTGTATAACTCAACAGTAATCTTTTAATCCTTTCATTCTCAATCTTCTCAAGCTCTAAATCCTGCTTCAGCTTAGCACAATCTTCAATATACTCATTGATAACCTTCTGCTTCATCATTAATGTTGAGTTCATTTTTGTCATTGCATTTTCAATTTCTGAATTCGTCTTTTTCAGACTATCAACTGTTTTGTTCAGCACATCATATGATTCCTTCACACACTTCACATCAGACAGTAAATCTTCTTTAATTTTCTCTAATTCAGCAATCTTCTGATCATTCTCTTCACAATCTTTGCAAGATTCTAAACACTTCAAACATGGTTTTTCAACTTCAACCATTTTTTCAATTATCTTTTCAAGCTCGACGATTTTCTCAACTTCAACGATTTTTTCAATAAACTAGTCAACCACTGGTTCTTCAGATTCTATTTCAGCTTTCTGTCCCTCAGCTTCCTTTGTTGAACTTTCTTCAACTTCTGCTTTCACAGCTTCTACTTTTACTTTTTCTTCTGCAGCTTTTCTTGCTTCTGTCTCTTCCCATTCTCTTTTCAATCGAGCAACTCTTTTTTCTTTCAACATCTCGATCTTTTCTGCAAAAAACAAATAAAAACTATCAGTATCTAAACCTCTCCTAGCTTTTTCAATATATTCTTCTTCATCATCGGTATCTGCATCAACTCCCAATTCTGGAAAAATCGGTATTCTTTTCGGTTTAGATTTGACAGATGTTTCTTCCAAGATTTGAGCAACAAAAGCTGAACTTAAGTGTGGATTTTCTTGAACGTATTTATCCCAGCTAAAACCTGCAGTCATTTTCGTATCATCCTGATCAATGATACCAAAATAAGCTTTCTTATTTGCATCTTCAATCATTTTCTTTTTTTCATCATCAATGCCCCGAGCATGTGCTGTTTGTGGATGTTGAACAAGTTGATGATAAGTTGACTTTTGATAATAATTGTTCTTTTCACTCTGATCTTGTCTCCCGGCTTCATTGTTACATTCCCGCTTAAAATGTCCTTTTTCTCTGCACCGGAAACATGTTACTTTTGATTTATCAAATCCTAATGGAGATTTACCAACATTACGAAGATCATCTCTACCAGTAACTTGTATAAACTTTTCTGCTCTTCTAACTGCATTGGCTAAACACCACTTGATATCCATCAAATCAAGCTCTTCTGCATCAATTTGGTCATAATCCTCTTTAGTAAGCATAGGATTTCCAATTCTTCCTGTAATCATACTTTCATATGACTCTAACATGGTAGCAAGTGATGCCATATGTTGTTTTGCAACTTCTGGAGAAAGATTGTGACCATTTTGAAAATTCAAAGTGACATTGCATTGCAAATTTTGACCGTTGAAATTTGTTGAAGTTTTTGATTGAGAACTTGAAGTTGTAAAATTCGGATCAAAACTTGAATACGAAGACAAATTTCCATCTTGTTGAGCATTCGGATTTGTCATGATAGCAGTTTTCTGAATATTCAATTCATGCTCTTCAATTTTCTGAATGAACTGTGCCAAATTCATATTCTCAGACTTCCTCATTTGTTTCACAATCATCAAATAAGTTCCCCACTTATGTTGTGGTAATGCTTCAGCCAGTTTATCAACCCACTCCTCATCAACTTTCTTTATATCCAATCTTCCCATTTCCAAAACAAGATGACAATATCTGTCGATGGTTGTTTTTGTTGATTCACCTTCGAGAGCTACAAACATATCAAAAGATTTCTTCAATAACGCCTTTTTGTTTTTAATCATATCTACACTTCCTTTGAACTTTTGAATCAAAGTATTCCAAATCGATCTAGCAGTACCCTCATGTTGAAGCAAAACAAAGATATCTTCCTTTACCGCTTGTTGTAGAAGACTAATAATCATTTTCTCACTTGTATATTTCAATTTATCACTCTCTGAAAAATCACAAATAGCTTTTTCAAGCCCACGCTCATTTGTTGGTTTCTCGTAATATTTGTCTAAGGCACACCATGCGTCAAACTTATATGCTTGCACCCAGTTCTCAAATCGATTTTGCCAACCTTTAAAATCTTCAATGAACATTAGCTTAGGTGGTTTTTGGTAAGTTCCTATCTCATTCTCACTGTACAATGTTTCAGCAGCAGTAACAGGAGCAATCGGTGTCGCAAACGCATTGTAAAATTCATCTTCCATGTTTCGGCAAATTTTTCACAAAGTCACAAGTTCAAACGAAATATCAATCCAAGCGAAATTACTCCTCAAACGGAATTACCTGAATCAGTTTCAAACGAAATTATAAGTTTCAAACGGAATACCACTCTCAAACGGAAATAGTAATTCCACGCGGAATTACTAACTCGAAAATACACTTTGAAACGAAATTAACTATTTCAAGCGAAATCAGGTAATTTCGTGTGAAAATATCAAACGAAATTACAGATTCGAGCGGAATTAGTTAATCTCGTGCGGAATTAGGTAATTTCGTGTGGAATGGTTCAAACGAAATTACACTTTGATGCGAAATAATAAATTTCAAGCGGAATTAGGTAATTTCATTTGAAATCAAGCTGAGATTCCGTACGAAATTATGTTGACGTCATCAAATTCGATCTCATTTTCAAACGGAATTACCAAATTTATCAGTTTTATGTCGAGTTAAGATCCAATTTTCTCAAGGATTCATTAAAACACTGTTTCGCACTTAATATGTGAAATTCAATACATTTTGACCGTGAAAACTAGTTCAATTTTGAAAAGAAGGTGTAGAAGACAGAAATAATGGTTGTTTTGGCAAGAACACTTCCTCCTGAGCTCTGATACCACTTGTAGGATCGTTTTGTGACCTAAACGAGTCGATCAGAAGAGCTCTTATCAATTCAAAAGACGGAAATAGATGAATTGACTTGAAAAACAGCCTGATTCACTTTCAAATGTCTTGTATTATTGATTTAACAGGTTACAGATCAATCGACACGTCGGCAGCACCTCTGTACCGGAATCTAATTTCCTTACAAATGATTTCGCTCTAAGCCTATTTATAGAGAACTAATTCCGCATGAAACAGGTTCCAAACGGAATTAGATTCAAGCGGAATCTAATTCCGCACGGAATTACACATGTGACATTTCAAGCTGAATTACTTACTTCATGCGAAATTACTCTTAAAACCTATTTTCTCGAACTACGTGCCCTGATCTAACAATCCTAATACAAGACTCGATACAAGACGAAGTCGACAGACGTATGCACCAACATCTTCAAGCGAGGCCAAAATAGCATTTACACTGGGATAGATCTCTTCTAATCATCTAATCCTTCTTCAAGAACAAAGAAGACAAAATGACATATGGGTGTCATCAGTCACTCTTTCTTGAATTTTGTCCATTTTAATGCAGCAAAATCTTACTCCACTTACCTAACAAATCATTCAGCGAAACATCATGCAGAACATTACTGAGTATCAAAGAAAAGATGTTTGTCATTGTTGTATTTTTTGGCGTTTTACATTGAGTTGTATTTTTTTTAGGAACCACTGTGTTTTTAGTATGTGTTTTTGGTGTGATAAACGGAAGGTGGTGAGGCGTTTCTATTTATAGGATTTTTTGGCACGTAGTTTAGGCAGGATATTATTTTTATAACAAAAAATGTAATTAACATTTATCCGGATGTAAGGCTTGGAGTTTATATATTATGGCATTTCACATTTTGTGGTGTTTTTGTAGCGTGAGAGCTTAAATAAAAACACAAAAAAACTACGCAGTGATAAAATTAGCGTTTTGTTTTTATTTGGCGTTTTATATTTCAACGGCGTTTTATGTGAGAAATGATGTTTTACCTTTTTTACCCTTAATGAAACGCGTCCACGTAATAAAATTGATGTTATTTACGAAAACGCCACCGCTCCAATCTAGTCTATAGATTATTTTGATCGGACGATCCATAACCGTTCTCACACTTACCACCGTTTTCTCTAAATCCTGACCCTATATATATATAGGAGAAGGATCCGTTAGGAACCACACTTTATTGCGAGAACCGCAAGAACCAATGTGAACACAACCAAAAAATACCTAAAAATATCTAAAAAACACCCCAAAAATTTTTATTTTTTTTACTATTTTTTTTTTTGGAAAAAATCCCTATATTTCGTCAATAACAAAAAAAAATTAAAAAAAATTTCGAGTAACAGTTATCCATGCACATGCATGTGTATCATTTATTTGACAAATTCCGTAATTCATTACAAATATCAGATAATTGCACTTTCATTTACACTACCATTCATAATACACTACTTTTTTGCATTAACAATAATAGAAATGCACATGTGCATCTATATGTATGAACTTGTTATAACATTAACAACACTAGAAATGCGCATGTGCATCTATATATATGAACATGTTATAACGTGTTTTACTACACCACTTTGAATACACATTCCCTTTCATCTATCATACCATCCATTCTACACTACCATTACTTCCTACCATCCGTAATACAATACCATTGCTTTTTACCACCCATAATACAATACTATTACCAATATTTCACTTTATTATATGTACATCAACACCCTTTATACCATCCAAACAACATATTACATCATAAAGTGAAAAATATAATTAAACCATCAACCACTAGATATAACTAACCAAACCAAATGTATATGGGCCTACTTATCATTTAAAATTACAAACTTTTTGTACCAAAACACCTTATTTCATTTTGATACATATAGATGCACATGTGCATTTCTAATATTGGTAATGTAAAAAGTAGTGCATTACACATGGTAGTGTAAATGAAAGTGCATTTTTCTACTACTGGTAATATATTATGGAATTTGTCCAATAAATGATACATGTGCACATTTGCATCCATAACTGTAACTCGAAAAAAAATCCGCTTTTTTGTAACAAAATATAGCGATTTTTATTAGAAAAATGTTAAAAAAAAAAATTGTGGGTTTTTTGGATTTTTTCAGGTATTTTCTTATGTTCACATTGGTTCTCGTGATTCTCGCAATAAGTTTGGTTCTCAAATGAACCTTACCCTATATATATATATATATATATATATATATATATATATATATATATATAAGAAGGGAATAATAAGAAAACTAAAAAATCCAGCAAGGGTATTTTTTATATTACACATTTGTAATACATGATATAATATACATATCTAATAATAATTTTTTTAAAAGAAATATTTATTGGGATATTATATATATATATATACATATATATATTGGGTTCATTTTAGAACTCTAAATAATTGCAGAACTTTCAGAACACTTAATAAACAACATTTTTATTTAGTTTTTTTTTTTAAGTTTTAGAGCACTTCTATCATTTTTCCATATATTTTTATTTACATACATGTTAAATAATGAAAAAACCAATTAAAATCATTTTTAGACAACTATCATTTTATAACAATAATACAACTTTATATCTATAAGCTAATAGAAAATGTGGAATTTTAACAGCATAACATTCTGTTTACAATGATTTTTATAAAGTTTTCCAAAATATTCAAAGATCAAGATATGAGTTTATGCGCACCACACAATCTATTTATAGACAAACTATCCTAAGCGAATGACTCCTACGCTGGTTCTCATATGTTCGTATAACTCACACATGCGTATGAGTCCATTGCAATTCAAATCTTTAACTTTAGTTCTAGAACTAAACAAACTTTGAATAAGACGTAGGCATTAGACATTATGCTCTAGCAGACCCCCCCCGCCCCCCTTGGATGATGGCGTAGTCTTGTCTTTGTCTTCAAAATCCCTTCAGTCCTTCATTCCGAATACCCACTCTGTGCTCTTCAAAACTTTTTTTAGGTCTTTGATCTATGAGCAGCGGCTTCCTAAACTGAAATCTTGTAATAGATGCTTTCTTTGAACTTTGAGCAATCCGTTTAGACTTATTTCTCTCTTTCTTTTCTTCTTTCTCTTCAAGTTCCTTCCAGTTACTCGGCCACATTCTGCCGGAATCTATCTCGTATCTAAAGCAAATCTTGATTACTCTCTGAAACTGCATAACTTCTACTTTGTCAAGGCGTGCAAAGAAGGTCTTTCAGTTTTATCATCTTTCACACACATTCGTTTAACCATGTCCAAGTTAATGACCTTCGTCACGTTTCTGTCAACAACAATCCAATGATTTCAATTTTTTAATCAAATTCAAATTAATGACCTTGATTTCCAATTTTGATGAATTCCTAGTTTTATCTATACATTCAATTCAACCTATTAATATTTTCAATTTAGCCCCTTCTAGGTGTACAAATGAACCGACCGTCAGTTTAGGTAAAAAAGACAGTAGGCTGAAAGAATTTGGGATACGCGTTTTGGGATATGTCGTCTCATATTTGGACGAAAATTTTCACTTTCTCAACCACTCATTGGTGGGAACATGTGCTTTTGGCCTTCATCTATCACGCAATTAAGAGATCTGTTTGATAAGGTAGGAGCAATAAATGTGGGCTTCATATCATTTCAAGGAAAATAATAAAATGGGCACTATAAATCAATGATTTTTCTTATGGCCGAGGTTGATCGATGTGATCGATTCCGATTATTTAGACGGAGTTAAAGAAAATCGTATCGACAACCTACCTTGTACAGCTTACTCAACGAGTACTCGGCCTTGTAGACTTTGTTTTACATCATTGTGTCTAGCAATTTTAATAGTAATCATTGAACCGCGACATATTGTTTATTGACTTAAATCTTTCATGTAGTGTTTTCAGAAACTAACTATTAGAAAAATATTTAAAATTTTTACAAATTAAAAAAAAAAAAGATAGTACAATGATTATTATGATGATACATTATTATTTTTTTTGGTTATTACTGCTATTATAAATCAGGTAGTTAAATATTAAACAAACATAAGAAAACAAAAAAATTTAACAAATACGGTTGGTGAAAAAAAAGTAAACTACAAATAATAGTGTAAGCTACAATTTAATTTGGATAAATTACACTTTTCGTCCTTTATGTTTGTAGCGAGTTGCAATGGATGACTTTTAACTTTAATAATTACAGTAACAGTCCTTTATTTGCAAAACATGTTACACCTTAGGTCCTTTGACCCTAACCTGGTTAAAACTTTCAGTTAAGTAAGGTTATATGCAACCCATGTGAAGGCAAAACAGTCATTTAATAAAACAATAAAATCAAAATTTAAAAACTTATATAAAAATTATAAACCTAAACCATCATCATCACCCCCTATACTCTCTCAATCTCTCCACTGTCTCTGCCATATTTTCCCCAACTGAACCTTCTTCATCACCAATTCCTAAATTTCTTTAACTTTATCTCCCAAATTCTCAACAGAATTCACCAAATCAACCTTCAAATTTGACGAATCAACCTCCAATTTTACTGAATCAACAACTCACAACTTTCAAGGGTTTATCAAATCAACACCTCGCTCCTTCTGTTTCTTTAACAAATCCGGCTTTACAAGCCGTCGGCATTTAGGAGACCAAGTGGTGGTGGGGGTTCTAGGGTGGTCGTCGGTCACACGTCATCAACAAGCTTTGCTCATGGTGGTGGGGACTCTGTGACGGTGGGGGTTCTAATTGTTTAAATAAGATCTCTTAATTTTAGATTTTTTATTTTTCTTAATTATCCAATTTGTCTGGTTGCAGCATGGAAATTTTCATAGTTATCCGATTTGTGTGGTTGCAGCATGAGTCAAGATTTTAATTTTGGATATTTTTTTCATTATTATACAATTTTTTAAAATAAGATCTTTTAGTTTTAGTTCTTTTCTTCATGTACTATGCCAAAAAACTTATATATACAGAATGGCGGATCTAGATGGGGGTGGTGGTGGCGGATTTGGTGGTGGTGAGGGTTGGTTGGAGAGAAAGATGGGACTTGGGAGAGAAAACTGAGATTGAGATAGGGAGATTAACAGTTGGCGGATCCAGGAATTTTTTCTAGTGGGTTCATTAGTCTTAGGAGTTCCAATTTCATAGGATCGGACGTAAAAAATTTCGGGTCGGTTTGACGGTTCGTGTCGCCAGTTTTAATAAGCATTATTTACTTATTTGTTTCTTACTTCTATATAATATTCAACTTTTACCTATTGTTTTCTTTACTTTATGTTAGACAGACATAATGTCACAAAATTAAATAATTATTACATGAAAACTTGTAATAGATGACATACTGTCATACAAACACGAATAAACTCACCAATTTTTCCTTTCTTTAAGAAAGAATGTTTATTAAGCATTTAACTCGTATGTCTCGTAAATAAATACTGAAGAATACTTTTGTATGATAAAAGTATGTAAATATATAGACATAAGAGAACAAGTCTCGAAACCTATCAAATTCCTAATCTAAGCGATATCCTTTTTTTTTTGAACGGCTAATTTCTTTAATCTCCAAAACCTTCCTTTCCCAATCTTGGACCACCACCCCATTGGTTCTAGAAACCAATAACTCAATCATAAAATCATAACCGATAATTATCTAAAAAATAAAATAATCGTAGAAATGATAATTCAGAAAGTAGTCACAAACAAGTTTAGTTCTATTAAAAACTTCTATTCACTGTAAAATTATATACCCTATAAATCATGTAATATGTTCAACCTAATGAATATAACTAATAGGCAATTGAGAGGAAATCTAATGAAACAAATCACATTGAAAGAAATGAGAATCACATTGAAAGAAATGAGAAGTTTACTTCACGTGATCTTGAATTTTGCATCTGGTAAAAAAATAGTCAACAATTAACTACAAGAGTCGAACCCGCGTCCTTACTAGAATATAAGCCGCATCAGGCATTCCTCAACCACTCGGCCATCTTTCAATTTGGTTAATGGGTTCATCCCAAATTTCTTTTATGGGTTCATCCTAAATTTTCTATTACCATTTCTACTAAAAATTTGAAACCGAGTGGGTTCGTATGAACCCGTATTCCTCAACATAGATCCGCCCCTGGAGATTAAGGGTTGTTTACTTGTGATTTGGCTGTGATGGTGGTGGCTGTAAAACTAGTTAAAGATGGTGGTGGTTAGGTTGTGACGGTGGTGGTTTTGATGGGTGGAATAAAGAGTAAAACATGTTTATTTTAATTTTTGGTTTAGAAGTTTAATATAATTACACAAATTGTCCCAAAGATGGTAAAAAGACGAATTTACCCTCATGTGTGATGTACATGACTGGATCTAACTACAAAAATTAACTAAGTTAGGGATAAAGGACGTATGGTGTAATGGTTTTAACAAAGAAAGGACTGTGACTGTAATTATTGAAGTTAAAGGGCATCCATTGCAATACGATAGAAACATTAAGGACGAAAATTGTAATTTACCCATTTAATTTTGAAAAGTTTTTGTGTTCCCAATAAATGTATCAGAGCATTCACATCCATTCTATCAATTTTTCATTAGACCATGTGTAGTGGTAGTGGGTTATAATGCCCCCACCATGGGGCATTATCCGACACGTGGCGTCCTAGTCAGCGATGGGGCATTATAGCAAAAGTGGTGTAGTGGGGCATTATGCTAATAACGCCCCTTCCAATCAATAAACAATTATTTTTTATATAGAAAAGAAAAAAAAAAAAAGAAATGGCTTATCTCTATTTCAAAATTGTCAGAAGTTCACGTGGTTGGTCTCAAAGTTCATTGGTGGTAGCTTAAAGTTGTCAGAAGTCAAAACCCAATGCAGCGTTTTAAAAATAACGCCGGGAACAAAATTTTTGATTTAAAACGCCCTATAACGCCGGGTGTAGTGGGTTATGGGGCGTTATAGGGCGTTATTTTTGAAAAATTTTTATGGAAAACGCCCCATTACACACGGTCTTATAAATTACACTAAAAAACATTAAATCTTCTCTCTTTTTTTCAATTAAATAATATTCTTTTATATCTTTATCATTACTTTTTCTCTTTCCTCGACTCACAATCACTTTCAAAATATATTAAAAGATTATAGGGGGTGAACAGTGTCCCCTCAAATATACAGATGGACATGAACAGTAACATTCTCTTTTTTCTCCACTCACAACCACTTTTTATACTATTTATATTATAAAAACTCCTCTCACAGATTTTTGTAACTTTTTATTACATTTTAGTCAAAATCTTGGGATGTTTCTTTTCATTTGGTTGTGTTTATAATATATAGGTAAATATATAGATATATACACGATATTATAGTAAAAAACAAAATAGTATTTTAAAAATTCTAAAAGTTAAAGTATTAAAGTTAAAAAAAAATTGTTCAATTCTTTTAAAACATGTTTTTGACTTTTAAATCAACTACTCCAACAATTTTTAAACCATTATAATTTTTTTGATAAATTAATATTTTAAAAAAGTTATACAGTTTAAAACCAGAATCTTATTTTCTTTAATTTGTGTATATGGTATTATAATTGGATATATTTTTTTTAAATATTATGATACATATTACTAGTGTTTTCTTCCGCATCTTGTAGTAACCTTGTAGTGTGTGTGAGTGTGTACATAAGGTGGACAAAAAAGCTTATTTTACGTAATTTTAAGAGTTCAACTAATTACAATTTTCAATATCAATTTAACAATGCTTTGAAACATGTTGTTAACTTTTAAACAAACTTCGTCCACGGTTTGTAAAACTCATAATATTTTCATATGCCAATATTTTTTAAAATAAACTTAACATGTTAAGTGATTACTAGTTTTGGAGTTTCCAATGTAAACTGGTTACCAACTCACATTAAAAATTAAGATGTTAAGTGCTTTAAAACATATAATTACCATGTTAAGTGCTTTAAAACATATCGTATGGTATTGCTTTTAAAAAATTAACAGGTTAATTGATTTCTAGTTTCGGTGCTCCCAATGTAAATTGATAACCAACTCACATACCCTCTCCCCTGGGTTCTTTTTTACCATGGATTTGGGGGGGGGGGGGGGGGGGGGGGGGGGGGGGGGGGAATAGACTTTACATGTAAAAAACACATAAAAACATTTATTTTTACATTTAGAAAACTTATTTTTCCTCACATCAATAATGGTTTAAAGTTTTTGGTGACATTTTTAGGAGATTAAGTGACAACAATTTCACCGGAAGAATACCAAGCTTCATTAGTGAGTGGAAACAAATTAAACTATTGTAAGAAACGTGAGCAACAAATAACATAGAAAGGTAATGTATTTTTAATAGCTTTTTGTTTAACCCATTGAACATTGTGAAAAATTCCAAAGTCTCAACTCTCGTATATAGCATATGGCATGAGAGATACGTACAATGATTGCTACAAGAGGAGGGACGACGGAATTTACGTTTACGTTAAACTAAATTATATTCACTATTCAATGGGTTTATATAGTACATTACCTTTGTATGTTATTTCTACAATATTTTTATTATATAGTTGGAAAGTTCACTCGCTAAGGATTTGTTAACCCTAAAGTATGTCAACATTTGATTTACGATACAGGCATGCACAAGGTTGTTCATTTGAAGGGTCTTTTCCTTCTTCCATCTCTCTTTTAGAACAATTACAAGATCTGTATGCCCTTTTTCCACTAGATTTAATATTTTCTTTGCTTTTTTTCCTGTATAAGTTCAAATATTGAAGCCCTATATAAAATGTGATTGATTACTTTTTTTTACGCTATATTTATCTTGTTATATAGGAGAATCAGTGACTTGAAAGGTGGAGCTTCTAGTTTTCCGTTACTAGAGAACATGAGAAAACTGGAAATATTGTGAGTCGATCTTTTGGTATCATCTGTGAGTTTCCTCTTTTTAGTACTAAAGTGTAACCTTAATAACAATCACAAGTAATTACGATGCAGGATACTCAGGAATTGTTTGATCCATGATACAATCCCGACCTACTTTAGGAATATGGTAAATCTGAATATGTTGTAAGTAATTCACAAGATGCCCCTTGCTTCTCATATGCATTATAATTTCATTATTTACTTTTTTTAAGTATAATTTGTGTATAGAGTTGTTCTACCTCGAAAAACAAGAACACAAAAAGTTAGATGCAACTAACAAGCATGATACTCTAATTTCATATTGAATATTGATAATACTTAAATCAAAATCATCTTTACTTATTTCCACACAAAAAAAAAACAATGTTAGTCATATAAGTAGGGTTGTAAACGAACCGAACGTTAGAGAACAGTTTGTGAACTGTTCGGCGGAAAGTTCGTTTATTTTCCTTTGATTAGCAAACAAATACCAACAAAAAATTTCTAAAACGCAATGGACTGAAAACACATAAAAATGTGCGTTACCTAAAACGCAATGCACAAAAAACACAAATATGTCTTATTTATAAAACGCAATTGCCAGAAAACACTTAAAAATGTCTACTTTCTAAAACGCAATGGCCTAAAAATAACAAAAAAAAAGTGTTCTCTCTAAAACGCAATGGACTGAAAACACCTAAAAATGTGTTTTACCTAAAACCCAATGACTAAAAACACTTCAAAATGTGTTTTTCTAAAACGTAATGGCAAGAAAACACATAAAAATGTCTTAGTTCTAAAACGCAATGGCCTAAAAAACCAAATAAAGTGTTTTCTCTCTAAAGCGCATTGAGCCAGGACAATAGTTTTGTCTGTGAATTGTCTGAATCAGGAAGTAGGAGATCAATCCCAGCCAGGGGCTCTGCCCCTTGGACCCCGCCAGGGGCTGCCGCCCCGGGACCCTGCTACCAGGGGCGCTGCCCCCGGACCTCCGCCAAGATCGTAAAACGCAATGACTAAATCAAAAAGCCAAATAATAAAAATGAAATTAAAGAATTTCTTACATGGATCGAAGTCGGTTTCTTCAACGACTGACGAAATTTGAATGATTCAAACACTTATCAAAGATCGAATCGAACGGGTCAAGTGATTATCTTCAAAATCACCGGAAAAAACGAGATTTTGTATGAAATTAAACTGGGTTTTCTTAAAAAAAAGCTGAAGAACACATTGATCGGGTGTTTGAATCATTGATTGGTGACGAAAATCACACTATAATGTAGTGATTATTGAGATAAAAAGTGAAGAAATGGTTGAAGATGGTAGGTTTTGAAAATGATGGGTTTTGATGTTACTAGGAAGAAGAAGGAAGAAGAAAATGATAAGATTGACAAAAATACTCTTTTTCTCTTTATTTTAAATTTTGGCACATGTCATAATACTGTTGCTTTCTATGCTTTTTAGCCAAAATAAACTTCCATTTTCACCCTAAAAGTATATATACATTTAGTACTACTTGGAATTATTTTATGAAACCACCAAAACAGACTCCACTAAAAGTATATATACATTTAACATACTACTTGGAATTATTTTATGAAACCAAGAAGAAAACAAACAAATCACTCGGAAGATTCACACTTGATGATTAAGATCTCAACGATTAAAAAAGTAATAAAAAAATAAACTCTCATCACTAACAAAGAAAGCATCGGTTACATAACCCCCTTATTTTAACTATCTTAGACCGTGCTTAGGGGCTGTTTAGCTAAGCTTATTTTAGTGACTTATTTACTTATTTACTTTTTGAAAAGTTAAAAGGTGTTTGAGTTAGCTTATTATGTGAGAGGAATAAGTAAATAAGTCATTCCATTATGACTTATTTGCTTTTCAAATAAGCAAATAAGTAAATAAGTCAAAAAAATAAGCTTAGCCAAACAGCCCCTTAGTCCATGAGTTTTGGTCGTTTTTTGGTAGAAAATGCCAGACAACGCCCAAGATGCTGCCTCCGTGGGCATTTTTTTGGCCAAATTCAGTTGGAGCGTTGAATATTCCACGCCTTGCTCTCATTTCTTTGTCCAATCACCCTTCATCTTAATATTCTTTGTCCAATAAGATTTTTTGATGATTTTTGTTTTATTTAATTATATTACATCTCATTTAGAATAATGTCTCACATCCCCACTACACCTATTTTAGAAAACGCACCATAATGCCCCATTGATGACTGGGCTGCCACATAGCGCAAAACAACCAAAGGTGGGGTGTTAACCACTACACATGGTCTTAATGTTGATTTCCGCTTTTTTCATAACAATCTTCACCTTAAATTCCAAGCCATCACATTCATTCAATCCCTAAAGCATCCAAACACTACACTCAAAGCTAGAATGATATCAAAGAACAAACGTATTTTAGAAGAAACCTAACTCAAAACCTTTAATAATTTGTGATACACAGAAAGCCTTAGTAAAACCTCTATATATAGACTCAAGAAACTTAGCTTTCATCCAAGTTACAATAGAATCCTATAACATATCTGATACGGACCTCCGTGAAATTAGCTTGCATTCACACGTTCATCATCCTAGTTTTAATAGTTTTTCATTTATTTTGTTTTTAATTATGTTAGTGGGTAGTTAATCATGTTAGTGGTAATTGCATTAGGTCCATGTTCCCTTAACTAGTTGCATGTTTTACGTATTCAGTTTCAGTAAGTGTAAGCCTTTATAAGGCCTTTAAGTTTGGCAAATGAAAAAGGAAGAAAAATTAGCAAAGTCTGGTTTCTATCTCTAATTCTTGGAGTCTAACCCGCTTAAGGGTCTATCTTGGAGTCTAACCCGCTCAAAGGGTCCCTATCATTTCGTCTTCACCTTCCGCCATGCCGCCTCGCCGTGACACCTCCTCCGACAACCCTTCCACTGATGAATTGCTTACCTCCCTCGCCGACTCTGTCAACAAGTTGATCACCTCCAACACTGCCGCCACCAACCAGATGGTTTCTGGTCAATAGCAACACAAGGCTTATCCGGATATCATAATCAAACAATTGGTGGCTCAGTACGAGCAAATCAACAACCTCATTGCTACCATTCTTCGCCCCGATCCGAACCGACCTAGTTCTTCCGGGTCCAACACTCCGCCACCTCCACCACCACCGCCACCACCACCTCCTGCCAACCACACCCCAAACCACCGAAGATTACCCTTCACATGTTTGATGGTTCGAACCCACTGGATTGGCTCTTCCAAGCGAATAACTACTTTACCTACTACTCGGTTCCGGATGTTCAACGACTTTACTTAGCTGTGTTCTATTTCACCGGTGACGCACTAAGTTGGTACAAGTATCTCTCGAACAATAGGTTACTCGGAACTTGGCCGGAATTTTCAAGAGCTTTGGAACTCCGATTTGGTCCTTCTTCCTACGAGAATCACCAGGCGACTCTTTTCAACTCCAGCAAACTGCCACCGTTGCCATGTATCAAACTGAGTTTGAACGACTCACTAACCGAGTCATTGGTTTATCTCCCGAGACACTAAAGAATTGTTTCATTTCTGGACTTAAACCGGACATTCAAAGCGAACTAGCAATCCATCATCCTCACACGTTGCATCAGATGTACGGATTAGCTCGTTTAATTGAAGACAAGCTCACTGCCGTGGTAATCGATTCCACTGTTGGATATGTTTCGTCCGCACAATCCGCATCATCTCTTCCAATCAAACGCCTTACTCAAGCGGAGATGCAAGCGAAGCGCGCCGCCGGCCTTTGTTTCAACTGCGACGAAAAATTCCAGCCGGGGCACCATTGCAAAACGCCACAATTCTTGCTTTTCGAGCCTCAAACCGATCCACCATTGACCGGTACAATTTCGACAACTGTCGGTCGTGAGGACACGACCCGTTTTAAAGGGGTGGGTATTGATACGAACCAACCACCTTGACCCGATTGCGTGTTTGGAGCATGACGTACCGTACCGTTACCGCCTGCACGTTTATTTTGATGTCTTCACATTTTGCACGTTTCTATTGGTTTATTGCATGCATATAGATGTAGGTCCATGTTTTCATTGGTTACCCATGTTCCTTTATTACTGTATCCACGTTTCCAATTTATCGCATGCATGAACTTCTATTTCCTGCATATTTAAATACCCTGTAGCTGCATTGAGAAGTTAAGAAGAAAAAGTTGCAAAAATTGTTCTCTTATATTTACTTTCAATTTTAGTCTTACAATTGCTCTTCGTTCTTAATTTGGAGACCACCGATCTCGAACTCGGTACTATCAATATCTAACCCCTAATAAACCGACTTGTTTAATTAGAACTCTTCAAGCCCACACCGACTTGTATGAACTTGGAAGCCCCGGCTCACACCGACTTGCATGGGCTTGGGAATTATGTGTGTGTGCCAACATTCACCCCCTAATTCACGAACCGAATTAGGAGGGACTTCAACACCAAATAAGTCTCTCATCTCTTTGAACTTCTCACTACAAGAAAATGAGGTAATGGCGGCAACTAATGTCGCCGCTAAAGACCCCGATCTAGGCCGCTATTGTTAATAGCGGCGACATGTCGCCGCTAAAGGGTCGCCGGTAAAGATCCGACGGTAAAGGGCCTTGTGTCGCCGCTATTGTTTCGTATCGCCGCTATTGATATAATCCAATAGCAGCGACATATGTCGCCGGAATAAAGTCGTCGCTAATGGTATGGATCAATAGCGGCGACATGTGTCACCGCTAAAACTCTATTTTTTTTCAATTTTTTGCTGCATTTTCTATATTTCCGTTATATACAAACCTGCCGATTTTCCAGTTTTACGCAACACAAACAAACTAAATAAACATAATACTTTACATACTAAAATCGCATAAAACGTATCCGTACAATAACATCCTAAAATATCCGTACAATAACATCCGAAAACTACAAGTCGATAATACTTGATAGTCATCGTCATCCTCATCTTCCTTGTCAAAAATGTCGTCATCGTCTTCGTCGTTTGCGGCTTGCTATCCCTTCGTAGCAAGATAGGAATCAAGTTGAGTTAAATGGTTCTCGTGTAAACGGTTCTTGCCAGAACCGTTTGACAAATATATATTTCAAAATTAACAATTAAATTAAAAAAAAACAATGGATATGAAGCATGAAGGTGATGGACTTACTAAACTAATACTTTCTGTTACTTGATGAGACTAATAGCTATAAAGACCAAAATAGATTTTTCATATTTAGCATCAATTAGCAATTCGCAACTTACAGTATGTGTAAATTATTAATTTAGCATCAGTTGACAAGCTTTAGAAAAAGTAAACTTCTAAATAATTAGATTTGTAAAACAAACATAAATGACGGTACACATGACTCCATCCAAAAGAAATAACAAAACGAAAAACCCTTTCATTATAAGCTGCAATCAAGTTGTGGATCGGAAGATAACAAGAAATCTCAATTCATCCTTGTATCATAGTGCCAGGTTTACATAAATTTTTAACTACCAAATCATGCACTAGTAATTTTTTATATAATATTTAAAGTTTAAACCCAACCCGGTTCTGGCGGTTCTTTAAACGGACCTGGCTGCTCTGAACCCAACCGAACAGGGAACCGTTTTCACCAAAATTTAAGAACCGGAACCAGACCCTAAATACAAGAATACGGTTCGGATCTAGCGGTTCGGTTTCGATTCCCCGGTTCTCGCGGTTTGTAACCGTGACTTGCTTAGCCCTATATTTAGCAAAGTAACTTGCGCTCATAGCGACTTGTATAATTTTTTAAAGTCAAATTGTATAGTGGACCTCTGAAAAGGGTTGTGGAGTTTGGGGTTGCGCACCAAACACATTCGATGGCATATTGGAAGAAGGTTTATGCCCAAGCCCCCGGAACTATCCTCGTCGATCACCCAACATATTTTGAAACGCGGCAACCTCACTTGACGGTTGAGAACCGCCGCCTTCTCCGCCCACAATCTCACATTCTAAATTAAGTTGTATTTTAGGAAGATGATTATATATTATAGAGAATAATACTTTAGATAAATACTTACATAATTCTGCTCGGCTACCGCGTTAACCTAATTCCCATCTTTATTGGTGTGAGTTTTGTTGTACGTATCGAGATGTTTCAAACCTTGTTTATCATTAAAACTTAGATTAGACATTAAATAAACACAAACATACAAACACACATATAAAACATTACATATTTGTAGGCGGTGCTACTGTAAGACGCGATCCCCCCACAGTTTGGGAATTGTTGACCCTGGCGGACTCTTGTGTTTGCCTAACATCTTGCAATATATCTAGGGTCCAAGAAGTGATCAATGGTTCTCTGCCAATTTTCATAAGGCATATCCTTGGGGTGGTATGCCCTTGCTCCTTCGACATTGTCATAACATCCATTACAAATAACTTCTTCTTTTGCGCCATGCTTGCGGTCAGAGTACCTCTTCATAAGCACATGTTTAATGCTGCCTTTCAAGTTCAAAGCATCCAAATCCTGTTCAACTTCATCGAAATTGAAGTTCTCCTAGGAATTAAATAAAAAAAAGTTAAAACATTATATAAAACATGTTAGAACACTAACGACGCGTTTACGGCTGCACCAAAACCGTCACTTGTCAACAGTTAGAATAAGTACCATTCACCTGCCAGGAGTTAACTTTTTCAAAATTTGAAATCATGAGCATTTCAACTTGAAGGAAAAGTATCTTCCACAAGAAGATTTTCCATATTTTGCGCCAAAACTTCACAAAGCAAAAAGCGCACACTCCATTTTTATATAGTCCGGTGCTCCACTTACTCGCATAAGAACAACACTGGACTGGGGACTTGAAGGGGTATGTTCCCAAAAACCTCGCATAGGTGCAGGAGACCATACCATAACCTCATCACAATGAACATCTTTTAAGGAACCCTGCGTGGCTGCGCACCGGTTCTAAACAAAACATAGAAGAAAACAATCTTCGATATCCACGCGCTGGAGAGAAGGACAAAACTAACATTCGATTAACACCCATGCGCAGGCTCGCACAAGGGTACAGTTAGACTTGAAGTTAAAAACCTAAGCATCTCCGCACGCCTAGAACCAAGACTTAAGCAAATGTGTGCCTTTCTGTTGTAACAGAATTAACATGTGGCAAAAGCATAAAGGGTTACAGCTGTAAACCTTCTAGAATACCCCATCATGCACAACCATTCAGTTACAACCGAATGGTGATGTGGCATCATCATGGACGCTCATCTAAGTCACGATGATGGCACTAACTTGGAGAAGGATCCACACAAGACCACTTTCCACGTGGCATCTCCCCAGCCATTGATCACTCTCAGGATCCGTGTGCATAGACATAACGTTAGTGATCAACGGAAAAGGGCATAACCGCTTATGGAAAGTGCTTTCCATCACTATCTCCGTCAACAGGTTTTCCCGCCCAAATCCAGTTATAAATAAGTCAAGTCAGGTATGATCTCTCAAGTTACACCCACTTCACTTCACTACTTCTTCTTCTTTATTAAGATCTGTACTTATTTTCACGCCGGAGGGTGGTCACGGAGAGAACCCCCCCATTCTCCCCGTGGCGAGTCTAACGGCTGTCTGTTTTGCAGATATCGTTCGGAGAAGAAGCTCAGTTAAACCCCGAATCAAATGAGAGGACTAATCCTTTTATGCAGAACTTAACCCTTGGTTCGATTGATTCCGGTCCTTTGAACCACTGTTTCTTCATAGGGCTTCTCACATCCTTATGGTTGTGACCTGTAAACATCCTCCTTTAGATCGCCACGAAGAAATGCAAACTTGACATCTAAGCGATGCAATTCCCAACCCTCAATTGCGGCTAATGCTAGTAACAACTGAACCATTTGGATTCTCGTCACAGGAGCAAAAACTTCGTGTGTAACACCCCGCCCCGATGAGGGCTGACGTGTTACACAATTCGGTAATCAGAGATAATTAATAACTTAATTAAAACATAAATTCCATAGGTTTAAAACAAACACCCCCAAAATGACATAACGGTCTCATCAGAAAAACATAAATGTCTAAATATATTAAATATAAAGTTTTATTAAACTCCTTGCTTCCAACTCTAGCCTTTTTATTATCACTCTTCACACATTCCCCCGATTTCCCTGAGTACCTGTTTAAGACACAGTAAAAGAAAACAACAAAAAACAAATGGTAGAGCCAAAAATTGCCCAGTAACGGAGAAACAATAGCACTAACACATAAATGATAGAAGCAATACACTAAACACTTTCGATGAAAAAAAAATACAATACGCTGAATGATCACTGATGAATACCATAAAGGTATAATAGAAATACCCATGTGAGCCACTAACAATAAACGCTAACACTTTGTACATTAGCTGCAGTTCCAATGCACCATTATGTAGAGCGGATGTGGGCACTCACACCTATCCCACTACCACTAACACTTACACTTACACTCCTAGGATCGATCCATACGCCTCTCAATAATCAATAAGTGCAATCACTTAGCACGCAATACAATATAGAGACGCCGTGAGCCTTCCGCACAGCCACGGATGGTGCACGTCAACTGTGCCTATGATGACACCCTATGTCCCCATAGGTGGATATGCTCGGGTATTGAGGTCAATAAAACGATTCACTCAAGTCAAGGCAAATACACTAAGGAGATGTGTAACAATAAATCATAGAACGGTAACGATGGACACTACAATATTATAAAGCGAGTAAGCACTTTACGCTACGAGTGGCAGACCGAATATCCGTGCACTATGAGAATAGAAAACAATATTATGCTAAAAGCAAGAGACCACAAAATCCGTACCTTAAGCAATCTTGAATGATTATACCAACGATGCTAAATTCTTTGTGCAGTAACTATAATTAGTGTGTATGGTAGGTTTATTAGCACATACATTTATTTTATTTTCTTCTTATTAAATTGTACATACGATAGATGATGATTAGGATGGTGAGCTTTTAAGTGGTAGAAATATTAATAGCAAATATTAACCAGTTTACTTATAACCTTGCCTTTGTTAAAAATATATTTAATTATACAGCATAACATGTTTTTTCTTTTTTTTTTATATAAATAAACAAATTGCTACACTTAATAATTATGGCAAGGAATTTCGTTTACAGTAGATGTAGAAAGGCTAATGTGTATTAAAGTAAAACTCAACCCATCAACCATTCATCAACAATAGCCTAACTTAAAATAGGTTTCTTTCTTTGATTTTATTACAATCGTTAACCATGTTCTTCAGTAAGATGTAGAAATACGAACAGAGTAAGCAAGTAGCACATTAACAAATTTAAATTTGTATTATATAGACTAATATGATTTGGACCGGTGTTCGGCGCTAAAAGAGATTAAAAAATTTAGCACCATAGAAAATGACATAGAAAAAGCTATGATCATGTACGTGTGTGAAAGTTTAGTTAGTATCTACTGTTACTATTTTATTCACCTTCTTCCTTATTAATTTAAATTAGTTAGTCAAAGATTAATGTTTTGATGATCTTATTTATATTGCATTAAGCATAGTCATGAAAGTGTTCAAAGGATAATGGGTTATTGGTCGATACCTTATGTCGAAGGAAAAGACAGCCGGTGCGGTGAAGTAGGTTCAACAGAGATCTTTAGACGACGAGTCGATGGGTATGCAGTGGTGGCCCGGAGTTATCAGTGTGGATCCGGTATGAACGGAGACGACTAAAAGAACCCAACAGTGGCGATTAAAAAAAATATAACGTGGGTCAAATTATAAACAACAAGATGAGAGACTGCCGAATTAACGACGAACCTTACCAGAAACTGATTGCGGTCTTTTGCAGCGTTGAACGGACGAACTGTAGGCGGGACAAGCAAGTTTGATACGTTCAGACTAGCGGTTGGCGGCGACGTTTAGGTCGGCGCACTTGAAGGTTAACAGAAAGGTTCAATGGAGATATGGGTTGTCTTTTGGAAGGCTTTCGTAAGGAGTAAGCGGCTGGGAAAAGGGTCCGATAAATATGATGGGTTGGTCGTTTGAAAATGATTCGAAATCCCATGAGATACGTGAAATACAGTGATGAAATGTTAGAAATAGAAACTCGAGTGAATATGGTGGGAGATATGGAATGATGTTTTAATATTTGCTTGCTGTTACAATTTACTCCATATTTATCTCAATTCTTTTTTTTTTTTGTCGGTTACACTAAACAAAGGACAAATTGCAACTGCCTTTGCAATCTTCGAATTATGTTACTCAAAACACTATTTAATATCATAAATATTTAAGGACCTCGATGTGATTTATTATTCTTGTTATTACTAAAATCTTTATATTTAATTATTTAGGCTTTAGATGTTTTATAAAAATACTAGTGTGGAAACATTGATAATCCGACATAATAAAATATCGCACTACTTATGACATTCATTTCATTAGGGTTTTGAAAGTTTCGTATATTACAATTCTTCCTCCCTTAAAAGAAATTTCGTCCTCGAAATTATCGTTATATCACACTATACAATACGGGTATTTCAACTTCCTACCCCTTAAAATAATTTCGTCCACGAAATTAGCGATTACGAATATGGTATACTATTCATGTTACAAATTAACGATGCGAATAACGATAACTAAGTTGCAAATACGATGAGCAAAAGAGTCGAAAAGACACACAAGTGAGTTTGATACACGAAAATTTAACCATTAGGAACACTAACCTTAGGTTTCGAATAGATATGGATATTGAGAACGGATCGCTTCCTCCGATTCCCAAGTGGCTTCACGTTCTGGATGATTTTTCCACAAGATTTTGACGAACGGAAAATACTTTTTACGCATCACACGTTCTTGTCGATCCAAAATAGCCTCTGGTTGCTCTTCGTACGATAAGTCCTCACGAATCTCGTGTATAGAATAGTTCACAACATGAAGAGGAGGATAATTATAACAACGTAACAGTGAAATGTGAAACACATTATGCACGTGCGACAGTTGTGGCGGTAGAGCTAACCGATAAGAAACTTCGCCGACTCTTTCCAAAATTTCAAATGGTCCGATAAAGCGAGGACTCAGCTTTCCCTTTATGCCAAAACGTCGGATACCCCTGCATGGCGAGACTTTTAAGAACACTTTTTCACCAACATTAAATTCCAAAGCCCTTCGATGGCGATCAGCATAACTCTTATGTCTACTCTGGGCTTCCTTAAGTTTCTCACGAGCAATAGCAACCTTTTCATTCATGATCTGTACCAATTCAGGACCCTCAATCATCTTTTCTCCGACCTCGTCCCAACATGTGGGAGCTCGACATTTACGCCCGTATAACAATTCAAAAGGTGCCATATCAATACTAGCTTGCCAACTATTATTGTAGGAAAACTCCACCAAGCACAAGTATTCATCCCAGTTTCCTGTCTACTCAAGTGCACATGATCTAAGCATATCCTCTAAAGTCTGAATAGTACGTTCAGACTGTCCATCAGTTTGCGGATGGAAAGCAGTGCTAAATCGTATCTTCGTATCCCAAGCATTTTGGAAACCCTTCCAAAACCGTGATGTGAAACGTGGATCTCTATCACACACTATAGATGATGGTGTACCATGCAATCGAACAATCTCATGAAGGAATATCTCTAATAGCTTACTCACCAAGTACCCTTTTTGAATGGGTAAGAAATGAGCAGATTTTGTAAGTCTATCTACCACAACCCAAATAACATCGTTCTTTATACGGGTTCTTGGTAGACCAGTTACAAAGTCCATAGAAATATCATCCCACTTCCAGACAGGAATATCTAAAGGCTGTAATAATCCACTAGCCCGTTGATGTTCAATCTTCACTTGCTGACAGATCAAACACTGGCTCACATGTTTAGCTACATCTTCTTTCATACCGCTCCACCAAAAATGTTGCCTCAAATCCCTATACATCTTTGTGGATCCAAGGTGTATAGTATAAGCTGAACTGTGTGCCTCAGTCAGTAATGATTCACGAAGAGAGGAATCATCTGGCACACATAAACGCTTCCCACACCATATTGTTCCATGTTCATCCACTCGAAATTTAGATTGTTTTCCTACTCCCAAATTTTGTAACACCGCCCAAAGTTCACCATCTTCTTTTTGAGCTTCCTTTATCAGAGTGATGAGGTTTGGTTCAATCTTCAGTGTAGCCAAATAACCATAACACTCACCAACATGTATACCAATCTCCATGCGACTCAGGTCCGATAGAATATGAGGCTCAAGAGTCAAGCATGCCAAACCCCCAGAATTCTTCCTACTCAGTGCATCAGCAACAACATTTGCTTTACCAGGATGGTATTGAATGTTGGCATCATAATCCTTGAGTAACTCTAACCATCTCCTCTGTCTCATGTTAAGCTCCTTCTGAGTGAAAATATACTTGAGGCTTTTATGGTCGGTGAATATGTTACACGTCTCCCCAAAAAATAATGCCTCCAAATCTTGAGTGCAAAAACAACTGCTGCTAACTCTAGATCATGCGTTGGATAATTCACCTCATAGGGTTTAAGCTGACGCGAGGTATAAGCAATAACCTTTCCATGCTGCATGAGAACACAACCAAGCCCTTTCTTCGATGCATCACTGTATATATCGAATCCGCCTGTGCCAGAAGGTAGAGTAAGAATAGGAGCGGATACTAGCTTCTGCTTCAATGCCTCAAAACTATTTTCTCGATCATCGTTCCAAGTAAATTTTACCCCTTTCCTCAAGAGTTGAGTGAGAGGTAAGGCCAAAATAGAAAATCCCTCTACGAAACGTCGATAATATCCCGCTAGCCCAAGAAAACTTCGAACTTCGGTAACTGACGTTGGTCTAGGCCATTTAGTGATAGCTTCCACCTTTGATGGATCCATTGTGATACCTTCCGCTGATACAATGTGGCCTAGAAACGCCACTTGTTCAAGCCAAAAGTCGCACTTAGAAAATTTTGCGTATAACTTCTCCTGGCGTAAAGTTCCTAGAACAATGCGAAGATGGTCCTCATGCTCCCCTTTACTTTTAGAAAACACCAAGATATCATCGATGAATACAATCACGAACCGATCCAAATACTCATGGAATACTCGGTTCATAAGATCCATGAAAACAACAGGAGCATTTGTCAAACCAAAAGGCATGACTAGAAACTCATAGTGACCGTACCGGGTACGAAATGTTGTCTTATGAACATCTTGATCTCTGACCCTCAACTGATGGTACCCTGATCTGAGATGAATCTTTGAGAAAAACTTCGCTCCTTGGAGTTGGTCAAAAAGGTCATCAATACACGGTAAGGGGTAGCGATTACGAATGGTGATCTTATTCAACTCCCTGTAGTCGATGCATAAACGCATGTTACCATCCTTCTTCTTCACAAACAAAACCGGTGCTCCCCAAGGTGAAACACTAGGTCTAATGAATCCAAGTTCCAAAAGTTCTTGCAGCTGTTCTTTCAATTCCTTCAACTCCAATGGGGCCATACGATAGGGTACTTTAGAAATAGGTTCAGCTCCGGGAATCAAATCAATAGTGAACTCTACTTCACGTTCAGGTGGTATCCCTGGCAATTCTTCTGGAATGACCTCAGAGAATTCTCGAACAATAGGAACATCTTCAACACCTGGTGTATCCACTGAGGTATCTTTAATAGCAGCTAAGAATCCCTCGCATCCATGGGATATAAGTTTTTGAGCTTTAAGAGCAGAGATGATTTTAATCGATTTTCGAGGTTGAGATCCTTGATAAATACATTCAGGATTTAGAATATCGCCAAAAATGACTCATTTGGAGGGACAATCGATGGTAGCTCGATGCGTGGATAGCCAATCCATGCCTAGTATGACATCAAAATCTCCCATTTGCATGGGATAAAGATTCCCTATACGAATAACATTTCCGACCACAAGTGGGCAATCTTTATAGATGTGAGTAATAATCGAAGAATTTCCCATTGGTGTAGAAATAACTAAAGCTTGATCCAATGGAGAAAGCGTAATTTTAAGATGTCGGGAAATTAGTTGTGAGACTATCGAGTGGGTTGCCCCAGTATCAAATAATACATACAATTCATACTCACCCAAATAAATACTACTCGAAACGGTACCTAATAAATTGATAAACAATAAGACACAAACGATTGTATGAAAAAAAAACAACTAAGCAAGAAAAATAATACTACTAAAAGGAACATTTATCGAAGACGGTACCGGGAGCATTAGCAGTTTCCCCTGCAGTCAATGAGAAAACACGCCCTCCAGTAGTAGGTGGCACATTAGCTCCCTTAGTGGTATCAGTAGGTCGGTTACCAGCCTTTGGACACTCATTAATCTTATGCCCCATATCTCCACACTTAAGGCAAGCCCTAGTAAGTCGACGACACATGCCTGGGTGACGCTTGTTGCAATGGTTACACACTGGACGCTGGGTAGGGTTCGAGTTACCTCTCTGGTTTACGGTTTGAGTTTGGGTTGGTGGCTGGTAGGGTTTGATCTGACCCTGATTTTGGCTCCTTCCCTGCCATGGTCTATTATTCCTTCCCGATGACCTATTCCCCCTATTGTTTTGATTATTTTGACTAGGTGCTTGAGACGACTCACTAGTGAACGGAGTGCGGTACTCGTCTCTGTTTCTCTTCCTACTATTATTGGAATCACCCAAAAATTCTTTGTTCTCCATATCAACCTTTTTGGCACCCTTAGCGGCCTCTGCAACAGTGGGGAACGTTGACTGGATGATTGCTCTACGGATCCGATCACAAACTGCCCATTGATATTTCTCTGCTTGTTCCTCTGGTGTTCCAGCAGCTGACCTAAGAAATCCAACTAGTCGATAAAATCGATCAGTGAAGTCAGAAAGTGGTTCGTCATTCCTCTGACGGATATTGTGATACTCTCGTGTGTAAGAACTCTTATCCACGCTCTTAAAATATTTCTCGAAGAAAATAGCACGAAAATCTTCCCAAGGTAAATTCTCCACAAATGGGTCTCCTCCTCTTTCCTCCAATACACCTTCCCACCAAGTTTGCGCATCTTTTTCTAGTTTATATGATGCTAATCTCGATTTAAATTCATCGCCAACTCCCAACGCCCGAAATATTTTCTCGATATGAGCGATCCAATCCCTTGCTACAATTGGAGTGGTTGCCTTTGTGAAAGATCTCGGTTTCTGTTTTATGAACTTATCTAGCCAATCACCAATTACACCGTTTGGGTTTGGATTAGGGTTCGGATTAGGATTGGGATTAGGGTTCGGATTAGGATTGGGGTTAAGGTTTGGATTAGGATTTGGATTCGGATCAGGACCACGTACGTCCTGAACAAATGCAGGCAACATAGCAGTAAATGCCTGAGTGATAGCAGCTACGATATTTGGATCAGGCTCATTTGGTCCACCACCATTACGACGACCAGAGTTGCGTGTCTCACGACGAGGAGGCATCTAAAAAAACACATTAAGAGTTTAGATAAAACAAATAATAAGGACTCATCGCATAACGAAATACCTAACCCAATGTCTACCCAATCCTCACATGTCTTAATTATTTAGTTAAAGTTTTCTACAGGATAGAGCCTAAGCTCTTATACCATAACTGTAACACCCCGCCTCGATTAGGTAATCAGAGATAATTAATAACTTAATTAAAACATAAATTCCATAGATTTAAAACAAACATCCCCAAAATGACATAACGGTCTCATCAGAAAAACATGAATGTCTAAATTTATTAAATATAAAGTTTTATTAAACTCCTTGCTTCCAACTCTAGCCTTTTTATTATCACTCTTCACACACTCCCCCGATTTCCCTGAGTACCTGTTTAAGACATAGTAAAAGAAAACAACAAAAAGAAACGGTTGAGCCAAAAATTGCCCAGTAACGGAGAAACAATAGCACTAACACATAAATGATAGAAGCAATACACAAAACACTTTCGATAAAAAAAAATACAATACGCTGAATGATCACTGATGAATACCACAAAGGTATAATAGAAATACCCATGTGAGCCACTAACAATAAACACTAACACTTTGTACATTAGCTGCAGTTCCAATGCACCATTATGTAGAGGGGATGTGCGCACTCACACCTATCCCACTACCACTAACACTTACACTTACACTCCTAGGATCGATCCATACGCCTCTCAATAATCAATAAGTGCAATCACTTAGCACGCAATACAATATAGAGACGTCGTGAGCCTTTCGCACCGCCACGGATGGTGCACGTCAACTGTGCCTATGATGACGCCCTATGTCCCCATAGGTGGATATGCTCGGGTATTGAGGTCAATAAAAAGATTCACTCAAGTCAAGGCAAATACACTAAGGATACACTAAGGCTATATCACATCTGGCCAATGATCAATAATAAATAGTAAAAACTTGTGGGAACATGCGACAATGAGTGAAAAAAAAATGTAACCTATCGCATGCGTATTAAAGGCAATAATTCAATACGAGATGTGTAACAATAAATCAAAGAACGGTAATGATGGATACTACAATATTATAAAGCGAGTAAGCACTTTACGCTACGAGTGACGGACCGAATATCCGTGCACTATGAGAATAGAAAACAATATTATGCTAAAAGCAAGAGACCACAAAATCCGTACCTTAAGCAATCTTCAATGATTATACCAACGATGCTAAATTCTTTCCAATCGTTCGCAAGAACCTATAAATATATTATTGAATTATTTACCTTTATTTATGTTGATGGTTCTCCTATAAGGGAAAAAAAAAACCTTTGTGCGGTAACTATAATTAGTGTGTATGGTAGGTTTATTAGCACATACATTTATTTTATTTTCTTCTTATTAAATTGTACATACGATGATGATTAGGATGGTGAGCTTTTAAGTGGTAGAAATATTAATAGCAAATATTAACCAGTTTACTTATAACCTTGCCTTTGTTAAAAATATATTTAATTATACAGCATAACATGTTTTTTCTTTTTTTTATATAAATAAACAAATTGCTACACTTAATAATTATGGCAAGGAATTTCGTTTACAGTAGATGTAGAAAGGCTAATGTGTATTAAAGTAAAACTCAACCCATCAACCATTCATCAACAATAGCCTAACTTAAAATAGGTTTCTTTCTTTGATTTTATTACAATCGTTAACCATGTTCTTCATTAAGATGTAGAAATACGAACAGAGTAAGCAAGTAGCACATTAACAAATTTAAATTTGTATTATATAGACTAATATGATTTGGACCGGTGTTCGGCGCTAAAAGAGATTCAAAAATTTAGCACCATAGAAAATGACATAGAAAAAGCTATGATCATGTACGTGTGTGAAAGTTTAGTTAGTATCTACTGTTACTATTTTATTCACCTTCTTCCTTATTAATTTAAATTAGTTAGTCAAAGATTAATGTTTTGATGATCTTATTTATATTGCATTAAGCATAGTCATGAAAGTGTTCAAAGGATAATGGGTTATTGGTCGATACCTTATGTCGAAGGAAAAGACAGCCGGTGCGGTGAAGTAGGTTCAACAGAGATCTTTAGACGACGAGTCGATGGGTATGCAGTGGTGGCCCGGAGTTATCAGTGTGGATCCGGTATGAACGGAGACGACTAAAAGAACCCAACAGTGGCGATTAAAAAAATATAACGTGGGTCAAATTATAAACAACAAGATGAGAGACTACCGAACTAACGACGAACCTTACCAGAAACTGATTGCGGTCTTTTGCAGCGTTGCACGCACGAACTGTAGGCGGGACAAGCAAATTTGATACGTTCAGACTAGCAGTTGGCGGTGACGTTTCGGTCGGCGCACTTGAAGGTTAACAGAAAGGTTCAATGGAGATATGGGTTGTCTTTTGGAAGGCTTTCGTAAGGAGTAAGCGGCTGGGAAAAGGGTCCGATAAATATGATGGGTTGGTCGTTTGAAAATGATTCGAAATCCCATGAGATACGTGAAATACAGTGATGAAATGTTAGAAAAAGAAACTCGCATGAATATGGTGGGAGATATGGAATGATGTTGAATATTTGCTTGCTGTTACAATTTACTCCATATTTATCTCATTTTTTTTTTGTCGGTTACACTAAACAAAGGACAAATTGCAACTGCCTTTGCAATCTTTGAATTATGTTACTCAAAACACTATTTAATATCATAAATATTTAAGGACCTCGATGTGATTTATTATTCTTGTTATTACTAAAATCTATATATTTAATTATTTAGGCTTTAGATGTTTTATAAAAATACTAGTGTGGAAACATTGATAATCCGGCATAATAAAATATCGCACTACTTATGACATTCATTTCATTAGGGTTTTGAAAGTTTCGTATATTACATCGTGGTAGTCTATACCGGGTTGTTGCACACCCCTTTTTGCAACAAGATGTTCCTTAAACTTATTGGTCGCACAAGATGTTCTATACCGGGTTATGGGCTCACGCTAGTTGAGGCTGGCTCGGATTGGTCGCACATTGGGCCGAATATTGGGCTAAATTGCAAGTGTTTTCTTCTTGATTCTACGAGCTAATCGAGTCCTGACTAGACTGCTCCATATTTGTACTAGATGATGACATGGATTATGATCAACTAGAATTTCTTGAGCCAATGTAATTATATGTTGCTCACAATCTTGTCCTTTAAAGTGATTTTCCAGGACAAAAAAAGTCCAATCCCAACTTAGATTTTCAAAGAATTTTGCATCTCTACTTACAATGATTTTTCCAGTTCTTGGTTCAATTAGACGATAGGCTTTTTCGTAAACAACAAATCCTAATACACAAAGATGTTTAACACTTAGCTTCCCCCCCCCCCCCCCCCCCCCCCCCCCCCCCCCCAATACTTCATAAGGCGTCTTGTGGTTTACTTCTTTAGTGATAATCGGATTCAAAATGTATGTTGCATGAGTTACTTCTTTTCCCCATAACACATGAGGTACATTCCTAACCTTAAGAATACTTCGAGTGATCTCCATAATGTGCGATTTTTGCTTTCAATTACGCAGTTTTGTTCGGACGTGTATGGTGCCGTTAATTGCCTCTTCATCCCATGTCTTTATAATACGTCTTGATAGCTCGTGAGTTGAATTCACTATCCCCCATTATCTTTTTAACAACCCATTAAAATTTTGTACTCGTTTAAAATTTGAAGTCTCTTGAACCTAGATTTGATCCCGGTTGAAAACACTTCAACCCAAAATACGATCTAACGCCTACAATGATCATGATCCACTAAAAAAATCATTTAAATTTCAACTGACTATCACTTTTTAATCCAAGCCCACAAAATTCAACTAATGTCTCAATAAAAATCTCGACTTAAAATCCTTTTAACCTGAATCAAACATTTCATCCTAAACGTCCCTTTTTATCAATACTCACAGAAACCTTTTTATCATTTCTTAAATGTCAATTCCGAAAGGCCATAACTATCTGCACACCCAGTTTGCCTATCTGCACACTTAGGGTTTACCTACACAGCGTATTGGTCAATACGCAGCGTATAGGGTTAACCCTATACGCTGCGTATTGACCTATACTCAGCGTATATAAACCATGGATCTCAGTGCCTAATAACCAAACATTGCACAGAAAACAAGGTTTATATACGCTGCGTATAGCTCTCTACGCAGCGTATATAAACCATTAGACTTTTTTGGGTCATTTTGGTAGGTTTGAGGGATCATTTTTTCACAAAGTTTATATATGCTGTGTATTGACCTATACTCAGCGTATATAAAGGTCTGAAAATGTCATTTATACCCTTGTAGTGAGGCTATATGAAGCCAAATACAAGGGTAGTAGTGTCATTTTTGTCTTATAGGCTGCGTAGTGATCTATAAGGAGCGTATATAAAGCTCCATTTGTGTATTTTTTTTGTGTATTCCTTTGTTTATTTATATAAAAAAAGGAAAATAACACCCGATACGATACTATACGATACGATATAACACCCGTATAGGCCTATAGGTGTGATTTAGGTCCCGTATTGACCTCGTATAAGTCTATAAGTGTGATATCGTATCGTATAGGTGTAGTATAGGTCACGTATTGACCTCGTATAAGACTATAAGTGTGATATCGTATCGTATAGCATAGTATATGTCCCGTATTGACCTCGTATAAGCCTATAAGTGTGATATCGTATCGTATAGCATAGTATATGTCCCGTATTGACCTCGTATAAGCCTATAAGTGTGATATCGTATCGTATAGCGTCGTATAGGTCACGTATTGACCTCGTATAAGCCAATAAGTGTGATATCGTATCGTATAGGTGTAGTATAGGTCACATATTGACCTCGTATAAGCCTATAAGTGTGATATCGTATCGTATAACGTAGTATAGGTCACGTATTGACCTCGTATAAGCCTATAAGTGTGATATCGTATCGTATAGCGTCGTATAGGTCACGTATTGACCTTGTATAAGCCTATAAGTGTGATATCGTATCGTATAGGGGTAGTATAGGTCACGTATTGACCTCGTATAAGCCTATAAGTGTGATATCATATCGTATAACGTAGTATAGGTCAAGTATTGACCTCGTATAAGCCTATAAGTGTGATATCGAATCGTATAGCGTCGTATAGGTCACGTATTGACCTCGTATAAGCCTATAAGTGTGATATCGTATCGTATAGGTGTGGTTTAGGTCACGTATTAACCTCGTATAAGCCTATAAGTGTGATATCGTATCGTATAGGTGTGGTTTAGGTCCCGTCTAATCCTATATGCATATACAAGACCTATAGGAAACCTATACGAGACTTATACTACACTATACGATACGATACTATACTATACAATAACACCCGTATAGGCCTCTATACGAGACTTATATACTATACACTCTACGATACGATTTGATGCAATACGATACGATACGATACAATACGATAAGATAATTTAATTTAAACGATAACAATATAATATATTTGTATTATTTACGAATAATATTGTTTTTTTATAAATAATTTTCTTTTTTTATAAATAAACAAAGGAATACGATAATTTAATTTAAACGATAACAAAACAATATATTTGTATTATTTACCAATAATATTGTTTTTTTATAAATAATTTTCTTTTTTAATTTTTATAATTCATAATATTTATAATATTTTTTATTTTTATAATTTATATTTGTATTATTTACCAATAATATTGTTTTTTTTATAAATATTTTTTTTTCTAAATAAACAAAGGAATACACAATAAAAAAAAATACAAAAATGGAGCTTTATATACGCTCCTTAGAGGTCCCTACGCAGCGTATGAGACCAAAATGACACAACTACCCTTGTATTTGGCTTCGTATAGCCTCAACACAAGGGTATAAAAGACATTTTCAGACCTTTATATACGCTGCGTATAGGTCTATACTCAGCGTATATAAAGGGTGGTAAAATTATTTTTAACCCCAAACCTGTGGTAAAATTATCTTTTTAACCCTTATAGTGTATATACGCTGCGTATTGACCTATACTCAGCGTATATAAAGGTCTGAAAATGTCATTTATACCCTTGTATTCAGTCTATACGAAGCCAAATACAAGGGTAGTTGTGTCATTTTTGTCTTATATGTTGCGTAGTGATCTATAAGGAGCGTATATAAAGCTCCATTTTTGTATTTTTTTTGTGTATTCCTTTGTTTATTTATAAAAAAAGGAAAATAACACCCGATACGATAATATACGATACGATATAACACCCGTATAGGCCTATAGGTGTGATTTAGGTCCCGTATTGACCTCGTATAAGCCTATAAGTGTGATATCGTATCGAATAGGTGTAGTATAGGTCACGCATTGACCTCGTATCAGACTATAAGTGTGATATCGTATCGTATAGCATAGTATATGTCCCGTATTGACCTCGTATAAGACTATAAGTGTGATATCGTATCGTATAGCATAGTATATGTCCCGTATTGACCTCATATAAGCCTATAAGGGTGATATCGTATCGTATAGCGTAGTATATGTCCCGTATAGGCCTATAAGTGTGATATCGTATCGTATAGGTGTAGTATAGGTCACGTATTGACCTCGTATAAGCCTATAAGTGTGATATCGTATCGTATAGCATAGTATATGTCCCGTATTGACCTCGTATAAGCCTATAAGTGTGATATCGTATCGTATAGCGTCGTATAGGTCACGTATTGACCTCGTATAAGCCTATAAGTGTGATATCGTATCGTATAGGTGTAGTATAGGTCACGTATTGACCTCGTATAAGCCTATAAGTGTGATATCGTATCGTATAACGTAGTATAGGTCACGTATTGACCTCGTATAAGCCTATAAGTGTGATATCGTATCGTATAGCGTCGTATAGGTCACGTATTGACCTTGTATAAGCCTATAAGTGTGATATCGTATCGTATAGGGGTAGTATAGGTCACGTATTGACCTCGTATAAGCCTATAAGTGTGATATCATATCGTATAACGTAGTATAGGTCAAGTATTGACCTCGTATAAGCCTATAAGTGTGATATCGAATCGTATAGCGTCGTATAGGTCACGTATTGACCTCGTATAAGCCTATAAGTGTGATATCGTATCGTATAGGTGTGGTTTAGGTCACGTATTAACCTCGTATAAGCCTATAAGTGTGATATCGTATCGTATAGGTGTGGTTTAGGTCCCGTCTAATCCTATATGCATATACAAGACCTATAGGAAACCTATACGAGACTTATACTACACTATACGATACGATACTATACTATACAATAACACCCGTATAGGCCTCTATACGAGACTTATATACTATATACTATACGATACGATTTGATGCAATACGATACGATACGATACAATACGATAAGATAATTTAATTTAAACGATAACAATATAATATATTTGTATTATTTACGAATAATATTGTTTTTTTATAAATAATTTTCTTTTTTTATAAATAAACAAAGGAATACGATAATTTAATTTAAACGATAACAAAACAATATATTTGTATTATTTACCAATAATATTGTTTTTTTATAAATAATTTTCTTTTTTAATTTTTATAATTCATAATATTTATAATATTTTTTATTTTTATAATTTATATTTGTATTATTTACCAATAATATTGTTTTTTTTATAAATATTTTTTTTTCTAAATAAACAAAGGAATACACAATAAAAAAATACAAAAATGGAGCTTTATATACGCTCCTTAGAGGTCCCTACGCAGCGTATGAGACCAAAATGACACAACTACCCTTGTATTTGGCTTCGTATAGCCTCAACACAAGGGTATAAAAGACATTTTCAGACCTTTATATACGCTGCGTATAGGTCTATACTCAGCGTATATAAAGGGTGGTAAAATTATTTTTAACCCCAAACCTGTGGTAAAATTATCTTTTTAACCCTTATAGTGTATATACGCTGCGTATTGACCTATACTCAGCGTATATAAAGGTCTGAAAATGTCATTTATACCCTTGTATTGAGTCTATACGAAGCCAAATACAAGGGTAGTTGTGTCATTTTCGTCTTATATGTTGCGTAGTGATCTATAAGGAGCGTATATAAAGCTCCATTTTTGTATTTTTTTGTGTATTCCTTTGTTTATTTATAAAAAAAGGAAAATAACACCCGATACGATAATATACGATACGATATAACACCCGTATAGGCCTATAGGTGTGATTTAGGTCCCGTATTGACCTCGTATAAACCTATAAGTGTGATATCGTATTGAATAGGTGTAGTATAGGTCACGTATTGACCTCGTATCAGACTATAAGTGTGATATCGTATCGTATAGCATAGTATATGTCCCGTATTGACCTCGTATAAGACTATAAGTGTGATATCGTATCGTATAGCATAGTATATGTCCCGTATTGACCTCATATAAGCCTATAAGGGTGATATCGTATCGTATAGCGTAGTATATGTCCCGTATAGGACTATAAGTGTGATATCGTATCGTATAGGTGTAGTATAGGTCACGTATTGACCTCGTATAAGCCTATAAGTGTGATATCGTATCGTATAGCATAGTATATGTCCCGTATTGACCTCGTATAAGCCTATAAGTGTGATATCGTATCGTATAGCGTCGTATAGGTCACGTATTGACCTCGTATAAGCCTATAAGTGTGATATCGTATCGTATAGGTGTAGTATAGGTCACGTATTGACCTCGTATAAGCCTATAAGTGTGATATCGTATCGTATAACGTAGTATAGGTTACGTATTGACCTCGTATAAGCCTATAAGTGTGATATCGTATCGTATAGCGTCGTATAAGTCACGTATTGACCTCGTATAAGCCTATAAATGTGATATCGTATCGTATAGGGGTAGTATAGGTCACGTATTGACCTCGTATAAGCCTATAAGTATAATATTATATCGTATAACGTAGTATAGGTCAAGTATTGACCTCGTATAAGCCTATAAGTGTGATATCGTATCGTATAGCGTCGTATAGGTCACGTATTGACCTCGTATAAGCCTATAAGTGTGATATCGTATCGTATAGGTGTGGTTTAGGTCACGTATTAACCTCGTATAAGCCTATAAGTATGATATCGTATCGTATAGGTGTGGTTTAGGTCCCGTCTAATCCTATATGCATATACAAGACCTATAGGAAACCTATATGAGACTTATACTACACTATACGATAGGATACTATACTATACAATAACACCCGTATAGGCCTCTATACGAGACTTATATACTATACACTATACTATACGATTTGATGCAATACGATACGATACGATGCAATACGATACGATAATTTAATTTAAACGATAACAATATAATATATTTGTATTATTTACGAATAATATTGTTTTTTTATAAATAATTTTCTTTTTTTATAAATAAACAAAGGAATACGATAATTTAATTTAAACGATAACAAAACAATATATTTGTATTATTTACCAATAATATTGTTTTTTTATAAATAATTTTCTTTTTTAATTTTTATAATTCATAATATTTATATTATTTTTATAATTTATATTTGTATTATTTACCAATAATATTGTTTTTTTATAAATAGTTTTCTTTTTTTTTTATAAATAAACAAAGGAATACACAATAAAAAAAAATACAAAAATGGAGCTTTATATAAGCTACTTAGAGGTCCCTACGCAGCGTATGAGACCAAAATGACACAACTACCCTTGTATTTGGCTTCATATAACCTCAACACAAGGGTATAAAAGACATTTTCAGACCTTTATATACGCTGCTTAGAGGTCAATACGCAGCGTATTTAAACTTTGTGAAAAAATGATCCCTCAAACCTACCAAAATGACCAAAAAAAATCTAATGGTTTATATACGCTGCGTATAGACCTATACGCAGCGTATATGACCCTTGTTTTCTGTGCAATGATTGGTTATCAGACACTGAGATCCATGGTTTATCTACGCAGCGTATTGGTCAATACGCTGCATAGAGGGTTAACCCTATACGCTGCGTATTGACCAATACCCTGCGTAGATAAACCCTAATTTTGCTAGGGTTTGGTGTGCCAATAGGCACACCCTTCCGAAAACCTACATCCCACTTATGATTTTTTTAAATTCTTTATATCCTAAAAATCATATCAACACAAACCCTATATCTTTCGCAACAAAACCAAATGTTTCAAAAACTCGAGTCGCATACTCTTTTATGTCACTACTAAGGTACAATTTGTTTTTTAAGAGGTAAAATGTCTGAAGTCTGCGGACCACATCTGCAGATATCTATAGAAGAAGATGTGGACCAAATCTCTATAGTCTGCAAGAAGAAGGCTTTTAGTTTTTTAAAAGTATGTAGACTTCTAAAATCAACCGGTGGTGTATAGATGGTGGTGGTGGTGGTCGACGATGGTGGTGATGGTGGGTGGTGGACATGGACGTGGTGGTAGTTGGTGGTGGTGGACGGTGGTGGTAGACGGTGGTAGGTGGTGGACGGTAGGGGTGGGTGGTGGTGATGTTTAGAGCTTAGAAGATCTTAAGGTGGTTTTGTTTTCTAAAAAAGATCTACGCAAGATCTTCTGTCTGCGGCGCGCAGACCACACATACACATTGCCATCTGTAGACTGTTTGTTTTTTCCAAGACGTTTCATTAAAAACGTATGCGCAAGATCTTCTTGGTGTAGACTTGGCCCTGCTACTTTTAAGATCTGTAGAGGCTTAAATACCACCACTGTCCACCACCACCGTCCACCACCCACCACCCACCACTGTCCACCACCACCACCCATCGTCCACGTCCACGTCCACGTCCACCGCTACTGTCCAGCACCACCACCACCCACCACCACCACCCATTTATTTTAGAAGTCTACATACATTTAAAAGCAAACAACTTTATTCTTGCTGACTACAGTGGTTTGGTCTACCTCTTCTTCTACAGATTTCTGCAGATGTGGTCCGTAGACTGCTGACTTTTTACCTCTTATAAACAACAGGCACCTAAAAGTGACTGGGCCAAGTCTGCACCAAGAATAGCTTACGCAGACTTCTTTTAATGAATGGTCTTCCGAAAAACAAACAGTCTATAGTTGATAACGTCTGCACGTGGTCTATGTGGCAGAAAAGACTGCACATATCTTTTTTAGAAAAACAAACATCAGCTAAACAACCATCATATATAACCACTGCTCTTCTTCTTCACTGCATCAAACTCTAAAAACTAATTCTTTCTCAACCGCACGAAAACTATGATCTATTCGTTCTTCTTAGTCTCAGAGCCTAAAATAAAAAAAATTTAGTTGCCGATAAAAAATATCCAGACTTTATCGAAACAACCAACTTGGATTCCCAATTCGATAAACATAAACAAACATTTCTCATATCTCTTTTATCAAACTAAAACAAACAACCATTTCTTCTTTATCTTTATACTATCACACAACCTGCAATACACTAAACCTTCTTCTTCTTCGTGTAATACTTACATAACCGAATGAGTCAATTCATGTTCTTCTTCTGCATTAATCACTAGACCAGAAGCAAAATATACATTATACTTCTTGTTTCTATTTTATCACAGCTGAAACTAATAATCTGCAGCTCAGATTTGTCAAACCAGATTCAGATCTAAAACATCAAACAACGCATCAACTCTCTTCAATAATACGTCTAATAGGAAAAATATCATCATTTAAAAAAAATTGATGAAAATTATATGCGAATAACAACTGAGGGGCCGTTTGTTTAGCTCTTAATGGTTCAGACCTCTTACTGGTTCAGCACTTAATGGTTCAGACTGTTTGTTCTGGGAGCAGATGTCTGAATGGTTTAGACATTTGCCTCTGAATGGTTAAGCATTATACAATGTCTGAATGGTTAAACCTCTACTGTGAATTTTTCAGACATTTGCATATGAACTTTTAAGCATTATACTGGCTCTTAATGGTTTAGACCTCTTACTGGTTCAGCACTTAGTGATTCAGACCTCTTACTAGTTCAGCACTTAACCATTAAGAAGTTGCCAAACAGCCCTCAGATAGATAAGATTTGACAACGTGAACAAGTTTTTATCCAAAATTATCGGTCAACACAGTCCGTGGCTAAAATATAATGACGGAAATGGTCAAAAATTCAATCAAATCACATTGAATCAGTTTGAAACTCATCTAATTATCAACACAATTACGGGCAGAGCTTCCCGGGCCCTGATACCACTTGTAGGATAGGAAACGGTTCACCAAAGAACTCGAGATCTGCGTTTAATCTACGTTTAAGTGCAGAATAGAAAAACATAAACTTTAATCAAGAACATCATAGGTAAATATAAATGTTTCATTTTGTTACAAATCCGACGAAAACCTGACAGAGTTTCGATACAATTCGACTCCTTTATAAGCTATCCCCTCGAGATCGATATCGGTGAGTTATGAGAAGTCTTTCTAAGTAGAGCAGGACCTATTCTGTTTATAGAAGATGAATTCCATGCGCATGACTCCAAGAACGTAATAGTCTTGCGTTCTCATTAATGTGCATGAGTTCTGCATGATTCTTGATATGTTCCCATACGTAGGACTTTGTAACTTGTACGTTGTTCACCATGTATCATGATGGTACCTAGTATATCGTTTATCATATCATGCTCACTCTCAAATATTATCTCACCTATTAAACCCACCTAAACACTCTATCACATACTAAAAACCTAACAAAACCTAGTGAAACCACTATCCGGAATGATTATGGACTCAAGACTTTACACGTTATACATACATAAGATTTCTAGGCTATAGACATACTAAAGGTGCACTAACAGAAAACACCGTATTCAGAGCACATGCAGCCATGAATAAATTGGGTCAACCGTGTCATCCTCCCCGTTATTCACATCATTGTCAAATTCACCTCTTCACTTTACCTCTTTCTTTCTTTCTTTCTTCCTTTCTGGACATGTGGAAGAAAAGTGTCCAAACTGATCACACCTATTACATTGGACCCTTGTTCTTAGATTTTCCTGGTTGAGACTTGTTCTGGTAGTTTTGTTGTGTGCCATTGTTATGGTTCCTACCCTTATTATTCATGTTGCTTTGATTTCTTCGACCCCTTACCTGGTCATAATTAATTTAAGAACTATTAGCCTGTTGAAATAAAAGTTTATCTTGAGCCTCCTCCTTGGGCTTGGTCCCTGTTAAACATTCTTCATAAGCCGTGAGTCTCCCTTTTGCTTCTTGAAAAGGCATGGTCTTCAAATCAACAAACTGTTATATTAAAGCAACCATGGGAAAAAATTTGGTGGCGCTGATCCTAAATGCTTTCGACTCAGTTTTTTCCCTTCAAACATTGTTCCAAGACTTGCAGCTTTAGAAACTAGACCTCCTATTCGGGCATCAAATCCGTCAATTGTTTTAGTTTTGTTCATCTTCAAGGATTTTCCAGAGTTTCAATTCTTACTTCTCGAACCCGTTCAATGCCTACGAATTGACTCTGTAACACTTCCTAAATCTTCTTTGCAGTATCAAGATTATAAACTTGTAAAACAAGTTCTTTTGTAGTGGAGTGCAAAAGAAGGGTAATTGACACACCATCCTTGTTTTGCTCGACCTGAGTCCCTGAGGTTGGAGTAATTTCTACTCCTGAATCTTCATGATGTGGCCCACTACTATGAGAACTACTTGGTTCGTTTTCTTCTAATTCTGGAAGGTTATCATCTTCTTGAATGATAAAGTTTGTCCATCCGAGATTCCCTGAATCTAACGTTTCCATATAACTATTCCAGTTCCATGGTTGACCTTCCATGAACTTTACATCTCTACTGACATATATCTTGTTCTTTATCGGATCATACACTCTGTATGCCTTTGATCCTTCTTATATTCCAATATATATCATAGGTGCATTTCTATCATCTAACTTCTTTTGTTGAAGTGGTAATACCTTAGCGTAGGCAGTGTAGCCAAAAACCTTTAGGTGTTCCGTATTCGACTTTCTTCCTTTCAATGCTTCATATGGGGTGTTGTTCACGAAAGCCTTCGTTGGAATCCGGTTTAATACATATATCTATGTCGTATTGCTTAACCCAAAAAATGTTGTGGCATGTCCATTGCATTTAACATACTACGAGTAGTTGATAACATCATCATGTTCCTTCTTTTAACTACTCCATTTTGTTGTGGGGAATACGACGCGATAAGCTGTCTTGCTATGCCATTGTCTTTGCAATAGGTGTTGAATTCTACCGATGTGAATTATCCTACTCTGTCCTTAACATCTTTAACTTGGTTTATGCTTCTTTCTCCACTTTTTCTTTGAATTGCTTGAAAGTTTAAAATGCTTGATCCTTGGAAGTCAGTAGATATGCCCACATGAAGCGAGTGTAGTTGTCTTCAAGTAGAAATATGTACTTCTTCCCAACATGTGTTCGTGGGGATATAGGACCACACAATTCTCCATAGACTAAATCTAGAGGATTTAAAGATCTGAAGTTCGCCTGATTTGGAACTGGTGTCCTAGTGTGTTTTCCTAATAAGCATGCGTCACACACTTGACTGGCATAACTTATTTTAGGAACTCCATGTACCAAGTTCTTTGGAGCTATTTCTTTAATCGATTTGAAATGTAAATGGCCTAACCTTGCATGCCATAACCATGCTAAATATTATGGGTTTGAGAGCAGACAGATTGGCCTTCTAATCTTCAATTTTACTTTATACAACCTATTCTTCCTTCTCCTGACTCGCATTAGTAACTTTCTATTTCTGTCGTGTATTGTTAGTAAGTCTTCGTCCATAACTATTTTGCAACCAATTTCTGTGAGTTGTCCGAGGTTCAATACGTTGCTTTTTAGACTTGGAATGTATTATACTTGAAAAACAATCTTTTGTTCTTGGTTTAGATATTCCAACAGTATTGAACCTATGCCTTTAATCTCTACGTGCTACCCATCACAGAAACATACTTGCCCCGTCACCTTTTCATGTAAATCTTTAAAGTGACTTCACACACCTGTCATGTGGTTGCTTGCCCCGTTGTCTAAGTACTATAGGCTTTTATCTTCTGTAGCGTACCTTTCTGGTTCTATGCGTTCTTCGTTTAACATAACCCTTTCTAGAACAATGTTTTCTCCTTGTATGGCCATTAGCAATACTGGTGCTTCGTCTTTGTCACACCCCAACCGATGGCGGAATTATCGGAGTGAGACGAACGAGATTGCCCGAGACTTCATAACACTATTTGCGACAATAATTGTAACAAACTAATTTCATTTCATAACAACATTGTCAAGTTACAATACATCGAAATCAAAGTACAACAATTGTTTTAACTACAATAACAATACAAGGAGTAATACAACATAATTCAAAATTGATACAACAACATAGTCTAACGATTTCTAAGTGTGTATCTAGGAAATCCCTACTAAGTTTCATCATTTCAACCATCATCAATCTGCAATATGTTTAAAATACATGGTTCAATAAAAAATTATTGGCGAGTATACAAGTTTAATACATAGCATAGGTATAAAAGATTTAAATGAATCCACATGGCAAACTTCGTTTTCAAGATTAACGTATAAATTGGCATGCAAATATTCAGGTCAATCCTCTGATTACTGCAAGTATTAAATTTAACATGACCACAAGACTACGGGCGTTGCGTTACTCCTAACGCTATACATGTTAAATGGAGGCTTGTATGAAGTTAATGACAAGTTTATGACATAAGAATCACCCAGTTAGACGAATCAAGAATAACATATTAGCATGCCTGTATTCGATTGTTTATGTGTCTGCATAAAAGTCTAAGTGTAACTGTGTAGGTTATTAAGTAAACATATTGCACCCAAACCGTGAAAAGTAAAAAGGCGTTCGAGTATACTCACGGTTTTGCTAAGTCTTCTTAGTTAATCCCGTGTGTGAAGAGGTGACGACGAGCACAGGAACACCAAGGTTACCCTACAGGGGGTAAACGAAGGTGTGAATTTTTGGAGTTGAACGGTGGAATTGGATTTGGAATTAAAGTACGTAAATATATAATATGAAATTATTATACAATATAAAGTATATTCTGTCCAGGCACTCGTTAAGAAACTGAGTCTTCTGTGAGTTCATGGGTCCTGAATTTCCCGTCAGAATCAGTAACAAGGAACACGAAAACAGAATAAACGGAAACCGAAACAACACAAACTGTTCGGGCGACTGGACAGTTCGCACGACAGGGACCTTTCGCGTGAAAGGGAGTACCCTTTCGTGAGACAGGGGTGTGTTTGGTGCAAACCGAACCTCGTTCTAAACGTTTAACTATTAATCAGTTATGTTTGTGAGTCTAGTTATGTTATAGATATAGTATAATAGTCTAAAGTATCATACAATTCATAGAAGTCATACATGGAGGTAATAACCTTGTTATAGTTCACCAAAGAACAAAATAGTTAACTTAGTTAACTAGCCAGTTGATCATAAATAACGGAAATGTAAAATACTGAAAGTAAATACCCCAAAAACCGAACAAGAACAACCCAAGTGTGCCAAGGCTCCCATAGTTCAGGAGATTGCTTGGGTGTTTGTTTTACAAGTTCAAGTGAGGTGGTGGATCTAGATTGGAAGCCAAGGCTTCCATAGTTCACACACTGTTTATATTAGAATTGTTCGTATCGAAAATGAGGATCTGATTAACATACAACACTTAGAAAATGTCAGAACGAGACGGAACAATACCTTTCGTGCGAGTAGTTGTCCTGTCGTGTGAAAGGAGTATCCTTTCGTGCGACTGGGCTGCCTTTTGTGCGAGAGGCTCTTTTTCAAGGTAGAAACAATTCAGTTTTGTTTTAATTTTTCACCTTCTTGGCTGGATTCAACCCTAACACTAACCCACAAGTACTGAATTAGCTTGTGAGCTCGGTTGGTCTATAATTCTGCCAAGTTCGAATTTAGAATGTTTGTTTTATAAGAAGTTTAAAAGATAAACTCCAAATCTTAGCTTGGTCCTCAACATAGTGAGAGTTGTTATTAGATTGCCAAGGCAAATCTGATGTACCAGCTGTTTTGATTATGAAGCTTTGTAAAAATATAATAAAAGTAGAAGAAAAAAGGAAGCAATGAGAGTCTTAGTGAGTTACAAAATCATTTAGAAAGTTGTTGGGAGAAGCTCGGCTGAAGTGTTCGAGTTTAGGTTTCTAGAGAGAATTCTAGAGAGAATTTCAGAGCTGTGGAAGTTGAGAAATGAAGTAGTGGGCTGGTATTTATAGGTTGTGAACTGATTTGGGATGACAGGTGATTCCGGGCGAGAGGGCCCTTTCGCACGACAGGGCCTGTCGCACGAAAGGTGCCACTCGTTTGGAATGTGGGATTTTGGTTGGTTTCACGTATAATTATCTCGTTTTAAGCGTGTAAGCGCAATTCATTAATGTGATGCATGCATAAATGAATGTATAAAATGAATTTGCATGTATAAACAAGTATGGATTTGCGTATAAATTGTATCAAGTATGCACATATAATGAATGTATAATAAGTATTTACAAACTCTGAGTAACACAAGTGTATAACAAGTTCGAGTTTTCATTGTGACTCAAGTCTCGAATTACAATGATTGAAATGAAAGACGAATACAAGGAGAATACAAGTTTCTATAAATAGAAATACAATCAAACTTGCTAAATAAGGAAAGTTTTAAAGCGAGGCGTTACAGTCTTCCTCGACGAGTTTGAGTGTTCTTGTACAACTTCTTTCTCGGGACAGTCTTTCTTAAAGTGTCTGTTTGTGGATTTGGTTCGGTTACTCCTCACATATCTTCTGACTGAACAATCTTCACTTTTCAATAAACTTTATTTTCCATGGTTTCAATAAACCTTATATCCTTAACCCGCGTATAACCCCAATACGTAATAACCGAAAATCGTATATCAAATTCGCACTAAACCCTAATCTTTTTGCTCTATATTTACATCTTGTACTTGTAATTCATTAAGAGTGAGGAATATCCTAGTTGCAACCCGTGGGCATAGGTCACATTGACTTAGTCGATCCACATCCTTGGAGATTGTGTTTGTTTGTGTGTGTTTTGTAATACCCACATCCTTAACAACTCCGGTCTCTCTATAGTCTCTTTCCAAATGATTACCAAGGCTTAGAATGATTGTACTATGCGACTTTTCCATGATGTCCTTTTTCTTATCTGTAAAAGTTGCTGGTAAATTGGCCCAACAAGTGCATTGACTAGGCCTTGATGTACCACTAGGGATCGCATCTGCAATCTCCACAGACCGAAATCGTTCTTCCCATCGAATTTTTCCAATTTTAAATATGTTGACACCATTTTTTTGATCTCTGATTGAAGCCCTACGCCTCTTTGAGTTGAATCATTCACACTAGCTAGCTCAAAAATCAATTGTTGTATCAAATCAACACTAGAGCAGTATGAAGCAGGGAATAAAACAAAAAGAATCACTCAACAATTACAAAAAGGAATAGAAAAACAACTAAACTCTCGTTACTTCAATCTGATGACGTCGACACAATTTATACTAGTCTCACCTCCTTAACAACCAAAGCATTGGTTAACTGCCTATATAACAAAGTTACAAAAGTAACCCTTCTGTTTTTTTCTGTTGACTATAACTTGGAACTTTAATTATCTTTTTATATTTTGTAGGGATATCAGTTTCAACAATTTAACTGGAGATATCCCTTCGTCTTTATCCAGACTAGGAAATTTAAAGTACTAGTAAGTGAACTACCTTCAACAGTATTTTTTTGTATTCTAATTACTAACTATGATCAATTATCTATGACTACTATCAAATAGTTATTTGACAAAAAATAATCTTACTGGTCCTATCCCTGAATGGGTCTTGTCAAGCACCAATATTCTGTAAGGATAATCTTTCCCTATAGTTATCATTTCACAACTTCATCAATCAAAACATGAACCTTTTCTCTATTTATGCCTTTGCAGGAGGGATGTTTCTTATAATCATTTTACTGATGCTTCTGGTCCAAAACAATGTGAGCAGGGAACTCTGTAAGTTGACATCCCTCGTAGAAAAGTGTGTTATATTTTTGTTTGTCTTTTATGCTTAATCTAAAATAAAGTTTTCACTACTTGACAGAAACATGGTGGAGGCTTATTCTTCCTCAACAAATAAACAGTAAGACACATGATCCTAACTTCATTTAACTAAGGTCAGTCAATGACTTTTCTGTCTTTTGTAGAAACAATATTCATGAATGCCTGCAGCTAGATTTCCCATGTTCTAAATCTTATGAAGATCGTAAGTGAAGTTTTACATCACATACAATGAATGACACATTAATTAACCTCATCATTTAAAATACTTTTTTCTTCATCAGAAATATATTCTCTGCACATCAATTGTGGGGGTGAAGTAGTACATATCAACAATACTATCAAATATGAAGCTGATACAGAGAAAGCTGGTGCTTCAACATATTACAATGGCGGAAACTGGGCGTTTAGTAGCACAGGATCTTTTTTAGACGACTACCTTATTTTAAATCCGTATATACTTTTGGCTAATATCCATAACGTATCCACAATGGAAAGTGAATTATATGCCACAGCACGCACAACTACTATTTCTCTTACTTATTATGGATTGTGTCTTATGAATGGGAAATACACAGTAAGACTTCACTTTGCAGAGATTGTTTTTGCTGAAGATGACCCATATAAGAGCCCTGGAAAGCGTGTATTCGATGTCTATGTTCAGGTGATTTAGCTTCTGAATATAACAATAATAGGTTATACATCCAATTGTAGTATGTTCAGTTATAAGGGGTACATTTAGACACACCTGTCAAATTGTTACGTTATATAATTCCACTAAGAAACTGAACTAGTGTTGGCAACTCTTTTATGACATTAGCCCTAACTAATGGGTTCAAATGCAACTGTAAAAGGGCAATTAACATCTTCAGAGTATTTCATTGTAGGGGGACTTAATACTAAAGGATTTTGACATAGTAACTGAGGCAGGAGGTACCGGTAGGCCAGTTATAAAAAGCTATATAATTGATGTGAGAAATAACACACTCAAGATTCAACTTTACTGGGCTGGAAAAGGCACTACTCAAATTCCTTATCGCGGAAGTTATGGTCCGTGTATATCCGCTATATCAATTGACCCAAGTAAGTAATTCTTCATTTCTCACATCACATCTCCTACCTAAACGTGTTATTGGTCACTCTGTTCCAAGAAAGCTAATATGGTTTTATCAAATTCCCCCTGATTTATTGACTTTACCTGTGAAACATCAAAACATTTTTAACCACAATATCTATCAGAGTGTACAGTATCATCAAATTCATTTTAATGAAATGTAAAGAGTATATTGTTTTAACATCACTCAAGTGTTGTCTTCTTTACCTTGTTTTGTATAGATTTTAAGCCACCACATTTTGGTAGAAAGATTGACATTGGTATGATAGTTGGGACGGTTGTTGGAGGGCTTATTTTGGTATTTTCAATCATTATCTTGTGGAAAAAGGGATGTTTTACGTGTAAAAAAGTAGCTCGTAGAGGTAAATCTTATCTTCTAATCGTTTTAATTAGAGGTGAAAACGAGTTGGGTTGTGTTGTGTTATATTTCAAACTCAAATGGGTCACCTCAAAAGTTTTAGCTTTAAGGGAATGGGTGGAAGTCGCCAAAAATATTTTATTAATGCTTACAATATCTTAAGTCATTTACAAACAACAATGGTAGTAGTATTGTTTTTGTAATCAATGTTTGATCATTTTCAAAAGAAATAGATTAACGAAAAAGTGTCTAAGAAGCCTTTTTCGACCCATGCTCTAAATATGACCTGATTTATCAACCCACTCGTCTTTCCAGCTTTAGTTTTCATTGCTACCAATTTCATATTGCAACAACTAATCACAAGATTTGGTATGAAAAAAATGTTTAACAGAGCTTAGAGATCTAGATCTACCAACGGGAATCTTTTTTCCTTTGATAGAGATCAAAGAGGCCACAAACGATTTTGATCCATCAAACAAGATTGGAGAAGGTGGTTCTAGTTCGGTTTACAAGGTGGTGTTATTGTGTTAAATTGTTTATTGATCGAAACTGAAGTCCAAACAGATAACATTTTACCATCTTAGTTTACTAACATACCCTATATTATGTAGGGTCAATTATCGAGTGGAATAATAATTGCAGTAAAACGACTATCATCATCGTCTCAACAAGGAGCCAACGTATTTGGGAGGGAAATTGGGTTGCTTTTACCACTGCGACACCAAAATATTATCAGGCTATACGGATATTGTTTGGATGGAAGTCAGGTGTCTTTGATCTATGAGTACATGGAAAATAATTGCCTATCACACGCCCTTCTAGGTCAGCTAACAATCTTAATTTTGTACAGACGCCAAGATGGATGGGTTAAAACAAAACTTGGTTAAACGAGTCTTTTTTCTAGTGCATGTCTAAATGGACAAGGCAAACTTAACCTGCATATACAAGTTATGTTTATTTGGAAAAAGAAACATCTTGTTAACATTACTGCTGAAAAATCACTGACAGGGGGTGATACAGAACTAAAACGGAAATTGAAATGGCCAATTAGGTTTAACATATGCCTAGGAATAGCCCGGGGCTTGTTTTATCTTCATGAAGAATTAGAACAAAAAATCATACATAGGGATGTCAAGAGTAGCAACGTCTTGCTCGATAAAGATTTTACTGCGAAAATATCTGATTTCGGTTTAGCAATGCTTGTACATGATGACGGAAATACCGAGACAAACACACGTGCGGCTGGAACAACGTATGTTCATATCTTTACTATAACATTTCTAATGCTAATTTTGTTTTTAATAACTAATGGGTTCCTTATGGTCACAAAAAGAATTACAAAAACGTCCCTTGGATATTTAATGATATCTAAATGGGTCCAAATGGTTTTGGCTAATTATTTATTTAACTTTTGGTTTTCAGAGGTTATATGGCTCCAGAATATGCCTTAGGGGGTATCTTGACTTTTAAGACGGATGTGTATAGCTTTGGAATTGTTTTACTTGAAATTATAAGTGGAAAAAGCATCACCAACTTATTGCCATAGGAAGAGAATGGCCATGTTTATGATTGGGTGAGCAAATTTTGGTTAACTTTTATAATTTTAAGGTTTAAAGAAACAAATACGCTACTAATCCATTCTTTTATAATTTTGGTTAACTTCTATTTGAAAAATGCCTATTGAATTAGTATTCTTTGACTTTGAATCAATTATTCAGTGAGATTTCAAATGGAAATAACTTACAACATAAAACCATTGTATACTCATGGTATTGTTCGAAAAGCAAAAGTGTAACATTTGTTTGTTTGACAGATAGAACATGTTCAAAATCTATTGGATCCAGACTTAGGGTTAGAGTATTCAACAGAAGCACATAAAGTTTTTAACTTGGCGCTTCAATGTGTAAATCCATCACCTACCGAAAGACCAACAATGTCCCGAGCGCTGGAGATGCTAGAGGGCGTTCAATATTTGATATAGAACAATGATGAAATTGTGACGTTGAATACTAAACACTAAATGATACGCCGAAGACCATGAATAAATTAAAAAATAATGTAATTTACATAAGTTATAAATCCGTATTATAGACATAATTTACCATCATTGCTTGATATTGTTGGTTACATGTATTAGTGTGTTTATATATAGAAGATGTGTACCATGTAATATGATAGATGAATAAAAATGATTCATATTTTCCCTTCTCATGTTTCTCTCTTGTATCTTTACAATGCTCTCTTGAAAATTTCAAATCTTTGTTTTTTACCTTGTTCTTTGCCTGCCTACTGTTGATCACGAACGAAAGTTGTTTTGTGAATGGTAATAATTAATGAATATCAAATACGAAAAAGCTAACACATTCAATCTGCCCAACCAATTACAATATGCTCTAGCAATTACAATCGACACCCAATTATAATCACACATTCTTTATGGCTTTCCAAACTCTAGCTCAGAATCAACGTGACCACACAACAATTGTCGTCGTAAATTCGATGTTCAATAGACGTCATTGTAAACTTATTAGAATCGGATTGTTAGGATCTGAGTTTGACTTGATTGTGTTGTTTTAATTAAGATGGAAATGGAAAAATATAAACAGAGAATAATTTGCAACGAAATGAATGTAAAACTTTATAACACAATCCAGGAAAGATTTGCTTTCATTATACAAGCTTTCATTAGTCAAAAGATTGAATTACAATGTTTAGACTTATGCATACATGAACACTAACTCCTCCTCAGTCTGAGCTCACAATGTTAGTTCGTACAAGATGAGTGTGTGCTAAGAGCTAATAGAATAGTACATGCACTGTTCTATTTATAGTACAATCCTAAGCACTGTGGCGTCCAATGTTGTAGAAGGCGCTAGGCGCTAGTCGGGCGGTGAAGTATCGTGTAGGGATTAATCGAAATTAATGGGAATGGAAATTTTTATATGTAATTTTTCAAATTTATATATATACAGACAATAATATAAAAATAATACTTCAAAATTCACACAAAGACTTCAAGTTTAAAATACTATGATTCAAACATAAGCTATTAAACTTAAACATAACAAATCAAGTACTTAGAAATTCAAAAATTAACATATATTTCAAAATTTGGGCTTTAAATCATGGGCCAGGTTTCAAAATTTGGGTTTATTTGGTCAAAAAAACATGGGCTGATTAGTCCGATTATTGACCGATTTTGACCGACTTTTACCGACTTTGAACGATTTTGAATGTGACCGATTTTTTGACCAACTTAGTTAAATTTAGGCGATAAGTCACCGATTAGCGCCTAGGCGCTGATTAATCGGCCGCCTAGGCCGATTTCTGCAACATTGGTGGCATCTTTGCTGACATCACCTAGACAGTGACATCTAACAATCTTAACAACCTACAAACACTTATGCAATATGAACACTGTTACATTAATACATTATTAAACAAACTCTGATGAAGCAATCCACTGATGATGCTTAAACACTGATAAGGCTGAACACTGCTTTCCACTAAGGTTGATCAGGCCTTTGGTTCCAGCAGTACTTTCACTTTAGCAGCACTTTGACATCAGCAGATGATAGGTCTTCAATAGTCTTTGCAACCAGCAGTCTTTATACACAACAATCTTTAGGATCATCAGTTGTTAAGTGCCATTGCCATTGGAAGGAATTAATGCTCAAACACTGTTATTGGTGATCAACTGATGAGAACCAGTTTTGGCTTTGTATCATCTGTTCTTCAAGGAAAGATTGCATGAGCCAAAAATCTCACCCTAGAACAAATGATGCCAAAACTCTCCATTATTTTGATCTTTATTATCTCATCAACATTTCCCGGATTTTCCCTTTGAATTGGTGCTGAAAATCCAAGGAATCAGTGTATTCTTCATCCCTCTAAAGTTGTAGGTTCATTAGACCATGAAGGTTATCTGAATTCAGACCAAGTGCATCCTCCCTTGACAGCTGTTGGTGCATATTCCGTACGTCTGCCACTGTGTGAATAACTAGATAGAGCGTGTGTTGAATATTGTATAGATTAGAGCGTAAACAAGTTAGAATCAAGGTTTTGTGATTGTCACAGTACCTTCGTATGAAGGGAGTACCTTCGTACGAAGGGAGTACCTTGGTACGAAGGCACACATTTGTGGTTCGTACAAAATGGTATTTGTCACACCCACAAAATACCACATGCGGAAACCCCGTGAGACATGTAAAGTACCAGGATCTAGCCACTAATCACATCGAACTAATACAAAGTATTAAATAAAAGTTCCCATTTATTAAGATATAGTACTTTCAAAACATAACTTAGAACTCAGCATGTTCAGCGGAAGCATAATGTAAATCATTGTTCAAGTGTATGAAAACCAATAGACTTGTCACGTGTTTCCATGCATTTCGACCCATGACCACTCCAGCAATCCAGATAGCAAGTTCCATATCCAAGTATCTAACGACCTGCAAGCATGCAGACAAGTGTATCAGCACAAGCTGGCGAGTTCAAAGTTTTGTAAAAACGTTAGTTGCCAAGTGTTTTAGTTCAAAAACATGTTGATAATAACTCTAGTACCGCAAGATGGCGTCAGTTTATTTGCCCTTCTCCAATGCCCTATCAAACATTGGTCGTGTGGTTAAGGTCATTAGTTCACGCCCATCCTCTCAGGTACGGTGTGAGGTTGCCAAGCCTAATAGCGCTATCAACTAATAACCCGTTATCTCTCAGGTAATTAGTTCGGTAGTAAGATGGGACTTAAGATGATAGGTGTGAGTGTATTATCCAACATCCCAGTTTAACCCAGAAAAGACGTATTCCTCTCAGGAATACCCGTTTGTTTGTCCCACCCACCGGGACGCATGCTCAAGGAATAGTGAACACACCTTGGATTTGCTTGGTTAGTTAAGTTATGTGTTGTAACACCTGTGCCTTCACGGCCATCAAACAAATACCGAACCAATGAAATATTATATTTCATACTTGGGATTGGTAAAAATATGTGTATCTTTTGCACATATCAACTCTTGTTCGATTTCAAACTCTAAATCGCTTTCTGGAAGGTTATACGCGCACTAATGCGTAAATATAACCAGTTTAATGCAACAAACACTCCGGAATAGTGAAATAGGTTTAACATACCTAAAATAACCTTTACATAACTTAGATATAAGTTTTGGAAGGTTTGGTGTGGTGAAATCAAAGTTAATTCGCTTACAGGGACTAAACTTGACAAACTGCGAAAGTATGCCAATTTGAACTGTAACAGACATTCCGGAACATGACCATAAGTTAAACATACCATAAAAATCCTTTACATAGCTTAGAAATAGGCTTTGAGGGGTTCGGTGTGCTAAAATAAACTTTTGTGTCATTCAGGGACTAAAAGTGTCAAAAAGTGCACAAGTTTGCATTTTCACGCATAACTTACGTTCTGAATACATCTGGACACCCAAAAATTTATGTAAGCATGACTACATTATATTTTAGTGTTCGCCATAAGAAAAATCCATTCGTCGCGTCATTTGGATCGTTTTTCGCGCTTATGCGCATTCCGTCGTAATTAAGCGAACATCGCGATCGTACGGCCAAACGAACCGACATCCGAGATATTTTTGAGCATGTTTTGAGTTCCCTATACTTTAACTTCATTTTAGAGCCTTGAAATGAGGTTAACGGGGTTCAAACGCATCGAAAAAGGCCTTAAACACGTGCAGGGACCATTCTTGCCACTTTTGAAACATTTCTGAATCAGGGGAGTGCTAGCGTAGCGCGACTGCCTCATGCCTTGGCAGTAGCGCTACGCGACTGCATGATCTGACCAGATTCATTGTTTTTGTTACAAGTTGCAACCAATTAATCCTTAACCACATGTTTTAAGTTGATGTGTCACTAAGTTAAGGAGCATATGTGGTTCCATAACATTCCGACAAGTGTACGGACTAGATCTTTTCCCCTTTTCCAAGAAACGATCTCAACGGTGGACCGAATACTATAAATACCCCACCCCCTTTTCTTCATTTCTCACAAATCTGATCATTTGGGCTCTAAGTTGGAACCTTCGTTTCATACCTGAGCTATTTTGATCTGGGTTAGCTTTCGGGGACCCTTCGTAAGTATTCTTTCGTTCTTTTCCTTATTTTTACTGCTTTTCGAGTCAGAAAGTCAAACTTTGTTTGACTTTCAGCATTGACCAGTAATGGTCAATGCGAAGTTCGTTAGAACTTCGCAACGTGATTGTAATCACGATGGTCATAGTCCCTTGGGACTATGCCTACTGATTACCACGTTGTCCAGGGTCGTAGGGTAGGCGATCTAATAAATCGCCTATACCTTCGAACCCGACCCAGTTTGGTCGATCATTAGGATCCGACCAAACACATTAGGTGACCATAGTAGGTAGGGAATAACCTTCCGAGGTTATACCCTATGGTCACATCGTTTAAGTAGTTGTATGATAGGTAGTTTATATGCCTTAGGTAAATTACCAGAATACCCTTTTCATGTATAATTGGTAATTAAGCATATGTAACCTAAACTTTTGTCACGTAACTGATTATGTAACATGTTTAGGCATATAATACTTGTCATAGGACTAGTTAGGCGGTCCGAACGCGTTTCACGCGCACGACGCGTTAAAGTAGCATAAGCTTCCTAAACGGGTCGTAATGGGTCGTAAACAATTATGTTAGGTTTCATTTAGTATGTAGGCTTTGTTAAACCATATCACACGAGTCTCCACACTCGTTTGGTTTACAAACCCCAATACTACCCAGTCTTCCGATTTAGGTCCGGTTATTTAACATAGTTACCTATATTAGGAGCCGTTTGATTCCGAGATCTCTAGCACTGCTTGGTGGTTATCTTTAGACAACTGAGCAATCTCAAGTGAGTACATAGACCCCTCTTTTACTGTTTTCCAAACTGTTTTGGGGTGGAACACATGTGCCTACTTGTTACTTTCATGCTTTCCTGTTTTCACATCATATACCGACTATGTTTGTTAGTACATTATAGTACATGATTTCATTATTTTTCTGCTATGTATGTTGACTGATAACATGCTAAGCACATTGATTTACATGACTGTTCTGCTATGTATGTTGACTGATAACATGCTTAGTACATTGTTTTACATGACTTTTCTACTTTGTATGATGACTTTGCATACTTAGTACATTGTTTTATACTGCATCTCTGTTGCATATGTTCCAGTAACATATGGACACATGGTTTTATAGCTCTACCCTGTATGTTTACTCTAGCATACTAGGTACATTATCTTCATAAAACATGCTTACATTTTGGTATGACATTTGGTTTGTTTAAACTATACTATACATTCATTAACACCGATCATGCCGCTCGGTAGTAGGTAGTGGTACCATAGGACTTGACAAATCCCGTTCCGGACATCCCAGGGAAAGGGGATGAAAGGAATGACCGAATCCGAATACATATTCTCTTGATAACTCACTTTTACATAGTTATCCGTCTGTCTCAAGGCTTGGATGTATGAATTTTCACAACACCGCATAAATGTTCATATTCAGTATAGCATGCATATATCTTACAAAACATAACTTTGATTTAAACCAAGTTTTACTTCAATACTTTGTTTTGTACATTTTTACTTATGGTTTAAGTAGTCTAAATTTTACTTACCATACATATCATTTTGGTTATACATTACTTGACTACTTTTGGACTATAGACATTTGACATGGATATTTGACATAGACATTTGACATGGACATTTGACATAGACATTTGACATGGATATTTGACATAGACATTTGACATGATTTACATCTTGACATGAACATTTTACATTGTTTGGTTTGCTTTGGTTTGATTAAGTGATTAAGTAACGATGCGTGTGTAATATGATACAAGCATGGTGGATACGCCGCTGGTACTTCCTATATATAAGTGTTTGTATGGTATTACATGTCGTAACGTTAATTGAATCATTCCAGTTTGAGACATAGAACATTTCATACAAATAACATACTTTTCACAAGACATTGATTTATAAACAACTTATCTTATGCAAACACATTTTACTTGGTTATTCATTTAACCTTACATTTATTTATACTTATCATCTGATCTTATCGTTTTAAAAATGATTTAAAAGACAAAGCAAATAACAAGGTTCATGACTAAACATTTTCTCAAACATAAGTCATGAAATCTTATTTTCACAAAACCTATGTATCTCACAGGCATTTTTATGCTGACGTACCTATTTTCACATGTGTTTTTCAGGAACTGTTGCATAAGATGGTCAAGATACACATAGACAGACCTGGGCTTTAGTAACAATAAAAGATGCAAGACTAGTTAATTATGTTGTATTTATTTGTTTATTAAGATATTGTAACACTTTTAATCAATAAAACGAAACTTCAATTGCCATGGATTTGAAACATTAATTCTGTTACAACACTCCCCGATGTTTCCGCCACGTTTGGTATGTTCTACGTGGTCGGGGTGTGACAGAAAGATGGTATCAGAGCCAATGGTTATAGGGAATTAGGTTATTAGTAATTAGTAATGCTTTGACCTAGTCTATAACCTTCTTAGGACCCTAACGCGAGTTTACTTGCGTTTAGTCATAAAACAATACCGTCACCTATCCTTAGGCGACGACCGCAACAAGAACATAAATTTCAAAACCGCTTTGAAAACTAATCATCTGTTCTAGGATGATTAATTTCTAGGTTTTGAACCCTCTATTGTAAGGTTTTGAACCCCTTTGAATTTTCAAAATCTCGTCAAGGTTTTGGGTTTTAAATAATGTGAACACGTGCAAACTGGAAGGGTGAATGCCTGTATTCTGGGTTTTCTGTCTAGGCAAGCACTTCGTATACATCTCATCAGACGCGAGACCAGTTGTGCTTACCTGGGAATTCTTGGGATGAGTGTTCACTTATAGGCGAGCATGTCTTCGCGATACATTATTTTTGACCTATTTACTTTGATTTGTCACCATCTCATTTGTTTTCCTTAGGTAACAAACAAATGACCACTATCCTTGCTTTCATCAGATTTGTTCATCTCATTCTTTTCGTCAAATTCTCTCACTCGTTTCCTTTCATGTTTCCTCTTTTAGAATGCCTCCTCGACGCGAGAACCAGATAGAGACTGCCGAATTGGCAGAAATTATTGCGCAGCAGATGGCTGCCCAATTTCCAAATCTCTTTGCTCAATGGCAGCAAGCCAACAACAACAACAATGCCCTATGCAAATACAAGGACTTTAATCAGGCTAAACCACTCAAGTTTAGTGGCTCTGAGGGAGCAACTGGGCTTCTTCAGTGGTTCGAGAGCATTGAGAATACTTTCCGCCACGTTCAGTGTCCGGATAATCGCAAGGTCGAGTTTTCTTCAAGTGTGTTCCAGAAGAGGGCTCTCACATGGTGGAACGGGGTTATGAGGGACCGAGGTGCAGAAATTGCCCTTGCGCAAACCTGGGCTGAACTTAGGGCTCTTATGATGAGGGAATTCTGTCCTCGTCATGAGCAGCGAGCTTTGGAGAAGGAATTTGATGAGTTGAAGCAAGATAGTGGTGAGCACAGGGCGTATACTGATAGGTTTGAGGAGTTGAGTCTGCTTTGCCCGACAATGGTTACCCCACTTGACATAGCTATCGAAAGGTACATCGACGGCCTACCTGATTCGGTACAAGACATCCTTACTGGTAGTAACCCTGCCACACTCCGTCAAGCGATCGAGTTATCAGCGACATTGACTGAGTCGCAGATTAGGAAGAATAAGTTACATAGGAAGGGTGACAAGGGCGAGAAACAGTCGTCTGACAAGGAGGATAGCAAGAAAGGTCAAAACAAGAATGCAAAGGATTCTAGTTCATCCAAGAGGGCAAGGAAGCGTAAGGTTTCCCAAAACAATGCCATTACTGCACAGGCCCAAGCTGCACCAAATCAGCCTGCGCAACCACTAGCCAAGAAGCCTTATTTTGGCAATGCACCTTTGTGCAATAGGTGTAACGGCCATCATCAACCACACCTCCAGTGTCGTCAGTGCACCAACTGCGGAAGATCCGGTCATCTTGCTAACACCTGTCGCATCCCTGCTAATCCGAATCACCCAGTTCAGAACTAGGCTCAACAAGTTGCTCAGCCTCTTGCTCAGCAACAGGGTCAAGCCGCACGACCACACTACCCACCTGGTGCCTGTTACAATTGTTGGGATCTGACCCACTACAGAAACCGATGCCCAAAGCTTGCTAATGTAAATCCGACCCACGGATGAGCATTCAGCTGAACAGAAGATGTTGCTGTCTTATGCTTTTGTTCTTTTGTTTCCTTGTAATGTGAAACAATTTGTTTTGTTTATAAATAAATCGTTGTTCACAAATTCTGATATACAAGTATAGTTACATGTGTGTATGATTTTCCTATGATACCTACATCAAGGAACTATGTACCTTACAAACTACTCTTGTGATTCTCTCTTTCAAATGATTGCTCATGATTCCCTCAAAAAAATTTTAAGTACTCGTTTCATTCTAAGAAACAAAGTACAAAGAATAAAGTGACATTATGAGTGATCATGCTTCTGCACATCTGTGCTTTTGAATCCTTGGTTAGATAACTAAGGATATTTTCAAATCTCATACCCATTACGTTTTGATTTTTCAAAATACACAGTACAAGTATTTCAACACAATCTTCATGATCTCAAAACATTCCATATAGTTTGAAAACAATTTTTCTAGATGCATTGTCTATGTTATTTCAAAAACATTGGCCATGTTATCAAAACCAACCTTTCTAATTTCAAAATATTTCATATAGTCTGAAGACAATATTAACACAATACATTTTCTGATCAAGTGCATGATTTCGAAAAGCATCATTCATGTCTTTCAAAAAAAAAAACCTTATACATAATTTCAAAATTCATCTCGCATGATTTTAAAACATTTTTGTAAATATATCTACCTAATACACCTACTTTATGATTTCAAAAAGTATTATATATAAGGTTTCAAAAACGTTAAACACATTTTTCTTAAAAGAACCCCATGCATAGTTTTCAAAAACATTTCCTCATACATTGACTTAACCTTCAAAATTCTGCTTCATATGTCGCCTTGACATATCTAGCATCTCAACTTCATAAGCATTTTACTTCATGTTTTGACCTAAGCACATCCAGTGCAAGGTTTCAAAACATCTTCAACTTCTAAAGTCCATATGGGATCTTTTTATCTCCACAATTAGACCCTTGTGGATAATCATCATTCAAATCAGAGTCCTTAATTGGATTCCTTATGTACCTTAATTCGAACACTTCGGTTCCTAATAATCGAAATCGAATTTTCTTTTTGAATCTTTCTATCTTTATAGTTGGATTCTTGATAACGTTTAAAGTACCAAATGAAATCCACAGAATGGATTCCTAGTGTGCTTTAAATGCATATACGCAATTTACAAGACAAATTAACAAACAATTTTGTGGTTATGTGACTATGTGTTTACTCATCTTATGTTTTCTTTTATGCATTTTTGGTGTTTTTACTACTCTGGATATTCTTTATCCAAATCCTCGCAGGATCTTTCATATCTTCATATGAGAGATTCGTAGCAGGATATTCAAAAGGTACTACCTTAAATCCTTAATGGGCTTCTATGTAATAGTTAAGACCCTTGGATTATATAGTACTGCTCCATGATCCATTAGAGACCCTTTAGTGGTCTAATAAAAAAGATTGATTCACAATTTGGTTAAAGAACGACATCTAGTGATGTAGCTAGACAGACTCCTTGATAGTCTATTTAAATCATTTATTGATTTAGTCTAAAGGACTCTATGGCGGTCTAAGTCACGCTCATCACAGGATTGTTCATTTGGTTTTACCCTACACATTATAAAATAGACTGTGTGAACTGTGCAAGGAATTCTCTAATTATGTATGCGCACATAATTATGAAATTTAGTGCACAGAAATCCAGTAAGATTTATTATGTGAAGGAACCGATAGTGACAACAATAACAAAATGAGAACGATGTAATGGAGGCATGGTGGACGCACCAATGACGCTTTATATACTTGTATATAAGTGTCCCTCTTACATTGCAAACGTGATGTTATTAAAGTTACTAGAAGTTCAGAACCCTAACCAATGTTGTTCGATCTTTTCAAACTTCATGCTTTCAAGCTCTCACAAGTTTCCTCTAAATAAATTTCGGGACGAAATTTCCTAAAGTAGGGGAGACTGTAACACCTGTGCCTTCACGGCCATCAAACAAATACCGAACCAATGAAATATTATATTTCATACTTGGGATTGGTAAAAATATGTGTATCTTTTGCACATATCAACTCTTGTTCGATTTCAAACTCTAAATCGCTTTCTGGAAGGTTATACGCGCACTAATGCGTAAATATAACCAGTTTAATGCAACAAACACTCCGGAATAGTGAAATAGGTTTAACATACCTAAAATAACCTTTACATAACTTAGATATAAGTTTTGGAAGGTTTGGTGTGGTGAAATCAAAGTTAATTCGCTTACAGGGACTAAACTTGACAAACTGCGAAAGTATGCCAATTTGAACTGTAACAGACATTCCGGAACATGACCATAAGTTAAACATACCATAAAAATCCTTTACATAGCTTAGAAATAGGCTTTGAGGGGTTCGGTGTGCTAAAATAAACTTTTGTGTCATTCAGGGACTAAAAGTGTCAAAAAGTGCACAAGTTTGCATTTTCACGCATAACTTACGTTCTGAATACATCTGGACACCCAAAAATTTATGTAAGCATGACTACATTATATTTTAGTGTTCGCCATAAGAAAAATCCATTCGTCGCGTCATTTGGATCGTTTTTCGCGCTTATGCGCATTCCGTCGTAATTAAGCGAACATCGCGATCGTACGGCCAAACGAACCGACATCCGAGATATTTTTGAGCATGTTTTGAGTTCCCTATACTTTAACTTCATTTTAGAGCCTTGAAATGAGGTTAACGGGGTTCAAACGCATCGAAAAAGGCCTTAAACACGTGCAGGGACCATTCTTGCCACTTTTGAAACATTTCTGAATCAGGGGAGTGCTAGCGTAGCGCGACTGCCTCATGCCTTGGCAGTAGCGCTACGCGACTGCATGATCTGACCAGATTCATTGTTTTTGTTACAAGTTGCAACCAATTAACCCTTAACCACATGTTTTAAGTTGATGTGTCACTAAGTTAAGGAGCATATGTGGTTCCATAACATTCCGACAAGTGTACGGACAAGATCTTTTCCCCTTTTCCAAGAAACGATCTCAACGGTGGACCGAATACTATAAATACCCCACCCCCTTTTCTTCATTTCTCACAAATCTGATCATTTGGGCTCTAAGTTGGAACCTTCGTTTCATACCTGAGCTATTTTGATCTGGGTTAGCTTTCGGGGACCCTTCGTAAGTATTCTTTCGTTCTTTTCCTTATTTTTACTGCTTTTCGAGTCAGAAAGTCAAACTTTGTTTGACTTTCAGCATTGACCAGTAATGGTCAATGCGAAGTTCGTTAGAACTTCGCAACGTGATTGTAATCACGATGGTCATAGTCCCTTGGGACTATGCCTACTGATTACCACGTTGTCCAGGGTCGTAGGGTAGGCGATCTAATAAATCGCCTATACCTTCGAACCCGACCCAGTTTGGTCGATCATTAGGATCCGACCAAACACATTAGGTGACCATAGTAGGTAGGGAATAACCTTCCGAGGTTATACCCTATGGTCACATCGTTTAAGTAGTTGTATGATAGGTAGTTTATATGCCTTAGGTAAATTACCAGAATACCCTTTTCATGTATAATTGGTAATTAAGCATATGTAACCTAAACTTTTGTCACGTAACTGATTATGTAACATGTTTAGGCATATAATACTTGTCATAGGACTAGTTAGGCGGTCCGAACGCGTTTCACGCGCACGACGCGTTAAAGTAGCATAAGCTTCCTAAACGGGTCGTAATGGGTCGTAAACAATTATGTTAGGTTTCATTTAGTATGTAGGCTTTGTTAAACCATATCACACGAGTCTCCACACTCGTTTGGTTTACAAAACCTAATACTACCCAGTCTTCCGATTTAGGTCCGGTTATTTAACATAGTTACCTATATTAGGAGCCGTTTGATTCCGAGATCTCTAGCACTGCTTGGTGGTTATCTTTAGACAACTGAGCAATCTCAAGTGAGTACATAGACCCCTCTTTTACTGTTTTCCAAACTGTTTTGGGGTGGAACACATGTGCCTACTTGTTACTTTCATGCTTTCCTGTTTTCACATCATATACCGACTATGTTTGTTAGTACATTATAGTACATGATTTCATTATTTTTCTGCTATGTATGTTGACTGATAACATGCTAAGCACATTGATTTACATGACTGTTCTGCTATGTATGTTGACTGATAACATGCTTAGTACATTGTTTTACATGACTTTTCTACTTTGTATGATGACTTTGCATACTTAGTACATTGTTTTATACTGCATCTCTGTTGCATATGTTCCAGTAACATATGGACACATGGTTTTATAGCTCTACCCTGTATGTTTACTCTAGCATACTAGGTACATTATCTTCATAAAACATGCTTACATTTTGGTATGACATTTGGTTTGTTTAAACTATACTATACATTCATTAACACCGATCATGCCGCTCGGTAGTAGGTAGTGGTACCATAGGACTTGACAAATCCCGTTCCGGACATCCCAGGGAAAGGGGATGAAAGGAATGACCGAATCCGAATACATATTCTCTTGATAACTCACTTTTACATAGTTATCCGTCTGTCTCAAGGCTTGGATGTATGAATTTTCACAACACCGCATAAATGTTCATATTCAGTATAGCATGCATATATCTTACAAAACATAACTTTGATTTAAACCAAGTTTTACTTCAATACTTTGTTTTGTACATTTTTACTTATGGTTTAAGTAGTCTAAATTTTACTTACCATACATATCATTTTGGTTATACATTACTTGACTACTTTTGGACTATAGACATTTGACATGGATATTTGACATAGACATTTGACATGGACATTTGACATAGACATTTGACATGGATATTTGACATAGACATTTGACATGATTTACATCTTGACATGAACATTTTACATTGTTTGGTTTGCTTTGGTTTGATTAAGTGATTAAGTAACGATGCGTGTGTAATATGATACAAGCATGGTGGATACGCCGCTGGTACTTCCTATATATAAGTGTTTGTATGGTATTACATGTCGTAACGTTAATTGAATCATTTCAGTTTGAGACATAGAACATTTCATACAAATAACATACTTTTCACAAGACATTGATTTATAAACAACTTATCTTATGCAAACACATTTTACTTGGTTATTCATTTAACCTTACATTTATTTATACTTATCATCTGATCTTATCGTTTTAAAAATGATTTAAAAGACAAAGCAAATAACAAGGTTCATGACTAAACATTTTCTCAAACATAAGTCATGAAATCTTATTTTCACAAAACCTATGTATCTCACAGGCATTTTTATGCTGACGTACCTATTTTCACATGTGTTTTTCAGGAACTGTTGCATAAGATGGTCAAGATACACATAGACAGACCTGGGCTTTAGTAACAATAAAAGATGCAAGACTAGTTAATTATGTTGTATTTATTTGTTTATTAAGATATTGTAACACTTTTAATCAATAAAACGAAACTTCAATTGCCATGGATTTGAAACATTAATTCTGTTACAACACTCCCCGATGTTTCCGCCACGTTTGGTATGTTCTACGTGGTCGGGGTGTGACATGTGTTCCAAGTTGGTCAGCCAAATCCTAATGTTGTTACCAATGACAATCAGTTTCGTACTCAAGAAATACACACATTGTTGTCACGCAACACGTATAACATAACAGTTCAACACCGCATACTATTTACTATCACTTAAACACATAGCATACCAGTCTACAATGTACAGTCCAATAAAATAAACACAATGACCAGATGATGCACGGACTGTTACAAGTGTGCGGCCCACTTTACCTTAGTGTCTCAACAAACAATATCCAACCCAAATAACAGTTCAAGTTTTGTTACAAATGGAACCATCAGTCGAGACCATGAGGTCTCGACTCGCAACTTTGAGGTCTCGAGTCGCAACCGGCGGTCTCGAGTGATGAGTTCATTGTAGGTCTCGAGTTATGCAATACAAGTCGAGACCATGAGGTCTCGAGTCTTGTCTCGAGTCGAAACTGGTGATCTCGACCTGCAACCTGGCTGTTTTCGAGTCCACTTACTGTGTGATGTTTTAATGATGAGTCTGAACTATGCAGGTCTCCTATAGAACCTATTGGCCTCGACTCGCAACCTCAGTCGTAACCTCTGTCGAAACCCCACACAATGTAACAGATTACCTCTATTAACACCCATTAATCTTGTAACATTAGTTAACAAATTTTGGTATGTTTCATCAGATCAAACAGCAGTTATTTTACATGTTCAAACAACCCTAACTGCCGTTCATCATCAACACTAATATTGTAAGACATTATCATCAATTCACATAATTCTTAATCATGTATAATCAGAATTCTAATCCAGTCATTAATATCCTCATCATCATGCACATCAGATTTATGAAATCACCACTTATCATCAAGATCAAACTATCATATCCATTGGCATCGATTTCCCTCATGTACACCAAATTATATTCAACCGAGTTCCAACAAGCCCTAAGCATAGATTATTTCTCATGTTTATAAACATAAATCGATACACATAAACAGAACCACATAAACAAAACAAAGTAAAATCATGGAGTCAAATCAAACAATGGCAGCGCACTAACCGTGAGATCAAGAAGAGAATGCCTGGATTACACATGAGAGCTCCGAAGAGAAGAAGACTTTGAATGAAGAGGTTGTCGTCGGTCTCGAGTGCTTGGAGAAGTGTTTTAGGGTTTGCAAATTGTTTTTAGAAAGAAGTTGTATACATATACCCATGCATACACTCATACAGCACGGGTTGGGCTTGGCTTGGACTCGGAGGTGGGTTGGGCCACGAACTAAAGCACCAGAAGTGTGGCCGAGAAAAGGGGTGTGCAATAGAGGTGGGAGTGTGTGGCCCGATCAACGTATGTGACCCGGAATTTATGCGACCAGAATATTATCATAACATTCACATAATATATTAACAAATGACAATCTTTGAATTAGCATCCACCATAATAACCATTTCACGTATCAAGTAAGTTACACCATAAGGCATAGTATAAAAGGACTGCAAAATAAGAGTTGTCACATCATCCCTGACTTGAAAGAAATTTCGTCCCGAAATTTGATAAGCAGTAACAGAGGAGTGGAGTGATAGTTCAAGATGATTGTGGATTTTCCTCGGGTGCCACATCATCCCTAACTTGAAAAGGAATTCCATCCCGAAATTCACCAGTCGCATCAGAATTTGACTCAGCAGTTTTGAACAATTGAGGATACTTATTCTTCATCTGATTCTGGCGTTCCCACGTGAACTCTGGTCCATGTTTTAAGTTCCAACGAACTCTCATGATTGGGATTCGACTGTGTTTACGGACCTTCACTTCCCGGTCCATAATTTCAATAGGTTCTTCGACAAACTGCAACTTATCATCGATCTTCAGCTATTGTAATGGTACAACAAGTGTTTCGTCGGACAAACACTTCTTCAGGTTCGAGACATGAAAGACATCATGAATGTTACCTAATTCGGCAGGTAACTCGAGTTTATAGGTCACTTTACCGATCCTTTCCAAAATTTTGAATGGCCCAACGTAACGTGGAATAAGCTTGACGCGCTTCCCAAAGCACACCACACCCTTCTAGGGTGAGATTTTCAACATAACACGATCGCCTTCAGCGAACTCCAAGGGTTTTCTATGCTTATCAGCGTAGCTTCTTTGGCGATCATGCGCCGTCACCATACGAATTCGGATCTGGACAATCTTCTTAGAAGTTTCAAGTACAAATTCTGGGCCCGTGATTTGGCTGTCACCCACCTCAGCCCAACAAAGAGGTGATCGGCATTTTCGTTCGTACAATGTCTCGAACGGAGCTGCCTGAATAATGGAATGATAACTGTTGTTGTAGGAAAACTATACCAAAGGCAAGTGTCTTTCCTAACCTTTACCAAAATTAATTAAACATGCTCGCAGCATGTCTTCGAGTGTCTGGATGGTTCGTTCGCTTTGACCATCCGTCTAAGGGTGATAAGCAGTGCTTATGTCGAGACGCAAGCCAAATGATTTATGCATTGCCTACCACAAATCAGATATAAAACGCGGATTATGATCAGAGATGTTAGAGGTGGGCACCCCGTGCCTGGAAACCACTTCCTTCAAATAAATACCAGCAAGTTGTGAGAACTTCAGTTTCCTTGATCGCAAGGAAGTGCGCAGATTTCGTCAGACGGTCAACGATCACCCAAATGGTATCATTTCCATTTTGAGTTCTTGGCACTCCAGTGACAAAGTCCATAACAATCTGTTCGCATTTCCACATGGGTATTTCTGGTTACTGAAGTAGTCCGGACGGTTTCTGGTACTCCACCTTGACCTTCGCACAAGTCAGGCATTTACCCACATACGTCACTATGTGGGCTTTCATCTTCGGCCACCAGTATAAGACTCTTAGATCCTGAAACATCTTATCAAAACCCGGATGAACAGAGTATCGAGACTTGTGTGCTTCGTCCATCAAAAGCTCTCTAAGGTTTCCGTATAGAGGGACCCATATTCGCTCCATAAAATAGCGAATACCGTTAGATGTTTCTTCAAGTTGTCTCTCCAGGCCCCGCATGGCCTCAGCTTTAAGGTTCTCGTCCTTCAACGCTTCGGCAAGCATAACGAACATGGTCGGGATGGTGAGCTACAAAGCTCGAAACACGTTTAGGTTTCGTCTCCTTGCGACTAAGGGCACCAGCTACAACGTTAGCTTTGCTTGGATGATACTTGATTGCACAATCATAATCGTTCAAGAGTTCCACCCAGCGACGCTGTCGCATATTCAACTCTTTCTGGTCAAAGATATGCTGGAGGCTCTTGTGGTCAGTATAAATAGTGCATTTAGTTCCGTACAAGTAATGCCTCCAGATTTTTAGTGCAAAAAATATGACCCCTAACTCCAATTCGTGAGTTGTATAATTCTTCTCATGAACCTTTAACTGTCGAGAAGCGTAAGCTATCACCTTCTCGCGTTGCATCAGCACGCAACCAAGAACCTAAATAGAAGCATCATAGTACACCACAAAATCATCGGTACCCTCGGGTAAGGACAAGATTGGTGCCCTACAGAGTTTTTGTTTCAAAAGCTGAAAAGCATCCTCTTGTTTTGTTCCCTAGGAATACACCACCCCTTTCTCTGTCAACGCGGTGAGAGGTTGAGCAATCCTCGAGAAATCTTTAATAAATCTATGGCAGTATCTAGCGAGACCAAGAAATTGTCACAACTCCGAAGGATTCTTCGGTGGCGCCCAATTCCTGATAGAATCGATTTTTGCGGGATCCACGTGTATTCCTAATTCGTTAACGATGCGCCAAGGAAGTGTACTTCTCGAATCCAGAAGTCGCACTTAGAAAACTTCGCATAGAGTTGCTCCTTCCTCAGGAGCTCCAAGATAAGACGCAAGTGCCGCTCGTTGTCCTCCTTGCTCTTAGAATAAATCAGGATGTCATCGATAAACACGATGAAGAAATCGTCGAGATACATTTTGCACACATGGTTCATAAGATCCATGAAAACCGCTGGTGCGTTATTCAACCCGAACGACATGACCATGAACTCATAATGACCATACCGCGTGCGAAAAGCCGTTTTAGAAACATCCTCCTCTCGGACTCTCATCTGATGATAGCCCGACCTTAAGTCAATTTTTGAGTAAAAGCTTGACCCTTGCAGCTGATCAAACAGATCGTCAATACGTGGTAGAGGATAACGATTCTTGACTGTTACCTTGTTGAGTTCGCGGTAGTCGATACACATACGCAAGGACCCGTCTTTCCTTTTCACGAATGGAACTGGGGCTCCCCATGGCGAAGAACTAGGTCGGATAAAGCCTCTATCCAACAGTTCTTGAAGTTGATTAGACAGTTCTTGCAACTCTCCTGGTGCAAGTCGATAAGGAGCACGAGCAATCGGGGTTGCTCCTGGCGTAAGGTCGATCTAAGAAGCACTGTACACAACGAAAACTCATCTTGGAAAAACATGTTCTAGGTATACTTAGTCACTCTTGCTCGCCGAGTTTCCTATTCATTTTCCTTTATATGTCACTTGGGCCAAGCTTTAGTCCATGTGGGCCAAGCAGGCCCAAGGGGATCCCATATAGGGAAGTGGCCTTGAGTAGGTATATAAACAAGTTTTCAACTTGTTTTAGGGTTTGAGCCTCATTGTTTCACAATTCTAGAAGTCATAGAGAGAGAGAGGCGATTTTGGTGTGTCATCTTGTACTAGACGTTTTGCTAATCAATAGTAATAGAACGTGTGCAAGTTTGATAGTGATTCCGGTGTGTTCATCGTATTTTTGTGTTTTTTTTGAATCACATATTGGTTGGATTCCGCACAATCAGTAGGTTGTTTGATATCATTGAAAGATCCGTTTTTCGACTTACAAGTGGTATCAGAGCCTTTAGAACCTGTTTCTAGGCTCTGTTTGATATCAAATATTCAAGATTTTGAAATTTTGTTTATCGTGTTCATCGTGTTCTTCGGGATTCAAGTCACTATTCAACAAAAATTCAAAAAACTGTGATAATTTGCTTGGAGGTTTTTGTGAAATATGTTATAAGATAAACAATTTTTTTTGAAATTTTTAAAGGATTCACTAACATTTCCAAAAGTTATCCGAATCCCACAAATTTCGGGACTCTTTGTTTGACTTTTAAAAGTTTCTTTAAAAAAAATTATCAAATTTCAGAATTTTAAATAAATTCAGCGAAGACGTGCAAAGGAGTTCTCAACAGGTTTCGAGTCCCATCTACTCATCTGATTTCGAGCCACAGTATTTGAGGTCTCGAGTCATTGATCTTCACAAGTCGCAACCTCCCTCAAATTTTCACAACTGTTTCAACAAAAGAGATTTCGAGTGCTGGTCACGAGTCGCAACCGTCAACCACCTCTACCAACGTACACCATTCATCACCGCCTCCGCCTCATCGTCACATACCACCACCCACTTCGTCATATCTTCTCCGACTCGAAACCACTCCGTTCAAACCTTCGTCGCATTGTCACATCAGTTCCGGCCACCGTCAGCTTCGTCGCACCATCCTCAAACCTTCACCTGCAACTCCGTTCATCATCCACCTCCACCATCACATAACCATCGTGCGTCACCTCCGACATAGTAAATCTGCTACATCATTGATCATCACCAGTTTCGAGTTACCACCTCATATGGTTTCGAGTTCTATCTTTCATTACGAGTCACAACGCTTTCGAGTTTCGGTTCCGAGTCATCTTCTGATTTCGACAGAGGTTCCGAGTCCATTCATTATTCCAGTCGCAATCATCAACTTCACAACAGTTCCAATGAACATCACCTCGATCATCATCTACAACGAAAGTTGCTGCTTTGTTGGTTTTGTTTTTAAACGAAGCAGAAAACCAGTAAAAATTGTTGTTTTGATAATTGATAATACATGTAATTTTATATATACCAAATAAGAAAAAAATAAATTTTTAAAAATCTCATTTATTACACGGGTTGAATAAATGTAATTTTATATACCAAATAATAAAACAATATATCTTTAAAAATCTCGTTTATTAAATGGGCTGAATAAATGTAATTTTATATATTAAATAATAAAAAAATTATATCTTTAAGAACCCCTTGTATTGTATGGGTTGACTAAATTTAATTTTGTATATTAAATAACGAAAAAAGTTGCATTTTTAAAAATCTCATGTATTGTATGGGTTGAACACATAATTTTATATACCAATCAATAAAAAGTTATATCTTGTTATATCTTTATAAACACACATGTATTATAAAACATTTGGACTAAACTAACAAAATGGCCCAAACCACAGTGACTAAAATGACATTTAATTCTTTACATTATATTAATTTATATTTAATGTACGTCTTTTGTTAATTTGAAGATAAATAATTTTGAAATCTAATAAATATTTTAATAGACTATATTATCTCCTATACGAATTGTTTAAATTTATATTAAATTTTATTTTATAATTATCTTTTAATTAAGATTAATTATAATTAAGTAGGAGATAAAGATGAGAAAACTAAAAAATAGATGGCTCTAATGAATAATTGACATGTGTCTACTCATTGGTTTCTTTTATTATATAGTAAAGATGATGAAGATAATAATAATAATAATAATAATAATAATAATAATAATAATAATAATAATAATAATAATAATAATAATAATAATAATAATAAAAATAAGAGGAAACTACAATTTTACCCTCTGGGGTTTGGGGTCATTGGCATGTCTACCCCCCTAAGGAAATAATTGTAATTTTACCCCCCACTGTTTGGGGTTATGTCACAACTTTACCCCCTACCATTTCAACGTTAATGTTACCGTTAGTCTGTATGGAAATGTCCAAAGTACCCTTCATCTTCCCCATTAAAAGCTTGAACCCTCTCAATTGACTGCCCTAAACGCAATTCTTCTTCAATCGACCCCCAATTCAAGCTTGAATCCCTCAATTCACTGCCCTCATATCACTGCCCTGAACATGTCTTCATCTTCGTCCTCTGTGCTTCGATTCAAGGGCAAAACTCAAGATTCAGACATCATATGTCCTTGTGGTACGAAAACAGTGGTGAAACAATCAGAATCCAAAGCTAATCCTGGTCGATGGTATCTTCAATGTGTAAGTTTCTTCTATTTTATGCTTATTGAAACTCAAGTTTGTTTGAAACTCTTGCTTATGATGTCCGATAATAGGTTGGAGGATGTGGATTCCCAAGATGGGTTGATGTTGGTGAAGAACAGGGATGTCCGATTTATCGAGAGGTAATGCCTGCTTTAATTCAAAGCATTAAAGATAAGGATGAGTTGGCTAAGTGCAAAGAACAGTTGGCTCGGTACAAGAATGGAGATGTGTTCAAACTGAAGATGTACTTTGTGATTACTTGGGTCTTGATTGTTCTACTTTTTTTGCTTAAGTAGTTTAATGTGGAGAAATTGGATTTGGTTGTGTATTTTGACTGTAACTGTATTTAAGTTATGAGTTTTCAATTTTATGCAATGGTCCTTTTCAAGTTCTTATATGTTTGTTTTGGTAGCCTGCTTGTAATTCTGTAGGTATGGCTAACAAAGAGAATGATAAAGTTGAGAATGAGAAAGATATTGCTAAGGATGAAGACGTCGTTGCAGCTGAAGAACTAGATAGTTTTGTATACTTTGAGGATCCAGAGTCTGAGATACTCAGACCTTACATGGAGCAAGAAACTGATTATGAAAAGATATTCGGAGATCCAACAAAGGATTATGACCCTGAAGTGCTGGAACATGCATGGGATTACACATATTGGGAAGAAGAGGATGATTGGTACTTTGACCCATATGAAGGGGAGCATGGTTCTGATTTGGATTGGTCTTGTTTAGATGATTGTCACTAGAAATAGGCTAGATTTGTTTGGTTGTATGTTTGTATTTTGTACTAAACGTTGCAATGTAATCGAATCACTTTCCGCCAAAATTCTGTTTGAACACATTATTTGTACTAAAGCAGCCATATACAAACCAAACATAAAGATTGTAAACCAAACATTGTAAACCAAAATAAAGCAGCCATATGTAAACCAAACAGTTGTAAACCAAACATTATAAACCAAAATACAAACTTGACAAACCAAACATAAAGCTACAAACCAAACATTGTCTTGAATAAACAAACAAGCAAACATAGTCTAAAGTTACAAACCAAACATTGTCTTGAATAAACTTGACAAACAGAATTTTGGTCTAAAGTTACAAACCATCCATCACTTATCAAAATTGTAAACTGGAGCACCTTAAGTGGCACTGTGTGATTCCTGTGAAGTAGTGGATTGTTCACCCCCTTATTCTTTGCAGCTCCTGACATTGTGACCCATGTTCCCACATTTACCACACTTGATGCTAGTTCCCTTTCTAGTCATTTTAACTCCTTTGTCGAACTCCTGCTCAAGCTCTTTTTCACCAAATGCCTTCTTTCTTTTCTTCTTTGGCCTTCCAACTTGTGTATGATGCTTTGGTGGGATGAGTGTTGTTGGACACTCTGAAGGAGTCCACATCCCCGGCCTGTTGATTGGCTCTATCACATTGTCATAAACTTTCTTCCATGTTGACAGCCAATACACTTCATCCACCCACTCTTCTGGTATGCCAGCATCAATGCTATTCCTTGACATATCCCATATGGCTGCAACTTCATGTTTACAAGGCATCCCTGTCAAATCCCCCTTCCTGCATGCACAAGTTTTATTTTTAACATTCATAACACACTGTGATCTCGGACCTGTTACTTGATACTTGTCTGAATCAACCATTAAAACAGACATTTCAGCAGCCTGTTTCTTGATCTCATCGGAAACCTCAGTGGCATGAGGTGTTAGTGGCCCCATACACTTTGCTTGCAATTTCTTGACATTCACTATCCTCTTGGTCATGTACTCCCGAATGAATTCTAGGCATGTGAAAATCGGCTTGTCCCTTGCTCCTACGATTTGTCTGTTAAAAACCTCACATATGTTGTTCAGCAACATATCACATTTAGCTCTTCCAGAAAAATATGCTTTTGACCAAGCAGTGTATGGGATCTCATTCAGCCAGTCATACACAGCTCGTTCTGTTGTCTTAATTTCTTCCATAGCTTTGTTAAAGTATGGAATAGATGTCTTCCTTCCGGCTGACCAAAGTAGTGGTGGATTGCTTCCAAAACATACTACCATATACCTTCACAATTCATTTTTTAGAATAAACACATCCCTCCTTGCCTTAAGAGCATAATCTTTCACTATCTGATTCATCTTTTTCTTGTCATCAATAAGCTGACCAACAAAGAATGGCAGATCATTTGGACCTTTTAAAGCACCCTTGTTTCTCCTCCTTATCTTCCTGGCAACCTTATCTCTAAGGCTTGAATTGTCATCAGACCCACTTTCAAAATCCTCCAGGTCAACATGCTGATGACCTTCTTCGCTTATCTTATCATCATGATCCCCATCACTTGAACCATCCAGTTCTTCACTAGTAAATTCAACATTAGCCCTGAACTTCTGCATATCCACCTCTATTTCATAAACCAAATTATCTTCCTCAACATACTCATAATCAGGATCACTTCCTTCACTCTCTTCCTCATCTTCATTCGTACTATGATTCTGATTATTTATTGTAAATGATGCTGGAACAATTGCTTTACATGCCCCTACAGGACCTTCACTTATATTTTCCAAGATTGTTGACCTTCGGTGTTCAACATACATGTCTATCATGTGGACTCCTTGACGCACATGATCAAAGATAGGCTCTAAGTCAACATCACATTTTAATGTCCTAAGACCAAAATCCAACAAACAGTACGGTTCCTTGTAATGAATGCAGAAAAACAAACCATCATTGTATTCTAATTTCTTAACCATCTCCTCTAAATCATCAGTATTCAACACTCTAAAATCTACATGATCAATGTAGTTCATCTTCCCACCAAAGTATTTCCTATTTGCGTTTTCTACAAAATTACCTCCATGGTGAAATTTTATGGTAAATTGAGATTGGATTTGACCTGTAAACAAACATCAACAACAAATTAACACAGAAAAAGGTTCAAATTTTACCTAATTCAGACCATATGAGCTTGCATGTCACTTACAGTACATTTCAGCCGGTTCGAAATACTGATCTTCAGCTCGTACCTTCCACAATCGAAGATCCATGCTCGTAGCAGAGTTCTAATCACCTGTAATTGTTGAAGAATGCCTGATCGCCAGTGAGGAGCTCTTGAATTTAGAGGTAGGTTAAGTTCACGGTTTCAAAGTGATGAAAGGGGTATTATATGAGGTTGCAGGTAAAGATGAAAGCGAATTTACCTATTTGCCCTTCGACCATTAACAGAAAATGCTAGACTCTGTCGGAAACATGGCCCGGGGGGTAAACATGCGACATATGAGCAAACGTTGGGGGGTAAAATTGCAATTATTTCCTTAGGGGGGTAGACATGCCAATGACACCAAACCTCAGGGGGTAAAATTGCAGTTCATTCTAATAATAATAATAATAATAATAATAATAATAATAATAATAATAATAATAATAATAATAATAATAATAATAATAATAATAATAATAATAATAATAATAATAATAATAATAATTAGGTAATCATTACCTAATCATTAGTTATTTATAATAATCATTATTTTAGAATTATAATTATAATAACATTAAAAATAATATAGTAGTAATTTTTATTTAAAATGTATACATTTATTCGAATTAAAACATTATAAAAAAATTGTTTTGTTGGTTTTGTGAAAAAGGTTTTGACAGGGTTTTGAGGTGCGGTTCAGAAACCGGATTCATTCGACTGCAAAGTGTTTGAGTTAACGAGTACCCGGTTTCTCGCTTTAGCTTGTGTTTTGAGGAAAAGAACAAAGATCCAAAGAATCAACCACCTACTGACGATATTGAATTCAATCCTCAGGAAGATTTATCGTTTACACAACTCAGAACTGATCCAAGATCTTCGTGACATAAAAAAAACAAAACTCTTATCTAACGAAAAGAAAAAGGCTTTATAAGGAAAAAAATGAAGCTCAACAAAAAGATATTAAAAAGGCTAAGAGAATCTGAGTGTGAAGAGTTGTAATTACGATTATGCTAGAGAAGTCATAAGTACTTTGACCAAAGAACTAGAAGAGATCAAACAAAAATTTCAAACAAATGAGATCAGTATCAAGAAATATGATACATCTAGCAAACTGGTCAAAGATATATGTGACATACAACTAGAGTACAAAATCAAGAAAGGGTGTGGTTTGGGTTATAATAAAGTGCCTCCACCATTTAACCACAACTACACCTATATGCCTTATACGATGGAGGAGTCCATAAGAGCTGAAAGTATGACTTATGGTTCAAAGACTAATGAGACATCAATCAATCATGAGCCTGTTGAAGAACAAACAAAGATCCAAAGAATCAACCACCTACTGACAATATGGAATTCAAGCCTCAGGAAGGATTTATCGTTTACACAACTCAGAACTGATCCAAGATCTTCGTGATATAAAAAGACACAACTCTTTTCTAACGAAAAAAAAAGGCTTTATAAGGAAAAAAATGAAGCTCAACAAAAAGATATTAAAAAGGCTAAGAGAATCTGAGTGTGAAGAGTTGTAATTACGATTATCCTAGAGAACTCATAAGTACTTTGACCAAAGAACTAGAAGAGATCAAACAAAAATTTCAAACAAATGAGACCAGTATCAAAAAATATGATACATCTAGCAAACTGGTCAAAGATATATGTGACATACAACTAGAGTACAAAATCAAGAAAGGGTGTGGTTTGGGTTATAATAAAGTGCCTCCACCATTTAACCACAACTACACCTATATGCCTTATACGATGGAGGAGTCCATAAGAGCTGAAAGTATGACTTATGGTTCAAAGACTAATGAGACATCAATCAATCATGAGCCTGTTGAAGAACAAACAAAGATCCAAAGAATCAACCACCTACTGACGATATGGAATTCAAGCCTCAGGAAGGATTTATCGTTTACACAACTCAGAACTGATCCAAGATCTTCTTGACATAAAAAGACACAACTCTTATCTAACGAAAAACAAAAGGCTTTATAAGGAAAAAAATGAAGCTCAACAAAAAGATATTAAAAATGCTAAGAGAATCTGAGTGTGAAGAGTTGTAATTAGTCATAAGTACTTTGACAAAAGAAGTAGAAGAGATCAAACAAAAATTTAAAACAAATGAGATCAGTATCAAGAAATATGATACATCTAGCTAACTGGTCAAAGATATATGTGACATACAACTAGAGTACAAAATCAAGAAAGGGTGTGGTTTGGGTTATAATAAAGTGCCTTCACCATTTAACCAAAACTATACCTATATGCTTTATACGGTGGAGGAGTCCATAAGAGCTGAAAGTATGACTTATGGTTCGAAGACTAATGAGACATCAATCAATCATGAGCCTGTCGAAGAACAAACAGATCAGCCAATCACGTTTGTTTCTCAGTTTGTGAACGATCCTAATGTTTCGTCTTCCCTTGCAGATGAAGTAACAGTTGAAGATGTCATTGAGAATGAACAAGCATCAAATTTTGATTCCTATAATAATATAATAAATGAACTTAATCCAGACTCTCGTTTGATGCATGAAATTTTTAATTCGTTTTTTGGGGATGTGTCTTCTTTTAGGCCTGATGGTTTGGGCGAAAACGTTGATGCTTGTGTAACTAAGACCAATTCGGCAAATGGAACGAATGAGCCAGCTCAACCATCTGATTCCAAATGCGAATCATCTGAAGCAGTTGATTCTGAGAAATTAGAATCAGTTGATTCTAGTGAATTCAGCTTAAAGGTGTCATGTGCAGAACCGTCTTGTGCTGAAATTTTTTCTAATGATTTAGCTAAAGTTTCTGCTAAAGTTTCTAATGTTTCATCCGACAAACCAGAACTCTCTGATTCTGTCAAAGCTAATAACATGAAGGATGAACAGAAGACTGACGTGAACAAGGCTCCAAGTACGCAAGCTGAACAATCTGAACCTTCTGTTAGTTATAAAAATGTTCAAATCAATCAACAAGAGCTGAAATAAGCATGTAAAGGACATAGAAAGAAGAAGCCTTAACATCGAAGACAATCAGGCTCTCCACAGTCCTCAACGGGCAACAATAGTCCTTAAAAGGCTTGTAATTTGAAAAATGTTTTTGTTAAGCCAGTTAGTAATGGCAAATGTGAGAAATATGCATTTGACTGTGCTAACAAAGCTTTCAGAAAGACTGGTGAGATTTCTGAACAAGACTTTCAGTCTACACAAAACAAGAAAACTCAGAAGAAATCTCCACCACAGAATGCCGCTAAAAACGACAAGTATAGACATCCGAATTCATCCTCGTTTGCAAGGATGTGCAATAAAAACAAGAACAGAAAGGACCAATTCTTCCTTTAGGGCCTGCAAGAGCTACACAAGCTGATCAGAATGCCTTCTATGTGAAGAGACAAAAAGGCTTCAATTTCGGCATTGCTGGTCACAATGCTCGAAACTGCACAAATCGTCCCTATGAACCGTATTATGCTTAAAATCAGAAGGTTACACCTAAGGATAACTATCATTCCAAGCCAATGAGGGTATCTTCACCTAAGGCAATGAAGAATGTGAATCCCAAGGTTAAACCATCTGATGGGGATTGGAATGTTGCTAAAAACAAACGCAAGGTTGTTCCGGAACAAAAACGTGTTTTTAAAACTAACAACCCTGAAACAGCTAAAGTTGCTCAACCGAAGGCAACAAACATGTTTTTAAAACTAACAACCCTGAACAAAAACGTGTTTTTAAAACTAACAACCCTGAAACAGCTAAAGTTGCTCAACCGAAGGCAACAAACATGTTTTTAAAACTAACAACCCTGAACAAAAACGTGTTTTTAAAACTAACAACCCTGAAACAGCTAAGCCGAAACAAATTTGGAAACCCAAATGCAAAGCGGCTACATCTCCAATCCTTGAGACAAAAGGGGACATGTGTTTAAAGGAAGTGTCTTATTTTGATGCTTCAAGAAATCCCAGGACCACGACGGCCTGGGTACCAATGTCTTACTAATCTCCTTATTTTTCAGGAACAACCAAGGAGGAGTTGTTGACAATTTATGGAATGTTGATACGGTTGTTCCAGAGATAAAATGGGTAACGTTTCACTGTTGCAAAAAGTTCAATTTTTTTTACAGATGATATGTTTCCTTTGGAGGAGATAAGAGAAGTAAGCTAAGATCAGCACAAAAGGTACAGTTTAAATTTAGTACTTTAAATTGAAATTGCTTAGTCTTCAATCTGATGACAGAGCGGTTAAGCAAAAATACTTTTTTTCTCTCTTTCTTAGTTCATTACTTTGTACATAAAGTGTTCTTTCTCTAGTTAATGGTAAATTTGCGCATAAGATTTATGAACAAATTTAGGGGGAGAGAGAGAGAGACAGATATATATTTTAGGGAGAGAAAACTCAGAAAAATACAAAAAAGATTTTGCTGTATATGCATTGTTTTAGGGCGAGAAAATGAGGAAAACACAAAAACATTTGAAAAATAAAAAAGCCAAAAAGATAAATTGCATGATGTGGGAATTGATATAAATGTTCATGTTAAAGGGCTTGACTAACACATGTAAGGTGCCATAGCTGAAAAGACTAGGATCTACTGCGATATGTCGATATGCTTGACGCTCAAAATGATAAAAGATACAAGTGATATAAACATAACGAACTACGCACCATGAGGGTAACATACCAAAGGCGTATGATTTTATGGTCTTAAATCTTGCGTTGATAGATAGCGAACGTCTGAGGTTTTAGGTCTCTATATTGTTGAATTATCCGGGGATATCATGGCTATCCTTCTTTTGCATCCAGATTATATGCAAACCTAGACACAGTCAGGATATCTTAAAAGATCCGAAGAGGACAAAGACCCTAAGGAATCAAATCTCAAAATGAGAAAATTCCCAGTGCTCAAAGAGCCAAATTCATACCAAAATGGTAATTGTCTCACCCTCGTTGGACACAATCATTGGTCGCTCTGCTGTACAAAAGTGATGACCTGTCACCAATGGTCTAACGTTGTAAATAAAAAACGATTTTCAAGTGATATATAAATGAGAAACGTGTGTAGGATCGTTTTGACGATCGAGTGAGTCAATCAGAGTCAATACATGACAGTTTGAGTGGCGGAAACAAACAAACTGTTTTGAATCAGAAAGAAATGAGTAGAAACAGATTGATTATCACTTTAACACACGTTTCTCATTTATATATCACTTGAAAATCCGACAGCAGTTCGGTATACAACTAATGGAACCGTTACAAATGAGAAACACACTACACCTATATATAGGCTACATATTTCGCTTGAAACATGAACATGACTGTTCAAGCGAAATCAACAAAAATTAGTTCAAGCGAAATTACAAATAAACAAATATACAAATCCTATCTTGTGTACTGTTTCGTGTTTCATGTGATGTTGCACTAACATGATGTCATATTGTGATGTCACATATATGATGTCATCATTGTGAATGATGACATCATTCTTGTTCAGATCCGCAACGAAACTGAGACTCGATATTAGACGAAGTCAACAGACATATGCACTAACAATAATCACCTGTTACGATGAATCGTTGAGCTTACCTTGATCGCGGGGGTATGCCTTGGAACAGGACACACAGGTATAATAGTATAATATTACCTTAAGCATATCACGAAGTTGAAAAATTCAAAGTTTGGCGTTAAATTTAAGTGGAGAACATATTGGCAATCGCATAAACCAGTTTGATTAGGCTAGTACTGAAAAGTGTTCCTTAGTCTGCCTGAGAACGAATTTTGATCCCATTGCAATTGTAATTATATATTATGGTAGTTGTTTATATTTTGAGTTTTTATTTGTTTTTAGTTCTTAAAAAAATTTAAAAATGATTATTAAGAAAATACAAAAATAGTGTCTTGTTTTTCTAGAATGATTTTAACAAGCTTTTCAAGCATAGCTGTGACAACCTGAGTTTTCAAGGTCTTTCCTCTACGCATTACTCGTTTCACAACTTTGTTTTCATAATTCGTTTTGCATGTGCATGTTTGATATATGATTAATGTATTGTTATACGTGATTGTTTAATGAAAACTTAAGACTAGTTTATGTTTCATAACTTCATAACTAAGGTTCGCCAACCCCACTTCTTGACGAAGATAGTTCTTCGTCACCAAGAGTTCTCGACGAAGATTGATTCTTCGTCATTAGCCATTCAACGAAGATTGATTCTTCGTCATCATCCATTCGATGAAGATTGATTCTTCGTCGAGAGTGTTGTTCGCCGAGATGGGCTTTTGGCCCAAATGAAACCCAGTTGTGGCTCGGTCCTATTCGCACTATTTAAACATAAACCTGTCAAACCCTAAGCCCTTCTCCTCATTTGTGAACGCCGGCAGCACCTTTCATCTCCCTCGAAGCCCTTTCTGCACTTTCGTGATCATCTCGTCGTTCGGTTAGCATTCCATCACACTTTACGTTGTTTAATGATTGTTTTGTGATGCTTGAGATCTACTTGGATATAGGGTTTGTTAGAAATCATACTCTCATATTGTGTTAATTAGGGTTTTGATGTTTCATTGTGAATCTAAGACATTAGAACATAAATGATGGGGATTCGATGGCTTGTATTCGTTCATGTTCATTACGTGGTTCAATAATTCTGCTTGTTGGATTTATATTATGTTATCTGTTGTATATGGTTATTGGATAATCGAGATAGTGACATGATGAGCATGAGGATGTCTAGGGTTGCTTATGATTGGTTCATGAGAATTAAGGAAAACTGTTGCTATGAAATTTGTATGATCATGAATGATAACTGATTAAATCATATGGTTTGATCCATTTTGGAATGTTGAATGTGTTTACTGAAATTACGGGGGAGTAGTTAAAAAGCAAAGTATGAAACTGTTAAGGCAGCGACAAAGGTCTTTCCCCATGAAGTATCCATGTCGACGAAGTTTGATCCTTTGTTGACAAGGCTATGACGAACAATGATGATCCTTCGGCGCGGTAACTTTTGATGAAGAATGGATTCTTCGCCAAGAGGAGTCCGTCACCAATCAGGTCCTTTGTCGACAAGTCCTTGACGAACATTTAATGGGGCTTCGTCACAATCACTCTTGATGAAGAATGATTCTTCGTCAAGAGGGACTCTTCGCCATTATGAACCTTCGCCATGAAGGCATCCTACAAAGAATTGATTCTTCATGGGGATGCTGTTAGTGAACAAACAGAACAGTTTTGGTGATTTATATAGTTTATAGCGTGTATGAGATTTGAATGCTTGCTATCTGTTATATGACGATCTTTACAATGAATGCACACTATGATTACACATGAACAACGTGAATGTAATCTGATTACGTGTACATGAACACCATAGGCTTTGACTGATTAAGTGTGAACAAGTAACTAGTCATACTGAGCAAACCAAGGTGCGTTCACTTCTCTTAAAACAAGCATGCGTCTGGTGGGGACAATTAAACAGGAAAACAAATAAACGGATTTTCATAAACCCACGTCCTTGTAGGGGACATGAGGCAGTTTTCATAGACCCACATCCTTGTAGGGGATGTGAGGCAGATTTCACAAACCCATATCCTTGCAGGGGATATGAAACAATTTTTCAGTAAATGTTGATGTTGGATAATACACTCACTTTCTATCACTTAAGTCCCATCTTACTACCGGGTTAGTTGCTTGTAGGGCAACAGGGTTATTAGTTGATAGCGCTATTAGGTTTGGCACCCTCATGACGTACCTGGATAGGACGGGCGTGAACTAATAACTTTAAATTCATGACCAATGTTTGATAGAGCATTGGAGATGGGCAAAAAGGAGCCGTCTACGGTATCGAGTTATTATCAACATAACATAACATAAGTCAATACTTGGTACCAAACGGTTAAACAAACTATGAACTCACCAGTGTTGTCTGATACACTTTTCTGCATTCTTGCAGGTCCTTAGGTACACTGTCATGGAACTTACCATCTGGGAGGCTGGAGTGGTCATGGGTCGTGGCATTTGGAACGCTTCTTTATGTTGCATTGTTGAACATTTTATTTAAAAGTATTACTATGCTTCCGCTGAACATGTTGATTTTCCAACTCGTGTTTGAATTATACAATTTCATTTAATGGAAAGTTTTATTTTAATTATGTGTCTATGGTTCAATGTGATTAGTTATATCCTGGTACGTCACACGCCTCGCGGGGGTTTCCGCTTGTGGTATTTGTTGGTGCACAATGTCTACAGCCTACGTCTTGTGTCTAGGTCATGATGTATAGGGGTTAAAAGTGTCAAATATGCAAAGTTCAAGGGTCTGAATGTAATTTTATGTGTTTTAAGTGGTAATTTCGCTTGAAATGACACGATGTCATTTCAAACGAAATTAGGTGCCCTATAAATAGGGATGTTGTCTTCTCATTTCATACGGAATTACTGGTAGTGTCACGAAGTGCTGTCAAAATTCCGCCGTGTAATCAAGTTCATATTGAATGAGAAGCTAGTTTAAAGTACAACAATCTGTTTTCTACTCCATTCTTACTTATTCTAAGCTGTTTGTTTGATTCCGCCTCTCAAACAGTGTGTATTGCCTCTGATTGACTCACTTGGTCGGTAAAACGATCCTACAATTGGTAACAGAGCAAGTTATGAGCCAATACACTTGAATCAGTGTCTTTTTCTACACATTCTTGGACTTCTGGACTTTTTAACGGATAAAATGGACTGAGTTTTTGATATTGTGTGTAAAAGTCTTTTTCTACACTTGAATCAAGTTATGAGCCAATACACTTGAATCAGTGTCTTTTTCTACACATTCTTGGACTTCTGGACTTTTTAACGGATAAAATGGATTGAGTTTTTGATATTGTGTGTAAAAGTCAGTTTTAACAAACCCTTGAGAGAACCAGATCAAAATTCGAGCTAAAAGTGACAAAAATGGACCATAAACCTAATTTCGTTTGAACGAAGCCAAGCTATTTCGTTTGAAAAATTATATCTCATTTGAAAAAGTGTTCTAATCTCGCTTGAAACAGCTTATTCCGTTTGAAAAGTTGTTGTTATTTCAAACGAAATCACTAATTCCGTTTGAAATAGTGATTCTGTTTGAAAGTCTTGGCTGATTTCGTTTGAAAGAAGGTTATTGGTTAATCTCGTTTGAAGATGGCACTTGATTCTGTTTGAGGGTGCTATCTCGTTTGAAAGTGATTTTGTTGAAAAGTAATTTCGTTTGACATAGTAATCTCGTTTGAAATAACCTAATATCGTTTGAAGGTAATTTCGTTTGAGAAGGTCTGATTTCGTGTGAAAGTCCATTGTGTTCGTAATTTCGTTCGAAAGTCTGATTTTTTCTAAACTTGAAAGGTTTTTCCGTAAACTGATTTCGTAAAATGGAAAATCAAGATTTTTATAATTTCTTTGCCGGCGGGGGAATGACGGGAGCACAAACATCAGGCAGTATTGTACAAAACGTGAATATAGAGAATGAACTTGGGACGATGCAGAAACCTCCTAAGTTGATGAATATTGACGAGTATTCGGGTTGGTCTGTAAGACATGGGTTCAAGCAAATCACTTTGAATGCTGGATGAAGATTGAATCGAAATATGTTCCTCCGAGAGATGGTTTAAATCTTGTGAAGCAGATTGGCAGTTTGACACAAGCTGAACAAGAAGAGTTTAAGGCAGAAAAGAAGATGATGAGTATTCTTCAACAGGCAATTAAAGAAGATATCTTGGTATTGTTGCAGCATGAGGATAATTCACAATCCATTTGGCAGACGTTGAAAGTAAAGTTTCAAGGGAGTGTGTCCATGATCAAAAACAAAAATGCTTTGATAAATAAACAATTTGACATCTTCACTAGTTTGAAAGGTGAAACTACAAAACAATTGATTGAAAGATATTGTCATCTAGTTGTGGAGATGGGGAGATTGGAGATAACCAAGACTAATGAGGAGTGGATCGATAAATTGGCAGATGCATTGCCATATGATGAATGGGGTACTTATTTGCTCGTGTTGAAAAACAATTCAGATTATGTTAATTTGAATCTTAGTGGTTTCATAGAGAAGATCGAAGCACATGAGTTAGAGTTAACAAAGATTAAACAGATGAATTCTGCAAATGTTCAACAGGATGTTTCACTATATTACAAAGGCAGTTCTCCGGCAACAACGAATCTAAGCCCGAAGATTCAAACAGGGTTTAGTGCAGATTTAACATCCGGTGCTTCATCTAGTACATCAAGCAACAACAAGCCTTCACCGTTTGCAAGTTATGAGCCGAATCCCAAGATTTCACAACAAATGTCTTCACAAAGCTCATCAAGCTCAAACAATCAGAGTCAAGGTCTGGGGATACTGTGCAACATTGCAGTAAACATTAAGAATGCTCAAGATTTTACAGAATCTTCTGCTAAACAACACATAGCACTACTCGCATCAGTGCTGGAATCTTACTAGAGTTTGGTTGCAGGGAGAATAGGAAACCCCGATATGACGAAAGAGGACTATGATCAAATAGATCCGGAGGAGCTCGAATTTATAGACATCAAGTGGGGTATGGCAATTTTGGTGAGAAGAGCTCAACGATTTATGGAAATTACAGGTCAGAACAGTTTGTTAGGACCAGATCAAAAGCTTGGTTTTGATAAGTCCAAAGTGACTTGTTTCAGGTGTAAAGAGAAGGGTCATTCTAAGCGGGAGTGTCCGAATAGAGAGGTCAATAATCATCAGAATCCTTTCACCAATGATTACTACAGACAGGTGATCTATCACAACACAAATCAACAACCTGTCGTTCAAAGACCTCAGATCGAAAATAAGCCGGAAAAAGCTCTTATTGTTAACCAAGATTATGAGAAGGTAGCTGAAGGGTTCAGTTGGGACAAATATATCCCGGGCAGTGAAGGTAGAGCAATGATGGCTGAGATTGTGGAGGTGTCTGAGAGTGTTGTTGAAACAGAGGTTGTTAGTGAAGATGTGCCTGAAGAAAGTTCGGTTGATCTAGAAGAAATTGCTGCAGAAGTCTACTATTATCAGTCCGAACAGGAGGTTTTAGCTAGTTCTTTAAAATCAATTATGCCTCCTAATGTGTTTAACTCTTTTGCAGGTTTTTTCAGTGAGCCAACAACAGGATCTTGCCCACAATATGATGTTGTTGAGAAGGATCCGATTGAAGAAATAATTGATGTCTCCAAAGATATGACTGAAGAAACACTGAAAGAGATTGCTGACAAAGCCTTAATGACAAAACTGAAAGAGGTAGACACAGAATCTGTAAAACCAGAGTCTATTGATACTGAGTCAGTAGAAAGCGTGTCAGTCAAAACAGAGTTAGGTCAAAAGGAGTCAGACGGGAAATCCGACAGTGAGGAGATCAAATAAAAAAGAGTGTCTGAGTCAGAATCAGAGTCTGACGGTGTCGGTAAACAGGATGTTAAAATTGATCAAAAGGAAAAGATTGTTGAAAATATTGATTCAGTTTCTGAAGTTTCATGCAAAAACTGTTCAAAACCATGCATCGAATGTCTTGAAAAAGACACAAAGTTTCAGGAATTGAAACAATACACTGATGCAGTTAAATTTGACCTAAGTGAAGTAAAAGAAGCTTATGACAAGTTGGCTAAATCTATCAAAATGATTCAAAAAGAGAGTCTTGAAAACGACAAAGCCACAAAATTGTTAAAATCAACAGTTTTTGATAAACAAAAGGAAATCAACTTTCATTTGGATACAATTGCCTCATTGAAAAAGGAATTGGAGTTAACAAAAATTGAGAATGAAAGAATTGATAAAAAGTTGATTAGTTATGTTGCATCTTCATATGTGATTGAACAGATTGTCCCGCAACAACCAGATGCAACACCTGTCTTTAACAGTGTTCCACCCCCAATGTGGAGTCATTACACTCAGAAGTATCCAGATGGGGTGGAAGCTGCTTTGAACCTCAAACTGAGAACCATTGAGAATGAGTTGCCTGAAAGTATTGATGTTACATTCTCTCCGTCCGACACTGACAATGAGTCACAGGTAATCAAGACCGTTGTTAACTAAGTGTTAGACGAAGAGAGTGATAACTCAGATTTTAAAACCGTGAAAACTCATTTGGAAAGTTCCAATTCTGATATTGAAGATGATGGTAACTTTTTGGACAAGTTTATACCAAAATCAGAAAAGGTTGTGAATGATGATATGATCATGGTGGTCTAAACAATGATTGGAACTGACAAACTCTATTCTGATTTTGAGTATCCAATCCAGAATGCGAACATGAAAAATGTTGAAAAGGTGTTTAAATTGGTTGAGATTGACATTTCTGAGGTAAACAACAATGAGTTCTTTTCAAAACCTAAAAAGTCTTTTGTGAAACAAAACAACCCTGGGAAGAATCATAGGGTGGGTAACAATGGGTCTAACAAGAAAAATGGAAACAATTTTAAAAACAAAGGTATTGGGTATGAAAAGAAGATGGGTAAACATGAGGTAAAGCCAAAAGATAAGATGTGTTATGTTTTTGACACTGGAAAGAACTTTGTTGATGAAAAGGAGTATATTTTCAGTCAAAAAGCCATTGAGAATTTTAATGCAGCGAAAAAGTTGAAAGAAGAGACCTACAAATCTACTTTTGTTGAATATGACAAAAGAATTTGTTACCGCTGCAATGAGATTGGTCATATGGCAAAACAATGTACCAAAAAGATTGAAAAACCCATTTTCAAGAAACCTGTTTTGCAAAAACCAAAATCTAAAACTTCAACTGATGATAAGGGTAAAAAACCAATGGTTTCTTCTGTTCGAATTCTGAAAAGAGGTGAATCATTGAAGTCCGAAGAAAAACCGAAATCACCTTTTGAGATTGGTGAATCTTCGAAAACCCAAAAGACTTCAAATATTTATCCGAAGAAGAAAGTTTTTGAAACTCAATCATGGGTGGCTAAATCAAAACAATCAGTTGAGGTGAAGACAATGGAGAATGTGTTAAAATCTGAAAGAAAAGTTTTTGCAAATGATGTTAAGAAATATGAATTTGAACTAGACAAGTTCCTTGATGAATTTCCTCCAATTAAAGAGAAAATTTTAAAATCAAAAGCTGAACCTGTTGTCCCAAATGTCATCTTTAGTATTCTGAAAGTCGATGTGAAGTGTGATCTTGTGTTTGGTAGTGTTCCACAGGTTAAGAAGTCATGGGCCTCATTATTTGAATAAATTGTCTGTGATGTTTGCAGGGGCTTCCAAATTCGTTCATCTCGAAGTGGATAATGGACAGCGGAGCGTCAAGATACATGACCGGAATGCTAGCATTACTTTATGACGTTAAATCTTTAAACGGAGGATACGTGGGATTTGCTGGGAATCAGGGAGGAAGGATTGTTGGTCAAGGGACTCTAACGAATGGAGTCATTTCGTTTGATAAAGTGAACTATATAATTGAACTTGAAAACAATCTGCTGAGTATTTCACAGATCTATGACAAATCATTTACTGTCCACTTTAATAAAAATGAATGTTTAGTCTTAAAACCTGGTTTCAAAATTCCTGAAGAAATGGTGTTGTTGCGAGCTCCACGAGAAAATGATCTGTACATTCTTGATATGAGTGTCGCAACAACAACAGATTATAAAAAACAGTGTTTTGTGTCAAAAACAAAGGCTACTGAAAAAGAGTCGATAATGTGGCATCGAAAGATGGGTCACATTCATGTTAGAAAAATGAACTTTCTTGTACACAATGATTTAGTTGAAGGTGTAAATTTGAAAAACTTTCATTTGAATGATGATTGTGTAGCATGCAATAAGGGAAAGCAGACAAAGAATCACACCCACAGAAGTTGCTGAATTCAATCAGAATGCCTCTCGAGAGACTCTATATGGATCTCTTTGGACCAGTCAATGTGGAAAGTATCAGTGGAGACGTATACTGTCTAGTAGTCACTGATGACTTCACTAGATTTTCTTGGGTGGTGTGCATGGAGAGGAAATATCAAACGTTTGAGTCTTTGATGATTCTTTTCAAAAAGATGGAAACGGTCAACAAATTGCCAATCCGGAGAATACGAAGTGACAATGGAACGGAGTTTAAGAATAATCGCATGCTCGAGTTCTGTAACGAGAAGGGAATTCTTCAAGAATTCAGTGCACCATACACTCCACAGCAAAATGGTGTAGCTGAACGAAAGAACCGTACCATCATTGAAACAGCTCGAACCATGCTCGCCGATTCCAAGTTACCAATATTTTTCTGGAGTGAAGCTGTGGCAGCGGCATGCTATACATTGAATCGCGTTCTTACTATGAAGAAATACAAAAAGACCTGCTTTGAACTTCTTCATAGATATAAGCCAAATCTGAAGTTTCTAGAACCGTTCGGACCACCATGTACTTTCATTGATCCTGATGGAAAGTTCGGTGCAAAAAGCATTGAGGGTTTCTTTGTTGGATATGCGAGTCCGCTAAAAAGAGTGTTCGTTCCATGCCTGAAGAAGGTAATTGAAGTTTAGCATGTAGACTGTCAGAAGCATACGGCTCCACCACAACTTCCCGGACAAAGATTGCTTTTCGATTACGACAAACTCTGGGAGTCTTTCCAACTACCGACAGAGCCAAGTGAAGAGGAACTTGCTTACTTATACCAACAACAACAATCCATGGTACAAGAACAGGTGCCTAGACCGTTGGTGGTTTCTCAACCTGATGTGGGTACAAACATTCCTACAACTGGTACAAACGATCACGAGGCCGGTCCCAGTGGAACAGCTCATGAACCACCAGAGGAACCAGCTCCATCATTTGATCAATCCGATGACTCAGATTCGGAAAATGGTCCGATATTTGATGAGGATCCAAATGTTGCATCGACTGAATCTGAGGATCACACCGGTGATCAAGACATAACGAACTTGCAATCGGAAGTAAATGTGCCTGACACTGCAATGCCAAGAACATTGTCTTATCATCCTTCAGAGTAGATTATTGGAGATCTTCGAAGTGGAGTGAAAACACGAGATCAGATCAATAGAGCACTTACTTGTTTCTATACATCTGTCGCTCCTTTACAAGAAGAATTCTCACATAAGTGTTTCATTTCACAGGTTGAACCCAAAACATATAAAGAAGCTTTAATCGAAGAAAGCTGGGTCAACGCTATGCAGGAAGAGCTGCAGCAGTTTGAGAAGCTGGGAGTCTGGAGACTGGTAGATCTCCCTGAGAATCAAAAGTTGATTAAGACAAAGTGGGTATTCAAATGTAAGAGAGATGATAGAGGAGTCATTGTTCGAAACAAATCACGTCTGGTAGTACATGGATTCAGTTAGCAAGAAGGCATTGACTTTACCGAAGTGTACGCGCCTGTTGCTCGACTTGAGGCAATAAGAATCTTCCTGGCATACGCATCCTGGAAAGGATTCAAAGTCTACCAACTGGATGTTAAGTTTGCATTCCTATACGGCAAAATCACCGAAGAAATGTACGTGGGACAACCACCGGGTTTCACAGATCCACTACACAAAAACAAAGTCTATCTTCTGGATAAAGCTCTTTATGGACTTCACCAGGCCCCGAGAGCCTGGTATGAGACGCTTTCCCAACATTTGTTGGACAACGGGTTCATCAGAGGGACATTTGATAGTACGTTGTTTACCAAAGAGGTTGCAGGACATCTTTTAATCATGCAGATCTATGTTGATGACATCATTTTTGGTTCGACAAATAACGAATTGTGTAAAGATTTTGAGAAGGTGATGAAAACAAAATTCGAGATGAGCTCAATGGGGGAGATGAAGTTCTTCCTAGGGCTGCAGGTGGAACAGATGCCCGAATGAATCTTCATTCATCAAAGTAATATGTAAACGATGTTCTGGATAAGTTCAACATTGCTCAATCTAGTCCAGCATCAACCCCCTCTAGCACAGAATCATGGGATTTGCCCAGACGAGAGCGGAGAGAAAGTGGATGAAACGTATTACTGGTCGATAATTGGATCCTTGATGTATCTTACAGCTTCTCACCCAGATATCATGTATCCGACGTGTTTATGCGCTCATTATCAGTCCAGCCCACGCCAGTCACGCTTGACGATCGTGAAACGCATTTTACGGTATTTGAAAGGCTGCCCAAGCACCGGCTTGGGGTATCCTAAGTCTGGCGATTTCTCTCTCACAGGTTTTGCTGATTCTGATTATGGTAGCTGCAAGCTGAATGCTAAGTCCACCACTGCTGGGTGTTAGTTCTTTGGAACTCGACTGGTCACCTGGCAGTGCGAGAAACAAACCTCAGTAGCGCTCTCTACGTGCGAGGCAGAGTACGTTTTGGCCTCAAGCTGTTGCTCTCAGATCCTTTGGATCCAATAGCATATGCGAGACTTTGGTTTGCAGTTCTTGGACACACCGATATTCGTGGACAATGAAGCAGCGATTAACATAACGAAAAACCCGGTTCACCATTCTAAAATAAAACACATCGAGATTCGACATCACTTTATTCGTGATTGTTATGAGAAAAAATTGATTAGAATTGAACATATACACACCGATGAACAGAGGGCTGATTTTTACACCAAACCGTTTGATAAAAAGAGATTTAACTATCTTTTGAAATTAAATGGGATGAAAAATTTGTTTTCTGGGAGGGTTGTTGAATGTGAAGCCGAGGAGGACGGCGATCTGATGTGATCCGCGTTACGTTGTCAAGTTTTTGTACAGTTTATTTTCTGCTTTTGATAAAAACAAAAACACAAAAATAATATGTTCTTGCTTTTAGGGGGAGAAAGTTTGCAGAAAAATACAAAAACATGATAAAATTTCAAAATCCAAAAACATTTGAAAAAGTAAAAATGAGTTTGTGTAAAAAGGGGAAATGATAGTACATCAGCTAGACAGTGCAGTGTGCTAAAGATATGTAAAGTAAAAATGTGTTAAGCAGTCTTGCAGATGATATGCCGATAGGTTTTTACACATTCAGTAAGTTTGTTCGGGATATAAACATAAATAATTTCTTACTTTTATGTGGGGGACATCTCTCGGATATATGGGTAACCCCTGAAATCTTGTTTGAAAGGTCCCTCTTACTGAGATACTAGGTCTTTATACTTAGTGATATCTGGGGTATTATCCCGGGACTTCAGCTGAACGGAAGTTCTGACCTAGTCCCCGTATAATACTTTACGCATGCTTGAAATATAAGCCTCCCCTCAGCATAAAAAATGATGAAACATTGAAAAATGCTAATCATGTGCTGTTGTAAAAGAAGATCCCCAAAGGGGACCTACCTTAAGTCGAAGCCGTCATCTCTCTGCTGAATGGAAGTTCTGACCTGAGCTATAACGGCCCTCGCATTTAACCCCTTACAGATATCATCTAGGTATACTCACCTGTAAGACTGAATATTGGGATCTGGATACGGGAGTATATTCTGAGGTGGTACACATATAAATGTGAAGCCTTAAAACACTTAATCCGTATCTTGAACAGATTGAACTTTGTGTGAAAATTTAAGAGGATCAGTATATCGACAATCAAGGTAAACTGTTTAATATTGAAAATGTAATTGAAGCTTAACGGTACTTGTATCTTGTTGGCAGCTGATATGATCCCCTAACACACTCGCAAAAATATTGTGTATACAGTTTATTTTTTTATCATATTCAAAATCCAAAAAGATTTGCATTTCATCTTTTTTTCGACAACAAACGTTGGGGATCTGATGATCAAAGTCTTGTGTGCTGAACATGTCTGGATCATGTGGTTTGGGTAAGCAGAAGATTGTGAAAAAGTGATTGGTAATTGCTTGAAAGTTCAAAAGTTCATTAATTTGGACTTAATCTGTTTCAAAAAGTCAGCAAACTTCATAAACTGGTCAACCAAGGTCATTAACTTGGACTTGGTTAACTGGGTGTGTCGGTAAAATCTCAAAAAGTAAAAAATTTGAAAAGGTAATTTCACTTGAAAACCATAATTCTGCTTGAATATGTTATCTCGTTTGAGTGGTGATTCCGCTTGAACCGGCTTGCGTCACTTTCAAACGGGATTAGCTCGTCTATAAATAGTAGAGGGATTCCGCTTGAATAGCTCATTTGTTCCTTATTCCGTTTCAAACCTCTCATCCGGCGATTTCAAGCAAGATCACAAAACCCTCGTGTTCTAGTCGTTATTTTGTCCGATTGTTGTTAGATCTTGTGTTTTTAGTTGGTTTGAACAACTATAAACATGGTGAAGGTGAGTAATTTGATCGGATTAATCCAGATCTTGTCTGTTTGTTTATGTCGGCGGTGAACATGATAGAAAACTTAGATCTAGGGTTTATCTGAAATGATTAATGCCCGATTAACACACCCTTGTACTCGGAATTTGATGTAGATCTTAGTTAGGGTTTCAATTTGATGTGTATATCCTGATTCCTTTTAAAGTCGGTGAACTTGTTTGTTTGGACTCAGATCTAGGATGTTTTTGTGGACAAAAATAAACAAAAATCTTATCATGGTGCTCGGAATTGTATTTAGTACAAACCCAGTTGACTGATTTCAACACCAGATCATGGAAAATTTTTGGTAGATTTTGTCAAGTTCAAACGAAATAACATGTCGTGATTCTGCTTGAAAGAGCATTTTTTTAGAAAGTGACTTTCAAACGGAATAACAGATTTCGTTTGATATAATTCCGTTTGAAGAACATGTGATTTCGTTTCAACGTGATTCCGCTTGAAATGCCATTTCATGTGTTTGTGTGATTTTGTTTGAATGATGATTAAATTGAAAAATCTTCTAAATGTCTAATTTGATTGTTTGATGTTATTTTCAGCCGTCGAATGTGTTGTTTAACGCACTACACAACACCTGTTGTAATCTTGATGAGGTGATGATTCCAAAGCTATCAGAATTCAGGAGTATTTTGGAATTCATGAGGAGATTGCCAATTCAGAAAGCATTGACGAACCAACGCTTGGTTTTTCAGATCTCACATTAAGCGTTTTTGGGAGAATGCTACTTATGACGAAGCAAGCAAAGTAATCAATTCAGTTGTTGAGGTGAATAGTGAAGAAAAGCCGATTATCATTTCTGAGGCTCTTGTACGTAAAGTGTTGGATTTTTCGGATGATGAGAATTCTCCAACAAAATTCCCAGAAAGGATGGTTAAAGGTTGTATGTTGCGGATGGGTTACAGTGGTGCACTGAACAGTGAAAATTACTTGAAGTCAAAGTTTACGAAGCCATACAAGTTTCTAATTCACTCAGTATTGCAGGCACTAAGTCACCAAAAGGGAGGATATGATGCTATGCGTGATTATCAAATGAATATGGTTGTTGCTCTTGTGTTGAACAAAAAGTACAATTTTTCACACATTGTATTTCATTACTTAGTAGATGAGGTTACTTCAAAGAGAAAGACATGGTTGTATCCACGTTTTGTTCAGATGATGATAGATCATGCATATCCTGATCTTGAAAAAGATGAGAACAATGATTTGTTGGTTCTATCTCACATGGATAATGAGTCTGTGAAGCAGTTGGCAAGATATCATCCTAATCATCCTGAACCGAAGACAAAAGTTGAGTTCTTTGGTTTTATCAAAGATAACAATTATCAAGATCCAGATCCAGTAAACCATCAGAACTGGAGAAATGAAGAATAAATGAAAGAGTTGAGCTATGCAGATGAATTGAAAGTTCTTAAAGATTTCAAGACAACTCAAAACGAATGGTTCTTGAAGGAGAAAAAGAAGAGAAGCTGGAAAGCTACTCCAAAAGTGAAAGCAGGAGAGGGTTCGTCTTCACAACCCAACCCAAAAAGAAGAGAAGTAGGAAAGCTACTCCAAAAGTGAAAGCAGGAGAGGGTCCGTCTTCATAACTCAAAAAGCGTCAAAAGAAAACTCCTAAGACTTTACTTGTTGATGAGTCTGATGAAGAAGCAGAAGCTGAAGATGAAGCTGAAGCTGAAACTGAAATGAATGTTGAAGGAGATTGTTAGTGCATTTATGTCTATAGCCTTCGTCAATCCGAGCAGTAGCGAGAAACAGAAGAAACCGAGTCGTTATGATGTAATATCTAGACAAAAGGCAAGGTGGCAATATTGTAATTAATGAGAAATCTCATTAAAAGTCAAGGCCTATAAATAGGGTGATTATGTTTAGTTTAGAGACTTTTGCCATTTCACACTTTGGAGAGATCTAGTTCTAGAGAGAGAAACTAGAGAGAGAATCTAGAGAGTGAAAGGCAAAAAGTGATTCAAGTGATTGTACAATTTCATATCTTGAATAGAATCACGTTTATATTACGTCATGTGTGTTTAGGTCGCGTTCGTGTACGGATTCCGCACGTTTCACGTTCGTTTCGCAATCGTTTCGGAGTCAAAACCGGTCCAACAAGTGGTATCAGAGCAGGAGCTCGATTGCACTGATCCAACACACATTTTCGATCGTGATTTCATCAGATTCAGATCCGGATTTCATCTACTTCTTCATCTTTTTCATATTTTTCACGTTTTTTACTGTTTTTCGTCAAATTGAACAGGTTTCTACGGTCCAAATCGTCTGATTTTTTTGATATGTGGTGCGAAAACATCTGATCTAAAACCCTACCAAGTTTCAGATCGAAATTCCAAGTCGTTTAGGAGAAATCTGAGTTTATGTGTCCGACATCGTTTGAAAGTGACCCTCCCATTTGAAACAGCACTAGTCCGTTTGAAAAGTGATCTATCGTTTGAAATCTAGGTTCCGTCGTTTGAAAATTGGTGACCGTTTGAACTATCGTTTGAAGTGATTGTTTGAAATATTTGTCGTTTGAACTGATCGTTTGAAATATTTGTCGTTTGAACTGATCGTTTGAAATGTTTATCGTTTGAACTGAACGTTTGAAATATTTGTCGTTTGAACTGATTGTTTGAAATGTTTACCGTTTGAAGTTGATAGTTTGAAGTGTGACTGTTTGAAACACGATTCCAGTTTGAAAGTATTATAAAGATGACATGACCGTTTGAAATCTTGTCTGTTTTGAAAGTTGGTTCAGTTAATCACGTGATTAAAGTTGAACGGTTCAATCAAACTAAATTGATAATATAGGTTGTCGACCACTTTGAGATTTATTAATTCATTCATGTGATATTGTCAGTATACATGTGATCTCAATTAAAGTGTTCATGTGAAGTATCAGACAAATTTCTTGGACAAGTCAACATAGGAAGTTCATGTGATTGTAAGAGAGTTGTTGGTCATTGTTATATTCGCGAGATTAAGTGTTTGACAGTTCATTCAAAGTAAATCATATCAACCCATGTGAAGTCATTAATCAGCGAACCAATGAGACTTTAGAGGTTAAAAGTTGTCGGCACTAGTTTTCATCAGCTCATGTGAAATTGTCGGTTTAGTGGATATTACATGTGATCATTTTTAGTGGTATTTTTGGCTCTATCATATTTTTACAACCAAAATATCGGTCCAATCAGTGTTGGTTATTTGAATTTGGCGGTCCACTTAATAAACAACCATATATTGCCGTCCACTATTAGCAAATCAATGATTTTGAAAGTTGGTAGTCACAACAGCTCATCCATTGGTTAAACAAGCGGCCCAAGTCACAGCCCATGATTATTTCATTTTGTTTGAGATCCAAAATGTTGACGGGATATTGAAGTTTGGTACTTATTTGATCTAGTACATTAGTTTCAGATTGCAAAGTCATTTGAAAGGGTCAAGGTTGTTTGAAAGTAAATTTTGTGTAATATGATTTAAATCCCAGTTCGAATCAAGTTCAGTTTGCACAGTGTGTCAACATTCAGTCCGCACAGAAAATTCATCAGTTCGAGTATTATTTTAATTCAGTTGTTTGATAGTGTTTGAACTGATTGTGTTTGTTTGTTTTTCTTTGATTCAGGTTTACATCATGGCTAAAGAATTTTTCAATACGTTTTACAACGCGTTCGCAACTGAATCATCTGAGGCTACAAATGTTACACCAAAAACCATCACGAAGGCGCTCAATGAAAACATCAAGCATGATAACTTCTACGGAACAAATTCAAAGCCTCCAACTTTGGATAGCATTGAGGATTATACCTGGTGGAAAGAACGCTTTCTCAACTGGGCAAAGGCGTATGCTCATGAAAGCTGGTTCTGCCTGGAGTATGGATATGAAAAACCAAAAGACGATAAAGGCGCAGATCTTGTATTCAAGAAGTTTACTAAAGAAGATAAAGCTGAATTTGGAGCTGAACAGAGAATGATAGCATTGATCCAGTCAGCAATCAGAAATGACATCTTTGCACTGCTAAATCATAATGGGTCATCTAAGTCTGTCTGGGAAGCTTTACGACTTAAAGCTGAAGGGGGTAAACAGATTAAAAAGAACAAAATCTCTTTATTAAAGAAAGAATTTGATCTTTTTGATAACATAAAAGGAGAGTCGGTGAGGCAAATGATTGAGAGATTCTGTCATCTTAAAATTGAGTTGGAGAGATTAGAGATAAATAAAACAAGAGAGGAATTGATAGACAAAGTGATTGAAGCGTTACCACGAGCTGATCAGTGGCAAACATTTGTTTTTATTTTGAAAAATGATGCTTTGTATGATACAATTACTCTTGATGCTTTGTTTGAAAAGATTGAAAGTCATGATCTGGAGCTACAAAAGCAAAACAAGATGACTGAATCTTCACATCAACAGAATGTTGGCTTGTACTACAAAAGCAGTGTGCTTTCTGATAAAGGCGTTGGTTCACCAAAAACAGCTTTTAGTGGTGAAAAGATGAAAGAACCACCAACAATGTCAACAAGTCATCATTCTGTATATCATTCATCTTCAAAGACAAATTCTGATGATTCTGAAGAAATTCTGTGCAACATTGCTCTTAAACTGAAAAATTCTCCTGCAATGAGCATAAATGCAGCTAAGCAGCAAATGAGTTTCCTTGCATCTGTTCTGGAGTCATATGAAGGTCTAGTAGCTGGCAAAATTGGAAACTCCGAATTGACCAAAGAAGACTATGACCAGATTGATCCGGAAGAGATGGAGCTCATTGACATCCGTTGGTGTTTAGCTAGTTGTATTCGAAGAGCTCAGAGGTATATGGAGATTACTGGAAAACAATCGCTTGGAGGTGCTTCAACAAAGCTTGGATTCGACAAATCCAAAGTGACCTGCTTCAAATGCAAGCAGAAAGGTCATTTCAAGAGAGAATGCACTAATTCTGCAGTTGGTGGAAATGAACATCCGTTCAACGATGACTATTATCGAAAGGCGATCTACCATAGAAGCAGAGAAGAGCCAAAGTTGATTGAAGATAAACCGAAAGAAAAATCAAGAGCTTATGCTGTAATTTACGAGGATGAAGGATATGATTGGAGTGAGGTTCTTCCAATAGATGACATTGTTGATGAACGGTTCAAAGCTGAAGCCAAACAGGAAGAATTAAATAAACATTATGCTCTTGTTACTGAGATTCAAGATGAAAACAAAGATAAAGACACTTCTGAAATCCATGAAGAGAATGTTGAGATCAAAGAGAAAACTCGAGAAGAGATTTTGAGTGAGAAGACCTACAGAGAAAGAAACGTGGTCTACAACAGAATGGATGATATGCAGGAGGAGTATGAGATGGCTGTCGGTAGCAAAAGATGGGATAAAAAGAGAGAATGCTACTATAACAGAGAAGGAGAACCGGTTGTTCCCAAGAAAGACATAATCTTCGATGATGTTCTTCTTGCAGTCCCGTTAAGAGCTGAATACTATAGAAGAGTATTGAAAGATGACACATACGCTAAGAGATATGAAAAGGATATCAGATATGCCATGTTATCATGTTTAAGAAAAAGGGACGAAGAGAGAATGAAGAAGAATGTTGAAGAAATGGTGAAAAATCTGAAGAAAGATGCTGAAGAGGTTAAAGCAGAAACTGTTGAAGTTGAAGCTGTGAAGGAAATCAAAAGTGAAGAAGTTGTTGTGAATGAGGAAGCTGATAATGTTGGTGATGAAGTCGGTGTTGAAGAAAAGCAGAATGTTGCTGAGCAGACAGAGGTTGCTGAAAACACCGAAGTGCCAATCACTGAGGTAAATTCTGATTCTGAAAACTTAAAAAAGATTGATAAGTTCAAGAAATGCATGGAACCGTGTAGAGCTTGTACTGAAAAAGATGAGCAATTTAGAACAAGAGATCTTGAGTTCACAAAAATTGAAAAGATTTTTAAAGAAAAATGCAAATAAATGCTAGAAAAAGAAAAAGTTTTTAAAGAAAATGTTGAAAAACTTTCAGAAAAATGTAACAAATTAGAGAAAGAAAATGAAGTTTTGAAAGAAAATGTTTTGAAAATGACAAATGAATGTGAACAAAAGGAAATTGCTTGTCAAGAAATGAAAAAGGAATATGACTCAATGAAATTAGCATATGATATTATGAAAGAGTCATACGACAAAGTGAAAGATGAAATGAAATATGCTCAATCTAGAATGAATTATATGTCTGAAACAACCAAAGAGCTTAAACGAATGTATTCTATAAAACAAGATGTTGTTAATTCCTATATTGAGGATGTTGCTAGATTAAAGCGACAGATTGCTGATTTAGAGCAGGATAACAACAAGTTAAAGAGTTACCACATGTCGTCATATGTGCTTGAAAGAATTTTCAATATAAAACCGGGTGATGGTGAGTCTGAGCAAAATAAGAAAGGCATTGGCTCAGAGTTTCATCAAGTTCCACCACCGGGAAAATTTGCATTTTATGATGAGGAAAAGGTTGAAAAAGCTTTCAACATGGTAGACCAATTGCCAGACAACATTGACATAACCTATTCCAAATCTGATGATTCTCATGATTCAGAGGTGGTAGGTAAAGTCGTTGAAAGTGTGTTGAAAGAAGAGTCGGTTGATACAGGTAAATCTGAATCATAGGATGAAAATGAAGGAAATCTTCATGATGGATATCTGAAAAACACAAAATCCGAGAAAAGTTTGAATGATGATTCAAAAGGATTGGTTTATACCATGATTGGATTGGACAAATTGTTCTTAGATGTTGTATTCCCGATTCAGAATGTGATTTCAGAAAAAGTTGATAAAGTTTTCAAAATGGTTGAGATTGAGAAGTCTGAGATTTCAAAGTTTGTTGGTAAGAGTCATAGAGGTTCGTATACCAAACCTGGTTTCAAAAAGAAGAACATGAAGGCTGGGTTGGGTTATAAGAAGAAACAAAGTTGGAAAAGAAATGAAACTCCGAATTTTCAAGCAAAAATGAGTTTTGTTCAAGGAGGTAGTTTAGAAAAAGAAAAAGAACTCAAAATGAGACAGTCTAATGATGAATTCTTTGCTAAAAAGAGAAAGCAACAACCACAGGTCAAAGATGTGTCCATGAGAACATGTTTCAAATGTGATCAAAAAGGACATCTTGCACGCAAGTGTCCAAATCTAAAATCTGTGGATGTTGACAAAAAGAAGTTTGATGCTGAGAAACAAAAATCTGAGAATGTGAGACAAAGGTCAACCAGATTTGAATCAAAACAAACTTGGAAGTACAATACAAACAAGTTTGCTTCGAATCAAAACTGGAAATCAGACCCGAACAGGTTTGATTCTAGACAGACTTGGAATTCTCACACACCCAGATTCAGAACAACACAGAGTTGGAAAACCACAGTTGATATGACAAAACCTCAAGAGTTTTGGAAACCAAAAATTGTTGTTCAAAATCAAAGTGTTCAAAAAGATTCACATTTTTACAAACGAGGAACACCAAAAGGTCAAACATGGAGTGTTAAGAAACATGTTGAATTGGTTAACGATGAGAAAATTGAAGTTAAAATTGAGAAAGTTTTTGTGAAAAATGACAAAGAATTTCCAGCATTGAATGAAAATCATTGTGTTGAAATGCCTAAGGTTCAACAGGCCTGGGCTAAATTGTTCAAGTAATCAAATAGTTTGAATGTGCAGGTGCTCAACAAATCTGAAGATTGTAAGAATGGAACTTGGAGCAGCCTGGCACAACAACGAGGAGAGGAGGCTGCTAGATCCTGTGTTGGTTGAAACAGGAAGTTTATATGTTTTATGTACATAAATAAACAATATTTTGAAAACCCTAAAAATTGAAAAATTTGAAAAACCAAAAATATGTTTGTTTTTAATTTTTGTCAAATATTCAAAAAATACAAAAATATGTGTTGATTGAATATGCCGAAACCCTCATGGCTGAACAAACATGATTACTTTCATCAGATTTGAAAAACGGTTTTCAAACTGTTAAGATCAATGGGTTGTAAATCATGGGGGTATGTATATTTTCTGTAACTCAGTGCATGAGAAGCAGAAAATGGATGGCGAGACAAAGCTATCAGTGTTGGTTGTCAAATTTTCTTTATATGATTTTGCATTTTAGGGGGAGTAATGTTGTTAGAAAATACAAAAACATTTGAAAATTTGAAAAAGTCAAAAACATGATAAAATTCAAAAATTGAGTTTTTGCGTAGAAAGAGGAAATGATAGTACATCAGTAGACAGTTACAGTATGCTAAAGAAATGGAAAGTTTAAATGTGTTAAACGATCTCACCGTGGATGTGTCGGTAGATTTTTATACACTTAGTAAACTTTTTCGGGATATAAACCTAAATTCAAACTTGCTTATTTTGTGGGGAACACTACTTGGATATATAGGTAACCCCTGAAATCTCGTTTGAAAGGTCTCATAATCTGATATACTAGGTCTTTATACTCAATGATGTCTGGGGTATTATTCCGGGACTTCTGCTGAACGGTAGTTCTGACCTAGTCCTTGGATAATGCTTTCTGCAATGCTTGAAACATAGCATTAAACCCTCAGCATGCCGATGAAACAATAAAATTGATAGTCGCTGCTGTTGTAAGCAAAAAGATCCTCTAAAGGGGACATACCTTAAAGTCGAAGCTGATATCTCTCTGCGTATACGGAAGTATCGACCTGAGATCCCTCGGCCCTCGCATACCTAATTTATATACAGATATCATTGTAGTATACTCACCTGTAAGACTGATTATTGGGATTCTGGATACGGGAGTATATTCAAGAGGTGGGACACATGAATGAGCTAAGTTCATAAAATACCTAATTCGTATCCTGAATCAGTTGAACTTTGTGTGAAAATTTAAGTGGACAAGTATATCGACAATCTAAGTGAATTGTTTAATTCTTAAAGTGAAATTAAGCTCAACGGTACTTGTGACTTGTCAAAAACTGATATGATCCTCTGTCGCATACTCAAACAAAAATATTGTCTGTAAATATGTTTGTACATATTTCTTTACTGCTTTATATTTTCAGAAAATACAAAAAGATTTTTGATTCTGTTTTATTTTCGACAACTGATATCTGAAATGCTGAGTTTCAAAATTTAAGTAAGCTGATTGTGTTTCTGAAAATAAAACAAGTTCATTAATTTGAAACTTGATTTAAAATCAAAAATTTTCAAAAACAGTTTGTGATATCTCCAAGGTCATTAAGTTGGACTTGGATGATTAACTGTGGGGGATTTGGATGCTTATACTGTTATAGAGCTAGTTTCCGATTCGATTCGATGAAACTGCCAAATTCATGAAAATTGTTTGTTTAGAATGTTTGAGCGAGCCAGGTTACAATTCCTGGATAGTTGAAATTTGAAATGTTATTACTTATAAATGTTTGAGAGATTGCAGATGAGATTCCAGACTACGATCCCGGAAGCTGTGTCTAAGGGGGAGTCTGAAGACGAGCTCAAAGCAAGGGGGAGCTTGTAATCGAAAAGCAAGGTGTCGATCCCAAAGCACGGAAGCTTGACGAAAGGGGGAGCCTGATGAAGAAAAGAGTCTACAGAAAGGAGAAGCTGAAGCTGAAGACAAATCCATCGGGATTCTGTTCAAGAAGATTCAAAGAGAGAGAGAGAGAAAAAGAAGACGCTGCGAGTTTGACTCAATGATCGAGATTGACTACGGCAATATCCAAGGGGGAGTCTGTTAGTGCATTTATGTCTATAGCCTTCGTCAATCCGAGCAGTAGTGAGAAACAGAAGAAACCGAGTCGTTATGATGTAATATCTAGACAAAAGGCAAGGTGGCAATATTGTAATTAATGAGAAATCTCATTAAAAGTCAAGGCCTATAAATAGGGTGATTATGTTTAGTTTAGAGACTTTTGCCATTTCACACTTTGGAGAGATCTAGTTCTAGAGAGAGAAACTAGAGAGAGAATCTAGAGAGAGAAAGGAAAAAAGTGATTCAAGTGATTGTAAATTTCATATCTTGAATAGAATCACGTTTATATTACGTCATGTGTGTTTAGGTCGCGTTCGTGTACGGATTCCGCACGTTTCACGTTCGTTTCGCAATCGTTTCGGAGTCAAAACCGGTCCAACAGAGATGTTCGTTTGTCTCCTGAATCTGCAAAACTTTTGAAATCTCTTACTGAATTCAATGCTGAACCAGAGAAAGCTGCTGGTGTTGTAGAAAGTGATGACGTTGACAAAAGCACAACAAGTTCATCTGAAGATGAGATTGATGAAAATGAACGTGCTGAAAGAATTAAAGCTGAAATAGCAAAGGAAAAACAGTTGAGGAAAAGAAGGAGAGAAGACAAAGATAAAGATGAAGAGTATACTCCTTCACAGGAAGAAATTCAAATGCCACCTACTTCTAGAGGCAAAAAGAAAGCAACTGCAAAGAAACTTATAGTTACTCCAAAGAAGGCAAAGCCATTGAAGATCTTGTTAAAGAAGAAACCAATCAAGGAATCCAGTAAACCTCCTTCACCACCACCTGAACCATCTTCACCTAAATCACCACATCAATCACCTCCAAAACAACCTACACCACCTCGTTCACCACATTTATCATCATTACATATTTCACCATTACATCAATCACCACCACATGAACAACCTGTTGTTACATCTCAACAAATATTTCAAACACCACCATCCACACAACCACCTATTCAAACTACACCTGGTTCTTCAGGTTACAAAACCTTTCCAAACATTCCGGAGAATATACCACTTGAAGACATTGGTGATTTCAATTTTGCTACTGATGTGCAAGTCAAGAGTTTGGAAAATAAAGTTGATGTAGTTGTGGTTGAAAACAAAAAATTGAAAGATCATGAAAAGATTCTTGAGATGTGAAAGATCGTGAACTAGGTTTTAAAACATTTTCATAAAACCAGACTATAACCAAACAGTATTGAAAACGACCATTACACTCAGCTCCAGATTGCAAGGTTCGTCCTCTGTTTACTTTGTGCATTACTTACCTAGTAGACACACACCCACGACTTGCATGAAACTACATACCATGATGTGATTACATGTGTTACATGCTTTAATGATGCTTGATAGTTTAACACTACCCTTCAACTTGTGTGATTCCTAGTTTTGAAACGCCCTTCGTTTTAATGTTTGAGCGTGGGGAATCTTTTAGCGCGAGTTAAGAGGCACCAAGATAAGCATGCAAATTGCCTTATTATTATGGGTGCACACATAATAATAATGTGAGGTGCATGTGAATCCCAGTGAGGCTTAATAAGTGTGAAAGGGGTTCTGTTTCTCAAATCCCTGGAAGTCATGGTGATGATTGACTTCAACTCAATTGCGATCCTTATATTTTCCACTCTTCTTGTATAGAATCATGAGCGGACGTGGCAGACATAATGGTGGACGTGGCAACATCAACATGACTCAAGCAGAGTTGACAGACCTGATTAACACACGTGTGGCTGAGGCTTTGGCAGCTCAGCAAGCTGGTACGATATATACCTAACAAAGCATAGTCTTCGGTCATTCACTCGATTCTTATTTGTGCGTACTTTCTTTTTGTTTTAGGTATACCTGTGTACCAAAACCAGAACAATCCACCTGTGTGTACGTTCAAAACATTCATGGATTGCAAGCCTCAAACTTTCAGTGGAGCTGAAGGTCCCGTGGGACTGCTCCGTTGGTTCGAGAAAGCCGAATCCGTTTTTGCTATGTGTAAGTGTCCAGCTGGGGACATGGTGAAGTTTGCTTCTGGCACCTTGGAGGACGGTGCTTTGACTTGCTGGAATGCTCAGGTGCAGATGTTGGGCATTGAGATGGCAAACGCTACTACCTGGGATGATTTTAAGGAACTGATGAGAGAGGAGTATTGTCCTCGTGCTGAAGTGCTAAAGTTGGAAAACGAGTTCTAAAACTTGAATGTGGAGGGATCTGAGATCGAGGCCTATACGAAACAGTCTCACGAGCTGACAAACATGTGTCCTAACCTATCCCGACCACCACCCCGTAGGATTGAACTCTACATTAAGGGATTGTCACCACAAGTTAGGGGGTTAGTCACTGCAGCGAATCTCGACAACCTACCACAGATTATCAGACTGGCTCACAAGATCACTGATCAGGAGGTGGAGCATGGCTCGCTGCCACCACGTGTTGCTGCTACTACTGCTACCCCCACCACCGACAACAAGCGTAAGTGGAATGACGCAGATAAGGCGACCAACTCGAATCAGTCGCAGAAGAAGCCTGACAACAACAGCACCCGCAACTTCAGCCAGTCATCTTCTGTTAACCAGAATCAGAATATCAGTCAAACTTCGGGTTCTTATGCGGGGAAACAGCCGAAGTACAACAAGTGTGGTTTTCACCACTATGGCTTGTGTAACCGAGCATGTCAAAGGTGTGACAAGGTGGGTCACATGGCAAAAGATTGTAGAGCTCCACGCCCCAAGCAACAACAACAACAACCTCAGCAACAGCAACAGAGGCAACAACCCCAACAGAATCAGGGTAATCAGATGGGATACTATCAGTGCGGTAGTGAAGGGCATTTCAAAAAGGATTGCCCACAATTGAATCAAAATGCCAACAATAACAATGGGGGTAATCGCCAGAACAACAACAACGCGGGAAACAACAACAATAGGAATAATGATGGGAATGGCGCTCGCGAGAGAGCAGTTACGATTGGAGCAGGTGATGCAAGGAACGATGGCAATGTCGTGACTGGTACGTTCTCTATCAACGGTATTTTCACTATTGTATTATTCGACTCTGGTGCCGACTGGAGTTATGTGTCTTTGGGGTTCAGTCGTCAGTTAGGGTTGACTCCTGCACCTCTTGTAAACAAACACATAGTGGAATTAGCTGATGGCAAGTCGATAGAAACCACACATGTACTCTTAGGGTGTAAGCTCCATCTTCTGGGTCAAGTGTTCGATATTGACCTTCTCCCCATCACTCTTGGTAGCTTTGATATAGTTGTTGGTATGGATTGGTTGTCAAGGAGAAAATCGTGCATGTACCTCTTCCTAGTGGGGAATCATTGTCTGTCCAGGGTCATTGAAGTGGTTCAATCGTCAGCCTCATTTCATCCATGAAAGCCCAGAAGTGTTTACGGAAGGGCTATCCTGCTATCCTTGCACTTGTTACTGATACTCAGCACGAAGAGAAACGAATAGAGGATCTACCTGTTGTTCGTGAGTTTTCTGATGTTTTTCCCGAGGAACTTCCAGGTCTACCTCCACACCGTCAGGTAGAATTCCAAATTGACCTTACACCAGGAGCAACTCTAATTGCTCGTGCACCTTAACGTCTTGCACTTGGAGAGTTGCAAGAATTGTCTAATCAACTCCAAGAACTGTTGGATAGAGGCTTTATCCGACCTAGTTCTTCCCCCTGGGGAGCCACAGTTTTATTTGTAAAGAAGAAAGACGGATCGCTTCGCATGTGTATAGATTATCGTGAACTCAACAACGTGACGGTCAAGAATCGTTATCCTTTACTGTCACACCCTGACTTTTGCGGAAGCGTGATTTGGTGTGACTTGCTTAATATCATTGCATTCAACCATAACAAACAACTATATGATAAATCCAAGATGTTCACCCATTGATTAAGTTTTGAAACATTACAACAACATTGATTTATTCCCAAAAACACAAACTTCGTATTCAGAATACAACACCAACAGGTTTAAAGTTCCACAAGGACTTTTCAAAAGACACTAATGATAGCCAAGCTTTGAAACATGTATCCTATCCAAGATAGGATATACACTCTAAACCATTCGACACCGGATAACATCGTTTATTCCAGACAACACTTGAAACTTTAACGCCCGCCAAATCCATACTTAGTTTCCTGAAATACATGTAGTTTGAAAACATCAACAAAAGTTGAGCGAGTTCATGCGTGTGTTTGTGAATAAACCTTTGAAACCATTGTAAGTATGTTTGTATGTAATTGAAATCCGGTATGAAATCAATAAGGAAACAGATCAATTAATGTGTAGCTAATACATTAATATACGTGACATGGTGCAGGAAGACTCAAACCTAGCAGATTTTGCACCGGGCTTCCGGCTGTAAGACATAGTCACCACTTGGTCCACTCAACGGACTCATGGGTGGGGCTTGCTACACCCAAATAGATCTATCACTCATGTCTCTCGGTCCTACAACGAGGATTAATGGCCTTAAGTGTTGTACCCACCACTCACATGATCAAGTAGTACCCTTCCTTAGCTAACCATAGCATGTATAAAACATTTGTAAACAGTTGTAACATGTATTTCACCCCCGAAGTTATAAAAATGAAAACAGTTAAAAGAAAAGGGGGACATGAACTCACAGTTTTGCGTTCCTTGTATCCAATGTAACTCAAAGCTTCTTCTAGAACGCACGACTACCTACATGCGTACTACGGTCCATTAGACGATCGGGTCGCGCCTTGATTTAGTATTAGTTAGTGTCTTTGAGTTACGTTTCTTTGTGTTATCAATGTTATTCCAAATGTATAATTATTTGTTAAAATAATAAATATTTTAACTTAAATTATATTTGTTAAATTTTGGAATAATAGTTAAAATAATATACTTTTAACTTATTACACTTTTGTATTTGTACATGTATGTCCTTCCCAAGGATGGGAGTATTTGTATTCGTATTCCCATTCTTGTATATTTTTGCCATGTAACGGTGTCGTATTCTGGAGTGTATTTATACGTACGAAAATACGTATCTTTATTGTATCCATTAAGTATTCTTATACTTAATTTCGTATTAATTTTTCCGAAATATTATCTTTAATAAAAGTTCACCAATATATATTTCCAAAATAGATATTGTAATAAATAGTAATTAGAAGAATTATTTATAATTTTTCTGTTGGCAAAAATGTTCGTATTTCTAATAAGTTTCAAAAATAATATATTTTCATGCCTAACTTTGAAAATATATATAAACTCATCCTTCATCCAAAAATGATATATTTCATATTTATTTTGAGAAAATGTATCTTTCACCCAAAAATATTGTATTCCATGTTTGTTTAAGAAATGTATATTTTCTCCCAAAAATAATACATCTTCTAATAATTCCAAGAAAAATATATTTTCATTCTTGCCAAAAGTAATATATTTTTCCTTTGTCAAAAATATGACATATTCTTGTAGTAATTATAAAAATCATACTTTCATTTCCTTGGTGTCCAAAATATTATTTACCAAAATATGCATATGAATATTATTTTCGGAATATTTTGTGAGTTATATTCCTTGTTTCGGTTTCAACAACATTTTGTGTGTAACTTGTATATTCATATCCTTGGAATTTTGGTAATATTTTGGGTTGTAATTCTTGGTATTTTGATGAGTTATATTATTTCAAATCCTAACATAATATAACTAATACACAAAGTATACAAATAATCACACAGATGGTGTCATCTAAATATATATTTCCTAAATACATATTTAGTCACTTTTATTTATAAAAACCAAAATCCAATAACTAGAACTTTTGTAGAAAAAATTATGGCAAAGTTTATGTAACAATTTATTGTTGAAAATACACTTTTAAGTGTATGTTTATAAATACTTTTCTAAGTGTTTAGATTTTTAGAAAATTTTGCAATAGTTTCCCCTAAAAATGGAGGTTTCCATGCTTCCAAGCATATCATTTTCTTTTGTAAAAATCATCACAATCAATTTACAATCAATATTATACAACCTTTACTTACCAATTTTGCCAAAAACAAGTATAATTTAATACTTCATGAACTTGAATCTTTATAAAAATATGTAGTAACTTACTAGTGTTTTTAGTAAGTCTTGTTACCCTTTAAAGTGTGATTGATCTTTTAAAAACTCCATTTTTAAAGAAGATAAATCTTCACAACTTGGAATAATAATTTCTAAAAATGTTTCTTTATGAATTCTTCTTGTTACACAAGTGTTTCTACACTTGTTTAACCACTAAAAATAAGGTTTGTTTGTCTAACGACCAAGATTTAGCAAAGGTTATATTTTTAGCTTGGTTTCTTTAGAAATTCTCCATAAATCTTTGGATCTATAAGTATTATTACTCACATTAATCATTTTCTTTTCAAGAAAACAATATATTCTTTCAAGTTCATGTCTTGCATGAGGATGATTTATAAATCTCTAACATTTTCATTCTCTCATCTTGCTAGATTATGTTTTTAGCCATGATCTAGCAAGATCATATAACGATCTACATCATTTACACAAACCATCAATCATCAAGCATCATAACAACACTAAACAACATGATTTCTTTAAGATTTCTTATAGTTTTATGCTTATGTTCATGTTTCATCTTCAAGTTTCTAAGTGTTCTTCATGATTTTCAACATGTATCATTCTTTAACCACTTGAAATAGATGTAAAATGGAAGGATTTGTGTTCTTACCACTAGCTCAAGGCTAGGGATGATTCAAGTGAAGAAAACAAGTGGATAAAAGCAAACGGTGAAGGTCCTTCAACTTCCGAAAGCTCCAAGTTTCCTTGTATGGCTTCTAACACCCTTGAGCATGTATGGATTGAATGAGAAGTGAATGAAGATGATGGTGGTTCTTGGGGTGCTCTTGGCCGTGAATGAAGGGAGGAAGAAGAAGAAGTTAGTGTGTGTTGGTGTGTGAGAGATATGAAGGGTCTTGATCCTTATGGTTATACTTATAACCATATTTTCCATCTAACTCATGGATATTATGTTTAAGAAAGTACAAACACAATCTAATATAATATAAAAACAAATCTATATGGTGGGGGCCACTTGGGCCGATTTTGATGAGTGGGGGGGGGGGGGTAAAGTGTAAAATTATGGAAGTGGGGGGACCAAAGTGCAAAATAGAAGGTTTAAGTATGTTTAAGTGTGTTTAGGCGTTTTTATGATTTTTAAGGTGTTCTACCACCAATACTAGCTTAATATCATAAAAACATTACTTCTAGTAAAATTTTGATGTCCCGGTTATTGTCTGGTTGTTCGGTTCGTTACGGTTCGTTAAAGTGCTGAATTGCGCAGTTTCACTAAGTATGAAGCCCCTTTTGTGTTTTGTAAGTTGTTTTGGACATCAAAACATACATTTTGCATGATATTATTGTGTTAAATAGCTTGTTATAGCTGAATTGTGCTGATTTTCCTCATAATTTTGCAGTTTATGTAAGTTTTAGGCACTTTCCGGCACTTAAACTATCTCTAGGAAGGCAGTTTTGTGATCCTTACTTTCCTACACACTATACTAGTGTAATACATGGTTTCTGGCTCATTCTGTGTCTTAATACAATGTCTGTCTATCTATTGAACTCTGTCAGCATTTTTCTGATTTGCCGGATAACTATGCTAACTGTGTTTCTTGCATCATTTGAGTCAATAGAGTTTGCATGCAGTAATGATATGTCGTTTGCAATATGTGATGCACATGTATTTATGTGGTAATAATCAGAAAGCAATTCAAGTAATTAATTGTAATTCAGCATAGTCATTAAGCACAAATCATTATTTAATAATTATACGGAAACATGCAAATTTGACAGTTGTCACATTCTCCCCCTGTTAAGAAAATTTCATCCTCGAAATTTATACTACCTTAACTCCTTAGGGTTAAATTATGCATGCATGTATGTATATGAATAATACTGAGTTAGGTAACCACAAAACCGAATCAAATCTTATTCACATCAGGTGAATCCAAGGATATATTACAACAACAAGAACCCAATGGTTAAAAGGTATGTGTTCTAGAATTTGATGTTAAAGGACACGAGATGTATAGATGTATAATCTAGTGTAACTTAGTTAACAGGGGTGCAGCAAAGGAGTTTTGACCAATGGATTTTCAAACAATCGGTCACAATATGCAAATGAATTTTCAGAATTAATAGCATCCGTTACATGAACTCAAATTCAACAACTTGAACGTAATAGTGATATGAAAATGATTTGCCCACTTTTGAACAAATAAATGAATAGAATTTATGTGTCGACAGCACTGAATCGCGAAAATTCACCGAAATGAATTGCAAACGAATCTGGTGCATCATCGTCTTTATTCGTAGTTGCAATAAGAACGTTTAGATAACAAGTCAAACAGAAGTGTGTGTAGTTTTGTGTGAAGCGGTTGACCATAACTAGCACAAGCTACAAGTTTGTAATGACACCACAAGGTGTAGTAATTGGCATAATTCAATAATAGCGGTGACCGAACAAGTTCACCGTGCTTGAGATCAATGAAAGTGTAATGAAGCAATCCTGAGTATTTGATTCAAATGGCATAGTAGGACCTTTCAATTGAATATAGAACATCAAAGAGCCAATGTTTCCGATCGAAGATGAAAAAGAAATAAGCACCGCAAGGCATTCGATCGACAATGGAAGAATCGTTAGGAGGTACACCGGGGTATGAAATGAATCTATGTACCATTGCCTTAACACACAACTGTTTTGAGACCGCTTTAATCGTGATAAACAAAACGGATTTAGAGCAAGTCAATAAATAAACAATTAAATACGTGTATGAGGTGCGTAACCAAATTAGCGCAAGCTTCAATTTTGTGAAAGCATCACCACAAGGCGTCGAAACCAACAAACGACTTAGTGGAGTCGTAGACCAAACAAGTCTACTACGACTTGAAACAAAAGAACTTTTGCAAAAATAGATTTGGATTTGATGCTCTCAATACATCATATCGTGTCTTGAATTGAATATGCGAAATGGACACGTCCAAGCAATTTAACTTGGTTTTAGTGCAATCAGACAATAAACGTATGTATCGACAAGAAATTCGGCATGGTTACAAAGATAAACCATGTATGTAACTTAAAAGAAAAGAAGTTTCAAGAAAGTGTGTTGACTTGATAGCAAAGGAGCCAACAATTACAACAATGTAGGTCATTCGAATCACAAATCGATAATTAGCTTTAGCAATTAATATTTGAACTTTGACGAAACGCTTTTTTCCGAAACGAAACCACATGCGTATCAAATGGTGCATGCGTGACATGTGAATTCCAAGGAATGAAACAATGAGTATTCGCTATTGTGAAGGAATGATCAAGTATCGAGGCAAAGAAGTGTTTTCTTTAATGAAGAAAACTGTTATGATGCAACCATCATTAGGAGAAGTAGAGATGCAAAATTATACTTTGTTAGAAGCAAAAGTGGAAATTTCAATAGAAATTTGAGAGCTTTATCTGTTTGGTTAACTGAAATAGTATATATGTTAGAATTATTGGGTTTGCTCTAGTTAATAGACGTAGTTTCCATGTGATAAACTTTAATGAGTTTTGACCTTAGTTCCCAAAGGTCCTAAGTACCTGTTTTCTAGGTTCTCAAAGTTTTGCACTCTGTATATAACTGTTTCGTGCACCGTGTAGAAAACACACAATATTAGTGTAGGTTCAAAACAAGTTGTCGGCTCACTATACTTAAGTATACTTTCTTCCTGAATTCACAGCTAATGATACTCGATCAACGATCAATCTTAGAATAGTAGTGGAATCCTCACAGTTAGTTAAATAAATAATTCGTTAATCCTCAGCGAGAGTTACCGACTCTTGTTGGTTAGCTCGTTCAGCTCCTAGGAGTTGATGCTCATTTGAGAGTCATCGTCCTTCTCCTTGACGAACAGTACTGAAACTCCTTAGGGCAAAAAGCTTGCCTTATAATTCCCCAAACTGGCACCTTCTGAAGTTGCGTTGATGTCACACCCCGATATTTCCACATATTACCGGTGGGCCCGGCGGGGAGTATCGTGACGTAGTTGATATCATCATTGTCAATACACACAATATAATAGCACAGCGGAAGGCTTGGTGAATAAACTATTACAAACCATAACGTCTGAGTGTCCGATTGAAAGAATATACAGACTGGATTGTAATAAGATCCACAGGCGGATCATAAATAAAATACAAGAAAACTAAAATAACAGACTTTAGGTATCTAAGGACTTGCAAGATCCTCTTATACGACACCTAATAGCTCCAGCCTATTTACGAGAGGTACCTATCAATCAGTCTTTAGAAAATACGTCAGTTTACACTGGTAAATACAATTAACTGAGTCTTTTGAAAACATTTATGAAAATAGATTTAAGTACACAAGGTACAAATTATTTATAACTTGGGACAATTATTTAAAGATAATATTGTATACAGATTTACATGTTTGTCTTACAATTGGGGCCGGTTGTAAGCCGGTCATGATTACCTGACTCACCACTTATAGAACCCACAAAGGAGTTATCCCCAACATATGGGTTTATACTTTAGCATTTGCATCTGTCAGGTGTATGCCTACACCCTGTGCATAGGTCGTGGCCATTTTCAAATGAAATGAGCCAAGGATATCCAGGACACGGTCGAATTAACCCCCAATGTTTATGTTATCAAACAAGACAGATTAAAACGGGTTATGTAAATTTATTAATCACAATCTGATTAAATGATTTCAAACCCGACCAAGTGGTATTATTATAATACCATATCCCAAGCCCGTATAAGGGAAAATAAGTTAAAAGTATTACCTGAGCTTATGTGATAGGTAACTCAGCAGTATAATCCTAAAGCTTTATGATGGTACCTTATACTGGATGCTATTTAATCTGTATAGAAGTTTTAATAACCTATTAGGATGCTAATGGGTCTTTAGTTAAGTCAAATACTTAGACCGGCTAGCTAGAAAGAAACTTTACGGTTCTAAACGCTAGATTAAGCGAAGACCGGAATAGAATGTGGTTTAGACCCGACAAGCTTGGATACTTGTATAATATGGGTAAACTAAACACATTCTGGAATTTGAGGATTAATGATAAGGTTAGACCTGTTTCGGCTATTTTACGTAAACTAGTCACATAAACCGATCCGAACGCGTAAACACGTAACGGGTAACCAAATGAATTATATACAGGTCTCAAATGTTATTATGTTTATAATATGTTAATACATCAGTAGGATGTTAACATATATGCCCAAAAAGTAATTAAAACCAATTTAAGTCCCGTAAGGGCATTTTGGTCATTTCACACAGGCTTTTAAGGACATTTTTAGTCATCTGAGTTCATGACTTATACCTACTGTAATAATATTTAAATTTGTTTAAAAATTCAGTAGGTAACATGTCTTAGGTGTTAAATATGATTTTAAACCATACTATGCACCTAATTAGTGTGAAACTCGCTAATTGACGATAATCAAGATGTTTATATAAATTTGAGATTTTGATCAGTTTTAAATGCTCAAAATAATTTATTTGATGTATGAAATCAGTAGGAAAAGGTTTTAAACAGATAATAATCTGACCAAAAATCTTAAAATTCCTTAAAAAATAATATCTTAATAGTAGGTAATGAGTTTTGGTTCAAAATCCAAGTTTAAACATGTATTATGCAAGATATCGCAAATAAATAAATAAATAAAAAAGCTTCTAATTAAGATATCGAGCATAACTACTATTTGAGACCAAGAACTGATGTCAAATTTTCGGGACAAGCTTATATATCAGTAGCAAAGGTTTTTTTCCTCTCACATTTCTTAAAATCTCATTTATATGTCAAAAGGGCATTTACCTCATTTATAAGCATATTAACAAACAAGTGCGTATAATTCAAAATACTAAGGACCATGCAATATAACTCTAGAGGGTTATACTACTGAATAATGTGGTCCTAATGGAAGCTTAAAACATGGGAGAATTAAGCTTGAACGGGTCAGAACTGAAAGTTAAAGCAAAAGTCAAGATTTTGCGACTTTCGGTTATAAACTGACCTTAGACTAATAATTGTCGGGTTAGGACTGATTAAACGTGTTCTAATATTAATTACCAAGTGATTAGAATGTTAAAATATAATTTAGAACCTCTGTTTTATTAATTTAAGTCATTTTTAAACTTTCTATCCAATTTGAATTTTTGTCAAACTAGTTTGACCCGACAAATAACTAATCAAACGAAATAATTAGGAGGTGCTCTTTTTAGGGTTAATCACCTACCTTAATATGGTTCCATAACCACTTTTGTTTCGGTCTGTGGCTGGACCATATGTGATTAAACCGAAAGTCAAAGCTTAATTACGATATGTTTGACCTTTCGGTTTTTAAACTAATTAAAAGGACAAAGCAGGGATTAAAACTCTTACTAATGGTCCTTGCTATCTTTTCTACACTTGAAAGTCTTCTCCTAATATTTGCAAGCTCCAGAAGTGTGATTTGAATGATGTTGTAAATGAAGTGTGCCTATAAACTATGGACTAGAGCACCTTATATACTAATTTGCAAGCATTTGGATCAATCACAGCTGTAATGGAGGCTCCTAGGATCACCCCAGGTGTCCTAGTGGTATTACAAGACCGACATACAGCCCCTAGTATCAATTAGAATGAGTTTAAGGCGGTTCAGAGCTGAAACTCGCACCTGTCCAAAAATTTCTGCGTTGGGCGTTTTTAGGCGGGCCGCGTAAGACTCAGCAAGAGTCTACGCGTGCCGCGACAACCTGTAAAACAGGTTAAAACATTTTACAACTTGGTAGCTTTAGTCCCTGGCTGTTTAAAACCTTATACAACCTCATTTTTGACATATAAGGCCCTTGAAGTTAATTTGCAGAGGCTCAAGGAAGTATAATCAAACTCCGTTAGGCTCGGTTTCGTCAAATATCATAATAAACACAAGTTTCATCAAATTTACATTTTTCACCCAAAGTCTTGAAAACTTGCTTAACGATCTCGAAACCATGTGAAATTTATACCACTTATTCTTGAGAGTATATTTGAATATTTTAAAGCCTCGGGTTCATTAAAAGGTCAATCAGAGGTAAGAGTTAACATGTTGACACATTTAACCCCTATAGTTTATAATCTTCCGATTATTTTCACAGACGGCTTCTTATATCTAATCAATCACTCATTTAAGAATATATTCATCACGTATGGTCATTCAGAGGCACAAGTTTGGTATGTTGATACTTTTAGTCCCTTCGCATACATATTTTCACCGTTTGTCAACATTAGTCCTTCAAACTCAATCTTTCACATATTTAGAGTTTAGGACACGTGTCTTTACATAATTGGACACGTTTTTACGTGGTGTTACATCCTCACCCCCTTAAAAGAAATCTTGACCCCAAGATTTACTGGAATAAGTGAGGGTACTTTTGTCGCATAGTGGACTTGACTTCCCACGTATATTCGGGACCTCTTCGGGCATCCCATTTGACCTTTACTATAGGCACATGCTTCTTTCAGAGTTTTTTTAACCTGACGATCCTCGATTGATATAGGTCTTTCAACAAACCTCAGACTTTCATCAATCTGTACGTCTGTATGAAGCATAGCTAGCGATTCATTAGCTAGACATTTCTTGAGATTATAGATGTGGAACACATTATGAATTCCACTGAGTTCCTCAGGCAAGTTTAGCTTATAAGCTACACTGCCGACACATTCGATAATATCGAATGGTCCGATATATCTAGGGCTTAGCTTACCCTTCTTACCAAAACACATCACACCTTTCCAGGGTGATACTTTTAGTAAGACTTTGTCACCAACCTCACACTTTAGAGGTTTTCGCCACTTATCAGCAACTTTCTGCCTATCCCTGGCAGCTTTCAAGCGATCACGAATCTGGACAATCTTGTTCGTCATTTCAAGGACTATATCAGGTCCTGATAACTGGGCTTCTCCTACTTCTGCCCAACAAACAGGCGTTCTGCATTTCCTTCCATACAATGCCTCAAAAGGCGCAGCCTGAATGCTAGTATGTTAGCTATTGTTATAGGAGAACTCGATCAAGGGTAGGTGGTCATCCCAGCTACCTCCCAAATTAATAACACATTCTCGAAGCATGTCTTCCTGAGTTTGAATTGTACGCTCACTCTGTCCATCTGTTTGCGGATGGTAAGTAGTACTAAAATTCAAACGAGTGCCTAATGATTGTTGGAAACTTTTCCAAAAGTGAGAGGTGTATCTAGTATCTCTATCGGATATAATAGATACCAGCACTCCGTGGAGAGATATGATCTTATCCACATACAATTGAGCTAACTTGTCAGAGCTATGAGTCTCTTTGATGGGTAAGAAATGTGCTGACTTAGTCAGTCTATCAACTATGACCCATATAGTATCATTTCCATGCCTTGTTTTAGGTAACTTGGTTAGAAAATCCATGGTTACCATCTCCCACTTCCATGTGGGAAGTTCTGGCTGTTGTAACAGACCTGATGGCTTTTGATGTTCAGCTTTAATCTGATCACAAGTCAGGCACTTAGCTACATGTGTGGCAATAGATTTCTTCAAACCTATCCACCAATAATTAGCTTTCAAATCTTGATACATTTTGTCACCTCCAGGGTGAACTGAGTATTTGGAATTGTGAGCTTCCTTGAGAATTATATCTCGAAGTCCTCCATGAATAGGAACCCAAATTCTTCCATTTAGTCCGAGGATTCGATCCTTGCCAGGTGCTAACTGTTCAGCAGTTACACCTAACTTTTCATTAAGAAGGTTAGCTTCCAAAACAACATCTTTCTGTGCAGCTAATTAGCCTTTCATTCAGACTATTCTTCAATTCAATGCTCTTGGCATTTATCCTTATAGGTTTAACTCTTTCCTTTCGGCTTAGAGCATCAGCAACTACATTCGCTTTGCCAGGATGGTAGCGAATTTCACAATCGTAGTCATTAAGGGTTTCCATCCAGCGGCGCTGTCTCATATTGAGCTCTTTTTTATTGAACAAGTGTTGGAGACTTTTGTGATCCGAGTAGATCACACATTTAGTTCCATATAAATAATTTCTCCATAACTTAAGTGCTTATACAACGGAACCTAATTCTAAATCGTGGGTGGTGTAATTCTTTTCATGCACCTTTAGTTGTCGTGATGCATAGGCAATCACTTTGCCCTTTTGCATAAGTACACAACCCATACCGGTGTGTGATGCATCACAATAAACGACAAACTCTTCAATTCCTTCGGGCAATGTTAACACCGGAGCATTGCTCAATTTCTACTTAAGAATCTCAAAGGATTCTTGTTGTTTTGGACCCTAATCAAATTTTACATTCTTACGGGTCAAGGAGATCAATGGTGCAGCTATCCTTGAGAATTTCTCAATGATTCTTCTATAATATCCAGCTAAACCCAGAAAGCTGCGAATTTCTGTAGGCGTCTTTGGTGCTTCCCTGTTCATGATGGCTTCTATCTTGGCGGGATCAACTTGGATACCATGCTTACTAACAACATGTCCAAGGAATTGGACTTCGTGAAGCCAGGACTCGCACTTGGAGAATTTAACATACAACTTCTCATGTTGAAGCAATCCTAAGATACATCGAAGGTGCTTCTCATGATCAACTTGATTACGAGAGTAGATAAGTATGTCATCTATGAAGACAATGACAAACTTATCTAAGTATGGTTTGCAGACTCTATTCATGAGATCCATGAATGCTACTGGCGCATTAGTGAGCCCGAAAGGCATCACTAAGAACTCAAAATGTCCATACCTTGTTCTGAACGCTGTCTTAGGTACATCTTCAGTTCGGACCTTGAGTTGATGATACCCAGATCTCAAATCAATCTTCGAGAAGAAGCTCGCCCCTTGTAGTTGGTCGAATAAGTCGTTGATCCTGGGTAAGGGATAACGATTCTTAATCGTTACCTTATTTAATTCATGATAATCAATGCATAAGCGCATTGATCCATCCTTCTTTTTCACAAACAATATTGGAGCTCCCCAAGGCGAAGAGCTGGGTTGTATAAAACCTTTTTCCAGTAAGTCATCCAATTGAGTCCTGAGCTCCTTCATTTCAGTAGGTGCTAGACGATAAGCAGCTCGTGCAATAGGCGCAGACCCAGGCAGAATGTCTATCCTGAATTCTACTTGTCTCTTAGGAGGTAATCCAGGTAATTCATCAGGAAAAACATCAGGATATTCTGAAATAATTGGAATGTCTTTGATCTTAGGCTTCGGTTCATCACAGACACTTTTTCCATGTAGATGACACATCCGCTCTTCCAACACTATGATACCTTGAGAATAGACACATTGTTGGGCAACCCATATTGTGTATATCCTTGAATAGTGACAGATTCACAAGAAGGGATTTTGATAATAACTAGTTTTTTATCACAGGCAATTTGGGCTTGGTTATGCGACAACCAATCCATGCCTAAAACTATATCAAACCCAGCCAATTTCATTGGCAAGAGGGATAGCGGGATAGAATGATTCTTTATGGATATGAAGCATCCATCAAGAAGAGTTGAAGCTTTTTCTAAGGTACCATCGGCAAGCTCTACCTCATATTTTATATCTAGAGTCTTAATAGGCAGATTCAGTAACTTACAAAACTTATGGTCTACAAAAGACTTATCGGCACCTGAATCAAATAAGAATCTAGCATAATTATTATTAATGAGGAAGGTACCTGTTATGACGTTCTCGTCGTTCACCGCTTCCCTAGCATTCAACTGAAAAACTCTCGCATTCATTTTCTTTGCCTCCTCGGGCTTCTTAGCATTCTTGGGGCAATTTGTCTTGATGTGCCCATTTTCATTGCAACCATAACAAGTTGCATCTTTGATGTTTCGGCACTCTACAGACTTGTGCCCTTTCTTCTTGCATATCCCACATGGTTTGGCTTGTGGGTCTTGGTTGCATTTTCCAAAGTGCCTTTTATTGAAAATCTTGCACCTGGGCTTGTCACTTGATTGCCCTTTCTTGGAACCAAAGTTCCCTTTGCTCTTCTTGTTAAACTGGGGAAACTTGTCTTCCTCTTCCCATCATCGGTAGTTTTCCTTGCCCTAGTCCTCACAACATCAAGAGTAAGGGACAAAGATAGATCTACAGTAGATCTATATGTAGCAGGCTTAGAAGCCTTGACATTTCCCTTCACTTCAGGGGCTAAACCACCAACGAAACGCACAATGCGTTTGGGTTCAGGGGTGACCAAGTATGGTACAAGCCTTGACATTGAGTTAAAACTGGTCACATAGGATCTGAAATCTAGATCCTTCATCACCAAAGTGAGGAAGTCAGTCTCTATTCTCTCGACTTCATGTTGAGGGCAGTAAGTGTCCTTCACAAGATCAAAAAACTTGTTCCATGAAAGGTTATACAAAGGAATCTTTCCAGTGGATTGCACCAATGCTTTCCACCAAGTGAGAGCGTCGCCCTTGAAAGATTGAGACACAAACTTAACTATGTCTTCCTTAGCACATCCACTGATGTCAATCACAGTCTCCATTTCATCCAACCACTTCATACAGTCTATTGCTCCCTTTTCTCCTGTGAAATCTCTCGGTTTACAGGAGACGAAGTATTTATAAGTACAACTCTTATTGTACTTAGGAGCCTGATTAACAACAACTTGTCTCTGTGGTTCACTTTTCTGATTAGATGAGTGTTGAGACTCACTTTTCTTCAGTGTATGTGAATGAGAATGGGACTTCGTATGAGTTTTGGACTGAACATTGCTCGGTTCCTTGAACTTATCATCCACAGCTTGAGCAACCGCTGTGGTTATCATTGCTTGCAGTTCGGCACCAGTGATATTAATTCTGGTGTTGTTTCCTTCTGCAGGATGACTGTTTGCTTCATCATAGCCAACCATTATTTGAGTACTAAATCAAACAATAATTAAGCATTTAGATTATATAATAAATCATCGTATTGATGATTATATGGTCATGGTATTATTAACCCATATAGACCATTTTAAAATAATTTAATCATGATTTGCCTAGGCTACAACTGAACCATTATAAGCAGTCAATAGGATATAATCCTTTATATTTATTACACAGGGGATATAAATCACAACTGTCCATGTCATGAAGACATTTTATATAGCACAAGGCCCATTTCGAAGGTCATTTAGATGGCATAAAGGCCTTGTCACAAGGACGATTAAAATATAACCAATGATCTCTTGAATCAGGGATCTTTTAAGGGTCGAACCAAGTTCATCGCCTTTTTGACAAGAAGTTTATAAAATAAAACTATCATTGTCATTATTACACCTTTGCTTATAAGCATACATCTCAAATGGACGTTTTGGTGTATACATCATATTGATGTTTAATAGCCATGATTCATATTGATCATATGGGCTATATAAGTGACTTGGAAAAATCCAAGTACATTTGGAAGCTTGTGTGGTTTCTCATTCCGCACATCCAGGAATGTTAACATGTTTTCAGATGTTAAAATGATTTATTGTCTTAAAAAGGTTGTAGCATTATAGCCATTTAATATTTTGGCTAGGTTATACCTCTAAGAATTTCTTTGGCAGATCAATTAAAAATTGAAATGATAAAGCATGATGATGTAATAAAGTACATAATTAAAATCCAAAGGAATTCCATTAAACATTAAACTATTACAAGGTGCCCTAAACGGGTCTTAAAAAGAACATACTGCCCACGCAGGGGCTACAGAAACAGAAATGAGTCCTCGCAGGGACTGGGTACTGAAAATAAAATGTCCTCACAGGGACTTGATTGAAAATAAAATACAAAATACAATAAACAACTTTCTATTTCTTTTTGCCTTTGATGAGACTTCCAAGGCCTTTGAGAAAACTGTTGTGCTTCTTGTTGGTTTCATCTTCTTTACACTCAACCCTGTCTAACCTCTGCATAATTTCTTCAGTTTGCACCTGTTGGGGAGGAGGAGGTTGCTGATATGGGGGGTATTGATACCCCTGCACCGGATATCCAGTTGGGTAAACTGGAGGGTAAGAAGAAGGATAAAGTGCATTGTACTGTGCGACTGTATGATATCGATCATGAGTTCCATAACCCGCAGAAGTTGGGTTTTCAAAAGGGTTGTACCCAGAAGAACCTGGGTAAGTCGGGATCGGGTTGTCGAAACCCACTGGCGGTGGCGGTGGTGCATAAGAAACCGGCGGAGGATCGTCTTCTGGCACCGCGTGCGAGGGTCCACCCATTTGGGGGTCCTCGGGGATAGGAGGGTAAGAACTTGAACCTTGAGGGGATGCGAACCGTGGTCCCCCACGCACAGACATTCGAGCATTCCTCCTCTGCCTTGGTTGCTCGGGAGGTGGTTGAGGTGGCTCCTCAACAGGAAGAGGTGGAGGAGTGACAGCTTAAAGGTAAGGCTCATTCAAAGGAGGTTGAGCCGGGGAATTATAATATGAAGGGGTGAATTCCCATTCAAACTTTGACCACCATTCTTTAAATGGATCGGGGCCTTGGTATGGCGATCCTTGATATGAAGACCCGCTCGAGATACTAATAGGGTGGCCCGGTGTTCCGGTTTGCATTTCTGGGTCCGGTTCGTCATCTATCTCCATTTCATGAGGAAAGTGATCCTCAGGTCCGAAAGGGTTGTAACCCAGAAAGTCGTTGACATAGTCATTAGGATTGAACTGGGCTGGAGAGTAGGTAGAATCCGAATGATGGAAAGAATGAGAATGCAAGGAATGATAGGAATGATGGTAATCTTGCGAATGATGTGAAACATGAGAGTGATGGGAATGTTGGGGCTCGTCTGGAACAGGCGGCCCGAATGATGGATGAAAAGAAGGTGACGAGCTCAACGAGATAGAGTGTCTCGCTGGTTTGAAAGAATGACCCCCCTGGTCATGGGAGTTTGAACTAGAAAACGACGCAGACGGGGTGCGCCGATGGGAAGGTCCTGCGTGTCCTGATGGTCCACCTCGCATTGGACCCTTTCCTTTGCCTCTCACTCTTGGCGGCATTGTTGGTGATTAATCCTGTCAAAACAAGTAAAACAAAAATAAAATATCAACAACAAAGGAAAGTTAAGAATAAATCCTAGGTCATTAGCCTAGACTCGGAAGTCTAAGGAATGTGCTTATTGTGTCATTGAGATTAAACATAAAAGGTTAGTCTTTAATTCACTCAATGTTGGCTCTGATACCAACCTGTCACACCCCGATATTCCCACATATTACCGGTGGGCCCGGCGGGGAGTATCGTGACGTAGTTGATATCATCATTGTCAATACACACAATATAATAGCACAGCGGAAGGCTTGGTGAATAAACTATTACAAACCATAACGTCTGAGTGTCCGATTGAAAGAATATACAGACTGGATTGTAATAAGATCCACAGGCGGATCATAAATAAAATACAAGAAAACTAAAATAACAGACTTCAGGTATCTATGGACTTGCAAGATCCTCTTATACGACACCTAATAGCTCCAGCCTATTTACGAGAGGTACCTGTCAATCAGTCTTTAGAAAATACGTCATTTTACATTGGTAAATATAATTAGCTGGCTCTTTTGAAAACGTTTATGAAAATAGATTTAAGTACACAAGGTACAAATTATTTATAACTTGGGACAATTATTTAAAGATAATCTTGTATACAGATTTACATGTTTGACTTACAATTGGGGCCGGTTGTAAGCCGGTCATGATTAACCGACTCACCACTTATAGAACCCACAAAGGAGTTATCCCCAACATGTGGGTTTATACTTTAGCATTTGCATCTGTCAGGTGTATGCCTACACCTCGTGCATAGGTCATGGCCATTTTCAAATGAAATGAGTCGAGGATATCAAGGACACGGTCGAATTAACCCCCGATGTTTATGTTATCAAACAAGACAGATTAAAACGGGTGGTATTATTATAATACCATATCCCAAGCCAGTATAAGGGAAAATAAGTTAAAAGTATTTACCTGAGCTTATGTGATAGGTAACTCAGCAGTATAATCCTAAAGCTTAATGATGGTACCTTCTACTGGATGCTATTTAATCTGTATAGAAGTTTTAATAACTTATTAGGATGCTAACGGGTATTAAGTTAAGTCAAAGACTTAGACCGGCTAGCCAGAATGAAACTTTACGGTTCTAAACGCTAGATTAAGCGGAGACCGGAATAGAATGTAGTTTAGACCCGATCAGCTTGGATACTCGTATAATATGGGTAAACTAAACACATTCTGGAATTTGAGGATTAATGATAAGGTTAAACCAGTTTCGGCTATTTTACGTAAACAGTCACATAAACCGATCCGAACGCGTAAACGCGTAACGGGTAACCAAATGAATTATATACAGGTCTCAAATGTTATTATTCTTATAATATGTTAATACATCAGTAGGATGTTAACATATATGCCCAAAAAGTAATTAAAACCAATTTAAGTCCCGTAAGGGCATTTTTGTAATTTTAGTAATTTTACAGAGATTTTATAACAAATTAAAGTTCTGGTCTTATGAAATCAGTAAAAATATTTAATTTATCACATTACATCAGTAAGATATCATACATATGTGAAATTTACCATTTATGACCAAACTATGCCCTGAAAGGGCATTTTGGTCGTTTCACATAGGCTTTTAAGGACATTTTTAGTTATCTGAGTTCATGACTTATACCTACTGTAATAATATTTAAATTTGTTTAAAAATTCAGTAGGTAACAAGTCTTAGGTGTTAAATATGATTTTAAACCATACTATGCACCTAATTAGTGTGAAACTCGCTAATTGATGATAATCAAGATGTTTATATAAATCTGAGATTTTGATCAGTTTTAAATGCTCAAAATAATTTATTTAATGTATGAAATCAGTAGGAAAAGGTTTGGCATTCAAATCATTTGTTAATCTCATTTTATGCTTAAAAAGGGTATTATCGTTATTAACCGAATTACACAAGAACTCTATGTTTTAAACAGATAATAATCTGACCAAAAATCTTAAAATTCCTTAAAAATAATATCTTAACAGTAGGTAATGATTTTTGGTTCAAAATCCAAGTTTAAACATGTATTATGCAAGATATCGCAAATAAATAAAAAAAAAAGCTTCTAATTACGACATCGAGCATAACTCCTATTTGAGACCAAGAACTGATGTCAAATTTTCGGGACAAGCTTATATATCAGTAGCAAAGGTTTTTGTCCTCTCACATTTCTAAAAATCTCATTTATATGTCAAAACGGCATTTATGGCATTTATAGGCATATTAACAAACAAGTGCATATAATTCAAACTACTAAGGACCATGCAATATAACTCCAGAGGGTTATACTACTGAATAATGTGGTCCTAATGGAAGCTTAAAACATGGGAGAATTAAGCTTGAACGGGACAGAACTAAAAGTTAAAGCAAAAGTCAAGCTTTTGCGACTTTCGGTTATAAAATGACCTTAGACTGATAATTGTCGGGTTAGGACTGATTAAACATGTTCAAATATTAATTACCAAGTCATTAGAATGATAAAATATAATTTAGAACCTCTGTTTTATTAATTTAAGTCATTTTAAACTTTCTGTCCAGTTTGACTTTTTGTCAAACTAGTTTGACCCGACAATTAACTAATCAAATGAAATAATTAGGAGGTGCTCTTTTAAGGGTTAATCACCCACCTTAATATGGTTCCATAACCACTTTTGTTTCGGTCAGTGGCTGGACCATATGTGATTAAACCGAAAGTCAAAGCTTAGTTACGATATGTATGACTTTTCGGTTTTTAAACTAATTAAAAGGACAAAGAAGGGATTAAAACTCTTACTAATGGTCCTTGCTATCTTTTCCACACTTGAAAGTCTTCTCCTAATATTTGCAAGCTCCAGAAGTGTGATTTGAATGATGTTGCAAATGAAGTGTGCCTATGAACTATGGACTAGAGCACCTTATATAATAATTTGCAAGCATTTGGATCAATCACAGCTGTAATGGAGGCTCCTAGGATCACACCAGGTGTCCTAGTGGTATTACAAGACCGACATACAGCCCCTAGTACCAATTAGAATGAGGTTAAGGCGGTTCAGAGCTGAAACTCGCACCTGTCCAAACATTTCTGCGTTGGGCGTTCTTAGGCGGGCCACGTAAGACTCAGCAAGAGTCTACGCGGGCCGCGACAACCTGTAAAACAGGTTAAAACATTTTACAACTTGGCAGCTTTAGTCCCTGGCCGTTTAAAACCTTATACAACCTCATTTTTGACATATAAGGCCCTTGTAGTTAATTCGTAGAGGCTCAAAGAAGTATAATCAAACTCCGTTAGGCTCGGTTTCGTTAAATATCATAATAAACACAAGTTTCATCAAATTTACATTTTTCACCCAAAGTCTTGAAAACTTGCTTAACGATCTCGAAACCACGTGAAATTTATACCACTTATTCTTGAGAGTATATTTGAATATTTCGAAGCCTCGGGTTCGTTAAAAGGTCACTCAGAGGTAAGAGTTAACATGTTGACACATTTAACCCCTGTGGTTTATAATCTTCCGATTATTTTCACAAACGACTTCTTATATTCAATCAATCACTCGTTTAAGAATATATTCATCACGTATGGTCATTCAGAGGCACAAGTTTGGCATGTTGACACTTTTAATCCCTTCGCATACATATTTTCACTGTTTGTCAACATTAGTCCTTCAAACTCAATCTTTCACATATTTAGAGTTTAGGACACGTGTCTTTACATAATTGGACACGTTTTTATGTGGTGTTACAGTTGACAAATCTTGTATCTCAGGAAGTGCAAGTCGATAGGGTTCCTTGGCTACAGGCGCGGCGCCTGGTACCCAGCCAATGTGGAAGTCGACTTGCGTTGAGGAGGTAATCCTGACAAGTCTGTGGGGGAAGACTTTAGGATATTCCCTTACCACAGGGATGTCCTCGAGCTTAGGTTCTTTGGCTTCTTGTCCACAACATGAGCCAAGAAGGCGTTGCATCCTTTGCGTAAAAGCCTCAGTGCCTTTAAACAACTGATAATCCGTAGGGGCGTATCCTGCTTCGTGAATCACGATCGTTTCTTCGTTCGCCATCGGGATGCGGATAACAATCTCCGCTTGATTGCTCGCCAACCAATCCATCCCAATTACCACATCGAAGCTTCCCTTTAGCTAGTTCTATCGAGTACGGGTTATCTAACTTACTTGCTACTAAACCAAGTATACTCTCAAACTCTAAATATGCGAAGCTAAAACTTGTAATAGTATCAAGTAGCACAGATGTATAACGTTGGCTAATATGGGACGTACTGATTACCACATTTGGATCCTGGCATGTTTCCCTAGTTCCGGTGTTGAGCCTTCATCCTTGTGCCTGATTGTTTTTAGGGCAATACTTTCTAAAATGCTTCTTGCTTCCACAGTTGAAACAACCTTGAGCACGCTTTCGTTTGTCACTCTTCCTGCCTTGATAGTCGTTGTTGTCGTTGTTTCCTTCGTGATTCTCGCTACCATCTTGGCCTCCATTTCTATGTTCGGTACCTTTCCTACAAGTCTCCTTGGGATGCCCCCTCTTACCACAGTTATCACATTTTCCATATTTACATCGCCCGACATGATAACGTAGACAATTGTCGCACTTAGGTAGGATACCCATGTAGTTTTTTCCCTTTTTTGCCTTCTTCTTGTTACTCCCCCGAGTACCCTTCTTGAAATTTGCAAGCTTCTTCTTGTTATCTCCAGATGGCTCCACAGGAGTTTCTTCTTTCTCCTCCGAGGTGGAAAATCTTCCCAGTCTAACCGCGTCTTCAGTGAGCGCCACACTTAAGTCGATAGCATCGGTAATTGTTGGAGGTTTAGATGTTGTCACCAGGCTTAGAATCCGAGGTTCCAATCCCCTGATGAAGCGTTCGATATCTCTGGTTCCACCAGATGCGAAGCAACTTGTGATAAATCGTGAAATCTCTGCACATACTCAGCTATCTTTGGACCTTCCATTTTCAAGTTCTAAAGTTCAGCCTCCAACTTCTGGACTTCTGCCCTTGAGCAATATCTCTTACGCATCAGTTCTTTCAGTTTGTCCCATGTCAAAGCATACGCAGCAGTCTTACCCAACATCTAAACCTGAAGGTTCCACCATGCCAGAGCCCCATCTAGAAACATCCAGCTATGTACATGACCTGATGCTCGGGGGCGCATTTACTTAATCGCAAAACATAATCCGTCTTCTCAACCCAACGCACAAAAGCTACGGCACCCTCAGTGCCGTCAAAATCTCAGGGCTTGCAGCTCAAGAACTGCTTGTAGGTGCACCCTGCGACATAAGCAACATCATTCACATAAGGCATTAGCAAAAACACTCTTGGAAACGTCCAAACGTTTTGTAATGTGTCTTAAGTGACTAAACATTACCGTTGGGTGGGTTATTTCCTGAGGTACCTCCACTGCATTCGGAGCGAAGGGCCTCGTGCTGTGCGATGGCCTGTGAGATTGTTGGTGCATGCATCTGTCGACTTCGTCTTGTATCGAGTCTTGTATGTTTGTAGATAGATCAGAGCAAGAAATACGAGAAAAATTGTCAAATATAGGGTGAGTGGCAGTTTCAAACGAAAATAGCTAGCTAATTCCGCTTGAAGCTAATTCCGCTTGAATGTAATTCCGCTTGAGACATGTTCAAGCAAATTACATCTCCTATAAATACCTTGAGTGCCTTGTCATTTGTAACGATTCCGGTTTGAGCCACGAAGTGCTGCCGAAGTGTCGTCTTGCTGTTATTTGTTGTTAAATCAATAATATCGACAGTTAAAGTGTAAATCTAGCTGAATTGAACTTGATACGTCTGTTTCCGCCTTTCGTATTGAGAAAAACTCTTTTAATCGACTCGTTTGGGTCTGAAAACGATCCTACAAGTGGTATCAGAGCTCAGGAGGAAGAGTTCTTACCAATTCAGCTGCAATTTCTGATTTCTACACCTTTTTTCAAAATTTAACAACTTTTCACGGTCAAAATGTCTTGAATTTTCACACATTATACTCGGAATTGTGTTTTAACAAATCCTTGAGAAAATTAGACCCTAATTCAATCTAAAAGTGGTAAAATTTCTAATTTCGTTTCAAAATCAGTTTGAGAATAATGACATCAGCAGCAGCTCAAACGGAATAAGACATTAATTCCGCTTGAAAACGGTATTTCGTTTGAAAAGTTGGGTAATTCCGTTTGAAATCGGTAATTCCGCTTGAGTAATTCCGTTTGAATCTGTTATTCTGCTTCAGTTAGTTATTCCGTTTGAGCAGTTCATACGGAATTAGGTATTTCGCTTGAATAGGTATTCCGCTTCAAAGGAGATTTCGTTTGAACGTGCTGATTCCGTTTGAACGGGGTGATTTCGTTTGAAAGGGATTTCGTTTGAGACTGAAATTTCGTTTGAACAGAACTGTTTTGAGAATTTCTTGAAAACCGAATCATGGAAGAGGAATTTTTCAACGCATTTGCTACTCCAGTTACCCCGATTACTCTTGCACAGAACATGATGTTAGAAAATGAAACGGGCACCATGCAAAACCCGCCTAAGCTCATGAACATTGAGGAGTATAAAGGTTGGGAAGGACGTTTTGAAAACTGGGTTCAAGCAAATTATTTGGATGCTTGGGAATGTGTTGAAACGAAATATGTTAGACCGATGACTGATGATGAAGAGATTATTGCAATTAAAGATCTAAGTGCTGAAGATAGAAAGAAATACAAAGATGAAAAAATGATGTTAAGTCTATTACAACAAGCTGTGAAGGAAGATATTTTGGTTTTATTGCAACACAATGGAACTTCGTATTCAATATGGAAAGCATTAAGATCGAAGTTTGTTGGAAGCCAAGAGATGGTCAAGAACAAGAAATCACTTTTGAAGAAAGAATTTGATCTATTTCGTGGTTTGAGAACTGAGAGCACCAAGCAGATCACTGAAAGATACTGCAATTTGCTAGCTAACATGAAAAGGTTGAGCATCAATAAAGATAATGAGGAGTTGATTGAAAAGTTAGCTGATGCATTGCCACACGAGACTTGGGGCACATATCTCATGATGTTAAGGAATAAGAAAGGGTTTAGTAGTCTAACACTGAGCAAGTTTATTGAAAAGATTGAGGCTCAGGAGATGGAACAGAGAAAGGTCTTAAGAATGAAAGATTTTAATGGTGAAAAAGACATTGGGCTTTATTACAAAGCAGGGTTGAATGATAAAACTACCAACATGTCACCAATGGTTGAAACTGCATTCAATGCAAAGAGTTCATCTAGAGGAACTTCTAAAGGGTCAAGCAGTAAAACAAGTTTTTCATCATATCCGTCATTTGATTCAAACTTTTCTGCAACCAAGAATGGAAAGAGACTACAATGCAATATTGTATTGAATCTTGAGAATGATCAGGATTATTCTGAAGAAGTTGCAAAAAGTCACATGTCTTTGTTGGGAACTATTTTAGAGTCGTATGGAAGTTTAGTGGCAGGAAGGATAGGGAATCCAATGTTGACCAAAGAAGATTACGATCAGATAGATGCTGAAGAGATGGAGTTAATGGACATAAAAAAGTGTTTGGCTAGTGTGTTGAGACGAGCTGAGAAATTCAAACATATCACAGGAAGAGATGACTTCTGTGATGCATGTGTTTCTAATTTAGGTTTTGATAAATCTAAAGTTACTTGTTTTCGTTGCAGGGAAAAAGGACATTTCAAGAGGGAGTGCACTAATCGCGAAGCAAGTGGAACCCAAAATCCGTTCAACAACAATGATTACTATCGGAAATCGATTTATCATCAAGTTGCTCAACAACAACAAGAACCACAAGTGGCACATGGTATGAAATTAATCGAGGAGTCTTCAAAGAAAGCTTGTATGGTGAATCAGGATGACAAAAAGCCAACAAAAGGATTCAGTTGGGACAAATATATTTAAGCTAATAATAAAGCATACCTGATAAACCAAGATGATGAAAAATTACCAGAAGGGTTTAGTTGGGAAGGTTTCAGTTGGGATGATTATGATCCTAACAAAACTTCAAATCATAAAGCTTTTGTTGCTCGTATTGAAGAAGATAGTGATGATGATACTGAGTATTATGCGAAAAGAATGCCAGCTCATTTGAAAATGATGGAAAAAAGTGATAGTGAAGATGAAAAAGATAAAAAGAAAAAGAAAAAGGTCAAAACACCTATCAGCAGTGATGATGAGGAAGTTCCAGTGATAAAGAGAAAGGTAAAGGAGGTTCCAATGTTCAAAATTGATGAAGAAGTTGATGCAAGAAAGATTCCTGTGAATTATGAAACCTGTGAGATCATGAAAAAGAAAAACAGTGAATTGATTAACAACATGAACAGGCTGAAGGAATCTTACGATGTTCTGAACTAGGCAATGAATCAATACAATCAATCCAGCAGTGAACAAGCAACAGCCATGAAGACACTTCAGGGAGCTTTCATGATAAAGTAGAAAAGTGTTAACAATTATATTGAAAAGTGTGTTGTTCTGGAACAAAAATTAGAAACTCAAAGAATTGAAACAGAAAGTGTTAATAAATTGTTAAAAAGTTACTCATGTACTTCTTATGTCATTGGCAGGATTTATCCAACTGTTGAAGGCATGAAGGCATTTGAGGATGATGAAGTAACTAAAGAACAAAAGGTTTCTGAAGAAAAGACTCTTGAAAAGAAGAAAGAAAAGAAGAAGGATACTAAAGTGAATGATTCTGGTAAGAAACAAGGTTTCAGTTACAACAAGTCTCCACCCCCACTTGAAATTTGATATTCTCCGAGAAATCCAAATTCAGAAAGAGTCGAAAAGGCAACAAGTTTACAGTGGGAGTCGGAATCTTCAGTTAACTTGCTAGAAAATATTGATGTGACGTTTACATCGTCTGACACTGATCAACAATCTCAATTGATGAAGAAAGTGGTGGATCATGTGTTAGATAACGATGAAACTGAGGAGTCAAAGTCGGAGTCTATGTCAGAGTCAAAGTCTGAGTTCAGCACTCTGAGTCAAACCGTCAAACAGGGCAAAAGAGTTTACAATAAAGAATTCCTTCTTTTAAAATCTATTTTGAATGACGAAACATTCAAAATAGCATATACTTTGAATGATTCTGACAAATTATATTCTGATGAGGAATTTCCAATAAGAGGTGTCAAACCTGACATGTTCAAAAAGGTTTTCAAACTAACAAAAATTAATATTTCTAAAATAAAAGATGTAAATCTTTCTGAAAAAACTAAAAAATACACCTCAAGAGTTCAACAAAGAGAAAACAAGAAAAAAGGGTTACATTTCTGGTTATGGTTATCTAAAGAAACCAAACCATAACGGTAATTTCAAAAAGAAAGGACTTAGTGTTATTCCACCAGAAAATCATAAAAATGAAAAATATGTTAGAGATTTTAAATCAAAAATGGTATTTGTTTCAGGTACATCTACTGAAGAGGAAAAAGAAAAATTATTCAACAAACAGTCGAACAGAGATTTCCTTGCGAAGAAGCAAGAAGAGATGCAGACTGTTGATCAGAAGAAGGAAACTCGAACCCGTTTCAAATGTGGAAAAAGTGGTCATATTACCATGAAATGTTCACAGGCAAATCAAACTAAACAGGGAGTTTCTAAACTGAAAGACAAAGAGGTTGTGTTTGAACCACCAATTGAGAGAACTAAACTTTTCAAAAATTCATAATTTGAAATTGGTGAATGTTTAAAGAGATTTTACAAGAAAAGTGCAAATCTTGACAACCAAAAATGGGTTGTTAAGAAATCTGATGATAGTTCTAGCAATGATTCTGATTCATCAAAATCAGAGGAGCTATTGTCTGGCGATGAATCTGATTCCACAAAGTCAGAGGAGCCACAAATTGGGGTTAAATGTGAAAATTCAGTTCCACCAATGGATGATGTCAACTTTCCATCATTGAAGGCTAAAAATTTTAAACAAAAAATTGGCAAAGTTGAAATTTCAAATCAATTTTTCTCTGAAAAGAAAGAGTTTGATATAGAGAAAGCCTTTAATCCCAAAGTGCACCATATTTTTGGTAAAATGGTTGATGGGAAGGTTAAAGGGGTGAAGGAATTTTATGAGAAGAAAATGAAGAAACCAGGTAAGAATGGGTCATCCCAGGTTTGTGACTGGGATGGAACATATTATGAACACTAAAAATCTGGACTTGCCGGAGCTCCCAGGTTGATAAGAGTGGAGCAGGAATCGGCATATTTCTTGAGAAATTCACGAAAGTGATTTCGTCTTACAAGTGGTTGAAAAAGGTTTTCACCTACAAGTGGTAAATCAGGGACATTAAGTTGTACTTGATTTTCTACAAGTGATTGTGTTGAGAAAATTGGGAAATGTTATATCCTTCAAGTGGTTGTAAAACAGTGTGATGAACTCCTAACCTACAAGTGGTTTTATAAAATCAACAAAACCTATTTTCCGGAAAAACCATTTGATTAAAACAAACTTAAGTGTTTTGAAATCACAATGGGAAAATAGTTTGTTGTGAGGGGGAGTTCTGATTGTTTATGCCAAAGTGGATGGCAATCTGAAGTGATTTGATATCAGTTGTTATTTTACTTGTATAGTTTGTTTTCAAATTTCTTTAAATGATTTTGAATTTTAGAGGGAGTAAGAATTTCAGAAAATCCAAAAACATTTGAAAATTTGAAAAAGCCAAAAAGATGATAAAATTCAAAATGAGTTTTGTTGTATAAAAGAGGAAATGATAGTACATCAGTGGACGATCACAACATGCTAAAGAAATGGATAGTTAAAAAGTGATAAACGGTCTCACTGATGATGTGCCAGTAGGTTTTTACACATTTAGTAGATTGTGACGAGATATAAACCTAAATTTCAAACTTACTTATAACGTGGGGAACATCTCTCGGATATATGGGTAACCCCCGAAATCTTGTTTGAAAGGTCCCTCTTTCTGAGATACTAGGTCTTTATGCTCAGTGATATCTGGGGTATTATCCCGGGACTTCTGATTTTGCGGAAGCAATGGCCTAGTCCCCGGAGAATACTTTACGCTTGCTTGAAATATAGCCTACCCTCAGCATAAAGAATGATGAAACATTGAAAAATGTTAATCATGTGCTGTTGAAGAAAATATCCTCTAAAGGGGACACACCAAAAGTCAAAGCCGTCATCTCTCTGCTGAACGGAAGTTCTGACCTGAGCTCTCACGGACCTCACAATATAACCCCTTACAGATATCATCTGTGGTATACTCACCTGTAAGACTGAATATTGGGATCTGGATACGAGAGTATATTCTGAGGTGGGACACACGTAATAAGTTTAAGTATCTAAAACATTAATATTGTATCTCGAAACAGTTGAACTTTGTATGAATATTTAAGTGGATCAGTATACTGACAATCTAAGTGAATCGTTTAGAACTTAAAATGTTTAAAGCTTAACGGTGTTGGTGATTTGTCTCAAAAACTAATATGATCCTCTTACACAAACTCACAAAAATATTGTTTGTAAATATTTCTTTACTGCATTTCATTTTATTCAAAAATTCAAAAAGATTTTCAGTGTGTTTTAGCATAAATTTTTGAAAAATACAAAAAGATTTTCGACAACTGATGTTGGAGAACTGATTTTCAAAATTCCAAGTGCTAAACACGATGACAATTGAATTGGGAGAGTATGTTTTTGAAAAGAAAAATGATATTCTTACAAGTAGTTCATCAGAAATTATAAATGTTAAATCATTCTGATAATTGTTTTTACAAGTGATAAGCAAAATATAAATTTGTCAAATTTTAAAATTTGTGAAACTTATTGTTGGGTAGAGATTTGTACGGGTAATGGTAGAGCCAGGAATTGGTCCTGAACTTGTGGAAAGAGTGTGAGCCAGCTCTCGATACTAGAACAAGAATTCCAGACTGCGATCCCAGCTTACTGGGAGGGGAAGTCTGAATGTCAAAGAGCCAGGTTCTGATTCTGAGAGTCTGTTGGTACTGATAGAAAAGAAAAGAGAGAAGATTGAGGATGCTTTACAGTGTCAGATACTTCAGAGAGTTCGAGAGGACTGATAAAGACTGAAGATACGAAGACTCGACACTGAAGACTCGTCAACATTCGAGGGGGAGTCTGTTGGTGCAAGCATCTGTCGACTTCGTCTTGTATCGAGTCTTATATGTTTGTAGATAGATCAGAGCACAAAATACGAGAAAAATGTTAAATATAGGGTGAGTGGCAGTTTCAAACGAAATTAGCTAGCTAATTCTGCTTGAACGTAATTCCGCTTGAGACATGTTCAAGCAAAATTACATCTCCTATAAATACCTTGAGTGCCTTGTCATTTTGTAACGATTCCGGTTTGAGCCACGAAGTGCTGCCGAAGTGTCGTCTTGCTGTAATTTGTTGTTAAATCAATAATATCGATAGTTAAGTGTAAATCTAGCTGAATTGAACTTGATACGTCTGTTTCCGCCTTTCGTATTGAGAAAACTCTTCTGATCGACTCGTTCGGGTCTGAAAACGCACTCTTGTAATTCCGCCACTATCGTCGGCAGAGGGTTCTTGGTATCGGTGTTCCTTTGAATCGTCATCTTCTAAGAAGAAGATTGGTTAGGTCAGGTCTTATTAAAGACACAGGCACATAAGCCTCTACTTAACAAATAAGACCTAGGAGGTGCGTATACATATGTATATAAGCAATCGTCATAGCAAGCAATCATATGATGTAGGTGTGAACATATTTAATGAGAACATAACAAGTAAGCACGTAGCATCATAATTATAGCACAAACACGCAGATCAACAATGTGCTTAGTGAGGATATCGCGACTGAGCTTTCATTAGTCATTGACCACAAAGTATTGTTACTTGTTTAATGGGGAATATGACGATTGGGCTTTCATTATTTTCCGACCATAATCACATTGTTTACAAAGTGTATCACATCAAAAGGGACACAGGGTCACCCTACCCTTGCCCAATAAGTCTATCAGTGTATCCGAATCACGTGGTCAAAAGTAGTCTTCAAAAAGACTCCTCAATCTCGACTCATTAGTAGTGTCTTTACCCAAAAGTAATGCAATCCCCATAAAACCAAAAACCAACTATATGTTGACTGAGGTGGAGAAGGCAAGAAAAAGCAAACTGTTAACGTGTGCGTGCTCATCCTCGAGCTTGTATACACATCGAAGTAAGTAACTGATCTGTTGCTTGATAGTAAAGAAACGAGCATCAAAACCTAAGAAAGGAGTAATAGTAGCAGGTGAGGGTGCAAAAGGAGACAGTGATGAATGTGGAGGATCATAGTATACTGGCATAGACAGGGTAGAGGACGTGGTGTCAGCTCAGGCTCCAAAGCTCTATAACTCAAAACCTCAAACTGTAGCTGAAGTAACCGGGGCAACTCATCCCGTGAGTAGCCTCCGTGATGTGAGGGATGGTAGGGGTCTGGAATCAGCATAGTGTATGGTAGGAACCATCGGAATGGCTCGTCTAGCGGTGAAGAAATGGGAGGTGCAAATGGTGTAGCCTGTTTGGTCGGAGAAAATGCTGTTGAAGTAAAAGGGATCGTCGTGCGAGTGCTGGCTAGAAGTAACTTCCTCTGAATGGGGTGCAGGTATGTCCTGAAAGAAAAACGATAGGCATGTTGGTGCGATGGACGTCGGTCTCCATAATGGGAAAAGGAGCAACATCAGCGGGTGCAGGCGGGGGATAGATAGCTTAACAAAAGGAGGGTCAACAGGTGCAGGAACTGAATCAGTTATAAGGGGTGCAATATCCGGTAAACCAAAAGAAACATGGTTAGGATCGGGAATCGGCTCAAGATTAATAGGTGCAACATCAGGCTGACCCAAAAGGAACTAGAGCCGGCTCAGGAGCAGGCTCTGGGTCGTGTGAAGGTGTGGGATCTCGACCATGTGATAGTGCAGAAGCCATAGCGGTGTCGTCGTCTGAGTTAGTAGTAGAAAGCTGCAATCCGATCGTCTGTAAGGCTGCAGATGTCACAGACTCAAAGGAATCTGAAATCGAGTGTAAAATGGAAGCAGAGGATACTTCAATGGCAGGTAGAATAACAACGACATCCTCAGCTATCTCTCCATCACCCTGGGCATCAACAGGAGGATCATCAACAGGAGGATCATCAACAAACAAATCAACGCCATCATCAAACAAAACGTCGAAAGGGCAAATCCTCGGGAGGAATGACCACGAGAGGTACGACATCGAGGATCGGAGCTACGATGTGCTTGCCATCGGGTGTCCAAATGATGAGGTGGCCAAGGACTGGAACAGGGATGTCAAAAACGGTCCTCGTCAGGGAAGCCATCAGCAAGGGGTAAATCATCGAATAAGTCTGGTAGCGCGAATGGATGGAAGTCGTCCTCGTCCTTGGACAGCATGTCAGGATCACTCTCAGTATCTGACGTATATATCTCTAGCGTGGCATGACCTTGTCGTCTGACGCGACTGCCTTTGGGTTGCCGGCATCCGACAACCCATTTTCTGAGGATAACATGTGTGCCTACAACATCGTAATCCTAACATATGTACGTATAGTAACCACTAACACCCAATATATGCAAACAAAGACAATTTATCATGTAATCCTGTATCCTTGTCATTTCTCATGAATCTTTCTACCCTTCCTAGTCTCCCAGACTAAACCACCTAGCCTCCCAGACTAAACCAACCAGTCTCTCAGGCTAAACCAACCAGTCTCTCAGACTAAACCAACCAGTCTCTCGAACTAAACCAACCAGTCTCTCAGACTGAACCTCAAACATAAACCTTGAAATGTGTTTTGTGTCTTTTTGTTTGTAAAAATGGTTGTTTCCCTGGATCTGGGTGTTTCGTGTATGCAATGAAAACATGTTGTAAAATATTTTCGTGAGATCCCTAATGATTGTAGTCTAGACTCGAGAAGGAATCCTAGTTCGCTACAATCAAAGCTCTGATACCAAACTATCACACCCTGACTTTTGCGGAAGCGTGATTTGGTGTGACTTGCTTAATATCATTGCATTCAACCATAACAAACAACTATATGATAAACCCAAGATGTTCACCCATTGATTAAGTTTTGAAACATTACAACAACATTGATTTATTCCCAAAAACACAAACTTCATATTCAGAATACAACACCAGCAAGTTTTAAGTTCCACAAGGACTTTTCAAAAGACACTAATGATAGCCAGGCTTTGAAACATGTATCCTATCCAAGATAGGATACACACTCTAAACCATTCGACACCGGATGACATCTTTTATTTCAGACAACCCTTGAAACTTTAACGCCCGCTAGATCCATACTTAGTTTCCTGAAATACAAGTAGTTTGAAAACATCAACAAAAGTTGAGCGATTTCATGCGTGTTTTGTGAATAAACCTTTGAAACCTTTGTAAGTATGTTTGTATATAATTGAAATCCGGTATGAAAGCAACAAGGAAACAGATCAATTAATGTGTAGCTAATACATTAATATACTATGTATTTGGCAACTTACTTGCGTTGTTAGCGGGTTAGTAAATTGGTGGGTAGTTGATACAATTAAACGGGTTATTAGGTTGCATAGTGAATCTTAAAAACTATCCTTGATAACTAATCAGATTCATTAATTCCGAGGCCATGTCTATGTGGTGTTTTGAATCGGTAAACAGGTTTTGATGTTAAACGGGTAATTGGGATTCTGGGTAGAAGTTATCAGAAGTTTAGCCGCTCATTGTTGTCATCCTAACTTCAATAATGATTCAGGAATTGCAGAACATGAAGAATGGATTTGAAAGATGGTGTATGATGAAAAGATGATGCTCCCAGTTCGTGAAGTTAATGAATCCGCAAACAAGATTTAATGCAAAACTATGTAAAAGTTCATCCGGGTAGAAGTTATCAGAAGTTTAGCCGCTCATTGTTGTCATCCTAGCTTCAATAATGATTCGGGAATTGCAGAACATGAAGAATGGATTTGAAAGATTGTGTATGATGAAAAGATGATGCTCCCAGTTCGTCTAAAGCTCTTATTGATGGCTGCTCTTTTGAGAATCCGGAGGTCAAACCCTAAAAATCAAATCGTAATGTTTAAAAACCTTTTCTTCTCGGCACATCGGGCCGCGAGTCGCGGCAGGAAGCACGTATCCCTCTGCGTATCGCGGGGGTGAGTCTCTTGACCGACTTCATTTAATTTCCTCAGGCGTGTGGCGGAGCTATTCATCTCCTCTGCCGCGTATCGCGGGGCTGTCCCTGTTGATTTTTTCCAGCTTAGCTCCATATATTGACTTGTCAGCTCCCTTTTCCGCTTACACCTCTCGTAAACCTTCACTATTACCTGTTTAAAGCCCTGCTAAACTCAAACATCAATATTCTATAAGTAACCTAATTCATACAACTTAACGTATGTAACGAACTAACAATCGACACTTAATACTATAAACTCTGCTTATTTTAACTTCACATCACATCCCAACACTTATCTTTTTTCGTCCCCGAAAAAATTATTCGCAATGGAATCACAATCAAAACAAATGGCTTTCAATATATACAATTATTTTATTAAAGCAAATCACATCACACGTTAACCACGATTGTGAATATACGGTCCACTTAAACCCAACCGCCAGTTTCGAAACCCTTATTTTCGATCCATTAAGTTCAAGTAATATATAGTTGTCTATGGATCCCACACTCAAAAGACTACGACTCCACCTATTCCCATTTCAAGCTTATGAGATTAAAAGATTTATAATCTACCGCCTTATATAAAAAACTCTTATATTATTCCGATTAAACTTTATGATGGATGAGTGGATGATATTGTGAGCTTACATGCTTTTGTATACGATCAGTTCAGCGGACATACGCCACACGAGTCACCATCCCCATGGTTAATGCCATAAACTTCACGTTTTTTTTCTCTTATATAACTCCACCTAGAGGGTATGTACCGCATGAGTCGCTATCCCCGCGGAAATGCCATATGCTTTGTTTTTTTTTTCTTTTTACATGCGCTCAGATGAATGGATGGAATTTTTTGGGCGCCACAGTGTTTCGGATTTGTTTTCACAAAAAGAAACAGGTGTGCCAGTTTAATCGGAAAAACTTATAAGTTTTTTACTTATGACGTACCTCTTATACTCTCTACAGTTTCAGTTTTACCATAGCTCCTAAGGCGGGAACCCACAAGACTCCTATTTTAAGTTATTTTATATCAAACCTAAGGAACCTTTCAACCAGCTGGGCATACCCACATATCCTAAATTAGACATGTGACCGATTATTTATTATCTCATATATATAGTAATCGAAAAGCCACTGATTTAATTACACCTATCATTTTCCATTTTTGTGCGAAAACCTTTACAGGACATTTTCAAAATTTTTTTATGGACTTTTTTTTCAATTTTTTTTAATTTTTTTAATTTTTTTAATTTTTTTAATTTTTTTTAACTACGACTGAACTAACTATGACACGACAACCTAAACTAGACACTAGTTTCCCCCTCCCCACACTTATTTCCTTCATTGTCCTCAATGAAGAAGGAAACTACGACTCAAACAAACTGAAAATAAAAAAAAGAAATAAAAATACAACAACAAATGGAACAGACTCCCCTGATTTCCTTGCCGCTCTGCATCTGTCTAGTTCCATGCCTTCCAAAACGCACTAGTTCTCCAATCACAGTTCCCAGCTAAATACGACCATTAATACTTCTAGCAACATCACCACACATAATCATAACATAATATGTATATATATCAGCCCAACCGGTTAACCCTTACACTTTTCCCCAAATATGCCGGATATCAAGTTAAGTACAAACCATCATAAGCTAAAAACAAAATAAAAGGGAAAAAAAAGTACAAAAGATAACCAAAATCACCGGCGATGATACTGCTAGAACCATCTACTCTTCATCACCATTCATCTGCACCGGCTGATGTGGCGGAAACCAATCTGGAATGGGAACCTACTGCGGCTCTAACATATACCTCATCATGTTTGACTGCATCCTAAACATATTTTCCTGAGCAGCACGAATATCCATCACACTATCATAAACCGTTTCCAACGTCAACGGATCAGGCCGCGGAGGCCTCAACGGGTGATGTGGTCTCGGCCTCTCAAGTCGAGGAACGATAACTTGACGCCTCGTGGGATGCCTAGCCTGCATGGCCTCAGCCGCAGGTGTTCCCCCCGGTGGTAATACTTGCGGTGACATCTTCACCGGCTTCCATCTAATCGGATCATCCAACTCAACAACCCCTGTCAACTTCAAACTCTCTATATCAAACGGCTCAGTAGCCAGCCCCTCCGTCAAATGCACCTTGGGGTATCGTGCAAACACATCGGTTGCCTCGCAATCTGAGTGACATAAGTTCCCAACTCCAACTCTGCACCTTGCCTTCGTCCTTTCGCAAACTGTGATAGCAAAATCGTACCCAGATTCGCCTGCTTTTTCAATACCAAACAGTACAAACAGAAAAGATCCATAATATTTACTTTATCTTGCCCACTCTTTCTTGCCAGCAGCGTGCACGCCAAAATCCGATGAACATATCTCAAAAATGGATCTCGTATCGATGATTCTATTGCCTCCCCTGACCAAACACTATCGGCAATAGTATTCCAAAACAGTGCCAACTCAGACTCCAATACATACTCCGTCCTATAATCCTTCTTCTTGCACGGCCCACGTAATGCACTCTGAAATAATTCTCCCTCAGCATAAAAACCAACCGCGCGTGCAAACTGTGCCACATCCCATACATAATGCTACCTACCTAAGCTAAACGACAACGTGTACGGCTCAATATATCGATCCATGTCGTATTTAAATGTGGAATGAAACTCCGTTGTCAACTCAGCGTACTGCGGATTATTGCATCTAAGCGCGTCTAACCATCTCGGGCCCAAGAATTCCTCCATTCTTTGCCTTTCCCCCATGGCTTCTAACATTTCCCAGTTAAATGTTCTATGCTTATACAATTGCATTCCACAGAACTTATCCTTTCGCAATAATTCGTTTGTGCCCAGTTCAAAATCCAAAAGCGTATGATCCCGTAACACTCTTTGATCTACCGGAAGAATTGGTGTTTCCGGCATAGGAGGATTTTCCGGCCCACTGTATCGAATCGATTCCCGTATTCTCTTCCTCTTCCTTTTCCTTGACCCTGTGTGGCTAGATCCCTCATCCGACATCCTGTCAAAAAGAAAACACATCGCACAATTAATACCATAACGTCGAACTTGTAACCGTATAGCATTCCCTTCGCGGTTACAAGTTCTCACCGAATGCCACTTTTGTTGAAAAATCATTCAAGTCGGTCAACCCGCTCGAATGGAGATTGAGTACGAACGGACCGATCGAAAATTAAAAATTCATTTTCTAACTCGATTTAAGCTCTTAAAAATCAGAATCTGCATTCGAAACAAGGTAACAAGTTTTTTTTTTATAATTTTTCAGAATTTTTTTTTTTTACATTTTTATAAAATATAATATACAATATACAAACCGAGCCCCGACTAAACCACCCAGCCTAACTCCTCGCTCAACTTAACCACTTCGGCATTAATTGCCGCTTTATCCGCTTAATAGACTTGCACCAGGCCATACATCGACTTATTGTGCCTTTTTCACAACTTACACACTTGACCTTCACAACCTAGTACACAACTGACTGCTCTCGTTTTCTTATGTCAAAGATTTTGTTGCATATTCACTAACTGCATATCACTTGCTTTCTCAACTCTCTTCATCATACATTGCACAACCCTCTTTGCAATTTATAGTTAACACAATATACTAACCAGCAACATTTGAATGACTATCAAGCATTTTGAGTTAACAATTTCTATCGCCTAACTCCAATCAACTCGACACTACTTGCAAAATACTTTCAATGTCTCGTTCTATCGCCACTTCAGCTTAATATCAACTTAATTTCCTGTTTTCAACCACTCTCAACTCAAAATTATCCCTCTCAACATTCAATCATTTACTACCTACTGACATATCTCGACTAAAACTCTGGATTCTCATGTTCTGCAATTCCCGAATCATTATACACCATCAATCAGAGCTTTAGACGAACTGGGTTAACTTTCAAATACATACAATTCCCGAATCATTATACACCATTCAATCATTTGATGACTGTCGCCAGAGTCATTAAAAAACCTAATTAAACTACGTAGATAGCGTAAGTAGGGTATCGTATCCACGGGAAATTTGTGGTTAGTGTTTAACTGGAGATTTATTATATATTAAAGAAAAGCATCCTCCACCCAGAATCCCGATTGCAAGTTTAACACAAAAACCTGTTTACAGATTCATAACACCACATAGACATGGCATCGGAATTAATGAATTTGATTAATTATTAGGGAAAGTTTTTAAGATTCACCATACAACCTAATAATCCATTTATTTATATCAACTACCAACCAATTTACCAACCCGCTAACGATGCAAGTATATCGCCAATACGCTTGATAAACGACAAATAATTCAAATATAAAAAAATGTTTACCAAGAATTCAACACAAGTGGTCAAGTTTTACCAGTTAAAAAGAATCCGTGAACAAAGTTTAATGAAAAACAAAGTAATCGTTCATCCGGGCAGAAGCCACAAGCAAAAAGATAAAGGTAACGTCCTCCAAGTTTCAGATTCTAGGTTCATGATGTATTGTAAAATACATCTTTATTCGCGTTTAGGTTTGTTCGGTTTGAGTTAATTTTAGTGTCGGTTTTAGGTAGAATGTATATATTTTTGATTGTCTTGTGTTTTCCAGGTTTTTGCAGCAAAAGGAACAGATACGAGGTAAAATCTGGACAGGAGAAAGTTTGGCACGGAAACCGAGAAGCTCGGGAGTGGAACGAAGCGGAAATTGCAGTTCTGAACGTTCCAGGCGGCCCGCGTACACTTATGGACATTACCAGGCGGGCCGCGTCAACTTACAAAAGATTTCCGGAAATATGGACGCGGGCGGCCCGCGTATACTTAACATTAACTTTGAGGCGGGCCGCGAGAGAGTGTTATGTCGGCGCAGAATCGTAATCAGCAAGGATTAGGGTTTTTCTTGGTATTTAATCAACCTAATCGTGATCAGCCGAAGAAGAACATCACAATTACGAACTTAGAGTATTCTGGACGATCATAGAGGCTGATTAGAGGCGTTTTAAAGGTCTGGGACTGCTGGGAATCATCAAAGATCGTTGGGAAGCATTCGGGATTGAAGTTATCGGGTTACATAATCTTGTTTCTTTGTTTCTCGTTTGTTTTACTTGTTTAATGATGAATTCTGTTATTACTTGGATTATGAACATGTTTTTGATTATGTTTAGAGGCTAAATTTATATTACTACCTAGACATGGATGATTGATTGCAATAAGTTTTTGATTATTATTGGATTTTGGAAGCTATGGATTGTTTATAAATTGTAAACGGTTTGTTCTATTGGTTAGATGTGTTTGCGTGCTTGATGGTATTTAATTGTTGATTATTGCTTCGCTTGAATCTTGGTGACGGTCTTTATCACGGAATAGAGTCAGGCTAGGGTTTTAGGTTTTGGTGAGTGTCTATATCACATAATAAACCTTTGATTCTTTAGGGTGAAAATTGCATAAGTAACCTTAGAAGTAATAGTTGGTGATTTAATAAAATCAAGTGTTCTACTAATCGTCAATAGCTGTAAGGTGCGAGATTATTGCTAGGTCTAAGTGATTAAACCGCAAGGTGGGTCCTTCTTAGAAAGTCAACCTATTTGCTGCTGTCTAGCAAGTCTAACTGAGAAAGCAAACCTATCCTTGGTTTAGATCTCGTAAGGGAGTGAGCCTTGTAGGATACTTTTATAAACCCATTAGATGTCTTGTAAGGGAGTCTAATAACCGGTAATTTAACAACCTTTAGGGGATCTTAGCGTGCTCTTAAAACGGTCCTTAGATTTTCCGATAGGTGAGAATTCCAAGATCCCGGTTCCATAGTAGACAACTTCCAATTATAATCATAACTAAAAGCAATCAGGATTCCTGTCTAGGTAGTTCTTTCATCATCCTTGAGTTCAGCTTTCGTGTGAGTTCGTGTCTAGTTCGTCTAGCTAGTTTAGTCGTTATTTGCATTATTTAGGATTTTTAGAAAACCCCCCCAATCAATAAACAAATGGTTAAGTCGTGTCAGTTTTAGTCTAGATAGAGTCAGTAGCGTAATCCTTAGAGTCTCGTGGGTTCGATACTCGGACTTACTTTAGCTTTACTACATTGATCGGTACACTTGCCGGTTGTGTGGTTTAGGGTTTTAGGTCGAGTCTTAGTTTATAAATTTAAAGCTTAGAGTGTCTAATTTAGGGTTCATTTAGTTGTTTTTTATTAAACCACTTTCAGCACATCAGTTCACACCAAACTCAATTTAATCATTAATTGGACACCACATAGACATGGTGCTGAAAAGTCGGTTACTTTAAATGGTAATCAAAAATAGGTCTTTGTCATCAGAGCCTTTTACAATTCAATTACCCTATTTACTAGTGTGAGTCAACCTACTCTATGTCACCCAACAAGCTACAAAGTTTTGTCATCAACCGAGCAAGTTGTAAAGTAAGAACTCAAAACACATAAAAATAGTTTAAAGAAACCAACACATCAAATTGTTTAACAACGTTGTTAATGTAAAAAACAAATCCAATAATGAATAAAACTAAGAAAAGTAATAAACCCTACAAACCGTTCACTTGGAGAAAGCCACCTAGCCAATCATCTCTTAAACCATGTACAACCGCCTAAAGGCGGCTACCTTCTCCGTGCGTGCCCCCCTTATGTCCTACACGTTTCGCTTTCTCTTTTAACTTCAGTAATTTCATCAAATTACGCGTTTAACCTGAAAAAACATAAACACTCGCAATAAACATATTCCAATCATATAATCACATAAAACAAACTAAATCACACAAAATCAACACATAAACATCCATGTTTCACACTCTACATCACATCCCCACACTTAACTTTGATTGTCCTCCAGCAAACCGATACAGAACTACTCACCATAGTAACAACACTTCTAAACCCCTAAACCAATGCAACAGATTAGGTCCTAAGTCATACCCGTTCCATAGACTGACACAATCGAGATTGACAGTCAGACAAGCAATTGATGCAATTTCTAAAACCCAAGACTTGTCTATTTAAAACTAACATGCTTAGGATTATACACATGCTACACGCCTCTCACAATCAACTCTCCTCTTGGTTTAAAAAAAAAGAACTAGCGTGTAATGTGCTAGCGTGTATAACACTCAAAACCAAACATGAAATTCTGTAAATCATAAGCTTGTATGACAATCACACCTCCACTGTATCATATAACACGGCACGCATCAAAAGGACTTTCGGTTTTGGGCTTAGGTTAAGGGTGGGAAGATTTTTGGCTTATATTTATATTTTTATGTGGCGAACAAACAAACGACCAAACCGTGACAATTTTATTTGCACATAACAAACTTTTGGGTTGGTTTCTACCCAAGAACATAAATGATATTCACAAAACTACTATTTTTGTCTTTTTCTTTTTCTATTTTTTTTTTCATTGTTTTCTTTCTTTCTTTCTTTTTTTTTTTACAATTATTCAAAACTTGTTGTTCACGGTCGGTATCAAAACATTTCACATTGGGTGGACAAACGAAAGGTAACTAGGCTCAACAGGGCTACTAAGGGTGATGGTTAGGTAAACACAAAACAAATAGACAGATAGGTGTAAGGGATATCCTAATACCTTTATCATTTACGTGCACATATTAAACCACAGTCTCAGCATGTATCAAATCACACAAGTTCTAACACAGAATAGCATGCGGCCTGCTCTCATCAAATGAAGTCATAATGTAAATCATTTTCTCATTCTACAGGCTCAAAATTCTCACCAAGAAAGGTTAAAAAGGCTGCCGACACGTAGCATATGCAATCTAAATCATGTTACCCCTAAATAGACATCTCTTTTCACTTCTTTTAACTAAAAACACATGTCGGACCTACTCTCATGAAACTTAAAGGAACGACCATGACAAGTGACTATGTTAGTTTACTACCGGCAAGGGATCCATTAGTGATTGAAACATTCGGTTTTTATATCCGTTTGGCTTACTTAAGGCGATGAAATTTTTCAAAATTTTCAATTTTTTTTCAGTTTTCATCGTTTTCGATCACTTTCAACTCTTTCAAACTCTTGCCCAAGCCTTTCCCTTCCCTGGTTCCTATATCCCCACACTTGGGCGACATTGTCCCCAATGTATCGTGTTTTTAAAACAGAACCCGGGAATACCAACCAACAAACCCCATAAGCGACCATTCCTAACAAAAATAATTTAAACACATTCCCTAGAAACAAATTGTTCACACCACCAAATACAACTAAACACACCAAAAAAGAACATGATCACTAGGCAACAAACGAAGATAAAGGAAAGAGTACATGTACCTGATCAAATGAAACTTCCCCACACTTGTCTGCTGCCATGGTGAAGAACAAAACGGACACTGACACACAAACTCGGGTTGCCTCCCGAGAGCGCTAAGTTTATGGGTCTTCAGCCAGACCGTACCTGATGTTCGTTCATGGGGGTGGAAGTGAACATTTACCCGCCGAATTTCCTACATATGCTCGGTAATTGACATTCCAATTTCCTATCTGCTCTCTTCTGCCAACAATATTTGTCGAATCAAATCGGAATAAGTGAAATCCACATTTGCCTACCGAATTTCCAAGGTGTTTTCGATAGTTGACATGTCGAGTCTTCACCTTTTTTCCTATCATGAATACGTCTGTTGGATCATTGTATAGCCACTTCAATATATCTTGTCCGAGGACTTCTCTACCCACCTTTCTCTTATTCCCACTCGAGCCATCATCCCCGACTTTGTTAGTTGGAGTAATCACAATATGCATCGGTTCAGGATAAACTTGGATTACGTCAGGCCCTAGTTCTTCAGTAGGTGCTAAGTCTTCATGTTGGTTTAAACATATAACTTCAAGTTCAGGAAGACTTTCAACCTCTTCTTCATCTTCAACAACCAAAACCGGTATTTCTTGTGTTTCTTCAACAAATGCAGGAATGGATGTGGTATTATCCTTCACACCCTTCAATGTTGCAATTTGTTCGTCTATTCGATTCGATCGTTGGACCATAGCCTCAGTTCTCAACCTGCTCTCTCGTGCCATCTCCAGCATAATATCCATGATTTCATCAAGTTTAGAATTTTGGTGTTTACCTTGACAATCATTTTGACTTGCATATTGCTGATCTGAACTCCCTTGGTAATTACCATGATTATTGTATGTTGACTCAGAGTAGTCATGGTAACGACCACTATAATCTTCTTGATATCTTGAGAAGGGCACCACCTTGGATTCGTACTCATCATAATCCAAATTTTGCTCATACCTTTGGTTGACATTTGACTGATAGTGTCCCTGATATGAAGGTGCCTTGTAACCAGACATCAATTTTTCTTTCCAAAACACTGGGTCTGTCCAAAACACTAGGCAATCTTCATCTGTGTGAATTTTCCCACAACAAGGGCATGACTGATGAGCTCTATCCATGATCCAAAGATTTCACTTCCTGCACAAACAAACTAAAATACCCGCATAGAAAACTAACATACAAAAAAAAAAAACTAACAACTACAAGAAATATTTTTGGATTTTTGAATTTTTGATTTTTTTTAGACACTACACTAATCTCCCCTCCCTACACTTAAAATTTACATTGTCCCCAATGTGGAAAGAAAAGCGACTCAAAAATATATAAAAATATATGCACAAAAGACTGGTACAGACTCCCCTGGTTAAAGGATCTTCGTGAATGTTCCATGGCGACCGTATAGTATTTCCTTCGCGGCCGCGTTCAGTAAAAACTCGGGTTGCTCTTTATAAATGATGTTCAGATCATCCCCGTCCAAATGGAGATTGAGTATGGACAGATCGATCAAAACCTTGCAAAACTAACACACCCCGCATAATACTTAACTAAACAAAAATAAACAAAATAAAATAGAAAGAACAATATTTTTGGTTTTTTTTTTACTTTTTTTTGTTTTGTATTTTTAATTTTTTTTTTTTTGAAAACTAGAAAAACACTAAGCGCACTAATTCCCCGGCAACGGCGCCATTTTGATGACTGTTGTCAGAGTCAATCAAAAACCTAATTAAACTACGTAGATAGCGTAAGTAGGGTATCGTATCCATGGGAAATTTGTGGTTAGTGTTTAACTAGAGATTTATTATATATTAAAGAAAAGCATCCTCCACCCAGAATCCCGATTGCAAGTTTAACACAAAAACCTGTTTACAGATTCATAACACCACATAGACATGGCCTCGGAATTAATGAATTTGATTAATTATTAGGGATAGTTTTTAAGATTCACCATACAACCTAATAATCCATTTATTTATATCAACTACCCACCAATTTACCAACCCACTAACGATGCAAGTATATTGCCAATACGCTTGATAAACGACAAATAATTCAAATATAAAAAATGTTTACCAAGAATTCAACACAAGTGGTCAAGCTTTACCAGTTAAAAAGAATCCGTGAACAAAGTTTAATGAAAAACAAAGTAATCGTTCATCCGGGCCAAAGCCACAAGCAAAAAGATAAAGGTAACGTCCTCCAAGTTTCAGATTCTAGGTTCACACCAAACTCAATTTAATCATTAATTGGACACCACATAGACATGGTGCTGAAAAATCGGTTACTTTAAGTGGTAATAAAAAATAGGTCTTTGTCATCAGAGCCTTTTACAATTCAATTACCCTATTTACTAGTGTGAGTCAACCTACTCTATGTCACCCAACAAGCTACAAAGTTTTGTCATCAACCGAGCAAGTTGTAAAGTAAGAACTCAAAACACATAAAAATAGTTCAAAGAAACCAACACATCAAATTGTTTAACAACGTTGTTAATGTCAAAAACAAATCCAATAATGAATAAAACTAAGAAAAGTAATAAACCCTACAAACCGTTCACTTGGAGAAAGCCACCTAGCCAATCATCTCTTAAACCATGTACAGCCGCCTGAAGGCGGCTGCCTTCTCCGTGCGTGCCCCCCTTATGTCTTGCACGTTTCGCTTTCTCTTTTAACTTCAGTAATTTCATCAAATTATGCGTTTAACCTGAAAAAACATAAACACTGGCAATAAACATATTCCAATCATATAATCACATAAAACAAGCTAAATCACACAAAATCAACACATAAACATCCATGTTTCACACTCTACATCAGTGACATGTTGCAGGAAGACTAAAACCTAGCAGATTTTGCACCGGGCTTCCGGCTGTAAGACATAGTCAGCACATGGTCCACTCAACAGACTCATGGGTGGGACTTGCTACACCCAAATAGATCTATCACTCATGTCCTTCGGTCCTACAAGGAGGATTAATGGCCTTAAGTGTTGTACCCACCACTCACATGATCAAGTAGTACCCTTCCTTAGCTAACCATACCATGTATAAAACGTTTGTAAACAGTTGTAACATGTATTTCACCCCCGAAGTTATAAAACTGAAAACAGTTAAAAGAAAAGGGGGACATGAACTCACAGTTTTGTGTTCCTTGTATCCAATGTAACTCAAAGCTTCTTCTAGAACGCACGATTACCTACATGCGTACTACAGTCCATTAGACGATCGGGTCGTGCCTTGATTTAGTATTAGTTAGTGTCTTTGAGTTACCTTTCTTTGTGTCATCAATGTTATTCCAAATGTATAATTATTTGTTAAAATAATAAATATTTTAACTTAAATTATATTTATTAAATTTTGGAATAATAGTTAAAATAATATACTTTTAACTTATTACACTTTTGTATTTGTACATGTATGTCCTTCCCAAAAATGGGAGTATTTGTATTCGTATTCCCATTCTTGTATATTTTTGCCATGTAACGGTGTCGTATTCCGGAGTGTATTTATACGTACGAAAATACGTATCTTTATTGTATCCATTAAGTATTCTTATACTTAATTTCGTATTAATTTTTCCGGAATATTATCTTTAATAAAAGTTCACCAATATATATTTCCAAAATACATATTGTAATAAATAGTACTTAGAAGAATTATTTATAATTTTTCTGTTGGCAAAAATGTTCGTATTTCTCATAAGTTTCAAAAATAATATATTTTCATGCCTAACTTTGAAAATATATATAAACTCATCCTTCATCCAAAATGATATACTTTATATTTATTTTGAGAAAATGTATCTTTCACCCATAAATATTGTATTCCATGTTTGTTTAAGAAATGTATATTTTCTCCCAAAAATAATACATCTTCTAATAATTCCAAGAAAAATATATATTCATTCTTGCCAAAAGTAATATATTTTTCCTTTGTCTAAAATATGACATATTCTTGTAGTAATTGTAAAAATCATATTTTCATTTCGTTGGTGTCCAAAATATTATTTACCAAAATATGCATATGAATATTATTTCCGGAATATTTTGTGAGTTATATTCCTTGTTTCGGTTTCAACAACATTTTGTGTATAACTTGTATCTTCATATCCTTGGAATTTTGGTAATATTTTGGGTTGTAATTCTTGGTATTTTGATGAGTTATATTATTTCAAATCCTAACATAATATAACTAATACACAAAGTATACAAATAATCACACACATGGTGTCATCTAAATATATATTTCCCAAATATATATTTAGTCACTTTTATTTATAAAAACCAACCTCCAATAACTAGAACTTTTGTACCAAAAATTATGGTAAAGTTTATGTTACAATTTATTGTTGAAAATACACTTGTAAGTGCATGTTTATAAATATTTTTCGAAGTGTTTAGATTTTTAGAAAATTTTGCCATAGTTTCCCCTAAAAATGGGGGTTTCCTTGCTTCCAAGCATGTCATTTTCTTTTGTAAAAATCATCACAATCAATTTACAATCAATATTATACAACCTTTACTTACCAATTTTGCCAAAAGCAAGTATAATTTAATACTTCATGAACTTGAATCTTTATAAAAATATGTAGTAACTTACTAGTGTTTTTAGTAAGTCTTGTTACCCTTTAAAGTGTGATTGATCTTTTAAAAACTTCATTTTTAAAGAAGATAGATCTTCACAACTTGTGATCACAATTTCTAAAAATGTTTCTTTATGAATTCTTCTTGTTACACAAGTGTTTCTACACTTGTTTAACCACTAAAAATAAGGTTTGTTTGTCTAAGGACAAAGATTTAGCAAAACATATATTTTTAGCTTGGTTTCTTTAGAAATTCTCCATAAATCTTTGGATCTATAAGTATTATTACTCACATTAATCATTTTCTTTTCAAGAAAACAATATATTCTTTCAAGTTCATGTCTTGCATGAGGATGATTTATAAATCTCTAACATTTTCATTCTCTCATCTTGCTAGATTATGTTTTTAGCCATGATCTAGCAAGATCATATAACGATCTACATCATTTACACAAACCATCAATCATCAAGCATCATAACAACACTAAACAATATGATTTCTTTAAGATTTCTTATAGTTTTATGCTTATGTTCATGCTTTATCTTCAAGTTTCTTAGTGTTCTTCATGATTTTCAACATGTATCATTCTTTAACCACTTGAAATAGATGTAAAATGGAAGGATTTGTGTTCTTACCACTAGCTCAAGGCTAGGGATGATTCAAGTGAAGAAAATAAGTCGATAAAAGCAAACGGTGAAGGTCCTTCAACTTCCGAAAGCTCCAAGCTTCCTTGTATGGCTTCTAACACCCTTGAGCATGTATGGATTAAATTAGAAGTGAATGAAGATGATGGTGGTGCTTGGGGTGCTCTTGGCCATGAATGAAGGGAGGAAGAAGAAGAAGAAGTTAGTGTGTGTTGGTGTGTGAGAGATATGAAGGGTCTTGATCCTTATGGTTATACTTATAACCATATTCTCCATCTAACTCATGGATATTATGTCTAAGAAAGTACAAACACAATCTAATATAATATCAAAACAAATCTATATGGTGGGGGCCACTTGGTCCGGATTTTGATGAGAGGGGGGTAAAGTGTAAAATTTTGGAAGTTGGGGGTTTAAAGTGCAAACTAGAAGGTTTAAGTATGTTTAAGTGTGTTTAGGCGTTTTTATGATTTTTAAGGTGTTCTACCACCAATACTAGCTTAATATCATAAAAACATTACTTCTAGTAAAATTTTGATGTCCCGGTTATTTTCTGGTTGTTCGGTTAGTTACGGTTCGTTAAAGTGCTGAATTGCGCAGTTTCACTAAGTATGAAGCCCCTTTTGTGGCAGTTTTAATTCCCGACACTTTGTAAGTCGTTTTGGACATCAAAACATAAATTTTGCATGAAATTATTGTGTTAAATAGCTGGTTATAGCTGAATTGTGCTGATTTTCCGCAGAATTTTGTAGTTTATGTAAGTTTTAGGCACTTTCCGGCACTTAAACTATCTCTAGGAAGGCAGTTTTGTGATCCTTACTTTTCTAAGATCGGGCTATCATCAGGTGAGAGTCCGAGAGGAGGATGTTCCAAAAACAGCTTTCCGAACGCGTTATGGCCATTACGAGTTTCTGGTCATGCCATTCGGGTTAACCAACGACCCGACGATATTCAAGGATCTCATGAACCGCGTGTGTAAACCATACCTTGATGACTTTATCATCGTGTTTATCGATGAAATTTTGATCTATTCTAACAACAAGGAGGACCATGAGTGATACTTGCGTCTTATCTTGGAACTCTTGAGAAAAGAGCAACTTTACACGAAATTTTCTAAGTGTGACTTCTAGATTCGAGAAGTACACTTCCTTGGCCACATTATTAACGAAATGGGGATACACGTGGATCCTGCTAAGATTGATGCTATCAGAAATTGGGCGACACCGAAGAATCCTTCGTAGGTGCGACAATTTCTTGGTCTCGCTGGGTACTACCGCAGATTTATCAAAGTCTTCTCAAAGGTTGCTCAACCCCTCACCGCATTAACACAAAAAGGCGTTGTATATTCTTGGGGAACGAAGCAGGAGGATGCCTTCCAACTCCTGAAGCAAAAACTCTGCAGTGCACCGATTCTGTCCTTACCTAAGGGTACCGAAGATTTTGTGGTGTACTGTAACGCCTCTATTCAAGATCTCGATTGCGTGCTGATACAACGCGAGAAAGTGATAGCTTACGCCTCTCGGCAGTTGAAGGTCCATGAAAAGAATTACACGACTCACGATTTAGAGTTGGGGGTCGTGGTGTTTGTGCTCAAAATCTGGAGGCATTACATGTACGGTACAAAATGCACTATTTATACCGACCACAGGAGCCTCCAGCACATCTTCGATCAAAAGGAGTTAAACATAAGACAGCGTCGCTGGGTGGAACTCTTAAATGACTATGATTGTACCATCAAGTATCATCCATGCAAGGCTAATGTTGTAGCTGATGCCCTTAGTCGCAGGGAATCGAAACCCAAACGTGTCCACGCCTTGCAGCTCACCATCCATTCTAATTTACCTGACTAGATCCGTTCGGCTCAAACTGAAGCATTGAAAGGGGAAAACATTGAAGCTAAGTATTTGCGGGCCATGGAAAAACGACTTGTAAAGAGATCTGACGGCATCTATTACTTCATGGAACGAATATGCATTCCTCTGTATGGTAACCTTAGAGATCTTGTGATGGATGAAGTACACAAGTCGCGGTATTCTGTTCATCCGGGTTCTGATAAGATGTATCAGGACCTACGACTCTTATATTGGTGGCCAAAGATGAAGGCCGCCCACATCGCGACTTATGTGAGTAAGTGTTTGACTTGCGCAAAAGTCAAGGTAGAATACCAAAAACCCTCTGGTCTGCTTCAGCAACCGGAGATACCTATGTGGAAATGGGATCAAATTGCTGTGGATTTCGTCACTGGATTGCCAAGAACACAAAACGGAAACCATACCATCTGAGTGATCGTTGACCGTCTCACAAAATCTGCGCACTTCCTCGCAATCAAAGGAACTGACAAGTTCTCGCAGCTGGCTGGTGTCTATTTAAAGGAAGTAGTTTCCAGGCATGGGGTGCCAACCTCCATTATCTCTAATCGTGATCCGCGTTTCATATCCGATTTGTGGCAAGCGATGCACAAATCATTTGGCTCACGTCTTGACATGAGCACTGCCTATCACCCTCAAACGGATGGCCAGAGTGAGCGGACCATCCAGACATTGGAAGACATGCTGCGGGCATGTGTTATCGATTTTGGTAAGGGTTGGGAAAGATACTTATCCTTGGTGGAGTTTTCCTACAATAACAGTTACCATACCAGTATCCAAGTAGCTCCGTTCGAGACATTGTACAGACGGAAATGTCGATCTCCTCTCTATTGAGCTGAAGTGGGTGACAGCCAAATCACAGGTCCAGAACTTGTGCTAGAAACCTCTGAGAAGATTGTACAGATCAGAAATCATATGGCGGCAGCGCGTGATAACCAGAAAAGTTACGTTGATAAGCATAGGAAACCTTTGGAGTTCGATGCGGGTGATAGTGTCATGCTGAAGGTCTCACCCTGGAAGGGTGTGGTACGCTTTGGGAAACGCGGCAAGCTTAACCCGCGTTATGTCGGACCATTTAAGATTTTGGAGCGAATTGGTAAAGTAGCGTACAACTTGAGTTACCTGCTGAGTTGGATAAAGTTCATGATGTCTTCCGCGTTTCGCAACTAAAGAAGTGTTTGTCCGATGAAACACTTGTGGTACCGTTGCAAGAGCTGAAAATCGATGACAAGTTGCAGTTTACCGAAGAACCTATTGAAATTATGGATCGGGAGGTCAAGGTCCGTAAGTATAACCGAATTCCGATCGTGGGAGTCCGTTGGAACTCAAGACGTGGACCGGAGTTCACATGGGAATGTGAGGACCAGATGAAACTCAAGTATCCTTAACTATTCCCAACTGATCAATCTAACCCTGACACAACTGGTGAATTTTGGGACGAAATTCCCTTTCAAGTTGGGGATGGTGTGGTACCCAACGAAAATCCACAGTCATCCTGATCTAACACCCTCACCGCTTTTAGATCACTTATCAAATTTCAGGACGAAATTTCTTTCAAGTTGGGGATGATGTGACAACCCAAGTTTTCAAGGTCTTTCCTCTACGCATTACTTGTTTCACAACTCTATTTTCATCATTCGTTTTGCATGTGCATGTTTGATATATGATTAATGTATTGTTATATGTGATTGTTTAATGAAAACTTAAGACTAGTTTATGTTTCATAACTTCATAACTAAGGTTCGCCAACCCCACTTCTTGACGAAGATAGTTCTTCGTCACAAAGAGTTCTCTAAGAAGATTGATTCTTCGTCATTAGCCATTCAACGAAGATTGAATCTTCGTCATCAGCCATTCGACAAAGATTGATTCTTCGTCAAGAGTGTTGTTCGCCGAGATGGGCTTTTGGCCCAAATGAAACCCAGTTGTGGCTCGGTCCTATTCGCACTATTTAAACATAAAACTATCTAACCCTAAGCCCTTCTCCTCATTTGTGAACGTCGGCAACACCTTTCATCTCCCTCGAATTCCTTTCTACACTTTCGTGATCATCTCGTCGTTCGGTTAGCATTCCATCACACTTTACGTTGTTTAATGATTGTTTTGTGATGCTTGAGATCTACTTGGATATAGGGTTTGTTATAAATCATACTCTCATATTGTGTTGATTAGGGTTTTGATGTTTCATTATGAATCTAAGAAATTAGAACATACATGATGGGGATTCGATGGCTTGTATTCGTTCATGTTCATTACGCGGTTCAATAATTCTGCTTGTTGGATTTATATTATGTTATCGGTTACATATGGTTATTGGATAATCGAGATGGTGACATGATGAGCATGAGGATGTCTAGGGTTGCTTATGATTGGTCCATGAGAATTAAGGAAAACTGTTGCTATGAAATTTGTATGATCATGAATGATAACTGATTAAATCATATGGTTTGATCCATTTTGGAATGTTGAATGTGTTTACTGAAATTACGGGGGAGTAGTTAAAAAGCAAAGTATGAAACTGTTAAGGCAGCGAGGAAGGTCTTTTCCCACGAAGTATCCATGTCAACGAAGTTTGATCCTTCGTCGATAAGGCTATGACGAACAATAATGATCCTTCGTCGCGATCACTTTTGATGAAGAATGGATTCTTCGCCAAGAGGAGTTCGTCACCAATCAGGTCCTTCGTCGACAAGTCCTTGATGAACATTTAAGGTGGCTTTGTCACAATCACTCTTGACGAAGAATGATTCTTCGTCAAGAGGGACTCTTCGCCATTATGAACCTTCGCCGTGAAGGCATCCCACGAAGAATTGATTCTTCATGGGGACACTGTTAGTGAACAAACAGAACAGTTTTGGTGATTTATACAGTTTATAATGTGTATGAGATTTGAATGCTTGCTATCTGTTATATGACGATCTTTACAATGAATGCACACTATGATTACACATGAACAACGTGAATGTAAACTGATTACGTGTACATGAACACCATAGGCTTTGACTGATTAAGTGTGAACAAGTAACTAGTCATACCGAGCAAACCAAGGTGAGTTCACTTCTCTCAAAATAAGCATGCGTCCGGTGGGGACAATCAAACAGGCAAACAAATAAACGGATTTTCATAAACCCACGTCCTTGTAGGGGACGTGAGGTAGTTTTCATAAACCCACATCCTTGTAGGGGATGTGAGGCAGATTTCATAAACCCATATCCTTGCAGGGGATATGAAACAGTTTTTTAATAAATGTTGATGTTGGATAATACACTCACTTTCTATCACTTAAGTCCCATCATACTACCGATTTAGTTGCTTGTAGGGCAACGGGGTTATTAGTTGATGGCGCTATTAGGTTTGGCACCCTCACGACGTACCTGGATAGGACGGGCGTGAACTAATAACTTTAAAATCATGACCAATGTTTGATAGAGCATTGGAGAAGGGCAAAAAGGAGCCGTCTACGGTATCGAGTTATTATCAACATAACATAACATAAGTTAATACTTGGTAACAAACGGTTAAACAAACTGTGAACTCATCAACGTTGTCTGATACACTTTTCTACATGCTTGCAGGTCCTTAGGTACACTGTCATGTAACTTGCCATCTAGGAGGCTGGAGTGGTCATGGGTCGTTGCATTTGGAACGCTTCTCTATGTTGCATTGTTGAACATTTTATTTAAATGTACTACTATGCTTCCGCTGAACATGTTGATTTTCTAACTGGTGTTTGAATTATACAATTTCATTTAATGGAAAGTTTTATTTTAATTATGTGTCTATGGTTCAATGTGATTAGTGGCTATATCCTGGTACGTCACACGCCTCGCGGGGGTTTCTGCTTGTGTTATTTCTGGGGGTGTGACAATAGCTGATCTTGATCCTGATATAAAGCTAACCACAAGAGCTGAAGAAAGAGACCCAGTGATGAGAGTTCAGAAGTCAAGAACTTCCACAACATCTACAACATAGCGATGACCATGGACTTCGTTGAAGATGTTGTTGAATTCAGATTATGAAGACAATTTGATGACATCAGTCTAGGGGGATATTGTTAGGCCCTAAAGTGTGAGACTGATGCATCAAATTAATACGACGGGGTATGATTACGAACTGGCCTTACCGAGTTAGTTTATATTAGGTTTTGGACCTTTATAGGTCACTTGGGCCAAGCTTTAGGCCATGTGGGCCAAGCAGGCCCAAAGGGAGCCCATGTAGGGAAGTGGCATTGGGTAGGTATATAAACAAGTTTTCAATTTGTTTTAGGGTTTGAGCCTCATTGTTTCACAATTCTAGAAGTTAGAGAGAGGCGATTTTTGTGTTTCATCTTGTACTAGATGTTTTGCTAATCGATAGTAATAGAACATGTGCAAGTTTGCTAGTGTTTCCGGTGTGTTCATCGTATTTTTGTGTTTTTCTTGAGTGGCCTATTGATTGGATTGCGCAAAATCAATAGGTTGTTTGATATCATTGAAAGATCCGTTTTTCTGGACTTACATGATGTTACCATTTAATCTGATCAATCATTCCGGAGTGTGCTTAAAGTGATTACGGAAAACAAGATTTCATATTTTTGTGGGTATTCATAGACTTGAAGTTTACTAGTGTGGTGATTCTAAGTTTCTATCAATTTTCGGTTGGGTTTTAGAAGATCAAAGGATCAAGTAGGCGAAATGCGCTAAAATTGAATGCGGAGGTGGTTAAATACGAAACAGAGATGTTGCCTTGATTAGTTTTAAGTTGGTGATTATTAGTGAAGATTGCAGTACCGAAAATCAGAAGAGGTCGGGAACTGTTCAAACAAAGACTTGAATATTATTTTCAGCGCGAATTTATGCACAATGAAGATAATGCAAGCCCGAGTCATCAATCAAGAGGGAATCAATTGAAGATTTCAAGATGCCTAATTAAAGTTGCAGAATATTCAAAACATGGCTCTCGTTTTCAAAGATCAAGATTCGACAGTGAAGGCCAAGGGGGAATTTGTTGGAACAAATATTGTATGTCTGTCACTGTGCGAATAAGCTAAATAGAACGCGTGTTGAATATTGTATAGATTAGTGTGAAATATAACACCCCGATCGCGTAAAACAACAAACCACGGCAGAAACGTTGGAGAGTCATGTCACAGAATTATTGTTTCATAACACATGGTATTTAAAGTGTGGTATTATTAGATGAAATGGTTACATTGTCTTGGAATAAATAGAATATAAAATAAATTGTCTTTCATGATTTTAAGTCACTAAGGCCAAAGTCCGCCCTAAGTGTAGCATGCTCAACATCAATCATTAGCTCCTAAAACATATGTGAAAATAGAAACATCAGCATAAAAATGCCTGTGAGTAACATAGGTTTTGTGATGTAGATTCATGGCTTTGAATGTTAAAGGAAACGTTCAACTAAAAAGTAGCCATGAACCTTTACAAAATCATTTTATTTTATAAAATCATATGAAAGTCAAGTGATTTAAAAGAAATGATGCACGTTTAAGTAAATAACCAAATGAAAATGACTTGTATAAAATATGTCATGTCTTGAATAATAGATATCGTGTTTTGTGTAAAAGATGTCATGACTTGTCTTTGTTCGAAGTGATTTAGATAACGCTACGATATGTAATATAATAAAAGCACTTATATATAGGAAGTACCACCCGCGTATCCACCATGCTTTTATCACATTACACACGCCTCGTTAATTAAATCACTTACCATAAGCCTTCAAATGAAATGTCTTGTTTAAACCAATGTATTGAAATAACCAAATGTCATGTATAAGAAATGTGTTGTGTGAATAAATGTCATGTATAATCAATGTCTTGTGTAAATAATTGTCATATATAAACCAATGTTTAGTATGGTAAGCAAAATGACTTTGCTTAAACCACATGAAATAATGTCTAGTATAACCAAAATTTCTTGTGTAACCAAAATGCCTTGTATAAAACAATGTTTTTGAATGAACAAGAGTTTTTTTTAATCAAAGGTTTTGTTTTATAAACCATTGTTTTTATTGCGTAGACATTTATTAGGATTGTTGGTGAATACATTCAAGACTTGTCGACTGTCGGATAAACCCTTATCAGGTCAAAGGTTTATCAATGCTCACCGGATTCTGTCGTTCCCTAAGGTCAATTCCAAACAAACCTAGGAAGCGGGAACGGGATTGTCAATCCTAGGTACCATTACATACTACCGGTCGGCATGATCAATGTTAATGAATGTATCATTGTTGAGTTCAATGCACCAAAATGTCGTAAACAATGTTAGCATGTCGTGATAATGTTTGAAAACCATGTACTAGGTATGCTAGGACCACATATGAAGTAAAATGTCTTTGAAATCAGTGTGTTAGATATGCTAGGTCAACATATGAAGAAAAAATGTCTTTGAAATCAGTGTGCTAGATATGCTAGGTCAACATATGAAGCACAATGTCTTTGAAATCAATGTGCTAGATATGCCAGGTCAACATATGAAGCAAAAATGTCTTTGAAATCAATGTGCTAGATATGCTAGGTCAACATATGAAGTAAAATGTCCATGAAATCATGTACTATATGTACTAGATGAACAAGGCATGTATAATGTCATGAAAAAAAGAATGTAATGATATGCACAAATGTTTCACCCCAAAATATTTGAAAACGAAAAACAGGGGACTATGTACTTAATTGGGATTGCGTATAAGTCTTGTAGGAATCAAGTGTGTCCTAGCATCGGATAACTATGTTAGTATGTCAGGACTTTAATTGGCGTATCAGATAGAATGATGTTTTATAAATCAAATGAGTGTTGGAACTCATATGGTATGATTTAATAAACTCAACATTCTGATTTGAAAGTGATCCTAAGTGCTTTTGACCCGTTATGACTCGTTAAGGTAGTTTACACTACGTTAACATGTCATTTGCGTAAATGCGTGTTCGGATGGTCAAACATGTACTATGATAAGTCTTAAATGCCAAAAAAGGTTTGAAAATGTTGTAACATCAGTTTGTATGTCAAAAATTTGATTTCATATGCTTAAAATGAATTTATACGCAAAAAGGGTATTTTGATCATTTTTAATGAACATAAGAGCGACTTATCATAACACTAACCAAACGACGTGACCATAATGTATAACCTCAGTATGTTATTCCCTATATAACTATGGTCACATACATGTGTTTGGTCGGATCCTAAGATCGACCAAACGGGTTGGATTCGAAAGTCAAAGCGGTGGTGAAGACCGCTTGACTTACGACCCTAAATAAGCAATAAACTAGAAGTGATGAGTTAGACATGCCAAAACATGTCTAACTAAGTTGCAAAACAGATTTGTATCAAAACTTAGTGTTTTGATACCCAAAAATAGTTCCGTCGTAAAATACCCATAATGTGTATCTTTGACCGAAACTATGACTCGTCACTTCGACTAGTAAACAAGGTAATCAGAAGGTGCACTCGCAAGGGATTATAACCTTCGTGATTATGATCATGTAGCAAAGTTCAATTGAACTTTGACATGACCAACTATGGTCGGAATCGAAAGTCAAACAGAAAGTCAACTATTTGACTTTTAGCTCAAACTAAGCTAAAATAATGAACAAGACTAGGAAAGAATACTTACTTGTGTTCTAGGATGGCAAGAATACTCAGTAGGAGGCCTCAAATGGGAAACAAACTCCAATTAGAGCAGATTAGAAGAAGAAGAAGAAGAAGAAGAAGAGGAAATGAGCAATGATCTTGGCAAAAATGAATGATATTTATAGTTGTTATGAAGCCTTAAGATCATCACAAGTGTCCCTTGTGTTGGCATGATACTAGGGAGGCTATAATACATGTCAATTGCAGATTAAATAGTGTCAAATTCAAGTTCTTGGGCTTTAAGACTTGGAAGGAGAAGCTGCCCACTAACTACTGATGGAGCTGGCAAACTTTCTGCGCAAACAAGGGGGTCACACTACACGACAGGGATCCTACCTTGTCGTCGCGCTACGCAACGCCTTCATGTGGGTTTCAAAGTTTGGCAAAACTAGTCCCTGACATAAATTGATGTGTTTTGATGCTTTTAACCCCTTTTAACCCACTTCTTTGGTTGCATAAAGGCATTAAGGCAAAAGTAACTCGGATTATGCCCGAAAATGTCGTGGAAGTCGGTTCGTTCGGTTATACGATTGCGTTTTTCGCTTAATTACGACGAATTCGTTAACGAACACGAAAACGACCGAAGTTGCAAATCGATGGATATTTTTGCATTCTTATAAATAAAATACAAGATTTTAACGATTACAAATATTTTTGGATATGTGAACATGGCTCGTATTCAAAAATTCGAGAATCAGCAGACTTTCGTAGTTTGTCGCAAATAGTCCCTTAGCTAGATTAAGCATGTTTTTCCCATACCGAACCCCTCAAAACTTATTTCTAAGTTATGTAAAGGGTATTTAAAGAATGTTTATCTTATTTTCTTGTTCCTGAGTGTACGTCGTGTTAAATTGATCACGTTTGCGTAACAATTTACATATTACTTCAAGAAAAGATTTGAGAGTTCGAAATCGAACAAGGATTGAACATGGGTTTTCTTTAAACCCCCGCTGCTAAATTAAATTTTGTTTTTGAACATTTAAATATATAGACTAATCGTTTTTATTGGGAAAATTTTATAACCTAAGTAAACGGTTCGAGATGATTAATGGCTAAGATCCTGGTCAGTCACACGCCTCGCGTTAGTTCTCCGTGTGTGGAAATCGAGGGTGTGATAGATTGGTATCAGAGCCATTGGGTATAGTGAGGTAGGTTTAAGATATAAATTATTTTGAGTTGAGAAGTAAAATATTTTTATATGAAAACCAGACTATAACCGTTCTTTAATAAAAACCACAAACCACAAACGACACCCCACTCTAGATTGCAAGGTTCGTCAGACTCAGATGTTCACCTGGTAATACGCAAACATTGCAAGGTTCGTCAAACTCAGATGCTCACCTGGTAATACGCAAACACTCCGGATTGTAAGATATTGACATTTACTTGTGCATAACATATATGTGTAAAGGTGTATGCATATATTTAGCAGATATGTGAAAATACATATGTATAGTTAGTATTCAACACTGTGATATATAAGTGAACAAAAGCTATGCGAACGTGATACGCATTAAACATGAGTGAATTCTCCTACTCCAAAATCCGAAACCATGACACGTCGTGAGGGAAGAACCAGTTATTTCTAACCCTCGTCCACATATCTCCTAAACTCATACCTAGACTTGAACAAACCGATGCCATGTGTCACACCCCTTTCTGCGGCGGAAGCACGAGGTGTGATCATGAAAGGTTTTCATTGCATACGATTAGTAAACATTCTACATGCTCATAAAAACATCAAATACCATAATTTGAAATCATAAGTTTAGCGTTTACATCGCTCGATAACATAACACATTGTCTTAAAAAGTTTACACTTTATTTAAAGATAAACATAAGCGACATCCAAGAGCATAAGCGAGACCGCGCACATATCCATCCTAGTTACCTGAAATACATGTGAGTTTTGGAAAAACGTCAACATAGTGTTGGTGTGAATTCATGCAGTTTTTGTATTTAACGCTTGTATACTTTGTATGAAAAACATGGTATGTATTTTGTTTAAATCATGTATTCAAGTATAAATCAAGTATTTCTATGTGTATCAAGTGTTAATGGGTTGCAAAGCCATTAACATGTGACACGACATAGGAAGTCACCAAACCATAGGCATTTTTCTGTAGTCGATTCACGACTGAGACACAAAAACACTACTTGGTTCTAGTTGTCACCAAGAGTGGGGCTGCCCTGAAACCCATTAAATCTAACCTTTTGTTCTGTGGTCTAAGTATGTACACGATTAATGGTGCTTATGGTACCCTATTCGTGACACGATTTCTCGCATCAACTCTTGGCACTAGTTTTCACCAAGAGTACTTCTCATTTTAGTACACATCATACCATTTTGTAAATACTGAAGTATTTGTAATATGTATTTCACCACCGAATAGTAAACCAAAAACAGTTAAAGAAAAGGGGGAGCATGAACTCAAAACTTTGTGTTCCTTGCGTCGTAACTTCACTGGATTTGCTTAATTAACGTCGTGACCTATACGCGTTTTCTTAACGTTAGTCACTAGACTTGTGTCGCACAAGTACAGTCACTTTCTTTTGTATTTGTATTGTTGTGTTAAAAATATTTTATATTTTTAACTAAGTATCTCACTTATATTATTTTCTCAAAAATTAATATAAGTATCTTGTGTTTTTGCACTTTGCACCCGAATTATGTATCTTGTATGTTGTATGTGTATTTTTGTGTTTATACTTCTCATGATTATTTAGTGTATTTTTAAGTCTTAATACACTAACACGTATAACACATACTATATACACTTAGCACAAAAGTTGGTGATCAAATAATATACATATTTTTCTCAAAATATATACATACTTAATATTCATTTTTATCCTTGAAGAAATCCTCATTTCTTATCACCAAAAATTAGGGAAACCTTGGTAATATTTTTAGATACATTTTTAGGGGATAAGTTTCTCAAAAACTTATATTTTTCTAAGTGTCAAAATTTATAAAAATTTTGACAGAGTTTCCCCTAAAAATGAAGGTTTCCCATGTTTTCAAAACATGTGTTTATTTTCTTTTAAATCGTCAACAATCATCAACAACAATTATCAGCAATAATCATCAATTTCTCCATTTCATGAACTTGAATATTTACAAAAATGTGTAGTAACTTACTAGCACATTTAGTAAGTCTTGTTATCTTTAAAAATAAGTTTAATTTCTTAAAAACTTTATTTTCAAAGATCTTGAAGTTTCACAACTTCTAGTCATGATTTACCAAACATATTTCTTGTTAATTTTTTCTTGTGACACAAGTGTTTACACACTTGTTTATTTACTAAAATGCTTTTAGTTTATGTAAGGTTCGGGTTTTAAGAAAACTAGCATTCTCCGCTTGGTTCTTCCGAAAAACTACTTGTAGATCTTTAGATCTACATGTTTAGAGTCTTATTTTACAAGAAAATTTGTATTTACACAAGTTCATGTTTCATGGATGGAAAGTTTCATCATCTTCCATAACTTTATCACTAACATACTACTAGTTCATGTTCTTGAACATAACCTAGTATGGTTAGATGATGATCTATCCCACTTCTGGTAACAAACAACATCAAAAAATAACAACCATACAAGATTCACATGATTTACACACATATCTACTCTTTATCCAACTAGTTTATCTTTCTTTCAAGACTTTTAGTTTTGATCTTGTGTGTTCTTGAGTTTTAACCATTAAATCACCTATTTACCACTAAATGCAAGATCAAGATGATGTTTGAGAACACTTACTACTAGCACAAGGCTAGGGAAGTTCAAGAGAAGAAAACGAGTGGATAAAAGCAAACAGTTGAGGTTCTTCAACTTCCGAAAGCTCTACACCTCGTTAGGCACCTTCTTGCACCTTTAAGTGATCTTGGAATGGTGAATCAATGGATGAAAGTGATGGTGGAGGTGGGTGTTGGGTTCGGCCACAAGCAAGAAGAAAGAAAGGAGAAGAAATGGTGTTGAATGTAATGAACTCAAGTGCTTGTGGTTATTCTTATAATCCATCCTTCCATGTTTTCCTTTGGGTAATATGCTTAATAAAGAGAAGACATGATCCCATTTTTAAATGAAAGATAATCTCATGGTAGGGACCATGTTTCCTAACCAATCAGGGGGGGGGGGGGGTTGTTAGTTTGATTTCAATTGGTATTTACAAGTTCTAGTTAGTTATAAACCAAGTATTAGTTAGGGTATGGGATTACTAGTTGTTATATTGTGTGTTATGATGTTTAGGGACCATAACTAGCTTGGTAATGTTAAAATAATGTCTCTACTAATATTTTGATGTTCCGGGTAATGTCCGGTTGTTCGATTAGATACCGATTCGTTAAAGTGCTAAATTACACTTTTTAGTGTCTTTTAAGTATCTTTTTGTAATACTTTCGATTCCCGACACTTAGGGAAGTATTCTGGGTAATAAAACGTAATTTTTGCATAATATTTCAGTGCCAAAATGCTGATTATAGCTGAATTATATAAAATTCTGCACTTAAAGTGCGTTTCGGGTGCTTTTTAGTGCTTATATTTGCTTCCGCAATGTCTATATATTAAACCCTTGTTTGTACTCTTGGGTTTTAATGTACTATTGTCGTTGGACCTACACCTAGGCTCCACTTTTATTGTCTGACTGCTTTCTGCAGTTCTATTGACAGAGTGTGTCTTACCAGTGAGTTTACTAGTACTTCTGACGCAACGCTCTCGTTTATGCATAAAGCAATATTTTGTAGTATACAACGTGCATGAATTCACTTGTTTAATCATGTGTTCAGACATTGCTGACAATTAAGCACATAATTGCAGTCATAAAATAATAATTAAAGTGTAGGGAAATTACCAGTTAGGTGCCAGTTGTCACAGTCTCCCCCCGTTAAAAGAATTTCGTCCCGAAATTCAGGCTGAACTAACTCTCGCAGGAGTCTTCTTGAATAGGTGGGGATACTTTTCTTTGAACTGGTCTTGACGTTCCCATGTGTACTCGGGTCCGTGCTTAGAGCTCCAACGTACTTTGACAAGTTTAACAGTGCTCCTCCTGGTCTTGTTGACTTTCCAGTCGGTAACCTCCACGGGTTGTTCTGTAAATCGGAGGGCGTCATCAATATGCACTTCATCCACCGAGATGATCACGTCTTCTTGTGTTGGACTCTTCTTGAGGTTGGATACATGGAACGTATCATGTACTCCATTAAGTTCTTCCGGTAATTCCAACTTATAAGCCACGGTACCAATTCTTTCCAATATTCTGAACGGCCCGATGTATCGTGGATTCAGCTTTCCACGTTTTTCAAATCTTACTACGCCCTTCCAAGGTGAGACCTTTAACAACACTTTGTCTCCCACCTAGAATTCTACTGGTTTTCTTTTCAGATCAGCGTAGCTCTTTTGTCGATCTCGAGCCGCCTTAATGCGCTCTCGGATCTGCGCAATCTTGTCGGTTGTCTCTTGTACAAGTTCAGGACCAACCATACATTTATCTCCAGCATCTGCCCAACATAAGGGCGATTGGCACTTGCGGCCATATAGAGCTTCGAACGGTGCGGCTTTTATGCTCGTGTGATAACTGTTATTGTAGGAGAACTCCACCAAGGGTAGGTGAGTATCCCAGCTTCCGCCTAGATCCATGACACATGCGCGAAACATATCTTCCAATGTTTGTATAGTCCGTTCGCTCTGGCCGTCTGTTTGTGGATGGAATGCCGTGCTTAGATCTAACTGAGACCCAAAGGCTTCCTGAAATGATTGCCAGATTCTTGAGACAAAGCGTCCATCTCTGTCTGAAATGATTGAGATTGGCACTCCATGTCGTGCCACAATTTCTCTTAAGTATATCTCCGCAAGCTTTCCAGTGCTGTCTTTTTCTCGTATCGGTAGGAAATGCGCAGATTTCGTTAATCGATCAACTATTACCCATATCATGTCGTGCCCTCTCGGGGTCCTGGGTAATTTTGTTATGAAGTCCATCGAGATTTGCTCCCATTTCCACACGGGTATCTCTGGTTTGTTGTAGGAGGCCGGACGGCTTCTGATATTCAGCCTTAACCTTTGCACATGTTAGGCATTTTCCCACATAAACAGCAACATCGCTCTTGAGTCTCGGCCACCAATAGTATTCTTTTAAGTCTTGATACATCTTGTCCAAGCCTTGATGGATCGAGTATCTCGATTTGTGGGCTTCATCAAGGATGACTTCTCGTATGCCACCATAGAGTGGAACCCAAATACGCTTCTTGAAGTATAAGGCTCCCTCTTCGTTTGGCACCATGTATTTCAACAAACCCCGGAGGTATTCAGCTTTACGGTTTTCTCCTTTAAGAGCTTCTTGTTGTGCATCACAAATGCGTGCAGTGAGGTTCGTTCGAATAGTCATTTCCAATGCTCGAACCCTTAGGGTCTTAACCCTTTCTTTTTGGCTTAATGCGTCTGCTACAACATTTGCCTTTCCAGGATGGTACTTAATCTCACAATCATAGTCATTCAACAGCTCGACCCATCGTCGTTGTCGCATGTTTAATTCTTTCTGATCAAATATGTGCTGCAGGCTTTTGTGGTCTGTGAAGATTGTACATCGAGTAACATATAGGTAGTGTCGCCAAATCTTCAAGGCGAATACCACCGCTCCCAGTTCCAGGTCGTGAGTGGTGTAGTTTCTCTCATGCACCTTCAATTGTCTTGAAGCGTAAGCGATGACTTTCTGGCGTTGCATGAGCACGCAACCCAAGCCTTATTGTGAAGCGTCACAGTAGACCACGAAGTCTTCAGTGCCTTCGGGTAATGATAGTATTGGTGCATCGCATAGCTTGTTTTTAATTAACTCGAAGGCTTCTTCTTGTTTGTGACCCCAGTCGTATTTCTTGTCTTTTTGAATAAGGTCGTTAGCGGTTGAACTGTTTTTTAGAAGTTCTCGATGAATCGCCGATAATAGCCCGCTAAGCCCAAAAATTGACGAACTTCAGTTGGGGTCTTGGGAGCTTCCCAATTCTTTATTGCTTCTATCTTGGACGGGTCTACATGAATGCCCTTCTCATTCATAACGTGACTAAGAAATTGTACTTCGAGAATCTAGAATTCGCATTTCGAGAACTTTGCATAAAGCTTCTCTTTCTTCAGTAGTTCCAGAATAGTTCTGAGGTGTTGCTCGTGTTCTTCTTTCGTTCGCGAGTAAATCAGGATATCATCGATAAATACAATCACGAATTTATCGAGATATGGTTTGCATACGTGGTTCATCAGATCCATAAAGACCGCTGGTGCATTCGTCAGCCTGAATGGCATCACAAGAAATTCGTAATGCCCATATCGTGTTCTGAATGCAGTCTTTGGCACGGTTTCTTCTTGGATTCTTAGCTGATGGTATCCAGATCGAAGGTCGATCTTTGAATAGTAGCTTGATCCTTGTAGCTGATCAAATAAGTCATCAATCCTCGGTAATGGATACCGATTCTTGATAGTGAGCTTGTTCAGTTCTCTGTAATCGATACACATCCGCAGAGTTCCATCCTTTTTCTTCACGAACAATACTGGAGCTCCCCAGGGTGAGAAGCTTGGCCTTATGAATCCTTTATCCAACAACTCCTGGAGTTGTATAGATAGTTCTTGCATTTCGGATGGCGCAAGTAGATAAGGAGCCTTGGCTACAGGAGCGGCTCCTGGAACCAAGTCTATATGGAATTCGACTTGTCGTTGCGGAGGTAATCCTGGCAGATCTTCGGGAAAAACATCAGGGAATTCCTTCACCACAGGAATGTCTTCGAGTTTCGGCTCCACAACCTTCTTATCTACAACGTGTGCTAGGAAGGCAACACATGCTTTCCTTAAGCACTTCTGTGCCTTCATACAGCTGATGATTCGAAGAGGCACGTCTCGTTTTTCTCCATGCACGATGAGAGTTTCACCATTCGCTAAAGGGATTCGAATGATTTTCTCATGACAAATAACTTCAGCTTTGTTCTTGGACAACCAGTCCATGCCGACTACCACATCGAAGCTACCCAATTGAATAGGTAAGAGGTCGATGCTAAAAATTAGTTCACCAAGTTCTAATGTGCAGCCTCTAACAACTTCGCCCGATTCGACAAGTTTACCATTGGCTAGTTCTATGGAATAAGGAATTTCTAATCTACTAGATTCTATTCCAAGTATGCGTTTAAATTCCACAGACATGAAGCTATAATCGGCGCCAGTGTCAAATAATATGGATGCAAAGTTATTGTTAATGAGGAACGTACTGTTGACCACATTCGGGTCCTCGCGTGCGTCCCTTGCTCCAATTACAAATGCTCGGGCCTGAGCATTGTTTCCTTCTGGGCAATCCTTCATGAAATGATCTTTGCTTCCACAGCTGAAGCAACCTTGGTTTCGCCCATTTCCGTTACCATTCCTGTTACCAGCACCGTTTCTGTTTCCACCATTGTTTCTATTACCAGCCCCGTTACGATTTCCATTCCCGTTCTTATTTCCCTTACTCCAACAGTCTTCAGTTCGGTGACCCAACTTTCCACATTTGTCACATTTTGAGATGCGACAAACTCCCTCGTGGTGACATTTGCACCGATTGCATTTGGGCAAGGTGCCCAGGTATCCCTTTACTGGAGCGTCGCTCATGGCTGCAAGAGATTTCGCCTCCTGAGGCGGGTTGGGGTCACGCTTCTAGTTGGAACTCTTGTTGTTACGAATTGCTTGATTCAGGTTTGTATTCTTCCTTTTCTTATCCCCAGATGACTCCGCATGTGTCTCGGTCTTCTCAGTTGGGTTCAGTGATAACTTCTTCATACGAACACAATCTTCAGTAAGGCTGACAGCCAGAGTTACAGCCTCGGTAATTGTTTGTGGTTTGGCTGACGTCACCATGCCACGAAACTCTGGGGCCAGTCCCCAAATGTAGCGTTCAACGCGCTTGAATTCAGGAGTCACCATGTTGGGAAGCACTCTAGACATATCGTGGAACCTTCGAGTATATCCATTAATGTCAGCACCTTCCATGGTCAAGTGCCAGAACTCCGTTTCCAGTCTTTGGAGTTCCGCACGAGAGCAGTACTTCTCTCTCATTCTTTCCTTCAATTCCTCCCAAGTTAGGCCATAAGCGGCATCATCACCCAAAGTTTGGACTTGTAAGTTCCACCAAGTCAAAGCTTCATCGACAAACAACCCAGTAGCAAAAGTGACTTGTTGATCCGCGATACACTTGCTCATGCGGATAGTAGCTTCAGTCTTCTCCGTCCAGCGTACAAATGCTACTGCACCTCAGGTGCCGTCATAGTTCATCGGCTTGCAGTCGAGAAACTGCTTGAAAGTGCAGCCCGGAATTGATTCAACCAATTCACATGTGAGCAATCGAAGAAATAATGAAACAGTGACCGTTCATAAATTTCCTCATGCTTAGTACAGTGTCTTAAAGTTACCTTGAGCTGCGTTGCCTCCAGATGAATCTCCGTTCCCATTACGTCTAGCATTGCTTGGGCCACCACTGTCTTGAGTTCGGTTTGCCTCGTATTGGGCAATAGCAGCCGAGATCCGTTCTTCCAGTAGACCGTTCAGCTCTTCAGCAGTTCTTGGCAGTGGGGGAGGAGGAGGTTGATCATCATTGCGAGCATTCACAGCTTTCCTGGGTGCCATGTTCTGACAGAACATAACATAACAGGGTTAAATATTTGTTTGATATCGTCATACTAGACAGTAGTAGTATATATATTCACAGTTATATACCACATAAGTGTCATCAAACAATTATTACTCTAGCAGAGTACTTAGTAGGCTTGCACTGAGGGAATCTATACGTGACAAGACTTGCTGTGGTTTCTGTGCACTGAATTTCATAATTATGTATGCATCCATAATTATGTAACTCCTTGCACAGTCCACACAGTTCGTTTCATCCTCTCATTTCTTCCTTCAGATGGGCCATCGCTTTCAGATAAAGTCACGTATATTTGTGACATTCTACTTATATGCCAGTTATCACACATAATTGCAAGTAATCTCTAGTCAATAACAGGTGCTACTCCAGTGCACTCTAAGTCTCATAGTGTCTTTCTAGACTCATGTAGACAGTTTCAGGTAGTGGATGTCGCGGGACGTTTTATGCAATGAAAACTCTTTGAAAAATTGTTTTCGTGAAAGGATCCCAGAGATTGTAGACTAGACTCGAGAAGGAATCCTGGTTCACTACAATCGCAGCTCTGATACCAATCTGTCACACCCCTTTCTGTGGCGGAAGCACGAGGTGTGATCATGAAAGGTTTTCATTGCATACGATTAGTAAACATTCTACATGCTCATAAAAACATCAAATACCATAATTTGAAATCATAAGTTTTGCGTTTACATCGCTCGATAACATAACACATTGTCTTAAAAAGTTTACACTTTATTTAAAGATAAACATAAGCGACATCCAAAAGCATACGCGAGACCGCGCGCACATCCATCCTAGTTACCTGAAATACATGTGAGTTTTGGAAAAACGTCAACATAATGTTGGTGTGAATTCATGCAGTTTTTTTATTTAACGCTTGTATACTTTGTGTGAAAAACATGGTATGTATTTTGTTTAAATCACGTATTCAAGTATAAATCAAGTATTCCTATATGTATCAAGTGTTAATGGGTTGCAAAGCCATTAACATGTGAGACGACATAGGAAGTCACCAAACCATAGGCATTTTTCTGTAGTCGATTCACGACTGAGACACAAAAACACTACTTGGTTCTAGTTGTCACCAAGAGTGGGGCTGCCCTGAAACCCATTAGATCTAACCTTTTGTTCTGCGGTCTATGTATGTACATGATTAATGGTGCTTATGGTACCCTATTCGTGACACGATTTCTCGCATTAATTCTTGGCACTAGTTTTCACCAAGAGTACTTCTCGTTTTAGTACAGATCATACCATTTTGTAAATACTGAAGTATTTGTAAGATGTATTTCACCCCCGAATTGTAAACCAAAAACTGTTAAAGAAAATGGGGAGCATGAACTCACAACTTTGCGTTCCTTGCGTCGTAACTTCACCGGATTTACTTAATTAACGTCGTGACCTATACGCGTTTTCTTAACGTTAGTCACTAGACTTGTGTCGCACAAGTACAGTCACTTTCTTTTGTATTTGTGTTGTTGTGTTAAAAATATTTTATATTTTTAACTAAGTATCTCACTTATATTATTTTCTCAAAAATTAATATAAGTATCTTGTGTTTTTGCACTTTGCACCCGAATTATGTATCTTGTATGTCTATTTTTGTGTTTATACTTCTCATGAGTATTTAGTGTATTTTTAAGTGTTAATACACTAGCACGTATAACACATACTATATACACTTAGCACAAAAGTTGGTGATCAAATAATATATATATTTTTCTCAAAATATATACATACTTAATATTCATTTTTATCCTTGAAGAAATCCTCATTTCTTATCACCAAAAATTAGGGAAACCTTGGTAATATTTTTAGATACATTTTTAGGGGATAAGTTTCTCAAAAACTTATATTTTTCTAAGTGTCAAAATTTATAAAAATTTTGACAGAGTTTCCCCTAAAAATGGAGGTTTCCCATGATTTCAAAACATGTGTTTATTTTCTTTTAAATCGTCAACAATCATCAACAACAATTATCAACAATAATCATCGACAATAATCATCAATTTCTCCATTTCATGAACTTGAATATTTACAAAAATGTGTAGTATCTTACTAGCACATTTAGTAAGTCTTGTTATCTTTAAAAATAAGTTTAATTTCTTAAAAACTTTATTTTCAAAGATCTTGAAGTTTCACAACTTCTAGTCATGATTTACCAAACATATTTCTTGTTAAATTTTTCTTGTGACACAAGTGTTTACACACTTGTTTATTTACTAAAATGCTTTTAGTTTATGTAAGGTCCGGGTTTTAAGAAAACTAGCATTCTCCGCTTGGTTCTTCCGAAAAACCACTTGTAGATCTTTAGATCTACATGTTTAGAGTCTTATTTTACAAGAAAATTTATATTTACACAAGTTCATGTTTCATGGATGGAAAGTTTCATCATCTTCCATAACTTTATCACTAACATACTACTAGTTCATGTTCTTGAACATAACCTAGTATGGTTAGATGATGATCTATCCCACTTCTAGTAACAAACAACATCAAATAATAACAACCATACAAGATTCACATGATTTACACACATATCTACTCTTTATCCAACTAGTTTATCTTTCGTTCAAGACTTTTAGTTTTGATCTTGTGTGTTCTTGAGTTTTAACCGTTAAATCACCTATTTACCACTAAATGCAAGATCAAGATGATGTTTGAGAACACTTACTACTAGCACAAGGCTAGGGAAGTTCAAGAGAAGAAAACAAGTGGATAAAAGCAAACGGTTGAGGTTCTTCAACTTCCGAAAGCTCTACACCTCGTTAGGCACCTTCTTGCACCTTTAAGTGAACTTGGAATGGTGAATCAATGGATGAAAGTAATGGTGGAGGTGGGTGTTGGGTTCGGCTGCAAGCAAGAAGAAAGAAAGGAGAAGAAATGGTGTTGAATGTAATGAACTCAAATGCTTGTGGTTATTCTTATAATCCATCCTTCCATGTTTTCCTTTGGGTAATATGCTTAATAAAGAGAAGACATGATCCCATTTTTAAATGAAAGATAATCTCATGGTAGGTACCATGTTTCCTAACCAATCAGGGGGGGGGGGGGGGGGTTGTTAGTTTGATTTCAATTGGTATTTACAAGTTCTAGTTAGTTATAAACCAAGTATTAGTTAGGGTATGGGATTACTAGTTGTTATATTGTGTGTTATGATGTTTAGGGACCATAACTAGCTTGGTAATGTTAAAATAATGTCTCTACTAATATTTTGATGTTCCGGGTAATGTCCGGTTGTTCAGTTAGATACCGATTCGTTAAAGTGCTAAATTACACTTTTTAGTGTCTTTTAAGTATCTTTTTGTAATACTTTCGATTCCCGACACTTAGGGAAGTATTCTGGGTAATAAAACGTAATTTCTGCATAATATTTCAGTGCCAAAATGCAGATTATAGCTGAATTATATAAAATTCTGCACTTAAAGTGTGTTTCGGGTGCTTTTTAGTGCTTATATTTGCTTCCGCAATGTCTATATATTAAACCCTTTTATGTACTCTTGGGTTTTAATGTACTCTTGTCGTTGGACCTACACCTAGGCTCCACTTTTATTGTTTGACTGCTTTCTACAGTTCTGTTGACACAGTGTGTCTTACCGGTGAGTTTACAAGTATTTCTGACGCAACGCTCTCGTTTATGCATAAAGCAATATTTTGTAGTATACAACGTGCATGAATTCACTTGTTTAATCATGTGTTCAGACATTGCTGACAATTAAGCACATAATTGCAGTCATTAAATAATAATTAAAGGGTACGGAAATTACCGGTTAGGTGCCAGTTGTCACAGTCTCCTCCCGTTAAAAGAATTTCGTCCCGAAATTCAGGCTGAACTAACTCTCGTAGGAGTCTTCTTGAATAGGTGGGGATACTTTTCTTTGAACTGGTCTTCACGTTCCCATGTGTACTCGGGTCCGTGCTTAGAGCTCCAACATACTTTGACAAGTTTAACAGTGCTCCTCCTGGTCTTGTTGACTTTCTAGTCGGTAACCTCCACGGGTTGTTCTGTAAATCGGAGGGCGTCATCAATATGCACTTCATCCACCGGGATGATCACGTCTTCTTATGTTAGACTCTTCTTGAGGTTGGATACATGGAACGAATCATGTACTCCATTAAGTTCTTCCGGTAATTCCAACTTATATGCCACGGTACTAATTCTTTCCAATATTCTGAACGGCCCGATGTATCGTGGATTCAGCTTTCCACGATTTCCAAATCTTACTACGCCCTTCCAAGGTGAGACCTTTAACAACACTTTGTCTCCCACCTCGAATTCTACTGGTTTTCTTTCCAGATCAGCGTAGCTCTTTTGTCGATCTCGAGCCGCCTTAATGCTCTCTCGGATCTGTGCAATCTTGTCGGTTGTCTCTTGTATAAGTTCAGGACCAACCATACATTTATCTCCAGCATCTGCCCAACATAAGGGCGATCGGCACTTGCGGCCATATAGAGCTTCGAACGGTGCGGCTTTTATGCTCGTGTGATAACTGTTATTGTAGGAGAACTCCACCAAGGGTAGGTGAGTATCCCAGCTGCCGCCTAGATCCATGACACATGCGCGAAGCATATCTTCCAATGTTTGTATAGTCCGTTCGCTCTGGCCGTCTGTTTGTGGATGGAATGTCGTGCTTAGATCTAACTGAGACCCAAAGGCTTCCTGAAATGAATGCCAGATTCTTGAGACAAAGCGTCCATCTCTGTCTGAAATGATTGAGATGTGACAACCCGCACAAAACCAGGTATCCGTACAACTTAATTAATGATTGATTACTGCTTAATTACTGTGCTTGATTGAAACTAGTTGATAAACTGCTACCTGCATACTGATACATGCACTTACTTGCATCATACTTGCTTGCTGTCACACTATATTTTGCTTATAGCACCTTCGTGACAAACTTGATGCACAAAAAGCACAGTAGCACTAAACGGATACACAGTGAACATGCTGATATAACCAGCATCAGGCAAATACTGCCTCCAAGGCCTGTTAAGAGCCTCATATATTTTAACTACACCGGTAGTGAGTGTAGGATATAAGGGTTGTGTTACCGCGTCTCTAGGGGATAAGATACACTGATTCGGATGTGCCAAAAACGTACTTTAAGTACCAAACACAGCACTTTAAATAATTTAACCAGCTTCTAGCTGACTAGTAAAGTGCCAAAAATGAGAAAATATCACTAGACACTTTCTAAAGTGTCGGGAAAACAAATTGCGTCACTAAAGATGTAATAACGACACTTTAAAATCTTTTGTAACACTTTAACGGATTACTATCCAACCGGACACCCGGACTTTACCCGGAACACGAAAATATTTATATTTTCACTATTATTATTTTTTTTCTGAGCCAGTTAGGGTCCCTGATTACCCTAACACCCGTCATAACGCGCAACATACAACTAACGAGGTTAAATGTTTAACTTACCTATTTAACCTAAACTAAACTCCCTAACTACTAATCAAGATCGAACCAACCCCACCCCCACCCATCCTAACCGTCCCCTAACTAGGGAGACACAAGGGTACTAGTTAGATTGTCTTAATCTTGTTTTGTTTGGTATCTAAGGAACATATTACCCATGGGGTAATAACACATGATTTGGCTTATAAATACTAGAGAATTATCATAACATAATCACCACCACTAAACACCAACTCACTCATCTCTCTCCCTCCCTACCCACTCTCGGCCGAACCTCATCCCACCCACCATCATATTTTCGGTTGTTGATTCTTGCATTCCAAGACCATTCAAGCTTCAAGGTTCGCGTATAAGGAGCTTTGGTGCAAGCGGAACACGAAGGACCTCTCTCGTTATCTTTTATCCACGCGTTTTTCATCAAAGATCTCCCTAGCCCCGAGCTAGAGGTATATTGTTTAAAACTTGTTTTTAAGCTTATCTAAAGTGGTTAAAAGGATTATTGTCGGTTGAATCTCGTTATATTAAAAGATGATGCATTAAAGTCTAGTAAAATCACTAAAATGGAGGTTAATAGCATATAACTTGTGTAAAAGTCGTAGGACTTGAAATTTGTGTTTATCTAGACCCGATCTATAATGTGATAGCTCGAAACTTCGTTTAACCCGACTTTGTAAAATCATGTATCATCACATGAGCTTGTTTTTGAAAGATACAAGGGTTAAAGGTGAAACACTACCACATTTTAGAGACATGAACTTGTGAAGAAATATTTTACTTGTGTAAAGATGTTTTAACCGGTAAAAGGGTGTTTAAAACTAGCGGATCTACGTATCCGCAAGTGGTATCTTCAAAGGACCACACATTTAAGAACCATGCATTTTTAAAGAAACGGATCTTACAATACTAAGAATGACATTTAGAACACACAAGTGTGTAAACACTTGTGTGACGCATGTTTCGACAAAATAACTATTTTTGGGAACAATAACTAGAAGTTGTAAAAGACGAATTCTCTAAAAACGAGGTTTTTACAAGATTGGAAGTACTTTATATAAAGATCTACATATATAAATGGGATTTACACTAAAGATTCGGGAAGAACTACAAGTTCATGCGATTATGCAAATTTACATATTTATTGACTAGTTCGATATGTCGGAAATTGTTTGATGAAATAAAGAAGATTGTTGAATTGATTGTTAAAAGAAAATGATACGCTTGAAAGCGTGGCCACCTCCAGTTACAGAGGAAACTCTGGCGAAATTTTCTAAAAACCTAACACTTAGACTTTTTACACCACAAGTGTTAGAACTATCTTGGGACATGTTTTCAAAACATAAATTTCGCCAGCACTATATTTTACTAAATATTCGGAGGTGGGATTTTCACAAAGATTAACGCGATAGATATTTTGTCACAACACTGTTTATGATTATTTTGCGAAACGCATAAATAGTACTTTTAGAGTAAGAATAATGCTTACGAACGTTAACAACTCCAAAAGTAATACGAACGCTTTCGCCATAAATATACAAGTTACACCGGTAATTATATTACCACTCGTATGTTAAAACGTAACTTACACAATTACGAAAGTATTTATGAACGCGTACTTTAACAACGAATTTTGGATAAATACTTATATTTTGGAGTTGAATATATTTAAAGGTTAAGTGAGACTTAATGATGGAAAATATTACGCACATGTATTAAATCCCCCATCCTTGGGAAGGAAAATAACTATCAAGCATGTACAAAATGTAACACGAAATAGTTGTCTAACTATTTCCCGCAAACATAAACTATAAAGCTAAAGCACGGCCGTCCGTCTAATAGAATTAGCACTTGTAGGTCGTTGCACAGCTTACTGCTTCAGAGACGCTTGATAGAGTTACGCATCCACTGTGAGTTCATGTCCCCCTTTTCTCTAACTGTTTTCAGTTTTCTTAACTGCGGGGGTGAAATACATGTTACTTTGTTTACAAGTACTTTATACACGGTATGAATAACGTAAGGAGGTTTAGATCATGTGAATGGGTAGTTAGAACCCCGAGGGACTCGAGCGGTAGATCTATTTGGGTGTAGCGAGCCCAGCTCCCGGTCCAACAGAACAGGCCTCTCGGAGGACTAACAGAACGGATCCGGAGTGACTTGGTACCCAACGCAAAATCGGCTAGGGTTGTGTCTTACTTACTTACATTTCACAACATGCTAATGGCCTTGCAAACCATTGGTGATCACAAGTCCTCTTACACTGCTACATACCAGGAAACTTTTATACTTACAAGTGTTTTACTTACTCACTTGCACATGAACTCGCTCAACATTATTGTTGATTTTTCAACTCACATGTATTTCAGGAAATTAAACGGATCTGGCACGGTATGGAACATTTTCCGCTGCATATTGTCATGAAGTCATCAGGGTTTAGGGGATGTGTCTCTTACCTGGACAAGACACAGTCCCTAAATCACGTTTATGTTATGTTTTAGTTTGTAATGTTGTTGAACAAGGTTATGGTTGTGGTTAAAACAATGGTACTGTATTTTGTTTTCAAAACTTAATGGATGACTTGCATGGTTTTTAAATTCATATAGCTTGTTATGATTAAGCTATGGTATTAAGAAGTCACACCAAAATATACCACGCTTCCGCAAAGCCAGGGTGTGACAGCTTGGTATCAGAGCTCTGATCATAGCGAACTAGGATTCTTTCTCGAGTCTAGACTATGATCACTAGGGCTCTCACGAAAACATTTTTACTGCATACCACTTAAGTCCAGATCCACAACTTTTTACAAACAAATGTTGAGCACATTTTATTTATTATTCTCGGCTCAGTCTGGGAGGCTGAGATAGGGGACTAGTGGGACTAGAAGAGTTAACTAGTGGGACTAGAAGTGTTGGCTAGTGGGACTAGAAGTGTTGGCTAGTGGGACTAGAAGTGTTGACTAGTGGGACTAGAAGTGTTGGCTAGTGGGACTAGAAGTGTTGGCTAGTGGGACTAGAAGTGTTGACTAGTGGGACTAGAAGTGTTGGCTAGTGGGACTAGAAGTGTTGGCTAGTGGGACTAGAAGTGTTGGCTAGTGGGACTAGAAGTGTTGGCTAGTGGGACTAGAAGTGTTGGCTAGTGGGACTAGAAGTGGGACTAGAAGTGTTGGCTAGTGGGACTAGAAGTGTTGGCTAGTGGGACTAGAAGTGTTGGCTAGTGGGACTAGAAGTGTTGGCTAGTGGGACTAGAAGTGGGACTAGAAGTGTTGGCTAGTGGGACTAGAAGTGTTGGCTAGTGGGACTAGAAGTGTCGGCTAGTGGGACTAGAAGGATAATTTGAATGTTACGTGGTGACTACATGTTTATATGACTATATGATTGATTATTATACGTATATGTGTTTGTGTTACAAACGTCATGCTATCATCAAGTACTAGAAAGATGGACACTACAAATCCCATGACCATAGTATCAGACGACATAGACTATCAAAGCACGAGGTGTACATTTCTGATACTACCGGCACAGACAACGACGACTCTCAGCCCTCTGTGCGCTGTCTGAAGTCGTAGCAGAGCCTACTAATGGCTACCTTGTTGGGAATTTGCCCCCTGCCGCTTATCTCGTTGTTGATATGCCCCCGACGTTGTCTCTGAAGACGATGTCGAACTACTAAGAGGAGGACCCACTTGAGGGCGAGGCCCTATTGCTGCTGGTATTAGACTACTGCATGCGGACGCTCCGTAGGGGAAACTCATGACCATTCCCCTATCCCAGACTCATTTGAGTTTCTAACATCCGCATCCTCGCACATACAGGGAATGCAGCACTACTTACACGACGCCAACCCTGATAGGGCATCATTAGCTGCACCGGATCCCGCACACAATTTTGAGTATGATCGCGATATTGAGGACAATCCTGTCTTTCCGCCTGGTGTGATCCAGACCATGACATTGAGTTCATGCACTTAGACCGGCCCTTGGGGGATCCTGCAGTCCTGTCGACCCCCGTGTTTGCTGATCCAGCTGATGTTGAGATGGAATTTTTGATTCGAAGCTAGCCGTGGCCCCTGAGCCAGGCGTTGCTCCTGACCCCGCATTGGAGTATGACCCTGTTCATGCCAATGCACCGGCTGTTGCTCCTTGATTGATCATCTGCTTGGATGAGAGAAAATTTGGGGTAACTGTGCAAGACAATTTATTATTACGGGGGCCCACGTAATAACGATTTGTAGTGCACAGGAAATCCTGGTGGACTCTGCAGGTCAAGCTAATGATAACCAATAACTTAAACACAAATGACCTAGGCGATATAGCCTCGAGTTCATTCTATTACAAGCAACAAGCCAAATTGACAAGCCTATGTGAAGGCTCAGGAATTTATTTCCCCACTTATACAGTGAGTATATTTGCGTGTGAAATGGGGTGATTACATGATGGCTTACGTTGCTATATATATACCTCATAGACAATTGGAACGTTGTCTAACCCGCTTCACACCACTTCGACAAAAGGGAATGTCACCCAGACATGACACAAACACCAGTACGTTGCCAAGGACAGAAGATGAGCTGCAAGAACGCATCTCACAGATAAATGCACGACATGAAGCCCTCCACTCTAAGTACAACGATGGCATTACTGGAGATAACCCTCCAACTGGCTGCACCTATAAACAGTTCCTGAACTGCAAGCCTTTGAACCTTGTCGGAACCGGAGGCACCGTTGCATTTGTTCGTTGGTCCGAAAAGACCGACTCCACTCTAAGAATGAGTAACTATTCGCCCCAACAGAGTGTTACCTACATCTCAGGGGTATTCCTAGATGGCACACTCTCCTAATGGAACCTCCAGGTTCAGACCCTTGGCACAGACGCTGCTTATACACTGAGCTGGGACGAGCTCAAGGAAACGATTGAGAAGAAACGTTGTTTTAGGACAGAAATTCAGAAACTTGACATGGAGTCCTGAAATTTGAGAATGGACGAATCAGAGACTCCTGAACATGTCCAGCGATCGCACGACTTGTCTAGGGTCATCCCCTACTAAGTCATTGATGTAGTATGATATAGTGGTGTACTTGTAAGCTTTACATTGTGGTCTCGAATTGTGGTAATACAATCGCAGTATTCTCATCACATGCGACGTTCCAAACAATTGTTTATGTCCTATAACATAAGAGGTTATGCGATTGACTTGTTGATAACATGAGATGTTATGTGTTGGTATTGTTGAATGCATACGTACACTTCACTTGCTATGACCTAACCTATGTGAAACATCTTTTAGAAGATGCCGCCAAGACGTGAAATACGCATGCCCACCTCTGAGACAGAACTTAAAGAGATAATTACTGCAGCTATAGCACAGCACGAGGCCCTACGCTCCGAACCAGTCAAAGGTACCTCAGAAACTAACGGTTGTTCCTACTGGCACTTCCTCAACTACAAGCCTCCGAAGTTTGACGGCACTGGGGGTGCCATAACTTTTGTAAAATGGATTGAAAGTATGGAATCCATCTTTCGAATGAGTGGCTGTACGCCAGAACAACAGGTCCCATACGTTTCTGAGTTGTTTCAAGATGGAGCTCGATTATGGTGGAATCTTCAGGTTCGAATAATGGGCCTAACTACAGCATACGCGTTAACTTGGGATGAGTTGAAAGGAATGATGCATAAGAAGTATTGCCCCCACACGGAAACCCAGAAGTGGGAAGATGAATTTCGGAGCCTAATGATGGAATGTCCGAAGGTGTTGGAGTACGTGCAACGACTTCATGATCTGTCACGAATTGTTCCGTACCTGGTAAAACCAGAACTGAAGAAATTGGAACAATTCATCTGGGAACTGGCGCCTCAAGTCTTGAGCTTGATGACAACATCAACGCCACCAACAACTGATGCTGCGAGTAAGATGGGATTGGCACTCGTTACGGAAGCAAGTAGACTAGAAAACTTGCAGACCCTGACAAGGAGACTCAGGTAGAGTCATCCGGAAAGAACAAAAGGAAGCTCATTGAAGGTACCCGAACGAATAATGAGAACAAAGGAAAGGGTTATATGGGCGCTCTGCCCAAGTGTGACACATGCCAGCGTCATCATTCTGGCCAATGTGGACTGAAAACATGCGAAGTATGTGGGAAACGTGGTCACTTGAAGGACACTTGTTGGGCCCCTGCCGGTCAGGGAGGCCAAGGAGGGTTTGGGGATAAAGATAATAACCGTGGTGGTTTTGGAAGTCGCCCACAGGGAAAAGATTCTAAGGGTATCCTACCTAAGTGCGACAATTGTTTACGTTATCATGTCGGGCGATGCAAATATGGAAATTGTGGTAACTGTGGCAAGGTGGGACATGTCAAGGAAACTTGTTGGCAAAATACTGGACTTAGTAATGGGGGCCAAGGCTGTAGTAAGAATCACGAAGGGGACAACGACAATGATAATTGTCAAGGCGGAATGAGTGATGAACAAAAGCGTGCTCAAGGATGTTTAAATTGTGGAAGCAAAAAGCATTTCAGAAGATATTGCCCGAAGACAATCAGGCGTAAGGATGAAAGCTCCCCGTCGGAGCTAGGGAGGCACGCCAGAAATCCAAGCATGGATAGCGGTACGTCCCACATTACTCAATATTATGCATCTGTATTGCCAACTACTGTTGTAAATTTTACGATTCACAATTCTAGTATTCAAGGACATAATTGGTTTACGTGGCGAGTAAGTAGTTATTCCAGTACCCATTAGAACTAGCTTAGGGGAAGCTAGTGGAAGCCAACGCGGTAACTGGAATCGGCACGATAGAACCCGGAGAGCGTAAGTTTACGCTAGATCTATTGCCAGTTGAGTTTGGAAGACTTCGACGTGATGATTGCGATGGACTTGTTGACGAACAACCATGCGGAAATTTTCATCCGCGCCCCGACAACGAACGAAGAAATGGTCGTGACTCATGGAGCAGGATACGCTCCTGCGGATTATAAGAAGACCCAAAAATTCTCGCACAAAGGATGTGTTGCATTCTTGGCTCATGTTATGGAAAAGGAAGTCGAAGAACCAAAACTCAAAGGTATCCTTGTGATTGGAGAATACCCCGAAGTCTTCCTCGAAGACTTGCCGGAATCATCTCCTCATGATTAGTCGAATCCCGCGTCGACTTAATTCCGGGCACTGCACCCGTAGTCGATGCATCATAGCAACTTACATTTTCGGAGATGCAAGGACTGACAGAGAAGTGTTAGCAATGGTTAGAGAAGGAAGATAACAGACCAAAAATTCCTTTTTAGGGTAATCCCACTGTTACCCATCAAAAAAAGAGGATGATGATTTTCAAATAAACATCAACTACAGAGAATTTAGCAAGCTGGCGATCAAGAACAGGCATCCTCTGCCAAGAATCGACGATCTGTTTGATCAATTGCAAGGCTCGAACTATTATTCAAAGATCGATCTTCGATCTGGATACCATCAATTAAGGATACAGGAGGAAAGTATCCCGAAAACGGCCTTCCGAACTCGTTATGGACACTACGAGTTCCTCGTTACGCCATTTGGTTTGACAAACGCACCTGCGGTATTCATGGATCTAATGAATAGAGCTTGCACGCCATACTTGGACAAGTTCGTGATTGTGTTTATCGACGACATCTTGATTTATTCAAGAACAAAGGCTGAACACGAACAACATCTAAGAACTATTCTGGAGTTGCTAAAGAAGGAACAATGGCATGTCAAGTTCTCTGAGTGCGAGTTTTGGATACGCGAAGTCCAAATTCTTGGACATGTGGTTAATGGGGATGGAATTCATGTTGATCCCACAAAGATCGAGGCAATCAAGAACTGGGAAACGCCTACGACGTCAACCGAGATTCGACAATTCTTGGGTTTGGCTGGCTACTATAGAAGATTCATAGAAGGCTTTTCAAAGATCGCTCAACCCCTTACCGCGCTCACACAGAAAGACAAGAAGTTTGATTGGGGAATCAAACAGGAAGAAGCCTTTCAGTTATTAAAGAACAAACTTTGTGATGCGCCGATCTTAGCTCTACCAGAAGGTACTGATGATTTTGTGGTATACTGCGACGCATCGCGTCAGAGATTGGGTTGCGTGTTGATGCAACGCCAAAAAGTTATTGCTTATGCATCGCGCCAACTGAAAGTGCACGAAAAGAACTATACCACACACGATTTAGAACTCGGCGTCGTGGTATTTGCCTTAAAGATCTGGAGACACTACCTTTATGGTACGAAATGCACAATCTTCACAGATCACAAGAGCTTGCAGCATATATTCAACCAGAAAGAACTAAATATGAGGCAAAGACGTTGGGTTGAATTACTGAACGATTACGACTGCGAGATCAAGTATCATCCAGGGAAGGCGAATGTGGTCGCCGATGCCCTAAGTCGTAAAGAAAGAATCAAGCCCATAAGGGTTAGGGCTTTGGAAATGATCATACGAACCGATCTTCCCTCGCGCATTCGCGCTGCACAAAAAGAAGCCCTTAAGGAAGAAAATCGTGAGGAAGAATATCTCCGTGGGATGGAGAAGTTACTGGTACCAAACAATGAAGGAACGTTATGTTTCGAGAAAAGGATTTGGGTTCCTTTGTTTGGAAATTTAAGGAATGTTATTTTCGACGAAGCGCACAAGTCACGGTACTCTATTCATCCGGGGGCGGATAAGATGTACCAAGACCTTAAAGATTACTATTGGTGGCCTAGGATGAAAGGCGACGTTGCTGTCTACGTAAGCAAATGTTTAACATGCGCTAAGGTCAAGGCAGAATACCAGAGGCCTTCGGGACTTCTGCAACAACCAGAGATTCCCAAATGGAAGTGGGAACAAATCTCCATGGATTTTGTTACGAAACTGCCAAGAACGCCAAAAGGCCATGATATGATTTGGGGGATTGTTGACCGCCTAACAAAGTCCGCACACTTTCTGCCAATCAAGGAGAAAGACAGTACTAGTAAACTTGCGGAAATTTACATAAGAGAGATCGTAGCACGACATGGGGTACCTCTCTCGATCATCTCTGATAGAGACGGAAGATTTGTGTCAAGAATATGGCAATCTTTCCAAGAATTTTTTTTGGCTCACAATTGAGCACTGCATTCCATCCACAAACTGACGGCCAGAGCGAGCGAACGATACAAACTTTGGAAGACATGCTGAGGGCATGTGTTATGGATTTAGGCGGTAGCTGGGATGAACACTTACCCTTGGTCGAATTTTCATACAACAACAGCTACCACACCAGTATTGGTGTCGCGCCATTTGAGGCCCTATACGGACGCGAGTGCCGATCACCACTCTGTTGGTCTGACGCCGGTGATAGGCAGCTTGCTGGTCCCGAAATCGTCCAAGAGACGACAGATAAGGTTGCACAAAGACTTAAACGCATCGAAGCCGCTCGCCACAGACAAAAGGGCCTACGCGGATCCAAATCGGAAGCTTGTGGACTTCCAAGTCGGAGAAATGGTGTTATTGAAAGTTTCACCCTGGAAGGGGGTGGCACGCTTTGGGAAGCATGAAAAGTTAAATCCGCGCTACATTGGTCTCTCCAAAATTCTGGAAAGAATTGAAACTGTAGCATACAAGTTGGACCTACCTGCTGAACTGGATGGTGTTCACGATACATTTCATGTATCCAATTTAAAGAAAAGTCCAACTCAAATTGACGTTGCCATTCCTACCGACGAGATTCATATTGACGACACGCTCCACTTCGTTAAAGAACCTGTCGAGGTCACGGATTGGAAAGTTAACAAGACCCGCCGGAGCAGTGTCAAACTCGTCAAAGTTCGTTGGAATGCCAGACATGGTCCCGAATTCATATGGGAACGTGAGGACCTGATGAAAGAAAAGTACCCCCACTTATTTCCCAAGAACCCTGCATCTACAAGCAGAACTTAAAATTTCGGGACGAAATTTATTTAACGGGGGGAGAATGTGACAACCCGCACAAAACCAGGTATCCGTACAACTTAATTAATGATTGATTACTGCTTAATTACTGTGCTTGATTGAAACTAGTTGATAAACTGCTACCTGCATACTGATACATGCACTTACTTGCATCATACTTGCTTGCTGTCACACTATATTTTGCTTATAGCACCTTCGTGACAAACTTGATGCACAAAAAGCACAGTAGCACTAAACGGATACACAGTGAACATGCTGATATAACCAGCATCAGGCAAATACTGCCTCCAAGGCCTGTTAAGAGCCTCATATATTTTAACTACACCGGTAGTGAGTGTAGGATATAAGGGTTGTGTTACCGCGTCTCTAGGGGATAAGATACACTGATTCGGATGTGCCAAAAACGTACTTTAAGTACCAAACACAGCACTTTAAATAATTTAACCAGCTTCTAGCTGACTAGTAAAGTGCCAAAAATGAGAAAATATCACTAGACACTTTCTAAAGTGTCGGGAAAACAAATTGCGTCACTAAAGATGTAATAACGACACTTTAAAATCTTTTGTAACACTTTAACGGATTACTATCCAACCGGACACCCGGACTTTACCCGGAACACGAAAATATTTATATTTTCACTATTATTATTTTTTTTCTGAGCCAGTTAGGGTCCCTGATTACCCTAACACCCGTCATAACGCGCAACATACAACTAACGAGGTTAAATGTTTAACTTACCTATTTAACCTAAACTAAACTCCCTAACTACTAATCAAGATCGAACCAACCCCACCCCCACCCATCCTAACCGTCCCCTAACTAGGGAGACACAAGGGTACTAGTTAGATTGTCTTAATCTTGTTTTGTTTGGTATCTAAGGAACATATTACCCATGGGGTAATAACACATGATTTGGCTTATAAATACTAGAGAATTATCATAACATAATCACCACCACTAAACACCAACTCACTCATCTCTCTCCCTCCCTACCCACTCTCGGCCGAACCTCATCCCACCCACCATCATATTTTCGGTTGTTGATTCTTGCATTCCAAGACCATTCAAGCTTCAAGGTTCGCGTATAAGGAGCTTTGGTGCAAGCGGAACACGAAGGACCTCTCTCGTTATCTTTTATCCACGCGTTTTTCATCAAAGATCTCCCTAGCCCCGAGCTAGAGGTATATTGTTTAAAACTTGTTTTTAAGCTTATCTAAAGTGGTTAAAAGGATTATTGTCGGTTGAATCTCGTTATATTAAAAGATGATGCATTAAAGTCTAGTAAAATCACTAAAATGGAGGTTAATAGCATATAACTTGTGTAAAAGTCGTAGGACTTGAAATTTGTGTTTATCTAGACCCGATCTATAATGTGATAGCTCGAAACTTCGTTTAACCCGACTTTGTAAAATCATGTATCATCACATGAGCTTGTTTTTGAAAGATACAAGGGTTAAAGGTGAAACACTACCACATTTTAGAGACATGAACTTGTGAAGAAATATTTTACTTGTGTAAAGATGTTTTAACCGGTAAAAGGGTGTTTAAAACTAGCGGATCTACGTATCCGCAAGTGGTATCTTCAAAGGACCACACATTTAAGAACCATGCATTTTTAAAGAAACGGATCTTACAATACTAAGAATGACATTTAGAACACACAAGTGTGTAAACACTTGTGTGACGCATGTTTCGACAAAATAACTATTTTTGGGAACAATAACTAGAAGTTGTAAAAGACGAATTCTCTAAAAACGAGGTTTTTACAAGATTGGAAGTACTTTATATAAAGATCTACATATATAAATGGGATTTACACTAAAGATTCGGGAAGAACTACAAGTTCATGCGATTATGCAAATTTACATATTTATTGACTAGTTCGATATGTCGGAAATTGTTTGATGAAATAAAGAAGATTTTTGAATTGATTGTTAAAAGAAAATGATACGCTTGAAAGCGTGGCCACCTCCAGTTACAGAGGAAACTCTGGCGAAATTTTCTAAAAACCTAACACTTAGACTTTTTACACCACAAGTGTTAGAACTATCTTGGGACATGTTTTCAAAACATAAATTTCGCCAGCACTATATTTTACTAAATATTCGGAGGTGGGATTTTCACAAAGATTAACGCGATAGATATTTTGTCACAACACTGTTTATGATTATTTTGCGAAACGCATAAATAGTACTTTTAGAGTAAGAATAATGCTTACGAACGTTAACAACTCCAAAAGTAATATGAACGCTTTCGCCATAAATATACAAGTTACACCGGTAATTATATTACCACTCGTATGTTAAAACGTAACTTACACAATTACGAAAGTATTTATGAACGCGTACTTTAACAACGAATTTTGGATAAATACTTATATTTTGGAGTTGAATATATTTAAAGGTTAAGTGAGACTTAATGATGGAAAATATTACGCACATGTATTAAATCCCCCATCCTTGGGAAGGAAAATAACTATCAAGCATGTACAAAATGTAACACGAAATAGTTGTCTAACTATTTCCCGCAAACATAAACTATAAAGCTAAAGCACGGCCGTCCGTCTAATAGAATTAGCACTTGTAGGTCGTTGCACAGCTTACTGCTTCAGAGACGCTTGATAGAGTTACGCATCCACTGTGAGTTCATGTCCCCCTTTTCTCTAACTGTTTTCAGTTTTCTTAACTACGGGGGTGAAATACATGTTACTTTGTTTACAAGTACTTTATACACGGTATGAATAACGTAAGGAGGTTTAGATCATGTGAATGGGTAGTTAGAACCCCGAGGGACTCGAGCGGTAGATCTATTTGGGTGTAGCGAGCCCAGCTCCCGGTCCAACAGAACAGGCCTCTCGGAGGACTAACAGAACGGATCCGGAGTGACTTGGTACCCAACGCAAAATCGGCTAGGGTTGTGTCTTACTTACTTGCATTTCACAACATGCTAATGGCCTTGCAAACCATTGGTGATCACAAGTCCTCTTACACTGCTACATACCAGGAAACTTTTATACTTACAAGTGTTTTACTTACTCACTTGCACATGAACTCGCTCAACATTATTGTTGATTTTTCAACTCACATGTATTTCAGGAAATTAAACGGATCTGGCACGGTATGGAACATTTTCCGCTGCATATTGTCATGAAGTCATCAGGGTTTAGGGGATGTGTCTCTTACCTGGACAAGACACAGTCCCTAAATCACGTTTATGTTATGTTTTAGTTTGTAATGTTGTTGAACAAGGTTATGGTTGTGGTTAAAACAATGGTACTGTATTTTGTTTTCAAAACTTAATGGATGACTTGCATGGTTTTTAAATTCATATAGCTTGTTATGATTAAGCTATGGTATTAAGAAGTCACACCAAAATATACCACGCTTCCGCAAAGCCAGGGTGTGACATGAGATTGGCACTCCATGTCGTGCCACAATTTCTCTTAAGTATATCTCCGCAAGCTTTCCAGTGCTGTCTTTTTCTGGTATCGGTAGGAAATACGTAGATTTCGTTAATCGATCAACTATTACCCATATCATATCGTGCCCTCTCAGGGTCCTGGGTAATTTTGTTATGAAGTCCATCGAGATTTGCTCCCATTTCCACACGGGTATCTCTGGTTGTTGTGGGAGGCCGGACAGCTTCTGATATTCAGCCTTAACCTTGGCACAGGTTAGGCATTTTCCCACATAAACAGCAACATCGCTCTTGAGTCTCGGCCACCAATAGTATTCTTTTAAGTCTTGATACATCTTGTCCAAGCCTGGATGGATCGAGTATCTCGATTTGTGGGCTTCATCAAGGATGACTTCTCGTATGCCACCATTAATATCAGCACCTTCCATGGTCAAGTGCCAGAACTCCGTTTCCAGTCTTTGGAGTTCCGCACGAGAGCAGTACTTCTCTATCATTCTTTCCTTCAATTCCTCCCAAGTTAGGCCATAAGCGGCATCATCGCCCAAAGTTTGGACTTGTAAGTTCCACCAAGTCAAAGCTTCATCGACAAACAACCCAGTAGCAAAATTGACTTGTTGATCCGCGGTACACTTGCTCATGCGGATAGTAGCTTCAGTCATCTCCGTCCAGCGTACAAATGCTACTACACCGCCGGTGCCGTCATAGTTCATCGGCTTGCAGTCGAGAAACTGCTTGAAAGTGCAGCCTGGAATTGATTCAACCAATTCACATGTGAACAATCGAAGAAATAATGAAACAGAGACCGTTCATAAATTTCCTCATGCTTAGTACAGTGTCTTAAGGTTACCTTGAGCTGCGTTGCCTCCAGATGAATCTCCGTTCCCATTACGTCTAGCGTTGCTTGGGCCACCACTGTCTTGAGTTCGGTTTGCCTCGTATTGGGCAATAGCAGCGGAGATCCGCTCTTCCAGTAGAGCGTTCAGCTCTTCAGCAGTTCCTGGCAGTGGGGGAGGAGGAGGTTGATCATCATTGCGAGCATTCACAGCTTTCCTGGGTGCCATGTTCTGACAGAACATAACACAACAGGGTTAAATATTTGTTTGATATCGTCATACTAGACAGTAGTAGTATATATATTCACAGGTATATACCACATAAGTTCCATCAAACAATTATTACTCTAGCAGAGTACTTAGTAGGCTTGCACTGAGGGAATCTATACGTGACAAGACTTGTTGTGGTTTCTGTGCACTGAATTTCATAATTATGTATGCATCCATAATTACGTAACTCCTTGCACAGTCCACACAGTTCGTTTCATCCTCGCATTTCTTCCTTCAGATGGGCCATCGTTTTCAGATAAAGTCACGTATATTTGTGACATTCTACTTATATGCCAATTATCACACATAATTGCAAGTAATCTCTAGTCAATAACAGGTGCTACTCCAGTGCACTCTAAGTCTCATAGTGTCTTTTCTAGACTCATGTAGAAAGTTTTAGGTAGTGGATGTCGCGGGACGTTTTATGCAATGAAAACTCTTTGAAAAATTGTTTTCGTGAAAGGATCCTAGAGATTGTAGACTAGACTCGAGAAGGGATCCTGGTTCACTACAATCGCAGCTCCGATAGCAATCTGTCACACCTCTTTCTGCGGCGGAAGCACGAGGTGTGATCATGAAAGGTTTTCATTGCATACGATTAGTAAACATTCTACATGCTCATAAAAACATCAAATACCATAATTTAAAATCATAAGTTTAGCGTTTACATCGCTCGATAACATAACACATTGTCTTAAAAAGTTTACACTTTATTTAAAGATAAACATAAGCGACATCCAAGAGCATAAGCGAGACCGCGCGCACATCCATCCTAGTTACCTGAAATACATGTGAGTTTTGGAAAAACGTCAACATAATGTTGGTGTGAATTCATGCAGTTTTTGTATTTAACGCTTGCATACTTTGTATGAAAAACATGGTATGTATTTTGTTAAATCAGGTATTCAAGTATAAATCAAGTATTTCTATATGTATCAAGTGTTAATGGGTTGCAAAGCCATTAACATGTGACACGACATAGGAAGTCACCAAACCATAGGCATTTTTCTGTAGTCGATTCACGACTGAGACACAAAAACACTACTTGGTTCTAGTTGTCACCAAGAGTGGGGCTGCCCTGAAACCCATTAGATCTAACCTTTTGTTCTGTGGTCTAAGTATGTACACGATTAATGGTGCTTATGGTACCCTATTCGTGACACGATTTCTCGCATCAATTTTTGGCACTAGTTTTCACCAAGAGTACTTCTCGTTTTAGTACACATCATACCATTTCGTAAATACTGATGTATTTGTAACATGTATTTCACCCCCGAATTGTAAACCAAAAACAGTTAAAGAAAAGGGGGAGCATGAACTCACAACTTTGCGTTCCCTGCGTCGTAACTTCACCGGATTTGCTTAATTAACGTCGTGACCTATACGCGTTTTCTTAACGTTAGTCACTAGACTTGTGTCGCACAAGTACAGTCACTTTCTTTTGTATTTGTGTTGTTGTGTTAAAAATATTTTATATTTTTAACTAAGTATCTCACTTATATTATTTTCTCAAAAATTAATATAAGTATCTTGTGTTTTTGCACTTTGCACCCGAATTATGTATCTTGTATGTTGTATGTGTATTTTTGTGTTTATACTTCTCATGAGTATTTAGTGTATTTTTAAGTCTTAATACACTAGCACGTATAACACATACTATATACACTTAGCACAAAAGTTGGTGATCAAATAATATATATATTTTTCTCAAAATATATACATACTTAATATTCATTTTTATCCTTGAAGAAATCCTCATTTCTTATCACCAAAAATTAGGGAAACCTTGGTAATATTTTTAGATACATTTTTAGGGGATAAGTTTCTCAAAAACTTATATTTTTCTAAGTGTCAAAATTTATAAAAGACAGAGTTTCCCCTAAAAATGGAGGTTTCCCATGTTTTCAAAACATGTGTTTATTTTCTTTTAAATCGTCAACAATCATCAACAACAATTATCAACAATAATCATCAACAATAATCATCAATTTCTCCATTTCATGAACTTGAATATTTACAAAAATGTGTAGTAACTTACTAGCACATTTAGTAAGTCTTGTTATCTTTAAAAATAAGTTTAATTTCTTAAAAACTTTATTTTCAAAGATCTTGAAGTTTCACAACTTCTAGTCATGATTTACCAAACATATTTCTTGTTAAATTTTTCTTGTGACACAAGTGTTTACACACTTTTTTATTTACTAAAATGCTTTTAGTTTATGTAAGGTCCGGGTTTTAAGAAAACTAGCATTCTCCGCTTGGTTCTTCCGAAAAACCACTTGTAGATCTTTAGATCTACATGTTTAGAGTCTTATTTTACAAGAAAATTTATATTTACACAAGTTCATGTTTCATGGATGGAAAGTTTCATCATCTTCCATAACTTTATCACTAACATACTACTAGTTCATGTTCTTGAACATAACCTAGTATGGTTAGATGATGATCTATCCCACTTCTAGTAACAAACAACATCAAATAATAACAACCATACAAGATTCACATGATTTACACACATATCTACTCTTTATCCAACTAGTTTATCTTTCTTTCAAGACTTTTAGTTTTGATCTTGTGTGTTCTTGAGTTTTAACCGTTAAATCACCTATTTACCACTAAATGCAAGATCAAGATGATGTTTGAGAACACTTACTACTAGCACAAGGCTAGGGAAGTTCAAGAGAAGAAAACAAGTGGATAAAAGCAAACGGTTGAGGTTCTTCAACTTCCGAAAGCTCTACACCTCGTTAGGCACCTTCTTGCACCTTTAAGTGATCTTGGAATGGTGAACCAACGGATGAAAGTGATGGGTTCGGCTGCAAGAAAGAAAGAAAGGAGAAGAAATGGTGTTGAATGTAATGAACTCAAGTGCTTGTGGTTATTCTTATAATCCATCCTTCCATGTTTTCCTTTGGGTAATATGCTTAATAAAGAGAAGACAAGATCCCATTTTTAAATGAAAGATAATCTCATGGTGGGGGGCATGTTTCCTAACCGATCATGGGGGGGGGGGGGGTGTTAGTTTGATTTCAATTGGTATTTACGAGTTCTAGTTAGTTATAAACCAAGTATTAGTTAGCGTATGGGATTACTAGTTGTTATATTGTGTGTTATGATGTTTAGGGACCATAACTAGCTTGGTAATGTTAAAATAATGTCTCTACTAATATTTTGATGTTCCGGGTAATGTCCGGTTGTTCGGTTAGATACCGATTCGTTAAAGTGAAAAATTACACTTTTTAGTGTCTTTTAAGTATCTTTTTGTAATACTTTCGATTCCCGACACTTGGGGAAGTATTCTGGGTAATAAAACGTAATTTCTGCATAATATTTCAGTGCCAAAATGCTGATTATAGCTGAATTATATAAAATTCTGCACTTAAAGTGCGTTTCGGGTGCTTTTTAGTGCTTATATTTGCTTCCGCAATGTCTATATATTAAACCCTTGTATGTACTCTTGGGTTTTAATGTACTCTTGTCGTTGGACCTACACCTAGGCTCCACTTTTATTGTCTGACTGCTTTCTGCTGTTCTGTTGACACAGTGTCCCTTACCGGTGAGTTTACTAGTATTTCTGACGCAACGCTCTCGTTTATGCATAAAGCCATATTTTGTAGTATACAACGTGCATGAATTCACTTGTTTAATCATGTGTTCAGACATTGCTGACAATTAAGCACATAATTGCAGTCATTAAATAATAATTAAAGTGTATGGAAATTGCCGGTTAGGTGCCAGTTGTCACACCATGAACATCTACCCAAAAATACCTACTAGTGGGAAGCCTGCTACGGATCCCCGAGAGCGGCTACGAAAGTGAAACGAGTCAACGAAAGGGGAGAGTCATTCCTAGATCGCGAATTATTAGGGAAACAATCAGTTGTAGCACAACGGTTCCACAAGTTGACCCTATGCAAGTTGCAATTGAAGGCATTGGTGCTCAGAATGTGAAACAGTTCCGACACGCACGCACGCAAACCAAGAGTGGAAAGTGAAACGCGAAGCGTCAAGCTAAGTTGAGTAGTGCCAACGACATCATTTACTCTCTATTGTTCACATACCTCTTTCACTAACCTAGATGGAGGGACTCTTTCCCCTTATCTAGTTGAATAACCTAGAATTCTATTCCTCGACTAGAACTGTTTTAACAATGCCTGCACTATTCTTTTTCGTAATATACGGACCTTTCCGCTGACCTTTTCATCGACCAATTGGGCATGCTTGACTTCTGGCCATTGGTTATTATTTCTCAGACAGTTGAGGATGCAAACCTGCCATCTTAAACCTATTTTCGCATTGTACCTCTCCACGTCCCACACGTTATTTCAAACTCATTCGCACGACTTACTGCAACTCCTTAGACTTTGATTACTTCCCAAGTTGATAAATCGCAAACTCATCCAAGAGCACGGATAAGGGTGAATTAGCCCCCCCCCCCCCCCGAGTACAACCTAACTCGAAAACATCAAAAGACTTTTTAGCAAACCTTAACGTTCCAAGCTAGTGCTACAACCATCCTTCCTTGGCTGAATCTTGTTGCATCGATTTCTGTGACACGACACTTATATCGACAAAAGTGTCCTTTATTTATGTGATTCCAGGAACTAGCGAGTTTGACGGAGCTTCGGTCCCGATACGACGTGTTTGGTGCGTTTATTATTACTAAGAAAGGAGTAGAGGATAGATACAACACCGAGCAGTCAATTTCAATCTGGTCTCTATTCATATCTTGACAAGTTACAGCACCATGAGACCAGTTGGACAACATGTCCCTGATGTGTGCGAGTGTGTATATAAGTTGAAGTATATTTTAAGCCCTTTTTACACGTTAGTCAAGTTTTAAATTTATAAAACACGATATTTTACTAACACCAAACACACATATGGGCAAGTGCACCCATCGTGAGCTTAGTATAGTGTTGGCAAGATACCAAGGTCGTCCAAGGACACAAGAGCTTTTAGTACCGGTTTATCCTCAACGTCTAATCAAATCAAAAAGTTAGAAAAAGGTTTTTTTTTAAGTAAGAAAAATAAAACTAACTAAAATGCAGAAAAATAAAATAAAAATAAAAACAGATAGACAAGATGAATCACTTGGCTCCGATTCGTGTTTAGTGTAACCTTTGATTATTTCCGAACTTTTGCACTTTTTAAGAGATTATCTTAGTTATTGTAGTAGGCCCCTCTTTTGAAGGTGACGTTACCCTCAACCCAGTACTTTGAGTCAGCAAGGATACAATCCTAAAGGGTCGGAATATTGAAAGATAATTAATTAAGTTATTAATGCATATTATGGTAGGCCCCTCTTTTGAAGGTGACGTTACCCTCGGCTAAGTAGTCTGAGTCAGCAGGGATACAGTCCTAAGTAGCCGGGTTAAAGTATTAATAGTAGCTTACATATGAGGGGATCAAAGTGTTTGGACCCCCGCCATCCAATACCGGTGGGTATTGAAGGAGGTCCTACTAAATTTGACCCAGGTCCTTGCAGGATCTATACACTGAACAAGGCAAGACTCTTACCAAACCGTTCCCTTAACCCCCGACCAGGTAGCCAACATATCTCCATATAGACCGTGGAGATATGAATGGTGAAAATCTTTTATTTTATATAGACAGTAAAATAATGCCAAGACACCACAGACAAATGATAAGGAAGAATCACCTTCAACATAAGAAACTAGTTATTAAAGTCATTAATACATAACCAAATAAAAAGTGCGAAAAGATTAAAAATAAAAAGTATTACACTAGACGCTTGTCTTCACCAAGTGATGTAAGAGATTTAGGCAAACATGGCCTTTGATTGTCAAGAACTCTTACGATCAATCTTGGATCCCGAGATGACTCACACACTCTACGAAGGACGATGGATGATGGTGGTGGATGATGGTGTTGTGATGGTGGTGGGTGGTGGGTGAAGTGTGAGAGAGGTGGTGTGCCAAGGGATGGTTTGCCAATGAGCCAAGCACCCCTATTTATAGCCTGAACAGCAGCTCGGGCACGACCCCGTGTCCATTGGGTACCGCCCCGTGTCCACCTTCTTCTCTGTCTTCATTAATTGCAGTTTGTCTGCATTAGTTGACCACGCCCCCGTGTCCGCTGGGCACGCCCCTGTGTGCAGAAGCGTATCTGTACTATCTGTTCTGCAAATCTTAGAGTTAACCACGACCCCGTGTCCACTGAGCACGAGCCCGTGGTGGTTGATAGAAGCTTCTACAGTTTTGTCTTTTCTGCTGACACTTGGGCACGCCCTCGTGCTCATTGAGCACGGGGAGTGTTCAGCCTTCTGTTCTCTTGTTTTGCTTGGGAAGATGCTGTCGGGGAAGCTGGGCATGCCACGTTTGTTCCTTTTCTTGTATTTATGTTAGATTTAGCTTCCTTTTTGCTTCTTTTGTTCATTTGAGCTCATTTAATCCTGAAAATACAAAAAGGAAGACAAAAACACACTTTTTCCAACATTAGTACTAAAAAGGAGTTAGTTTTATGCCGCAATTGATGTAATTTATTTGTTGCATTTTGTATACATTAAATACCCCCACACTTGAATCTTTGTTTGTCCTCAAGCAAAACTCTTTATAATGTGGCTTTACACTCCCAAATGGAATGGGTAGAAGAGAAGGTTTTTGGGCTTGTCGTAGAGTGTCGGGATTTCCAAGATTCTTTATTTAGTTTTATTTTTATTTATTTACAATCCTATTCGTCATGATTTATTTAAAACATTACATAAGATAAATTACTTATTAAGGCATAACATGCCTTTTTTTTTTAAATTCCACTTATATACAAGTTCACATACCTCATGGGGGATCACTCAACACTCGGCCGAAGATGTATTTTAGTGGATCACTCGAGAGCGGCATGGAACTTACTCCTACCATAAGCTTGCCAAGCAATCAATCCTCCTCCTTTTTAACTATACACCTTTGTAAATATCAAGAGGACTTTTGTGGTGAAGGGTTAGGCTTGGGTTAAAGGTAGGTGGTTGGGTTAGTGGTTAGTAAAAGGGTGAAAGGCGTAAAAAGCGTCGGTTTTCGTAAGACTTTTTATTTTTGAAGTTTTTATCTTGATGAAGCCATTATTCAAACAAAGTTATTTTTGATAAACTTGTTTGTCTTTTTTTTTTTTTTTTTTTTTTTGCTTCATCATCATCATTTTTTTTTTTTTGAAAGTCATAAGAAAAACCGAGCTTGTTACTAAAAAAAGGGTTAAAAAATAAAAATAAAAAGGTTTTGGTGGTTGAAAGGGTGTTTGTTTTGGGTTATGAAATGAAAAGGTTTAGGCTCAAAGGGGTTAACTAGGGGGATTTTGGGTAGGTGGTAAAAAAAGAAAAATAATGGTGTAGAAATAAAAGGGTTAGTCCTAATGCCTCCATCATTTACTTACTCGGGTTTAAGTTGGTAAGGACCGGGAATGTATCGTCGTGGCAAGTTCTAGAGTCATAAGAACTAAGCGGCTATTCACACAAGAAACGAAAAATGAGCATTTAGTTTAAAGATATGTATTGTATGATCAATAAAGGCTCAAAACTCACTTTTTGTGGGAGTGAGTTTTTATGTGATCAAGTATATATAATCAAATTTTAATTAAGCTTGTCATGCCGTTTCATAATTTTCTTATGTTGGTTCTTTTTATCACAACGCTATCGGTTGTAAATTTGTAAAAATATAACCGTTTTAGAACTTGAAATTCCCAAATTAAACCTAGACAAGTAAAAAAAATGAAAATTTGGGGTGATTAGCGGTTCCAATAGAGTTTTGTGTAAGGCTTGTGATTAGGACTTGCAAGATTCAAGGTTTTAGCATCCCCCCCCACACTTAAATTACACATTGTCCTCAATGTGTCCCAAAAATAAGTTTTTAGGTTGATTGAATGTGTAAAAAGGTGTGAAAAAGCAAAATTTTATGTTACTGGGCATCCGGACACCGCCCCGTGGTGTCCGGGCACGGCCCCGTGTTCAGATCGCCAGTAACAGAAATTGTCAAAAAGAAACAGAATGCTGGGCACGGGGGCGTGTTCAGTGAGCACGCCCCGTGTCCACTTACCTGAACTGGGCATTTTCTGCAGATTGTGCAGCACGGGGCCGTGTTGGGCGGGCACGGCTCGTGCTGAACTTGCTGTAATGAAGAAAAATTTGTCGGGTGGCCCTGTTTTCGTGCATGGGGTGCTGGTTCAAGTTTCCCTTGTTATCCTTCACCATCCCGAGTGTGTTTTATCCATAACAACATCATCCAAACACCAAATTAGCTAAAACCATCATTCATTAAAATAGAGAGAATTACATAACAGTCCTAATAAGTTAAATTTTTAGATAAATAGGTCAAAAGAAACACAAGAAATCTAAACCAAGAAGTTCTAGCCTAAGACTTATTCTATTAGCAAAATTTCCAAAGTGATAATTCCCTTGGTTGGATGCGGCTTTAAGAACTTCTTTCTCCGGGCATGTGTCCCTCACACGTCGGTGAGCCACTCCTCTATCTCCCGTGGGAGAAGAAAGGCGGGCTCATTGGCGTTGGTTTGAGGGGGCGCAACCTCCACCGGGACTTCTTGTAGATCTTCAAGAGGAGGTTCCGCTGGAATGTCGTCCCATCTGGTCGGGTTGTTGATTCCAAGTGCTATGTTCCAATCCTCTTGAGGGAGGATTGGCTCCATGGGTGGTGTCACAAGAATGTTCAACCTCTGGTGCAAGAGGTTGATTTCTTGAAAACTCTTTTCCAACCCCACCGTAAGATAATTTATACGGTCTATTAGGACCTCCTCTACCGACGTCATCTCATCAAGAGCCTCACGTAATGCCATTACGTAGCGTACGATAGTTGCTTCAATTGATGACCTTCTTTCCCTTCGACTGTTTCTGGAGTGCGCAGAAGAGGTTCCACTGTTTTGACTAGACATTCTACGAAAACACACCAAAAATAGTTCATTTTAATGGAACACTAACTCCGGACGTGGCCCCGTGCTCAATGAGCACGGCCCCGTGTTCACCTTTCTGCAGATTTTTGGAACAAGGAATCTTGGGGTTTCAAATTATTTTTCCAACTTATGAAGCATTTTTTTAGCAGAAATAACTTAAAACAATGTTGTACAACTTATTTTTAACAAGATTCTTTGAACAAAAATCTAACAAACATCACAATAAAGCTTGGGATCATGGTGATCTCAAACTTCAATGGAGGTGTTGAGGCAAGAAAGATGAAGAAGAAGACAATGGATAAAAGAGGAAAGGACAAGATGGTTGTTAGAACCTTCTTCTAGAAAATACGTAGGATGGTAGGTGAGAAGATCCTCTCAAATCTCTGTCCCTGGATGGTCCAAATGTGCAGGATTCTTGGCTGCATTTATAGAAAACGACAGCACGCTGCACACGGCCCCGTGTCGGCTGGACACGGCCCCGTGTGCAGGCAATATCCTGACACATTTTGTCCGTATTCTGACAAAAAGTCAGAAAGGAATCTTTTGGTGGACAAGGGGGCGTGTTGACCTGGGCACGGCCCCGTGTCGAAAGGCTGTTTATGAAGTTTGTCTATTCTAAGGAGCTTATACGGATCGGGCGGTTCCTTACTGGATGGAACAACCCCAAAGTGCCTAAGATACCTTAATTGCTCTAGATTAAGACGAGAACGCAAGTGGTTGTCGTTGAGGGTGATTCCTATGCTAAATGTACGTGGACAAGTCCAACCCTTTCCCGGGCTCTCATTAAAGAAGGTGTATGCCGAATCGCTCAGGTCTATGTATGCACCGAACGAAGTCGATGGAGTGTCCTTCATGGCACAATCGGCACAGGGACGACTATCGCTCAAGTCATCGCTAGAGTTAGAGGTAACATCGTGTTAGTGCATTACGTCTATTGACTTCGTCTTGTATCATGTAATAGGATAAGATTAGATAGGATATCCAGTGCACGAGGTTCGAGAAACGATTGGTAGAGGTTAAGGGAGTGATTTCGCTCATATGGACATGTCCATATAAGCGAAATCAGAAACAAGTGATTTCGCTCATATGTCATGTTCACATAAGCGAAATCATGCTCACTATATATAGGTGCATTGTTCATTTGTTGGTATCGCGACTTCAGAACTGTAACGAAGTGCTGCCGGATTTCTGTCAAGGTTGTAATAGTTGTTAAATGCAATATAAGTGACAGATATTAGATTATCAAGCTGTTTCTGTGTCTAGTTCTCTGATTCCGCCTTTGAACTGGACTTAAAACTCTTCTGATCGACTCAATCGGGTCAAACAACGATCCAACAAGTGGTATCAGAGCAGGTTAAGAAGAGTTTAGCTTGATTTTGTTCTCATTCTGACTTCTACATCTTCTTTCATCATTTCAGAGAAATTTATCGGTCAATATTCGCTCAAAATTTCACAGATCATAGATAATTGGACATTAATAAACCCTGGAAAGTTTGACATTGAAATTCGGACTAAAAATGGACCAAATTGACTTCGGACTTGATTTCGCTCATACGAACATTCAGTGATTTCGCTTATTTGTCACTCTGATTTCGCTCATATGACCATCAGATTTCGCTCATAGGTGCAACAGAATAAGGGATTTCGCTTTTGTGTCAGGCTGATTTCGTTCTTGTGTCACATAACCAGTGATTTCGCTCCAAGTGCATATAAGGGTTTCGCTTATTAGTCTTCAAGTGGTTTCGCTTTTGTGTCAGTTTGAACAAAGTGATTATTATCATTTCAGTTTGCATGTTTTGGTGAATGTGAATATCTTAGTCTTTGTCGGTCACATTTATAAAGGGTCCAATCAGATTGATTTAAACAATTGCTGTTGTTGACTAAGTGAACTTTGAGGTCCTATAAAATTGATTTTTATCATATTATCGGCCCAATCATAATCAGAATTGCAAGCCCAAGAATCACGTGAACAGAACAGGTGTCGGCCCTGTGACTTTGATTTTGTAGGTCAAATTGGATTAAAGTTGATTTGTTAATTGAAGGATACATTAATTGAAGATTGTTATTGCACGTGGTTTGATTCAAGTTTGCATGTGATTTTGCATTAAAGTCAAAGAATCAGCCGTCACCCAAAACAGACAACACATTTGTCGTTTAGTACCATACATTGAGAAGTTATCCGTTCAGACAGCTCCAATCCCACCCGAACGGACAGCGTTGTTACGCGATTATTGTCACTGTTGACTTGTGTTGACTCACTTGATCGGATACTTGTCCGTTTTAGTTGGTTGATATTCTTGTTGAAAATAATCATTGTTATTTGATTGTTTCTTGTGTTGTGATTTACGAGGTGTGAATATCAAGATTTACATCATGGCTGGAAACAAAGAAGAAAATTTTGTTGCTGAGATTCAAGATGAAAACAAAGACAAAGACACTGCTGAAATCCGTGAAGAAAAAGTTGAGATCAAAGAGAAAACTCGAGAAGAGATCTTGAGTGAGAAGACTTACAGAGAAAGAAACGTGGTCTACAACAGAATGGAGGATATGCAAGAGGAGTATGAGATGGCTGTCGGTAGCAAAAGATGGGATAAAAAGAGAGAATGCTATTATAACAGAGAAGGAGAACCGGTTGTTCCCAAGAAAGACATAATCTTCGATGATGTTCTTCTCAAAGTCCCGTTGAGAGCTGAATACTATAGAAATGTATTGAAAGATGACACATACGCTAAGAGATTTGAAAAGGAGATCAGATATGCTATGTTATCGTGTCTGAGAAAAAGGGATGAGGAGAGAATGAAGAAGAATGTTGAAGAAATGGTGAACAATCTGAAGAAAGCTGCTGAAGAGATTAAAGCAGAAACTGTTGAAGTTGAAGCTGTGAAGGAAATCAAAAGTAAAGAAGTTGTTGTGAATGAAGAGGTTGAGAAAGCTGTTACTGAAGAACAGCAGATTAAAGAAGAGGTGAAGAAAGAAGAAAAAGAAGAAAAGAATGAGAATGAGGAAGCTGATAATGTTGGTGATGAAGTCGGTGTTGAAGAAAAGCAGAATGTTGATGAGCAGACAGAGGTTGCTGAAAACACCGAAGTGCCAATCACTGAGGTAAATTCTGATTCTGAAAACATGAAACTGATTGATCAGTGCAAGAAATGCATGGAACCATGCAAAACTTGTACTGAAAAAGATGAGCAATTTAGAACAAGAGATCTTGAGTTCACAAAAATTGAAAAGATTTTCAAAGAAAAATGCAAAGAAATGCTAGAAAAAGAAAAAGTTTTTAAAGAAAATGATGAAAAACTTTCAGAAAAATGTAACAAATTAGAGAAAGAAAATGAAGTTTTGAAAGAAAAAGTTTTGAAAATGGCAAATGAATGTGAACAAAAAGAAATTGCTTGTCAAGAAATGAAAAAGGAATATGACTCAATGAAATTATCATATCACATTACAAAAGAGTCATATGATAAACTAAAAGACGAAATGAAATATGCTCAATCAAGAATGAATTATCTTTCTGAAACAACCAAAGAACTTAAACGAATGTATGCTATAAAACAAGATGTTGTTAATTCCTATATTGAGGATGTTGCTAAGTTAAAGCGACAGATTGCTGATTTAGAACAGGATAACAACAAGTTAAAGAGTTACCACGTGTCGTCATATGTGCTTGAACGAATTTTCAATATAAAACCGGGTGATAGTGAGTCTGAGCAGAACAAGAAAGGTATTGGCTCAGAGTTTCATCAAGTTCCACCACCAGAAAAGTTTGCATTTTATGATGAGGAAAAGGTCGAAAAAGCTTTCAACATGGTAGACCAATTGCCAGAAAACATTGACATAACCTATTCCAAATCTGATGATTCAAAAGGATTGGTTATCTGAAAAATACAAAATCCAAAATTCAAAAGGTAAATCTGAATCACAGGATGAAGATGAAGGAAATCTTCATGATGGTTATCTGAAAAATACAAAATCCAAGGAAAGTTTGAATGATGATTCAAAAGGATTGGTTTATACCATGATTGGATCGGGCAAATTGTTCTTAGATGTTGTTTTCCCGATTCAGAATGTGATTTCAGAAAAGGTTGATAAAGTTTTCAAAATGGTTGAGATTGAGAAGTCTGAGATTTCAAAGTTTGTTGGTAAGAGTCATAAAGGTTCGTATAACAAACCTGATTTCAAAAAGAAGAACATGAAGGCTGGGTTGGGTTATAAGAAGAAACAACATTGGAACAAAAATGAGACGCCGAATTTTCAAGCAAAAATGAGTTTTGTTCAAGGAGACAGTTTAGAAAAAGAAAAAGAACTCAAAATGAGACAGTCTAATGATGAGTTCTTTGCTCAAAAGAAAAAGAAACAACCACAGGTCAAAGATGTGTCCATGAGAACATGTTTCAAATGTGATCAAAAAGGACATCTTGCACGCAAGTGTTCTAATCTAAAACCTGTGGATGTTGATCAAAAGAAGATTGATGCTGAGAAACAAAAATCTGAGAATGTGAGACAAAGGTCAACCAGATTTGACTCAAAACAAACTTGGAGGTACAACACAAACAAGTTTTCTTCGAATCAAAACTAGAAATCAGACCCGAATAGGTTCGATTCTAGACAGATCTGGAATTCTCACACACCCAGATTTAGAACAACACAAAGTTGGCAAAAATCAGTTGATATGACAAAACCTCAAGAGTTTTGGAAACCAAAAGTTGTTGTTCAAAATCAAAATGTTCAAAAAGATTCACATTTTTACAAACGAGGTACACCAAAAGGTCAGACATGGTCTGTTAAGAAACAAACGACTTTGGTAAACGATGAGAAAGTTGAAGTTAAAATTGAGAAAGTTTTTGTAAAAAATGACAAAGAATTTCCAGCTTTGAATGAAAATTATTGTGTTGAAATGCCTAAGGTTCAACAGACCTGGGCTAAATTGTTCAAGTAATTGAGTAGTTTGTTTGTGCAGGTGCTCATGGAATTCAAAGATTGTGAGATTGTGAGAATGGAGGTTGGAGCAGCCTGGCACAACGAGGAGAGGAGGCTGCTGGATCCTGTGTTGGTTGAAACAGGAAGTTTATATGTTTTTTTGTACATAAATAAACAATATTTCAAAAACCCTAAAAATTGAAAAATTTGAAAAACCAAAAATATGTTTTTAGTTTTTGTCAAAAATTCAAAAATTCAAAAATATGTGTTGATTGAATATGCCGAAACCCTCACGGCTGAACAAACATGATTACTTTCATCAGATTGAAAAACGGTTTTCAAACTGTAAAATATCAATGTGTTGTAAATCATGGGGGTAATTATTGATTTTAGTGTAATTCAGTGCACAAGATGCAGAAAATGGATGGCGAGACAAAGCTATCAATGTTGGTTGTCAAATTTTCTTTATATGATTTTGCATTTTAGGGGGAGATATATTGTTGTTAGAAAATACAAAAACATTTGAAAATTTGAAAAAGCCAAAAACATGATAAAATTCAAAAATTTGAGTTTTTGCGTAAAAAGAGGAAATGATAGTACATCAGTAGACAGTTACAGTATGCTAAAGAAATGTAAAGTTTAAATGTGTTAAACAGTCTCACTGATGATATGCCGATAGGTTTTTATACATTTAGTAAACTTTTTTGGGATATAAACCTAAGCAAGTTTGAATTTTACTTATTTCATGGGGAACACTACTTGGATATATAGGTAACCCCTGAAATCTCGTTTGAAATGTCTCATAATCTGATATACTAGGTCTTTATACTCAATGATGTCTGGGGTATTATTCCGGGACTTCTGCTGAATGGAAGTTCTGACCTAGTCCTTGGATAATATTTTACACAAATGCTTGAAACATAGCATAAACCCTCAGCATGCAGATGAAACAACAAAATTGATAGTCGCTGCTGTTGTAGCTAAAAGATCCTCTAAAGGGGACATACCGTTAAGTCGAAGCTGATATCTCTCTGCGTATACGGAAGTATCGACCTGAGATCCCTCGGCCCTCGCATTACCTAATTTATGTACAGATATCATTGTAGTATACTCACCTGTAAGACTGAATATTGGGATCTGGATACGGGAGTATATTCAAGAGGTGGGACACATGAATGAGTTTAAGTTCCTAAAATACCTAATTCGTATCCTGAATTAGTTGAAATTTGTGTGAAAATTTAAGAGGATCAGTATATCGACAATCTAAGTGAATTGTTTAATTCTTACTGTGAAATTAAGCTCAACGGTACATGTGACTTGTCAAAAACTGATATGATCCTCTGACGCATACTCAAACAAAAATATTGTCTGTAAATATGTTTGTACATATTTCTTTACTGCTTTATATTTTCAGAAAATACAAAAAGATTTTGATTTCTACTTTATTTTCGACAACCGGTATCTGAAATGCTGAGTTTCAAAATCTAAGTAAGCTGATTGTGTTTCTGAAAATAAAACAAGTTCATTAATTTGATACTTGAATAAAATTCAAAAATTTCAAAAACAGTTTGTGATATCTCCAAGGTCATTAACTTGAACTTGGATGATAAACTGTGAGGGAGTTGGATTCTTTAACGCTGCCAAATCAATGAAGTTTGTTGATAGGGGGAGTGGATTAGAGAATTTGATTGATAATATGAAAACATTGTATTTATGAATGTTTGAGTGGTTGCAGATATTCCAGATTACGATCCCGAAAGCAGAGTTTATGGGGGAGTCTGAAGACAAGTTTGAAACAAAGAGGAGCTTGTAGATGGAAAGCTAGGTGTCGATCCCAAAGCACGGAAGCTTGATGAAAGGGGGAGCCTGAAGCTGATAGAAGAAGAGAAAGATTGTTGGATGCTTACATTGTTACAACTTGAAAGAAAAGGCAGAATGATCAAGACTGAAGATGTGTCATTATTGAAGATTTGTCACTGAAGACTTCGTCAATATCCAAGGGGGAGTCTGTTAGTGCATTACGTCTATTGACTTCGTCTTGTATCATGTAATAGGATAAGATTAGATAGGATATCCAGTGCACGAGGTTCGAGAAACAATTGGTAGAGGTTAAGGGAGTGATTTCGCTCATATGGACATGTCCATATAAGCGAAATCAGAAACAAGTGATTTCGCTCATATGTCATGTTCACATAAGCGAAATCATGCTCACTATATATAGGTGCATTGTTCATTTGTTGGTATCGCGACTTCAGAACTGTAACGAAGTGCTGCCGGATTTCTGTCAAGGTTTTAATAGTTGTTAAATGCAATATAAGTGACAGATATTAGATTATCAAGCTGTTTCTATGTCTAGTTCTCTGATTCCGCCTTTGAACTGGACTTAAAACTCTTCTGATCGACTCAATCGGGTCAAACAACGATCCAACACATCGAGAACAACGAAGTTTTTTTTATTTGAATGCGATCCCAACAATTCTTCTTGGTTATCGTCTTGAGATAAATTATTGAAATCTATCCTAAGTTCTTTTAACCAATTAAGAATTAGATCTTCCATTTGAAATAGTTCATCAAGAAGCATTTCTCCGAGAAGATCTGGTTGAGAGCATTCGAGGGAGAGATAGGGATTATTTTTACTTTCGCCCCTCTTAAGGCTACAGGAAAACAATGAGTCTATATAGTGGGGCTTATAATTAAAAAATAACATTCTAATTCTTTATGAGAGCCACCACATATTTGACACCACGTACCATAAGAGTGCCGAAAGTAAAAAATATCAGTATCTCTCATGTTTGTGTCAGAAATTACCAACCGTCGAGATCTTACAGTTCTGTTTTCAGTAACTGAATCTTGGGCACGGGGCGTGTTGAGTGGGCATGACCCCGTGTTCAGCTTACTGTCTGACTTAAAATAGGATTGCCTGTTCCAAGGATTGGGCACGGGGCGTGTTCAACGGGCACGGCCCGTGCTGAGTTCTGCAGAAGCTGAAAAACTAAGAAAATCCTAAAAAAAGAAAAATTTAGAAAAAACGATTAGGCCATTGATTCCTAACTTTCTTAAAATCCTTGTGTCCACGGCAGCAGCGCCAAAAACTTGATGTGTGCGAGTGTGTATATAAGTTTAAGTATATTTTAAGCCCTTTTTACACGTTAGTCAAGTTTTAAATTTATAAAACACAATATTTTACTAACACCAAGCACACATATGGGCAAGTGCACCCATCATGAGCGTAGTATAGCGTTGGCAAGATACCGAGGTCATCCAAGGACACAAGAGCTTTTAGTACCGGTTTATCCTCAACGTCTAATCAAATCAAAAAGTTAGAAAAAGTTTGTTTTTTTAAGTAAGAAAAATAAAACTAACTAAAATGATGAAAAAATAAAATAAAAACAGATAAACAAGATGAATCACTTGGCTCCGATTCGTGTTTAGTGTAACCTTTGATTATTTCCGCACTTTTGCACTTTTTAAGAGATTATCTTAGTTATTGTAGTAGGCCCCTCTTTTGAAGGTGACGTTACCCTCAACCTAGTACTTTGAGTCAGCAAGGATACAATCCTACAGAGTCGGATTATTGAAAGATAATTAATTAAGTTATTAATGCATATTATGGCAGGCCCCTCTTTTGAAGGTGACGTTACCCTCGGCTAAGTAGTCTAAGTCAGCAGGGATACAGTCCTAAATAGCCAGGTTAAAGTATTAATAGTAGCTTACATATGAGGGGATCAAAGAGTTTGGACCCCCGCCATCCAATACCGGTGGGTATTGAAGTAGGTCCTACTAAATTTGACCCAGGTCCTTGCAGGATCTATACACTGAACAAGGCAAGACTCTTACTAAACCACTCCCTTAACCCCCGACCAGGTAGCCAACATATCTCCATATAGACCGTGGAGATATGAATGGTGAAAATCTTTTATTTTATATAGACAGTAAAATAATGCCAAGACACCATGGACAAACGATAAGGAAGAATCACCTTCAACATAAGAAACTAGTTATTAAAGACCTTAATACATAACCAAATAAAAAGTGCGAAAAGATTAAAAATAAAAAGTATTACACTAGACACTTGTCTTCACCAAGTGATGTAAGAGACTTAGGCAAACATGGCCTTTGATTGTCAAGAACTCTTACGATCAATCTTGGATCCCGAGATGACTCACACACTCTATGAAAGACGATGGATGATGGTGGTGGATGATGGTGTTGTGACGGTGGTAGGTGGTGGGTGAAGTGTGAGAGAGGTGGTGTGCCAAGGGATGATTTGCAAATGAGCCAAGCACCCCTATTTATAGCCTGAATAGCAGCTCGGGCACGGCCCCGTGTCCACCTTCTTCTCTGTCTTCATTAATTGCAGTTTGTCTGCATTAGTTGACCACGCCCTCGTGTCCGCTGGGCACGCCCCCCTGTGCAGAAGCGTATCTGTACTATCAAGATTTCCCTAGATTCTGCGAATCTTAGAGTTGACCATATCCACGTGTCCGCTGAGCACGAACCCATGGTGGTTGATAGAAGCTTCTACAGCTTTGTCTTTTCTGCTGACACTTGGGCACGCCCCCGTGCTCATTGAGCACGGGGCGTGTTCAGCCTTCTGTTCTCTTGTTTTGCTTGGGAAGATGCTGTCAGGGAGGCCGGGAATGCCACGTTTGTTCCTTTTCTTGTATTTATGTTAGATTTAGCTACCTTTTTGCTTCTTTTGTTCATTTGAGCTCATTTAATCCTGAAAATACAAAAGGAAGACAAAAACACACTTTTTCCAACATTAGTACTAAAAAAGGGTTAGTTTTATGCCGCAATTGATGTAATTTATATGTTGCATTTTGCATACATCATCCCCTAAGGGATCTGAAAGCTTGTCCAAATGGGAACCCCAACTCCCTATTTATAGGCAACTGCCTACACATGTCCGGATGACCCTATGTCCATCCGTCCGGGTGGTCATCCGTCCGGATGGACTGATACATTACACACTCTATATCCAGATGGGGTTTCCGACTGGACTATATGTTGTCCATCCATCCGGATGGACCTTGACAATACAATTCTGTGTCCAACACTCTCTATTCTATACAATATTCAACACACGCTTTATCTAGCTATTCGCACAGTGGCAGACGTACGAAATATGCACGAACAATTTCCATTTCACACTGTTTGCGACGACCAACTACATCCGTGATATAGGAAAAACCCTTACTACTTATCATGCAAATTTTATATGTTACATCGAGTTGGACTCTCTGAATCTAAACTACATCTTTGAATATTTCCCACGTCTTATTATGTTATGCTTCATAAATAGTATCGCTTTATCTGACACTATCTTCGTGAGAAATTCCGCTTAAGGAGCAACGAGCCATGGATACCTCGAAAATGAGCACATCTCAAACATACGATCTTCTAATTATGTCATTTGAATTAACTGACACACCCGCGGTCTTCATAGAACTCACACACCATTAGTGCAAACCCTACCTTGACGAGTTCGTCATTAGTCTTCTTTGACAACCGTTGAGTTTACAGAAAGAGCCAATAGGAACCTTGGCAATATATACGCCCTACCTTGGAAAATCCTACGAAAGGAAGGACTCTACGCTAAGTTTCCAACATGCGACTCTTTGAAACCCATTGTTCTCGACCACGTGCACCAACCCCTTACTGCTTGGCTCGAAGGAGTATCAACTATCGGTAGAGGGACGTTCAGGAATACACAACTCCAATAATTTAAGGATAAGCTAGGTAGTGCACCGATTCTTTCAGTACCCGAAGGCACCAACAGTTTTATTGTTCACTACAATGCGTCTATTTAGGGGCTCGGTTGCGTGTTGATGCAACGCGGGAAAGTTATAGCATAAGCCTCTCGACAACACAAAATTCACGAAAGGAGCTACACTACACATGATTTGGAACTGGGAAACAGTAGTCTCCGCACTCTAGATACGAAGACGTTATTTGTACGGTACCAAGTGCACGAACTACATCGATCACAAGAGTCTCCAACACATACTGGATCGAAAGGAGTTAAACATGCGGCAACGCCGGTGGATCGAACTCCTAAGCGATCACGAATGCGTGATTAGGCATCATCCGGGCTAGGCTAATGTAGTAGCCGCTGCTCTGAGCGTGTATGTGCATTACAGCTTACTGTTTATTCGAGCCTCCCTAATCAAATCTGAAACGCTCAAGACGAAGCACAAGAATTATCACTCCATGGAACGTATCTGGGTTCCATCTTACGGAAACCTCCGAGAGCTTGTGATGGATGAAGCACACAAGTCTCGCTACTTGATACATCCCGGCTCTGACAAGATGCATCACGATCTCAAGTCCCATTTGGGTGATCATAGACCGTTTAACCAAGTTTGCGCACTCCCTTGCGATCAAGGAAACCGACAAGTTTTCGAAACATGCAACCGTCTACTTGAAAGAAGTAGTTACTGGGCATGGAGTGCCAACTTCTATCATTTATTTTATCATGACCCACGTTTTACATCCGATTTGTGGCAGGCTGTCACACCCCCAAAATCCACCTGCGGAGTACTACCGCTTGGAGGCGTGACTGACCAGGATCCAGCCACCAATCATATTGAACAAGCATATAAGTAGTTATAAAAATCCACCCAATACAATTGGTGTTCAAACAAAACATAGTTAAGTTGCAAGCGGAAGCATAAGTCTTAAATCAAAACACAAGTTTAATTGTTTCATAGTTTAACGTGGACACAGTCGTCCATGTCCCACAACGATCCTCCTCCATGCAAGCTCCAGCTAAGAAACCTAAGGACCTGCAAAGCATGTAGTAACGAGTCAACAACAAGTTGAGTGAGTTCACGGTTGGGTGTTCGTTTTAAGTTGTTTCGAAAACAGTTTCCTTTAGCTGGCATCCTGCCGTGGGGGTTACCCCATAGTTGAAAACGTGACTTGTTTATTCCCGGTTACTCTGGCAATCCTGCCGTGGGGGCTACCCCGTGTTAGTTATCTGGCATTTCGGCCGTGGGGGCTACCCCATGTATACACTAGACTCGTTACCATATCGACTGCTGACTGTAGTCATGTTTATGTGCCCTGAACTGTCAATGTCTATCATCATTGACGTGCCCCAGATCCATTAGTTCACGCCCGTCCTCTGCGGCACGGTGTGAGGTTTGTCAGACCTAAATAGCGCTATCTAACTAATGACCCGCTCGCCATTGGCCCGGCGATTAAGTCGATATAAAAATGAGGGACTTCGTGATAGAGTTTTGGTCTAGTACGAGTTATCTGTCCGTGAGGACGAGGAATTACATTCCTGAACTTTTGCTGTCCTACCCAAGGAGGACGAGGAACCCATGTTCCTTAACCCCAATTCCCGACCCCTGGGAATCCCATGCTTTGTAGAGGGTGTGAACTCACCTTGGTTTGCTCGGTAGAAAACACAGAAAAGTCAAACAAGCAACGTTGAGGCTACTCACGTCCTATCATAGTGGTATCATACAATCAGGTTCGCATTCAAGTAGTGCACGTATGGGTTACACGTTTAATCATGGCAGTTCATCGACATTCACATTCAATAGTAATATATAAGGTCTGTACACTAGGCCCAAGAGTCCGGCCCAATCAAATAAGTCCGAATTGAGGTGAAAGCCCAAACAGCGTATAGTCTCGAGTCGCAACTAGGCGTTTACGACTCGCAACCGGAGTCGCAACCATGGTTTCGGTTCGTGCTGTTTTGGTTACGAGTCGCAACAGGACTCGCAACCAGGGTTTCGAGTCAAACGGTTTATGTACTGATCACTTGTGGTTTCGAGTCGCAACCGGGTGTTTGCGACTCGCAACTGTTGTCGCAACCGGGGATTTCGACTTATCAAGCAGTGGTTTCGAGTCGCAACTGGCGGTTTCGGTTGGACAACTACTGATTCGGAACAGTGTACTATCCAATGAGAATTTGATTTCAGAAAATGGTTTGTACTGTCCACTTAAACATGTTTGTTTGTCTAGTAATTTACTAATTTGGATCAAACATATCAGATTTCAAATATTCAAGCATGCTCATATGATATTCAAGTTGTTCTTCACACATTCATCATGTTCATCAATATCCAAGTAGTTCATCACATCATAACTTGAAACAACAATCAACCAAAATGTTCAAACAACTAATCCAATCTCCACATAAGTGCAGCCATTTAACAAGCATTTTGATTTGTAACCTAAGAGCATGCAATCCGATTTCATAACATGAATAACAATCGAGCATTCCAACAACAAATCCGAATAATATGAGCATTATACAAACCGATTTCATGAACACCAACCATTTATGGTTTAAATCACATCAAATCATAAACATTATTAACTCATCATGCATCAAGACATGTTTAATCGATTCTTTGTCTAGAAATTAAGCATATACTTCATAGATGAACAACAACAATCTTAACATTGGTGATCTTAACAAATAAATATATTATCACATAATCTCCATCATGTATCATTATCAACTCGAAATACACTCATAACATGCATCATCAACATCCGAAATATATAACAAGAATCACTAACCAACAAGTATTATAAACATCAAGTACACATCATCCTTAAATCATGAAAATACACTAACCGATTTGGTTCTCTAAGTGTGAGGGTATGAAGAGTGATGAGCGACTTCCGAATGATGATCTTGAGCTCGGTCCGAGAGTCCTAGTGCCACCGGTTGATCCAAGAATGAAGGAGAGCAATGTTGTGGTTTAGGGTTTTAGTGTGAGAGAGTGGAGAGTGTGTGTTGGAGGAGTATGAGTGTTGTTGCCCAAAGATGACAAGTGTGGCTAACATGAGGATTATATACTAGTTCTAAGTAGTGCGCCCTAATGGGCTTCGAATGAAATGCACGGCCCAACCGGCCCATGTGTCGCATTGATCACTCGGGACCACATGGTCTCGAGTCGGGTTCGTGTTGTCTCGGTTCATATACATACTCGAATACATACACACAAGCACACATGTAACCTAACACATAATCATATAAAAGGTTGTAGCTTATCATTAATCACATAAGTTTAACTATTCACACGTTTAAGCATACAACGAAAGGTTCTAAATTTCGAGTTGTCACATCATCCCCAAGTTGAAAGAAATTTCGTCCCGAAATTTGGTAGGCACTCACTGAGGAAGCTAGTTAAGTTGTATGGTTTTCCTGGTTTTCCTGGGGTGTCACATCCACCCCCCGTTGATCTGGAATTTCGTCCCGAAATTCCGTAGCTTCGGCCTCAGTAGTGGGTGTACTGTTTGCGAACAGTTGGGGATACTTTTGTTTCATCTGATCTTCGCGCTCCCAGGTGAACTCTGGGCCGCGACGTGAGTTCCAACGAACTCGAACGAGAGGTATTCTAGTGCTCTTGAGGACCTTAACATCCCGGTCCGTGATCTCGACTGGTTCCTCGACGAATCGTAACTGCTCGTCGATAGTGAGTTCCTTCAAAGGAACTACGTGGGTCTCATCTGATGGACACTTCTTCAGATTCGACACGTGAAAAACGTTGTGAACTGCACCGAGTTCCGCTGGTAAGTTTAGTCTGTAGGCCACCCTGCCTATTTTCTCAATGACCTCGAAAGGTCCAACGTATCGTGGGTTTAGTTTGCCGCGTTTACCAAAACGAACCACACCTTTCCAGGGTGAAACTTTGAGTAGTACCCGCTCCCCAACCTGGAGCTCAAGTGGTTTCCTGCCCATGTCGGCGTAAACTTTCTGACGTTCGCGAGCGGCCGTCATGCGTTTTCGGATCTGAGCGATCTGCTCGGTTGTATCTACCACATATTCTGGACCAGTGATCTGACTTTCTCCCACCTCTGCCCAGCAAAGAGGAGACCGGCATTTACGTCCGTACAATGCCTCAAACGGAGCAGCTCCAATGCTGGTATGGTAGCTGTTATTGTACGAAAATTCCACAAGTGGCAGGTGCTTTTCCCAGCGGTTGCCAAAGTCGATTACACATGCACGAAGCATGTCTTCTAAGGTTTGAATAGTGCGCTCGGACTGCCCGTCCGTCTGAGGATGGTACGCTGTGCTCATGTCTAGTCGTGAGCCAAAGGATTTGTGCATCGCTTGCCACAGTTCTGAAGTAAAACGTGCACCTCGATCCGAGATAATGGAGGTGGGCACCCCGTGCCTCGAAACGACTTCCTTAAGGTATATTTCTGCAAGAGCGGAGAACTTATCCGTCTCCTTGATGGCCAAGAAGTGTGCAGACTTTGTGAGTCGATCCACGATCACCCAAATAGTATCGTTCCCACGCTGGGATCTAGGTAGGCCAGTAACAAAATCCATGGAAATTTGCTCCCATTTCCATTGAGGTATCTCTGGTTGTTGGAGTAGGCCTGATGGTTTCTGGTATTCGGACTTGACTCTCGCACAAGTCAAACACTTGCTGACGTAAGTTGCTATGTGGGCCTTCATGCTAGGCCACCAGTACGTAGTTTTGATGTCGTGATACATCTTATCTGATCCAGGGTGTACTGAGTAGCGAGACTTGTGTGCTTCATCCATCACAAGCTCTCGTAGGTTGCCATAAAGTGGGACCCAAACGCGTCCCGTTACGTAGTAAGCACCGTCTTCCTTCTGTTCTAATCGTTGCCTCGATCCGCGTAGGGCTTCAGCCCTGACGTTTTCTGGTTTCAGTGCTTCTGTCTGAGCTGCTCGTATCTGGGAAGGCAGACTAGAATGGATCGTGAGTTGTAAAGCTCGCACGCGCTTAGGCGTAGTGTCCTTCCGACTGAGGGCGTCAGCCACAACATTGGCCTTGCCCGGGTGATACCTGATTGAACACTCGTAATCATTCAGTAGTTCGACCCATCGTCGTTGTCGCATATTCAGTTCCTTCTGCTTGAAGATGTGCTCGAGGCTCCTGTGGTCAGTGTAGATGGCGCACTTGGTACCATACAGGTAATGCCGCCATAACTTAAGTGCAAAAACAACAGCTCCCAGCTCTAAATCGTGCGTAGTGTAGTTCTTTTCATGAACCTTGAGTTGGCGTGAGGCGTAAGCTATAACTTTATCTCGTTGCATCAACACGCAACCAAGACCCTGAATTGATGCGTCGCAGTAGACCACAAAGTCGTCGGTGCCTTCCGGCAAGGAAAGGATAGGTGCGCTACAAAGTCTATCCTTTAGGTGCTGAAATGCCAACTCCTGTGCGTTTCCCCAGCGATAAACAACGCCCTTCTGCGTTAGTGAGGTGAGAGGCTGTGCAATCTTAGAAAAATCCTTTATGAATCTCCGGTAGTATCCCGCCAAACCCAAGAATTGGCGAATTTCCTTTGGTGTACGAGGTGCAGGCCAGTTCTTAATCGAGTCTATCTTGGATGGATCAACATGAATCCCATCCTTGTTCACCACGTGGCCTAGGAAATGGACCTCTCGAAGCCAGAAGTCGCATTTCGAGAACTTTGCGTAAAGCTGTTCTGTTCGAAGGAGATCCAGAATAAGTCGCAGATGCTGCTCGTGTTCCTCCCGACTCTTGGAATAGATCAGGATGTCGTCGATGAAAACTATAACGAACTTGTCCAGGTAAGGCTTGCACACCCGGTTCATCAAGTCCATGAAAACCGCAGGTGCGTTTGTCATCCCAAAAGGCATGACCAAAAACTCATAGTGCCCGTATCGAGTTCTGAAGGCTGTTTTGGAGACGTCCTCTTCCCGGACTCTCAGCTGGTGATAACCCGATCTCAAATCAATCTTCGAATAGTAGCTCGACCCTTGCAACTGGTCGAACAAGTCGTCGATACGCGGTAGAGGATAACGATTCTTCACCGTCACCTTGTTGAGTTCTCGGTAGTCGATGCACATTCTGAAAGTACCGTCTTTCTTCTTCACAAATAATACTGGAGCTCCCCAGGGCGATGAGCTAGGACGAATAAAACCCTTATCCAGGAGCTCTTGTAGTTGCGTGGAGAGTTCTTTTAACTCTGATGGAGCCAATCGATAAGGTGCACGAGCTATAGGCGCAGCTCCAGGAGCTAGTTCGATCTGAAACTCGACTTGGCGATGAGGCGGAAGACCCGGTAATTCTTCAGGAAATACCTCTGGATAATCGCGTACAACTGGAAAATCTTCCATCTTCTTCTCTTTTTCTGAGGTGTTAGTAACGAGAGCCAAAATAGCAGTGTGGCCCTTTCGCAAGCACTTTTGGGCCTTAAGGAGAGAAATGACGTTCTCAACAGCACTCCTCTTGTCGCCATGAATCATGAGAGGTTCACCACCGGGACCTGGAATACGGACAACTTTCTCGTTGCAAAGAATCTCTGCGCGGTGTTGGGATAACCAATCCATCCCAATGACAACGTCGAAACTACCCAAGACAATAGGAATGAGGTCGATAGAGAAGGTTTGGTCAGCGAGAATAAGTTTACAACCCTTGACCACGTGTGTGGCTTCTAAGCTCTTACCATTTGCTAGCTCTACTGTGTGCTTGTTGTTCAAAAGTGTTGGAATACGCTTAAGCATTCGACTAACTTCTAGGGACACGTAGCTAGTATCGGCACCCGAATCAAATAAAACTGAAACATAAAAATCGTCGAGAAGGAACTTACCCGCCACAACATTGGGGTCATTCCTTGCTTCACCTTGGCCAATCACAAACATTCGCCCCCTGGCGCCATTGTTGTTGTTCCCATTGTTACCATTCCCCTGATTGTTGTTATTGTTGTTGTTGTTCTGGTTCCTGTTCAGTTGGGGACAGTCTTTCTTGAAGTGGCCCTCAGCTCCACACTGAAAGCACCCTTTGTTATCACCCTGTTGCTGTTGCTGGCGCTGGTTCTGTTGAGCTTGTTGACGATTCTGATTAGCGGGGTATAAGCTCCTGCAATCCTTTGCAGCGTGACCAGGCTTGTTGCACCGATGACAGTTGCCCCTGGTGCATGGTCCGCTGTGGTGCAGGCTGCACCGATTGCATTTGGGGTGATTTCCTTTGTACCCACCATGACCTTGACCACCAGACGATTGCTGATTAGGGCTCTTGTAGTCCTCAGTCTTTCTCTGCTGAGACTGGGACTGAACAGAAGCCGAACCCTTACTCGAAGTTCCATCCCATTTCCGTTTGTTGTCACTTGAGGCACCAGTAGTAGTTGCAGCGCCAATGCGTTTTGGTAACTTGTTCTGCTCCACCGCCTGATCCGTGAGACGGTGAGCCAACTGAACAGTTTGCTGGTAGGTAGCGAGGTTCGCTGAAGTCACATGACTTTGGATTTCTGGCACTAAGCCCTGAAGAAATAGTTCGATGCGTTTGATGGGAGGATCCACCATAGTAGGGCACAGAATTGCCAGTTCGTTCGACCTTTTCACATAAGCTTCAATTTCCGACCCCGTCATCTTGAGGTTGAAGAACTCCACCTCGAGTTTGTGAATCTCATCACGACTGCAGTATTCCTCTTTGATCATTTCCTTAAAAGTTTCCCATGGGGTGGCGTTGGCAGCAACCAACCCTAGCATCTGAACTTGAGCGTTCCACCACGTGAGGGCTAATCCCTCGAGAGTACCAGTAGCATACTTCACCCTGCGCGCCTCAGGGCATTCGCACATTTCGAACACAGATTCTAGCTTCTCAAACCAATGTAGGAGACCTACTGCTCCTTCAGTGCCGCTAAAAGTAGTTGGTCGGCAGTCCATGAAAGTCTTAAAAGTGCACACGGGTGGCTGAACATGATGACCTATCGTGGGTGAAAGAAAAGACATAGTTTAACACAAAGGTTGGTTCACGAGAGTAGGATCCTAAAGATCCTAGAATGAGTTCGGACTGCAGGATATACCTCCTGCGTGTGCAGCTGCAAGTGCTGCGGCAACTCGTTCGTTGATCAGAGCCGTCAACTGGGCTTGTGTCATGTTAACGCGTCCAGACATGATCTTCACATCAAGAAGAACGTGAGTAAGAGGGGTTCACGAAAGTGCGACGATAAGATAGAGTAAGCACGCACGTGTTCAAGCAACAGTAGTTATACTATCCAAGCATACCATAAGCAATGTACTATGTAACTAACAAGTAGGCAATATACACAGACCATATCACCTAGAATGTCGAGCCTTGCATGTGGAGTGAAGCATCGTTGTGGACCGTTGAGCACTGTACAGGTTATAGTCTGGTTTTAACAAAAAAATGTTTTCCCCTTTATTAAAACCAAGTTCTCTATAACCTGGCTCTGATACCAATCTGTCACACCCCCAAAATCCACCTGCGGAGTACTACCGCTTGGAGGCGTGACTGACCAGGATCCAGCCACCAATCATATTGAACAAGCATATAAGTAGTTATAAAAATCCACCCAATACAATTGGTGTTCAAACAAAACATAGTTAAGTTGCAAGCGGAAGCATAAGTCTTAAATCAAAACACAAGTTTAATTGTTTCATAGTTTAACGTGGACACAGTCGTCCATGTCCCACAACGATCCTCCTCCATGCAAGCTCCAGCTAAGAAACCTAAGGACCTGCAAAGCATGTAGTAACGAGTCAACAACAAGTTGAGTGAGTTCACGGTTGGGTGTTCGTTTTAAGTTGTTTCGAAAACAGTTTCCTTTAGCTGGCATCCTGCCGTGGGGGTTACCCCATAGTTGAAAACGTGACTTGTTTATTCCCGGTTACTCTGGCAATCCTGCCGTGGGGGCTACCCCGTGTTAGTTATCTGGCATTTCGGCCGTGGGGGCTACCCCATGTATACACTAGACTCGTTACCATATCGACTGCTGACTGTAGTCTTGTTTATGTGCCCTGAACTGTCAATGTCTATCATCATTGACGTGCCCCAGATCCATTAGTTCACGCCCGTCCTCTGCGGCACGGTGTGAGGTTTGTCAGACCTAAATAGCGCTATCTAACTAATGACCCGCTCGCCATTGGCCCGGCGATTAAGTCGATATAAAAATGAGGGACTTCGTGATAGAGTTTTGGTCTAGTACGAGTTATCTGTCCGTGAGGACGAGGAATTACATTCCTGAACTTTTGCTGTCCTACCCAAGGAGGACGAGGAACCCATGTTCCTTAACCCCAATTCCCGACCCCTGGGAATCCCATGCTTTGTAGAGGGTGTGAACTCACCTTGGTTTGCTCGGTAGAAAACACAGAAAAGTCAAACAAGCAACGTTGAGGCTACTCACGTCCTATCATAGTGGTATCATACAATCAGGTTCGCATTCAAGTAGTGCACGTATGGGTTACACGTTTAATCATGGCAGTTCATCGACATTCACATTCAATAGTAATATATAAGGTCTGTACACTAGGCCCAAGAGTCCGGCCCAATCAAATAAGTCCGAATTGAGGTGAAAGCCCAAACAGCGTATAGTCTCGAGTCGCAACTAGGCGTTTGCGACTCGCAACCGGAGTCGCAACCATGGTTTCGGTTCGTGCTGTTTTGGTTACGAGTCGCAACTGGACTCGCAACCGGGGTTTCGAGTCAAACGGTTTATGTGCTGATCACTTGTGGTTTCGAGTCGCAACCGGGTGTTTGCGACTCGCAACTGTTGTCGCAACCGGGGATTTCGACTTATCAAGCAGTGGTTTCGAGTCGCAACTGGCGGTTTCGGTTGGACAACTACTGATTCGGAACAGTGTACTATCCAATGAGAATTTGATTTCAGAAAATGGTTTGTACTGTCCACTTAAACATGTTTGTTTGTCTAGTAATTTACTAATTTGGATCAAACATATCAGATTTCAAATATTCAAGCATGCTCATATGATATTCAAGTTGTTCTTCACACATTCATCATGTTCATCAATATCCAAGTAGTTCATCACATCATAACTTGAAACAACAATCAACCAAAATGTTCAAACAACTAATCCAATCTCCACATAAGTGCAGCCATTTAACAAGCATTTTGATTTGTAACCTAAGAGCATGCAATCCGATTTCATAACATGAATAACAATCGAGCATTCCAACAACAAATCCGAATAATATGAGCATTATACAAACCGATTTCATGAACACCAACCATTTATGGTTTAAATCACATCAAATCATAAACATTATTAACTCATCATGCATCAAGACATGTTTAATCGATTCTTTGTCTAGAAATTAAGCATATACTTCATAGATGAACAACAACAATCTTAACATTGGTGATCTTAACAAATAAATATATTATCACATAATCTCCATCATGTATCATTATCAACTCGAAACACACTCATAACATGCATCATCAACATCCGAAATATATAACAAGAATCACTAACCAACAAGTATTATAAACATCAAGTACACATCATCCTTAAATCATGAAAATACACTAACCGATTTGGTTCTCTAAGTGTGAGGGTATGAAGAGTGATGAGCGACTTCCGAATGATGATCTTGAGCTCGGTCCGAGAGTCCTAGTGCCACCGGTTGATCCAAGAATGAAGGAGAGCAATGTTGTGGTTTAGGGTTTTAGTGTGAGAGAGTGGAGAGTGTGTGTTGGAGGAGTATGAGTGTTGTTGCCCAAAGATGACAAGTGTGGCTAACATGAGGATTATATACTAGTTCTAAGTAGTGCGCCCTAATGGGCTTCGAATGAAATGCACAGCCCAACCGGCCCATGTGTCGCATTGATCACTCGAGACCACATGGTCTCGAGTCGGGTTCGTGTTGTCTCGGTTCATATACATACTCGAATACATACACACAAGCACACATGTAACCTAACACATAATCATATAAAAGGTTGTAGCTTATCATTAATCACATAAGTTTAACTATTCACACGTTTAAGCATACAACGAAAGGTTCTAAATTTCGAGTTGTCACACAGGCTGTGCACAAAATCCTATGGCTCACAGTTAGACATGAACACCATTTATTACCTGCAGACGGATGGTCAGACTAAACATACTATCCAAACACTTGAGGACATGCTGAGAGCATGTGTTATCGACTTTGGAAATGAGTGGGAATGACACCTACCTTTGGTAGAATTCTTTTCTAACAACCGGTACCACACTAGTATTCAGGCAGCACCATTTGAGGCATTGTACGGACGTAAATGCCGGTCACCTTTGTGTTGGGCGGAAGTTGGCGAAAGCCAAATTACCGGCCCAGAACTTGTACTTGACACCACGGATAAGAGTGCCCAGATTAGACAACGCATGGCGGTGGCTCGAGGCCGTCAGAAAAGCTACGCTGATAGGCGTAGGAAACCTCTAGAATTCCAGGTCGGAGACTGAGTTCTACTAAAAGTTTCACCGTGGAAGGGTGTGGTACCTTTTGACAAAAGGGGCAAGCTTAATCCTCGATACGTTGGACCTTTCGAAATTACCAAGAGAATCGGTAAGGTAGCTTACAAACTAAACCTGCCCGAAGACCTGAGTGCGGTACAAAACGTTTTTCATGTATCAAATCTGAAGAAATGTCTGTTAGATGAAACACACATCGTTCCTTTTAAGGAACTCATGATCGATGATCAACTTCGCTTTGTTGAGGAACTATTTGAGATCATGGATCGAGAAATCAAAACCCTCAAGTCCCAGTATGTTGGAACTCACGCCCTGGCTTAGAGTTTACCTGGGAACGGGAAGAGCAGATGATGCGCAGGTATCCCCAGTTGTTTACAAATGATACTTCCAGCACTAAGGCTATAACTGAATTTCGGGGAGAAATTTCAAACCAATAGGGGGATGATGTGACGCCCCATGAAAACATTTAAACACACTAGCTTGTGAGTGGTTGCGCGCTAAATTTCGGGACAAAATTTCTTTGAACTTGGGAATAATGTGACACTTCGGGATTTCCTGCACGTTTCTTTGATGATACAATTAATTTCGTGAAATTCTATACTACATGAAATACGTACAAACCTTGTGAATTTTATGCTATGTGATCTTACGTATTTTGTAACTTTATGTGCTATGTGGCTTACATGTTCGTTTTGTGAACTTTTATGAAAACCGTGTGTATTTACGTATGATAATAGGTTATTGACGAATTTATAAATACGAGCGTATCATATGTCTTAGCTTAAATTTCGAGGACGAAATTCCTGTGACATGGGAAGAATGTGACAACCCGTACTCTCGCCTTCGAGAGAAGGGTATTTTAGTAATATTTGTATTTATTGTTATTCATATTATTATCATTTATTAAATAAATACCCTGCGTCGAGAGAAACGTACTGTTTGACCGATAACCCAAACCCAAATATAAAATAACGTAACACATACATATACGTACGTAGTTATTTCCTGCTATATTTTAGTATTATTATAATCGGGCCAATCACTTTAAGTGAGGTACGCAAATACTATTTTCTAGGCTAGTATACTTGGGCCAAGCCCAACCCAACTTACCTAAAACCGTAACCCATATATACCCCCTTAATAAATCCCACCCTACCTTTTAAAACATAAAAACCCTACAAGATGATTTCGGTCGCACACACCCTCCCACACTCCTCGTTTTCCTTCTGCAACTCCGACGATTGGAGCTTTTCCGGCGATTCCTCTGGCCCCCAGATATTCCGTCAAACGACACCTCAACCTCCCTTCTTCTTGTATTCTCCCTATATATCACCTAACCCACAAAACCCCCCTCTCATTTCAACAATCCTTGCATACACGGCCAGATTTCAAGGCCAGAGGAAGAGACGTTGTAGAGAGAGAGAGTCCAAGGAAAGAGAAAAAGGACGGCGTCGGTGGCGTTACAGCTCTGGTAGAGCTCTGATTTACCGGAGACGTGGTACTAAACCACCAAGAAGCTGATGATGATGATGGTTCTTGTTGGATTTAAGTTTATCTCGATCAGTAGTTGTTCTTCAAAAATTGTTTTGATTCCTTGTGTTTCTTGATTATGAATAAGACTATGATAGTTGGAATGAAGTAGTGTATGTATTGTATAAACAATCTGATTTGGGAATAGAGGTTAAAAGGAGACTTATGATGTTGAGCAAAAGCTGATTTAAAGTTGATTGATCATTTGAATGATGCTTAGCAAATCGATGGTGTGTTTTACGTGTTGATGTTTGGTGTTAGTCAGAAAATCTATGATTTATGCTGGAATCAAGACTATGTACTGTTTTTAATGAGTTATTAGATCTGATTGTAAGAATGTTCTTGATGTATTGAAAAATAGTGCTACATGATTTCGGTGTGTTAATAATCTCAGCCATGGATCTGAATGATGTTATAAATATAAGCTGCTAGTGCTAGAGTTTGGTGATATTGTTGGGATTGAACCCTACCAGAGGAACAGATAATTAAAGCCAAAACTGGATCAGAGCAGTGGATCTAGAATAAGCAGATGTTTACATACAAGTCTCTCCCCTTGAAAGAGATTTCAACATCTGCTGACCTCCTATCTACTGATCGTGCTAACTGCTGACCTACAACTGATGTTCAAGTAAAGGTCTGATAGAAGACTAAAGCTCTGCTGCTCAATCTACTGCCCTGTTTCAAGCACTGCTGATCCGAACAAGTACTGTTGGGTTCACAGCAGTGGAGGGATGCAGCAGTTGTTTACTCTGTCTTTATGTTATGTAATGTAATAAGCAGTAGTTAGTATAGCAGTGTTTGTATAGATCAGAGGTTAGAGTTTGTTAGGAGGTTAGATGTCACTTTCATGGTGACGTCAGCTTAGATGCTCAGTGGTTTGCTAGTGCCTATAAATAGAACAGTGCTCTGTACTGTTCTATTAGCTCTTTGCAACACCGTCTTCTTTGAACGAACAAACACTAAGCTCTAGCTGAGGGGGAGTTTGTATTCAAGCATTACTTTGTAATCGTTGTTGAAATTAAATTCAATCATTCGGTTCTCTGTTGAAAATGTCTTGATCAAAGCAATACTCTTGTTTGATTGTATGCAAAGTTTGTTTCCATATTAATTCCGCTGCACAACTCATCCATTTCCATCTTAATTCAAACAGAAAATACAATCAAAACCAAACTCAGATCCAACAATTGGTATCAGAGCGAGGACAGTCAAATTTGATTTAACAATCATTTTGACATAAATAGTTCAGCTCAAAATCGTTGATATTGATAGTTTGTTCGTTTTAGTTGAAAAACAGAGCAAGGTTTAATCACCATTAAAGTTGATTAATCAGTGTCTGTAAAACAACCAAGATAACGTCACAATCACAGGATGACAAGAATAATGTTGGCTCGCTTTTTAAACCACCCATGCTTAAAAGAAATGAATACAACATCTGGGAGAGAAGGATGGGTCACATCCTTGCTCAACAGAACACTGGATGTTGGAGGTCTGTCGTTTTTGGTCCCCATGTTCCTATGGTGCCAAGTGCTACGGATCCAAAAAAGAACGTACCAAAACCTTATGAAAACTATACTGAAACTGATTTTCAAAAGTTCGAACTGGATGCCAAAGCATTTAGCATCATAGCATCTGCATTACCAAATGAGATCTATGCTGGACTGTTACATTGTAACAGTGCCAAAAAGCTATGGGATGCATTGAAGGAACAGTTTGGGGGTACTGAAGAAGTTATTGAAAACAATAGGGAAATTCTGAATCAGCAGTATGAAACCTTTTGTCACATTAAGGGTGAAACATTGACCCAACAATTTGAACATTTCAGTTGTCTCATCAGTGAGCTAAGACTTGTTAAGGTTGAATTTCCAAAATCAACCCAAAATAGCAGGTTTCTTAGATCACTACCTGATAAATGGGACACAATTGCATTTGTGACTAGAAACTCTGTTGAGTTCAAAGATCTGACCCTGACCCAACTTCATGGTAGACTCCTGACTTATGAAAGGGAGTTGAACCAGAAAAAGAAGTTGCAAGAGTCTGGAAAAGCCACTGATGATTACTCATTCGGTAGCACAGCTCTTCTTGGTCAGGAAGAATCTGGTAGCAGTAGTAAGGAACAGGGTTATGATCATTTCATTGATATAACAGCTGGTGGTAACTTTACCAACCCTGATCCTCACTCTGCAAATTATGCTTTTACTGCAAACACTGAAAACCAGATGTCAGATAATTTGTGTTTTGAACTCAATGATTTACAACATTTTGATCCCAATGACTTAGAAGAGATGGACATCCTGCACCAATTGGCTTTGCTCAGTGTTAGAACTAGCAAATTCTACAAAAGAACAGGGCGAAAATTCCCAGGTTTACATGGGAATCTAAGGGTTGGGTTGGATAAATCGAAAATCAAGTGTTACAAGTGCAATAGGCTAGGTCATTTCGCTAGGGAATGCAGGAGTCAAACAACTGGTCCTATAATCACTCATCCTAGCTCAAACCCTAGACCTCAAAATCAAAGCATTGTGCATTATACCCAATATAACCCTGCAGCACATGTTAATAATGCTCATTATGTTGCTGCCCTTGTGCCTGTGCATTATGTCCAAACTACTGTCCTACAAATTCAGTATGTTCAAACCCCTGTCCCCCAGGCACAAGTGCAACCTGCTGCACCTCAAACAGCTGCTCCAACAGTGGTACAACCAGATCAGCAAAGTTTTTTCACTCAAGGCTTTGTTGACTAGAGCAGCATGCCTGATGAGCTTGGTGATGAAAATTTTGCACTCTATGCTTTTAATGAACCTTCTAATGATGAATTTTGTTTGATGACATTAGAGTCAATACCAGACGGGGTTGAAATTGATGGTGAACAGCTAAGTGATGAAACAGTGGAAGAGGTGACTGAAGCAGTGGTTACTGCTGTGGTTGGTGAACTACTGCTGGGAGAAAGTTCAGGAACCCTGATTGAACCACTGACAGATCCATGGTCCAAAGAGGACAAAGAAGAAGAGGAAGAAAAGAAAGCAGGTGAGAAAGAAGAAAGAGCTGATGATGAAGAAAATCATCAATGTGATTGTGCAATGATGGCTGCTGCCAAGGTATCACCTCAAGTTCTTGAAAAACTGTGTTCTGACAATTGCATTATTGCTTTTGCTAACATCAAAGAGGTAAATGAAAACCTTCGGGATAAAATCTTAACTGATGAAGTCAAATTTGAAAGGTCTTTAAAAGAACTTAAAAACAAATTGACTGAAAAGGAAAAAGAGATCAGCATTCTGAAAGAAGAACAAAGCATAACCAAAACTCAACTCCAAACTATGTTAGAAAAATACCAAGTTTGCAAAAAGGAGTTGGAGTCCACCCAGATCACCTGTGAAAGATGGGTGGAATCATGCAAAGGGTATGAGGTTATGCTTGAAAAACAGATAAAAAGCAATGTGAAATTTGGTGTTGGTTATAGAAAACATGATGATGAAAACACTGCTTTTGAAAAATCTGTTCAAACCACTGATGTAACCACTGAGTTCATCCCCACAAACAAGAATGGCCAAGAAGTGAAAATCATTGACAAACCTGGTAACAAAATCACACTTGACAGACCAATGGGATCCTCTACTTTTGAGGAGCTTGAAGATTATCAGTTTAAACCAAAATGGTCTAATGAGTGTGATATTCTTGAAAATTTCAAGCCAATGGACTTTACATCAACTGATGGTGTTAAAGCTCCAAAAGCTAAAGTCATTCCTCTTAAGGACATCCCAACAGAGGTTAAAACCTCTGCTGCAAAGGAGTCTGAAAAGAGAAAGAAGAAAGAAAAAATTGACAACTTGTTTTGTGAAATCTGTGAGAAAAGAAATCATCTAACAAAAGATTGTTTCCACTTAAAAGCTTATGATTTGAACAGAACAAGTGTCATTGTTTCAGCTGAAAGCTGCATTGTTTGTGGTAAAACAAACCACAAAACTCAAGCCTGTGTGTATCTCAAAAACTTTGATGTGAAAAAGAATGAGTACATTGCTAAAACATCCTTGAGTTCATCAACATCATCTGTCAAATTTACCAAGAACCAACCACTGTTTGTGCCAGTTCAAACAGCTGTCACAAAACAGCTGAACCAAACATCTGTCAAAAGAGATGTTCAGGTTACTGATGCACCCCCTGCCAATCAGTTCAGAAAGGCAAGGAAAATCAGTATTACCAAAGGATTCCACACGTTTATGAGGCCTACAAAAGGCCCTCTAAACCTAAAGTGAACAGGCATCCTTTTGGTTACCAACAGGTGATTGGTTAAGACCCCCAACAGTGGTTAGCAAGAAACAGTACTAAAACTGTCCAAACCCCTGACTTAACCACTGTCCATCAATCTGCATCCATCCCAGACACTGTTGAGACCCCATCCAAAGCCCTGTTGGCTTTGGAGACCCTAATGAACTAATCCTTTTACTTCATGTGCAGGGAGCTTCTACATGCTTTGATAGTCTTTGGTATGTAGATAGTGGAGGCTCCAGGCACATGACAGGATGTAAAGCCCTCCTCGAAGACTTTAAAATCCATGGAGGGGGTGATATATCCTTTGGGAATAATAGTAAAGGGAAAGTTCTGGGGTCTGGTACAGTACAATCTGGAAATGTAAAATTTGAAAATGTCAATCTGATAGACAGTCTAAAATTCAACCTCCTGAGTGTCTCATAGATGAGTGACAAGGGTTATGGGTCATTCTTCACAAAGGAGTGTTGTAGGATTGTTGGACCAGAAATGGTCAAAAAGATTGAAGCAATAATAAACACTGGTCAAACAAAACTTGTTGCTCAAAGAAGTGGCAATGTTTATGTTGTTGATATGTCAAAAGAGTGTCCTAGAGCTGATGCATGTCTGTTCTCAGCTGCCTCTAACAAAAAGACAGAACTTTGGCACAGAAGGCTGGGGCACACAAATCTTAAGATAATCACTGAAATTTCAAAAAATGGTTTGGTGAGAGGCCTACCACAAAAATTGTTTTCATGTCCTAAACATTGCATTTCCTGTTTAAAAGGAAAACTGCATAAAAGTTCTTATAAGTCCATTAAAGAGTCCAAAACAACCCAGTGTTTGCAAATGCTACACATGGATTTGTTTGGCCCAGTTCAAGTCATGAGTCTCAAGAAGAAAAGATATTGTTTGGTTATTGTTGATGACTTCTCTAGGTTTACATGGACTTTCTTTTTACACTCAAAAGATGAGACTGCAGGCATTTTGCAAGACTTTGTGACACAGGTTGAAAAGCAATTTGACCTTCCAGTGAAAAGCTTCAGGAGTGACAATGGCACAAAATTTAAAAATAAGGAGTTGGATGCCTTCTGTGTGAAGAAAGGGATTGTAAGGCAGTACAGCATCCCTAGAATACCAGAGCAAAATGGGGTAGTTGAAAGAAAGAATAGAACTTTGATTGAGGCTGCCAGAACCATGCTTGCTGATTCAGGTTTGCCATTAACTTTCTGGGCAGAGGCAGTAAACACTGCTTGCTATGTCCATAACAGAGTTTTAATAAACCCCAGGCACAAAAAGACTGCTTATGAAATTCTGTATAAAATCAAACCACTGATCTCATACTTCAAAGTGTTTGGCTGCCCATGCTTTATTCTGAACTTAAAAGATTCCATTTCAAAATTTGCAGCCAAAATTGATTGTGGTTATCATCTGGGATACTCAACCACTGCCAAGGCCTACAAAGTGTTTAATACACGGACCAAGGCAGTGGAGGAGACTTTGAATGTAAAGTTCAATGAACTTTCATCAATGAAAATCCCAGCAAATCCTGCAGATCTGTTTGATCTTGAAAAATTTACTTTTGAAAATACTGCTGTCAAGACTAACAATGCAGGTCCATCAGAGGATTCAACACCAGACTATGGGTATGAAATCATCATCCCTCAAAGGTCTGCCACAATGGGAAGAGCATCAGCTGTTCAAAACAGCTGTCAAAGCTCAACCACTGCTACCTCAACAGTTGTTGACCAAAGTAGCTCATCAACCACTGCTTCCACATCCTCAAACACTGCTGACAAAAGTCCCCAAACAGTGGATAAAAGTCAGCAGGTGTCCACTTCATTACCTCCTATTCCACCACCTTTTGAAGCCACTGCTTGGTCATCAAAGTCACCAGCAGTGGTTAGCTCAGATGATACACATTTGCAGCCCTCACCAACAAATGCCATCATACCATACCAAGGAGATTTAATCTTCTTGAGATCTCATCCACCTGATCAAATCATTGGCAACATCAATGAAGGGGTGCTCACAAGAAGCCAAACCCAAAACATTTGTCTTTTTGCTGGTTTTCTATCACTCCATCAGCCTGTCAAGTACCAAGAGGCACTGAAAGACAACAGCTGGGTAGAAGCCATGCAAGAAGAGCTCCAACAGTTTAAAAGACAACAAGTATGGGAGCTTGTACCACTGCCAGAAGAGGTTAGTCACATTGGCACAAAGTGGGTCTTCAAGAACAAAACAGATGAAAGGGGCATTATTGTCAAGAATAAAGCCATGCTTGTGGTTCAAGGTTACAGACAGGAAGAGGGGATTGATTATGATGAAACATTCGCCCCTGTTGCAAGATTGGAAGCCATTAGACTGTTCCTGGCCTTTGCTGTCAACCAAAACATGAAGGTGTTTCAAATGTATATCAAAAGTGCTTTCCTCTATGGTACAATTCAAGAAGAGGTATATGTTTGTCAACCTCCAGGTTTTGAGGATCCATTTTATCCAGATCATGTCTACAGGCTAAACAAAGCCTTGTATGGCTTGAAACAAACACCTAGAGCCTGGTATGAAACTCTTTCCAACTTTCTACTCTCAAATGGTTTCAAAAGAGGTACCATTGATAAAACACTTTTTTCTAAAATGGAGAGGGAAGGATCTAATGATTGTCCAAATTTATGTGGAAGACATTATTTTTGGAAGCACATGTAACAAAATGTGTGAAGAGTTTAGGGAACTCATGACAGCTGAGTTTGAAATGAGTGCAATGGGTGAGTTGCAATGCTTTCTTGGTCTCCAAGTTCAGCAAATGCAAAATGGTACTTTCATTCATTAAAGCAAATATGCAAAAGAACTTTTAAACAAATTTGATATGAATGATTGTAAACCATGCAGCACACCCATGGCAACAAATAAGCTGGTCATGTCTGATGAAAAGGATGAGCTGATTGACCAAACTCTATATAGAAGCATGATTGGGTCTTTGCTGTACCTAACTGCATCTAGGCCAGACATCATGTTTGCAACATGTGTTTGTGCAAGAAGTCAATCAGCCCCTAGAAAATCCAACCTTATTGCTGTAAAAAGGATATTCAGATACATAAAGAGTGCTCCCACACTTGGTATCTGGTATCCAGCTAATGGGAATATCAAGCTTTTAGGATTTTCAGACAGTGACTTTGCTGGATGTAACACCACAAGGAAGTCCACATCAGGAGGATGCCAGTTTCTAGGTGATTGCTTAGTTTCATGGCAAAGCAAAAAACAAGCAGTTGTTTCAACATCCACTGCTGAAGCTGAATACATTGCTGCTGCAAGCTGTACAGCCCAACTCCTGTGGCTTCAAAATCAGCTGCTGGATTTTGGTATCACTGCTTTAAAGACACCACTCATGTTGGATAGCCAGGCAGCAGAAAATATCATCAAAAATCCAGTTTCCCATTCAACCACCAAACACATCGACATCAGACATCACTTTGTGAGGGATTGCTATGAAAAAGGTTTGATTTCTCTGCATCATGTCCCAACTAAAGACCAGTTGGCAGATGTGCTCACAAAAGCACTTGATACATCCACCTTTGAAAGCTTGGTCTCTAGAATTGGGATGCTAAACATGGAATAACAAGTAACATCTTGTTTTTCTATGTATAAAAGCACTAAAATGTTTTTAGAAAATCAAAAATCCATCCTTAAAAATAGTAAAAAAAAAATGAAGTTTTCATTAAAATCCTTAAAAGTCTGCCATAACCACTGTTTGTTCAAAAGTCTGCTCTACTTCAAAGTCTGTCCACTGCTGAAAGCCATCCTCTGTTCTCTCATTTCCTTGATAAACTCTGTTGTTCAAAAGCAGTGTCTTATCCACTGATATGCTATCCACTGATAGTGAAAATCATCCATTACTTCCATTTTACCGTTGTAACCACTGCCTTCATCAGTAACTTTCATAAAAGTACTGTCCTTCATTTCTTCAGAGTTTGGCATGTGGGCAGTACATAGTGGTCAGTACTTTTGTAACAGCTGCCACGTCAGCCTTCACTTTTTCCTCTATAAAACCCCCACTTCACATCAAAAACAGGGTTTTACTGTCGAATTGAATTCTCAAAAATTCTCTTCTCAAAACAGTTTTTCCATCTCATTTCTTCACAAGTTTCTTCGATCATCATCTTCAAAATGACAAAATTGAAGCAATCTGCAAAACCCACCTCCAAATCATCGTCGAAAATGGCCTCTCAAAAGGCCAATCCCACTGAAATTCCACACAAATCGTCTCACAATCTTCTGGGTCTTCTCACAAAACCCGGCACCACAGCAGCTTTCGACTCCATCATCGCCAAAATGGCTAAATCAAAGTACAAAACTTTGTTAATAGCCGATGCACCAATTTACTTGACAACCCAACGGGAGTTTTAGAAGAATGCAACCCTTGAAACACAAGGAGACGCTGTAATAGCCATTAACTCTACTCTAAAGGGAAAACCTGTCAAGATTACACCACAGTCAATTTCAGAGGTCTTTCAACTTGAGGATTAACAAGGTAAAACTTCTTTCCCTAAAAACGAGTTGAAAATTGACTTCATTGAGAGAGGGTATGCAGACACAATGATGAAGAAAGCTACCTTACAAAAAGGTTTCTTTCCTTCTGCAACAAGGTTTTTATTCCATACCCTCCTAATGTGTGTTTCAAACAAAACCACTTCTTTTAATGAAATACCATTAAAGATTCAAAATCTGGGATATGCTATTCTTCAAGAAGAAAATTTTAATTATTCTCGGGAAATCTTTAATGATTTGGTTAATAATGTTGAAACAAAATCATTCCTATTGTTTCCAAGGTTTCGAAGTTATTATTTTGAAAAGAAATTCAGTAAGGATGATATTGCTGTAATAAACCAAGGTGATTATATTCAAATAAACAGTTTAACTACTGAAACCTTTTCAAGAATGTTAACACCTTGCAAAACATAAGCAGAGGTGCCTGAGCAGATTTTAGCAGCTACCACTGCTCCTCAGATATCTGCTGCTGAGCCCACTGCTCAAGGTGATCAAAGTGGCAGCACAACTGCTTTGAAACCCACACCTAAAATCACCAAAAAGCCAAAAAGAAAAACTCAAAAACCCCCAAAACCCATCAAAAAGGCAACTCTGGAGGATGAGATACCAGAGCTACTGCCTGTGACAGCACAAATGTCACAAGAAACCACTGCTGCTACTTCCTCACAGCAGTTGGTACAAATATCTCAACCCATAACCGAAACTCCTCCTGCTTCTTCACAAAAAGAACAGGTTGTACACTTCGGGCCTCCACATCATGATGCTCTGAAATCACTTGGTTTCATCATCCACAGCTCAATGCCCGTCGCAAATTCTGTTTCTACACCAAACCTCACATCCACAATTCCCTCACCAACTAAACTGCTGTTCGATGCAATTGATTTGAACCAGGCACTAACCGGTCCTTCTCAATCACCTATTAATGAGAATATACCTCAACAAATGACTGGGTCTGATGTATCAATCCTTGCTAACCCACCAACACAACCTGAGGAGGTTAAACCCCTTGAGTTACAAATAACTCTTGGTGGTAATCCAAGTGAAGCAGCCACTACAACTGTTGAACCCACTGGTTTACAGTTGGACAGTGGTTACATTAATAAGACTTCCTTGGAGGCAATTCCTTACATAGCACCTCTGCCAACCACCAGTGGATTTATTTATCCTACTGGCAACATTAAAAGGTTGTCAAGTGTTGAAGGAAGAAGACCCCAGTACCAAGACAAAGGGGCATCAGTGGTTAGTGTTTGGAGTACACTCCCTACCTCAACCACTGATAAAACCACTGTTAGTGGGAAATCAGATTTTCCCATTAAATTGGGTGATGGTTTAAAGTACCAGAAATTGACGGATCGAGTTGAAAAACTTGATAATTCTGTTGCAGAGCTCAAAGATATGTTGCAACAGGTGTTACAAGTACAAAAGGTGCAATCCACTGCTGTTCCACCTCAAGCACCTGCTCCACCACAAGCACCTGCTACAAATGAGCTCTGGGATATATTTCAACCTTTTCTCCATCAACAAGCACAACTTGCAGATCAGCAACATGAAAAACATGTCCAAAAGCTGAGAAACATAATGGAGTCTAGGTACAAGAACACTCAAGCAGACATAAAGGCAATCAAGGCCAAGTTATTAGAAACCACTGGCACTGCTCCTCCAACAGTACTTTTCATTGATCAACTCCCAGAAGATAATGCCAAAAAGGGGGAGAAAATTCAGGAGTGGGAGAAGAAGGGAATAGATGATGGTCTTTACATTGAACCTGAAAGGGATGCTATGACAAGAAAAATTCATGTGCCAGATGGTAGTAAAAAGGTTGATGCAACTCAAGAAGCACTTGATGAAGGAGTAGCAAGTGTAAAGAAGGATAGATTGGCAAAGGATATTTCAAGGTGGAATGAGGAGAAAAGAGCTTTCATGGAGCTGTATGCGCAGGGTTATTCTGGGTCAAAGGATACTAAAAATCCTAAGACAAAAAGGAAACCTAAGTCCACCCCATCCAGAATTCCAAAGCATATTCCAAAACCACCATCCAAAAGCCAACAGCATCAAGCCTCCATCCAAGCAGCTGTTGTAACTCCTGTTGTATCAACTACTGCTGATACTTCAGAGGTTTCAACATCTGTTCTCACTTCAACACACACCACTTCAACACACACCACATCTACTGCTTCACCATCATTACCACCAAAACTAACATCACCTGCTGACAAAAAGCAGAAGACAACAGATGTCACAACATCTGTTGTAATGACAACAGTGGCTGAAACCACTATTCCATCCAAAACATCATCAGTCTCTCCTCAAACAAAAAGGAGAAGGCTAATTCTTAAAGATGATGACAATTCACCACCACCAACATCTTCAAAATCCTTATCACTTGTCACAATTCCAAAACCCATACCTCTCTCTTCAGCTCAAATTCTAAAGCCATTACCTCCTGCTGGTGTCTCATTTCCTCTGGAACTCATTGTAGTTAGGGAAGAAATCAAATCATTTTTCTATGAGGATGACCCAGCTAAAAGGAGTTTGCCATCAGTTGAAGGATATCCCAGGCCTAACAATATCGAAGAATATTTGAAACTCAAGGCCAAGCAAGCAGATGATATCGCAATCAGAAACAGACAAGGGAAATCTGATAGAGAATTTCAGCAAAACTATCAGTTTTTACTCTCACATGTCAGTGCTATGGAGCGATTTGCTAAAAATGTATGTCAGCAAATCTCAGAAAGGGCAGATGAGTCCTTGAGAAAAGACTACATTGAGAACATCATGACCTACAAGAAATACAAGGGGGAGAAACACATGTACAAAAACTGGACCATTCCTGAGCTCGAAAAAGAGGCAGCCAGGATTCAAGAAATGATCAAAAATAAGGTCAAGCAGACTCCTCCTGAAAAATTCAAACAATTTGAAGCTGATAAGATTTTAATGTTGAAGAGAATGAAAGAGGAGCTGATAGCAGCTAATTATGGGTCAAAGAATTCAGTGTCAAAGTGGGGAGAAGATAGGGTCAGGGCTACCTACAAAAGGTTAGAGGAACTTAGAAAGAAAGATCTAAAAGTTCCACAAAAACCTGACTACTCCAAAGCAGAGGTCTCAAGAAGACCACCAAAGCTGCAAGTTAAAAGAACCACTGCTCCGGCTGGTGCTGCCATCTACAAAAGAAGGAGCCAAAACCAGTCAGATGCCGAAACAGTTCAAGATCTAAAAGCTGGAGATGCCATTGTTAAAGAGGGCATTAAATTGATGATAAAAGAAGATCTTGAATTGGAACAATCTGCAAGTACTGCTTAGCCAGTCATGAATAGGCCAGCCTCACCAAACACCTCTGCAAATAAACATCTCCCAAGAAACCCACCAGGCTCAAAAATACAAATGTGGGAAACTGACAAACAGACCTACGTATTGACTTTGCTTAGGTCTGGTGGAGAAGTGAAGAAAATATCAAGGGAACAAGCTCTTGGCCTGAGTCTTGAAGATTTGCAGGATCTCCTTGATCTTCCACTTAGCAGGGATGATGAAGACACAGATACCCTAGACTTTGAACTACAATTTAAATGTCAGATAAGGGAACTGTTGATGAGGCAATAAACTTCCACAATAATGAAGAGTTTTGGCATTATCTGTTCCAGGGGGAGATTGTTAGTGTGACAACCCGCACTAAACCAGGTATCCGTACAACTTAATTAATGATTAATTACTACCTGATTACTGTGCTTGACTGAAACTAGCTGATAAACTGCTACCTGCATACTGATACATGCACTTACTTGCATCATACTTTATTTGCTGTCACTACATTAATTACATACTGAACACTAGTGACAAACATGATGCACAAAAAGCACAGTAGCACTAAACGGATACACAGTGAACATGCTGACATAACCAGCATCAGGCAAATACTGCCTCTAAGGCCTGTTAAGAGCCTCATATATTTTGGCTACACTGGTAGTGAGTGTAGGAATATAAGGGTTATGGTACCGCGTCTCTAGGGATAAGATACACTGATTCGGATGTGCCAAGAACGTACTTTAAGTACCAAACACAGCACTTTAATAATTAAACCAGCTTCTAGCTGACTAATAAAGTGCCAGAACATGAGAAAATAACACTAGACACTTTCTAAAGTGTTGGAAACAAATTGCGTCACTAAAAATGTAATAACGACACTTTAAAGCGTTACAAAAGACTTTAACGGATTACTATCCAACCGAACAACCGGACTTTACCCGGAACACGAAAATATTACTATTTTCACTATTTATATTTTTCTGAGCTAGTTAGGGTCCCTGATTACCCTAACACCCGTCATAACGCATCACATACAACTAACTAAGTTAAATACTTAGTTAACCTTTTTAACTAAACTAAACCTCCTAACATCTAGTTAATATCGAACCAACCCCCCCACCCCTTTCATAACCGTCCCCTAGTGGGGGACATACTTGTACCTTCCAAGATTTATAAATCTTGGATGTTGGAGATCAAGATGACACTATTACCATTGGATAATACTCTCACCATTTACCTATAAAATAACCACTAAACATTAGAGTTCATTATCATAATCAACACCAAACCAAACTCTCTCTTTCTCTCTATGAAAGTCACAGCCAAACACCCCTTGTTCATACACCCACCTTTCGATTTCCATCATCACATTTCAAGAACATAAAAGTGTTAAGGGTCACGTATTAGGAGTCTTGGAGCAAGCGGAACACGAAGGACCTCCACCGTTAGCTTTTATCCACCCCGTTTTCGTCACGATTCTTCCCTAGCCCCGAGCTAGAGGTATATTGTTTAAATCTTGTTTTTAAGCTTATCTAAAGTGGTTAAAAGAACTTTCGTCGGTTAAATATTGTAAACATGCGTTTTGGAACTTTAAAGTCTACTAAAACTACAAAAATGGAGGTTAATAGCATATGACTTGTGTAAAAGTCGTAGGACTTGAAATTTGTGTTTATCTAGACCCGATCTATGATGTGGTAGCTCAAATCTCCGTTTAACCCGACTTTGTAAAATCATGTATCTTCACATAAGCTCGTTTTTGAAAGATACAAGGGTTAAAGGTGAAACACTACCACATATAGAGCATGAACTTGTATAAAAGAATTTTAGTTGTGTAAAAGTGATTTAACCAGTACAATGGTGTTTAAAACTAGCGGATCTACGTATCTGCAAGTGGTACTTTTGAAGGACCACCCTTTAAAAGAAATCATGTTTTCTAAGAAACGGATCTTACAATACTAAGAGTGATATTTAGAACACACAAGTGTGTAAACACTTGTGTGGCACATGTTTCGTCAAAATAACTATTTTTGGGAAAAATAACTAGAAGTTGTAAAGACGGATTTCTCTAAAAACGAGGTTTTTACGAGGTTAAAGTTAATTTATATAAAGATCCACGAAATATAATGGGATTTACAATATAGATTCGGAAAAACTACAAGTTCATGCGATTATGTGATTTACATATTTATTGACTAGTTTGATGTGTCGGAAATTGTTTGATTGAATAAAGAAGTTGATTGATTTGGTTATTAAAAGAAAATGATACGCTTGAAAGCGTGGCCACCTCCAGTTACAGAGGAAACTCTGGCGAAATTTTCTTAAAAACCTAACACTTAAACCTGTTTACATTACAAGTGTTAGAATCATTTTTGACATGATTTCAAAACATAAATTTCGCCATGACTTGAATTACTAAATATTCGGAGGTGGGATTTTCACAAAATATTAACGTGATAAATATATATTTTCACACACTGTTTATGATTATTTTGTGAAATACATAAATACTATTTTTAGAGTAAAAATAATGTTTACGAACGATAACGACTCCAAAAGTAATACAAACGCTTTCGCCATAAATATATAAGTTACACCGGTAATTATATTACCACCTGTATGTTAAAACGTAACTTACACAATCACGGAAATATTTATGAACGCGTACTTTAACAACGTATTTTGGGATAAATACCTATATTTTGGAGATGGATATATATATAAGGATTAAGTGAGACTTAATGACGGAATTATACGCACATTAAATCCCCCATCCTTGGGAAGGAAGATAACTACCAAGTATATACGACATGTAACACGAAATAGTTGTCTAACTATTTCCCGCAAACATAAACTGTAAAGCTAAAGCACGGCCGTCCGTCTAATAGAATTAGCACTTGTAGGTCGTTGCACAACTTACTGTATTGGAGACGCTTGATAGAGATACGCATTCACTGTGAGTTCATGTCCCCCTTTTCTCTAACTGTTTTCAGTTTACTTAACCGCGGGGGTGAAATACATGTTACATTGTTTACAAGTACTTTATACACGGTATGATTAACGTAAGGAGGTTTAGATCATGTGAATGGGTAGGCGGAAACTTGAGGCTATTAATCCTCAGGGTAGGACCGAGGGACAGGAGCGGTAGATCTATCTGGGTGTAGCGAGCCCAGCCCCAGGCCAAACAGAACGGACCTCGGGGTGACTTTGTGCCCAACGCATAAATCCGCTAGGTTTGAGTCTTCCTACTTGCATATCACAACATGCTAATGGCCTTGCAAACCATTGGTGATCACAAGCCCTCTTACACTGCTACATACCAGGAAACTTTTATACTTACAAGTGTTTTACTTACTCACTTGCACATGAACTCGCTCAACATTATTGTTGATTTTTCAACTCACATGTATTTCAGGAAATTAAACGGATCTGGCACGGTATGGAACGTTTTCCGCTGCATATTGTCATGAAGTCATCAGGGTTTAGGGGATGTGTCTCTTACCTGGACAAGACACAATCCCTAAATCACGTTTATGTTTATGTTATAAGTTGTTATGTCTTTTGAACAAGGTTATTGTTGTTGGAGTATGTCCTCGTCAAACAATAGTATTGTATGTTATTTTCAAACTTAATGGATGACTTGCATGGTTTCTAAATTCATATAGCTTGTTATGATTAAGCTATGGTATTAAGAAGTCACACCAAAATATACCACGCTTCCGCAAAGCCAGGGTGTGACAGCTTGGTATCAGAGCTCTGATCATAGCGAACTAGGATTCTTTCTCGAGTCTAGACTATGATCACTAGGGCTCTCACGAAAACATTTTTCTGCATACCACTTAAGTCCAGATCCACAACTTTTTACAAACAAATGTTGAGCACATTTTATTTATTATTCTAGACTCAGTCTGGGAGGCTGAGGTAGGAGACTAGTGGGACTAGAAGTGTTGGCTAGTGGGACTAGAAGTGTTGGCTAGTGGGACTAGAAGTGTTGGCTAGTGGGACTAGAAGTGTTGGCTAGTGGGACTAGAAGTGTTGGCTAGTGGGACTAGAAGTGTTGGCTAGTGGGACTAGAAGGATAATTTGAATGCTTACGTGGTGACTACATGTTTATATGACTATATGATTGAATACTATACGTATATGCGTTTGTGTTACAAACATCATGCTTTCATCATATACCAGAAAGATGGACACTGCAAATCCCAAGACCACAGTATCAGACGACATAGTTCATCGAAGCACGAGGTGTACATTTCTGATACTACCGGCACAGACAATGACGACTTTCAGCCCTTTGTGCACTGCCTAAAGTCGTAGCAGAGCCTACTGATGGCCATCTTGTTGGGAATCTGCCACTGGCGGTGATCCCTGCTCCTGTGCCCCTGCCGCTTATCTCGTTGTTGATATGCCCTCGACGTTGTCTCTGAAGACGATGTCGAACTACTAAGAGGAGGACCCACTTGAGGGCGAGGCCCTATTGCTGCTGGTTTTAGACTACTGCATGCGGACGCTTCGTAGGGGAAACTCATGTCCATTCCCCTATCCCAGACTCATTTGAGTTTCTAACATCCGCATCTGCGCACATACAGGGAATGCAGCACTACTTACACGACGCCAACCCTGATAGGGCATCATTAGCTGCACCGGATCCCGCACACAATTTTGAGTATGGTCGCGATATTGAGGACAATCCTGTTTTTTTTCGCCTGGTGTGATCCAGACCATGACATTGAGTTCATGCACTTAGACCAGCCCTTGGGGGATCCTGTAACCCCTGTGATTGTTGATCCAGCTGATTTTGAGATGGAGTTTTTGATTCGAAGCTAGCCGTGGCCCCTGAGCCAGGCGTTGCTCCTGACCCCGCATTGGAGCATGACCCTGTTCATGCCAATGCACCGGCTGTTGCTCCTTGATTGATCATCTGCTTGGATGAGAGAAAATTTGGGGTAACTGTGCAAGACAATTTATTATTACGGGGGCCCACGTAATAACGACTTGTAGTGCACAGGAGTCCTGGTGGACTCTGCGGGCCAAGTTAATGGTAACCCGTGCAGCAGGAAATAATCTAAAACACGAATGACCAAGGCGATGTAGCCTCGAAGTCCATTCTATTACAAGCAACAAGCCAAATTGACAAGCCTATGTGAAGGCTCAGAAATTGATTTCCCCTCTCACACATTGAGCATATTTGCGTATAAAATTGGGTGATTGCATGATGGCTTATACCTCATAGACAATTGGAACATTGTCTAACCCGCTTCACACCACTTTGACAAAAGGGAATGTCACCCAGACGTGACACAAACACCAGTACGTTGCCAAGGACAGAAGCCGAGCTGCAAGAACGCATCTCACCAATAAATGCACGACATGAAGCCTCCGCTCTAAGTACAACGATGGCATTACTGGGAGTAACCATCCAACTGGCTGCACCTATAAACAGTTCCTGAACTGCAAGCCTTTGAACTTTGATAAAAGAGGAGGCACCGTTGCATTTGTTCGTTGGTCCGAAGAGACCAACTCCATTCTAAGAACGAGTAACTGTTCGCCCCAACAGAGTGTTACCTATATCTCGGGGATGTTGCTAGATGGCACACTCTCTTATGGAACCTCTAGGTTCAAACCCTTGGCACAGACGCTGCTTATGCACTGAGCTGGGACGAGCTCAAGGAAACGATTGAGAAGAAATGTTGTTTTAGGACTGAAACTCAGAAACTTGACGTGGAATTTGAGAATGGACGAACCAGAGACTCCTGAACATGTCCAGTGGTCGCACGACTTGTCTAGGGTCGTCCCCTACTAAGTCATTGATGTCGTATGATATAGTGGTGTACTTGTAAGCTTTACATTGTGATCTCGAAATTGTGGCAATACAATCGCAGTATTCTCATCACTTGTGATGATTCAATCTACTGTTTATGTCCTATAACATGAGATGTTATGTGATTATACTATTAATACCGTTATATACGAACACTATATTACGAACTGATTTACAACGGAGCCTTACTATGGCCTAACCAACTTAAACCATCTTTTAGAAGATGCCGCCCAGACGCGAGACGCGCATGCCCACTAACGAGGCAGAACTACAACAAATCATTGCCGCTGCCATAGCACAGTATGCAGCATCTCAGCCCGGAACGAGCGGAAGTATTAACCAGGGCAACAATAATCCACCACACGGGTGCACATACAAGCAGTTCTTAGACTGCAAGCCCACCAACTTCGATGGCACCGGAGGCGCTATCGCTTTTACTCGTTGGGCCGAGAAGACTGATTCCACCATCCGCATGAGCAAATGTGCGCTCGACCAGCAGGTCACTTACATCTCAGGGCTGTTTCTAGACGGAGCCCTATCTTGGTGGAACTTACAAGTCCAGACGTTAGGCGAAGCCGCCGCCTACGCACTGACCTGGGCAGAGCTGAAAGAGCTTATGCGCAAGAAGTACTGTTCCCGCGCAGAAATTCAGCGATTGGAGACTAAGTTCTGGCACCTAAAAATGGACGGTCCGATGGTAGCAGAGTACGTTCAGAGGTTTCATGACCTATCTCAAGTGGTTCCTTATATGGTCACGCCAGAATACAAGCGAATCGAGCGCTTCATTTGGGGTTTGGCTCCCCAAATAATAAGCATGGTAACCTCCTCCAAACCAGCGACTATCACTGAAGCCATCGATTTGAGCGTGGCTCTCACCGAGGAGGGGATTCGTTTAAACAAGTTTGATGAAGTCAAGGCAAAGAAGACAGAGACTCACGTTGAGTCCTCAGGAGACCACAAAAGGAAGTTTTCAAACTTCAAACAAGGCGTCAGTATGGCAGTAAAGAAAGGAAAATCAGCTGGCAGTACCAAGAGAGGAAAAGGGTACCAGGGCACCCAGCCCAAATGCAACAACTGCCAACGCCACCATACTGGCCATTGTAACGTGAGAGTTTGTGAATCTTGTGGAAAACCGGGCCACTCAAAGGAATCATGTTGGGCTAGTGCAGGCCGGGGAGGCCAGGGAGGATATATGAATAGAAACGAAAATCGTGGTGGTTTGGGAAATCGCCCACAAGGGAATAATCAAGGCTACAATGCAAATCAAGCCGGAACTGCCAATCAAAACAACCCGCCAGTTGGGGATGGTGCGGGAAGTGGAAAAAGATTAGGATGTTTTCATTGCGGTGACGTTGGGCACTTCAAGAGGGACTGCCCGGGATTGAACCAAGCCCGGGGAAGAGTGTTCCAAATTGGTGCACAGGAAGCGCACCAGGATCCCAACGTTGTCACTGGTACGTTCCCTGTAAATCAACGCTATGCATCTGTTTTATTTGATACTGGTGCCGACTATAGCTTCGTATCACTAGAATTTAAGAATATACTTGGATTAGCCGCTAATAAGTTAGATGTCCCGTACGCAATCGAATTGGCTAATGGAAAGTTAGTGGAAGCCGATGAAGTTATCAGAGGCTGTGTGATCGAACTCGGAGAACGTGATTTGGCTTTGGATCTACTACCAGTCCAATTGGGAAGTTTCGACGTGGTAGTAGGAATGGATTGGTTATCGGGCAATAAAGCTGAGATAGTTTGCCACGAAAAGGTTGTTCGTATTCCAACCGAGGATGGTGAGACCACTGTTGTTCATGGAGAGAAGCGTGAGACGCCGTTGCGGATTATCAGCTGTTTGAAGGCAAGGAAGTGTTTACAGAAAGGATGTGTTGCTTTTCTGGCACACATCGTAGATAAGAAGGCTGCCGAGCCAAGAATCGAAGACATCCCTGTCGTAAGGGAGTATCCAGAAGTCTTCCCAGAAGACTTACCCGGACTGCCACCTCAGAGACAAGTCGAGTTTCACATCGACTTAGTTCCAGGCGCCGCGCCTGTAGCTAAGGCACCTTACAGACTTGCTCCATCTGAGATGCAGGAATTGTCAACGCAACTTCAAGAGTTGTTAGACAAGGGTTTTATCCGACCAAGCTTCTCGCCTTGGGGAGCTCCGGTCTTGTTTGTCAAGAAGAAGGACGGAAGTTTCCGCATGTGTATTGACTACCGAGAATTGAACAAACTGACGATCAAGAACAGGTACCCTCTGCCAAGAATCGACGATCTATTCGATCAACTTCAAGGTTCAAGCTTCTACTCTAAGACCGATCTTCGATCTGGATACCATCAACTAAGGATACAGGAGGAAAGTATCCCCAAAAAAAAAAAAAAACAGCCTTCCGAACTCGTTATGGACACTACGAGTTCCTCGTTATGCCATTTGGTTTGACGAACGCACCGGCGGTCTTCATTGATCTAATGAATAGAGTTTGCAAGCCATACTTAGACAAGTTCGTGATTGTATTCATCGACGACATCCTGATTTACTCAAAGACGAAGGCTGAACACGAACAACATCTTAGAACCATATTGGAGCTGCTGAAGAAGGAACAGCTGTACGCCAAATTCTCCAAGTGCGAGTTTTGGCTACGCGAAGTCCAGTTTCTTGTACATGTGGTTAATGGGGATGGAATTCATGTTGATCCCACAAAGATCGAGGCAATCAAGAATTGGGAGACGCCTACAACGCCAACCGAGATTCGACAATTCTTGGGTTTGGCTGGCTACTATCGAAGGTTCATCGAGGATTTTTCGAAAATCGCTCAACCGTTGACGCTCCTGACCCAGAAGGATAAGACGTTTGATTGGGGAATCAAACAGGATGAAGCATTTCTGATATTGAAAGATAAGCTCTGCAACGCGCCAATCTTAGCTCTACCGGAAGGTACCAACGACTTTGTGGTATACTGCGACGCATCGCGTCAAGGATTGGGTTGTGTGTTGATGCAACGCCAAAAGGTCATTGCTTACGCATCACGCCAACTGAAGGTACACGAAAAGAACTATACCACCCACGATTTAGAGCTTGGCGCAGTGGTTTTCGCTTTAAAGATCTGGAGACACTACTTGTACGGTACGAAATGCACAATCTTCACAGATCACAAGAGCTTACAACATATATTCAACCAGAAAGAGCTGAATATGAGGCAAAGACGTTGGGTTGAATTGTTGAACGATTATGACTGCGAGATAAAGTATCACCCAGGGAAGGCGAATGTAGTTGCCGATGCCCTAAGTCGTAAAGAAAGGATCAACCCCATAAGGGTTAGAGCTTTGGAAATGATCATACGAACCGATCTCTCCTCGCGCATTCGCGCTGCACAAAAGGAAGCTCTCAAGGAGGGAAACCTTGAGGAAGAATATCTCCGTGGGATGGAGAAGTTACTGGTACCAAACAAGGAAGTAACATTATGTTTTGAGAAAAAGAATTGGGTTCCTCTGTTTGGTGGATTAAGGGAAGTTATTTTCAACGAAGCGCACAAGTCACGGTACTCTATCCACCCTGGATCGGACAAGATGTACCAGGACCTCAAGAATTATTATTGGTGGCCTAGGATGAAAGGCGACGTTGCTGTTTACGTGAGCAAATGTTTAACGTGCGCTAAGGTCAAGGCAGAATACCAGAAGCCTTCAGGGCTGCTGCAACAACCTGAGATTCCCAAGTGGAAATGGGAACAAATCTCAATGGATTTTGTTACAAAACTGCCAAGAACGCCAAGAGGCCATGATATGATTTGGGTGATTGTTGACCGCCTAACAAAGTCCGCACACTTTCTGCCAATCAAGGAGAAAGACAGTACTAGTAAACTTGCGGAAATTTACATGAGAGAGATCGTAGCACGTCATGGAGTACCTCTCTCGATCATCTCTGATAGAGACAGAAGATTTGTGTCAAGAATATGGCAATCTTTCCAAGAATCTTTTGGCTCACAATTAAATCTGAGCACTGCGTTCCATCCGCAAACTGACGGCCAGAGCGAGCGAACGATACAAACTTTGGAAGACATGCTGAGGGCATGTGTTATGGATTTAGGCGGTAGCTGGGATAAACACTTACCCTTGGTCGAATTCTCATATAACAACAGCTACCACACCAGTATTGGTGTTGCGCCTTTTGAGGCCCTATACGGACGCAAGTGCCGATCACCACTATGTTGGTCTGACGCGGGTGATAGGCAGCTTGCTGGTCCCGAAATCGTCCAAGAGACGACAGACAAAATTGCGCAAATACTTAAACGCATAGAAGCCGCTCGCCACAGACAAAAGGCCTACGCGGATCCAAACCGGAAGCATGTGGACTTCCAAGTCGGAGAAATGGTGTTGTTAAAGGCTTCACCCTGGAAAGGGGTAGCACGCTTTGGAAAACGTGGAAAGTTAAATCCACGCTACATTGGTCCCTTCAGAATTCTGGAAAGAATTGGGACGGTAGCATACAAGTTGGACCTACCCGCTGAACTAAATGGTGTTCACAATACATTTCATGTATCCAATTTAAAGAAGAGTCCAACTCAAGTTGACGTTGCCATTCCTATCGACGAGATTCACATTGACGACACGCTCCACTTCGTTGAAGAACCTGTTGAGGTCACGGATTGGAAAGTTAACAAGACCCGCCGGAGCAGTGTCAAGCTCGTCAAGGTTCGTTGGAATGCCAGACATGGTCCTGAATTCACATGGGAACGTGAGGACCGGATGAAAGAGAAATACCCCCACTTATTCCCTAAGAACCCTGCTTCTACAAGCAGAACTTAAATTTCGGGACGAAATTTATTTAACGGGGGGAGAATGTGACAACCCGCACTAAACCAGGTATCCGTACAACTTAATTAATGATTAATTACTACCTGATTACTGTGCTTGACTGAAACTAGCTGATAAACTGCTACCTGCATACTGATACATGCACTTACTTGCATCATACTTTATTTGCTGTCACTACATTAATTACATACTGAACACTAGTGACAAACATGATGCACAAAAAGCACAGTAGCACTAAACGGATACACAGTGAACATGCTGACATAACCAGCATCAGGCAAATACTGCCTCTAAGGCCTGTTAAGAGCCTCATATATTTTGGCTACACTGGTAGTGAGTGTAGGAATATAAGGGTTATGGTACCGCGTCTCTAGGGATAAGATACACTGATTCGGATGTGCCAAGAACGTACTTTAAGTACCAAACACAGCACTTTAATAATTAAACCAGCTTCTAGCTGACTAATAAAGTGCCAGAACATGAGAAAATAACACTAGACACTTTCTAAAGTGTTGGAAACAAATTGCGTCACTAAAAATGTAATAACGACACTTTAAAGCGTTACAAAAGACTTTAACGGATTACTATCCAACCGAACAACCGGACTTTACCCGGAACACGAAAATATTACTATTTTCACTATTTATATTTTTCTGAGCTAGTTAGGGTCCCTGATTACCCTAACACCCGTCATAACGCATCACATACAACTAACTAAGTTAAATACTTAGTTAACCTTTTTTAACTAAACTAAACCTCCTAACATCTAGTTAATATCGAACCAACCCCCCCCCCCCCCCACCCCTTTCATAACCGTCCCCTAGTGGGGGACATACTTGTACCTTCCAAGATTTATAAATCTTGGATGTTGGAGATCAAGATGACACTATTACCATTGGATAATACTCTCACCATTTACCTATAAAATAACCACTAAACATGAGAGTTCATTATCATAATCAACACCAAACCAAACTCTCTCTTTCTCTCTATGAAAGTCACGGCCAAACACCCCTTGTTCATACACCCACCTTTCGATTTCCATCATCACATTTCAAGAACATAAAAGTGTTAAGGGTCACGTATTAGGAGTCTTGGAGCAAGCGGAACACGAAGGACCTCCACCGTTAGCTTTTATCCACCCCGTTTTCGTCACGATTCTTCCCTAGCCCCGAGCTAGAGGTATATTGTTTAAATCTTGTTTTTAAGCTTATCTAAAGTGGTTAAAAGAACTTTCGTCGGTTAAATATTGTAAACATGCGTTTTGGAACTTTAAAGTCTACTAAAACTACAAAAATGGAGGTTAATAGCATATGACTTGTGTAAAAGTCGTAGGACTTGAAATTTGTGTTTATCTAGACCCGATCTATGATGTGGTAGCTCAAATCTCCGTTTAACCCGACTTTGTAAAATCATGTATCTTCACATAAGCTCGTTTTTGAAAGATACAAGGGTTAAAGGTGAAACACTACCACATATAGAGCATGAACTTGTATAAAAGAATTTTAGTTGTGTAAAAGTGATTTAACCAGTACAATGGTGTTTAAAACTAGCGGATCTACGTATCTGCAAGTGGTACTTTTGAAGGACCACCCTTTAAAAGAAATCATGTTTTCTAAGAAACGGATCTTACAATACTAAGAGTGATATTTAGAACACACAAGTGTGTAAACACTTGTGTGGCACATGTTTCGTCAAAATAACTATTTTTGGGAAAAATAACTAGAAGTTGTAAAGACGGATTTCTCTAAAAACGAGGTTTTTACGAGGTTAAAGTTAATTTATATAAAGATCCACGAAATATAATGGGATTTACAATATAGATTCGGAAAAACTACAAGTTCATGCGATTATGTGATTTACATATTTATTGACTAGTTTGATGTGTCGGAAATTGTTTGATTGAATAAAGAAGTTGATTGATTTGGTTATTAAAAGAAAATGATACGCTTGAAAGCGTGGCCACCTCCAGTTACAGAGGAAACTCTGGCGAAATTTTCTTAAAAACCTAACACTTAAACCTGTTTACATTACAAGTGTTAGAATCATTTTTGACATGATTTCAAAACATAAATTTCGCCATGACTTGAATTACTAAATATTCGGAGGTGGGATTTTCACAAAATATTAACGTGATAAATATATATTTTCACACACTGTTTATGATTATTTTGTGAAATACATAAATACTATTTTTAGAGTAAAAATAATGTTTACGAACGATAACGACTCCAAAAGTAATACAAACGCTTTCGCCATAAATATATAAGTTACACCGGTAATTATATTACCACCTGTATGTTAAAACGTAACTTACACAATCACGGAAATATTTATGAACGCGTACTTTAACAACGTATTTTGGGATAAATACCTATATTTTGGAGATGGATATATATATAAGGATTAAGTGAGACTTAATGACGGAATTATACGCACATTAAATCCCCCATCCTTGGGAAGGAAGATAACTACCAAGTATATACGACATGTAACACGAAATAGTTGTCTAACTATTTCCCGCAAACATAAACTGTAAAGCTAAAGCACGGCCGTCCGTCTAATAGAATTAGCACTTGTAGGTCGTTGCACAGCTTACTGTATTGGAGACGCTTGATAGAGATACGCATTCACTGTGAGTTCATGTCCCCCTTTTCTCTAACTGTTTTCAGTTTACTTAACCGCGGGGGTGAAATACATGTTACATTGTTTACAAGTACTTTATACACGGTATGATTAACGTAAGGAGGTTTAGATCATGTGAATGGGTAGGCGGAAACTTGAGGCTATTAATCCTCAGGGTAGGACCGAGGGACAGGAGCGGTAGATCTATCTGGGTGTAGCGAGCCCAGCCCCAGGCCAAACAGAACGGACCTCGGGGTGACTTTGTGCCCAACGCATAAATCCGCTAGGTTTGAGTCTTCCTACTTGCATATCACAACATGCTAATGGCCTTGCAAACCATTGGTGATCACAAGCCCTCTTACACTGCTACATACCAGGAAACTTTTATACTTACAAGTGTTTTACTTACTCACTTGCACATGAACTCGCTCAACATTATTGTTGATTTTTCAACTCACATGTATTTCAGGAAATTAAACGGATCTGGCACGGTATGGAACGTTTTCCGCTGCATATTGTCATGAAGTCATCAGGGTTTAGGGGATGTGTCTCTTACCTGGACAAGACACAATCCCTAAATCACGTTTATGTTTATGTTATAAGTTGTTATTTCTTTTGAACAAGGTTATTGTTGTTGGAGTATGTCCTCGTCAAACAATAGTATTGTATGTTATTTTCAAACTTAATGGATGACTTGCATGGTTTCTAAATTCATATAGCTTGTTATGATTAAGCTATGGTATTAAGAAGTCACACCAAAATATACCACGCTTCCGCAAAGCCAGGGTGTGACAATTAGGATTGAACCCTACCAGAGGAACAGATAATTAAAGCCAAAACTGGATCAGAGCAGTGGATCCAGAATAAGCAGATGTTTACATACAAGTCTCTCCCCTTGAAAGTGATTTCAACATCTGCTAACCTCCTATCTACTGATCGTGCTAACTGCTGACCTACAACTGATGTTCAAGTAAAGGTCTGATAGAAGACTAAAGCTCTGTTGCTCAATCTACTGCCCTGTTTCAAGCACTGCTGATCCGGATAAGTACTGCTGTGTTCACAGCAGTGGAGGGATACAGCAGTTGTTTACTCTGTCTTTATGTTATGTAATGTAATAAGCAGTAGTTAGTATAGCAGTGTTTGTGTAGATCAGAGGTTAGAGTTTGTTAGGAGGTTAGATGTCACTTTCATGGTGACGTCAGCTTAGATGCTCAGTGGTTTGCTAGTGCCTATAAATAGAACAGTGCTCTGTACTGTTCTATTAGCTCTTTGCAACACCGTCTTCTTTGCACGAACAAACACTGAGCTCTGGCTGAGGGGGAGTTTGTATTCAAGCATTACTTTGTAATCGTTGTTGAAATTAAATTCAATCATTCGGTTCTCTGTTGAAAATGTCTTGATCAAAGCAATACTCTCGTTTGATTGTATGCAAAGTTTGTTTCCATATTAATTCCGCTGCACAACTCATCCATTTCCATCTTAATTCAAACAAAAAATACAATCAAAACCAAACTCAGATCCAACAGATATGAAAGCCTAGATCCAATTTCTGATGATGGTTATTATATATGAAGAACCGAAATATTCATGATAACTAGTGACTTGGTGTTTAGGTGCTCATAATTGTTGTAATAATTATCCAATGATTGTTTGTAACGAACAGACCCTTTCGGGTATGAAGAATGTGTTATTAGGCATTTCTTAAAGGTGGATGTAAACATTTTTGCTTATGATGGACTATGTTAAAAGTGGGTGATTATTAGAAAGCGTGCACCGTAGGCTACGGTTAAGCAACCGTAGCTTACGGATAAGTTTAATGGCACCACGCACACACCGTACACTACTCGACCACACACATGTGGTCGCACACCATTTTGGGTAACCGCACACTCATTGTACAAGCACCTGGTACACAAGGTACAACCTACCTAAGCTAGACCGCACACTCTAGGTTACCGCACACTAGAGTATAGACTGCACATCCTCATGGTACAAAGGCACATTGTACGACACAACATTGCATGACCGCACACTTGTCAAGTGGTCGTATACTCTTGCGTGGACAGCAAAATTGCCAAGTGGGTCGCATACTCTAATTGGGCCGCAAACCCTTAATTGAGCTTTATGACTTATTGACGTGTGTCGGTGTGAGTATATTTTTACTTATATTTTTTGCTCTTTTTTATGTGACAACTGCCACTTTCTGGTAATTTTCGTACAAATAAAGCAATCATTTAAGTTATACAAGTATCTGTTTTGAATGTCCGAACTGCATGATTTCATGACATACATTTAGAAAACTCATGAAATATATATTTATGGTGCACATCATTCATTTTATTGGTCACATCTGAAACGGTTTAAACAATGCACCGAAACAACTAGTACATTTACAAAGTAGACTATTAGTGCTTACAGGAAACGCAGGAAGTGCAACACTCAGCTTAATGACATATTTAGGACTTAGACGAGAGTCCAACATCAACTATACATTAATCCCTAAGTAGGAGTACAAGGATTTAGTTTAACATTTTCTGGAAGTCCAACAGACACTAAAAACTACCCGAAAAAACACTATAAGTAACAAATTCAGCACTTTTCAGCAGAAAATCAGCAAAATTCAGCATTTTAATACAATGTGTAAAAGTGTTGTTTAACTTCAAAATCCATATGAAAAGACATTGGGGTTATCCTTTAAATCAATAACCATGTTATATCCTACAACTTATATAAGCTAAACATCTAACAGTTTACTTGCGGAACAAACGCCAAACAAATATCCGAACACTATCTAGACATTTTTTTTCAAACTAGTTAACATTATTTCTGGTCATTTAAAGCTATTTATGATGTTGTAACATCTTCAAAACATTTAAACATGAAAACACCTTAACATTGCTATATTTTTCTAACACTTTAACACTTAACAACTTTGAAGCAAATCAAGACCCCCCCCCCCCCTCCTCATGACTGTCCCCAACATGGGACCCACACCCTTAAACCACTTGCTAAAATATCTAGATATTTTCTCATTTGCAAGTGATGATTTCAAGTGGATGATTAAAGTCTTGTAAGGTTTATCTTAACTAATAACTTTCACAACATCTTACACCTTCCAAAACACACACTAAAGCTCCCAACTTCCCCCCACTAAATCTAGGCCAAGATCATTCACATTCCATCTTCATTTCAAGCCATTTTCATGGTGATCAAAGTATACTTTCATGGAGCTTAAGAAGATCTAAGACATCTCCAAGTTGAAGCACCCATTTTCACCCATTTTGGAGCTTTCAACCATCATCATCTTCATCAAATTTTTTCTTAACATCTTCATATAGATCTTCCCTAGCCACAGGAGCTAGTATTAAGCCTCCTAATCATCATTTCATTCTTATTTATGTATATATAACTTATGTTCAATATAACATAAAAAATAATCATACAAGATAAAGATGGAAATACAAGAAAACCAATCAAAGATCATAATATATAAGTTGTTTATGTTGTGATATGAAACTTGTTACTTGTTTGTTTGAGCTAGTGATGATGAAGATGATATGTAAACTTGTTAGATGATGTTTAAAAATATAATCTAACAAGTGTATATGAAGGTCTTGAAAAAGTTATGTTTAACTTGATGTTTATATCGATGAACATGATATGTAAACTTGTTAGATGATGTTTAAAAACATAATCTAACAAGTGTACATAAAAGTATTAAAAGGGTTATTTTGAACATGATGTTTTAATGGATAAACATAATTTTTGGTGTTGTTAACGTATATAAAGTATTACATAAAAATTATGTACTCTTGGAAAGATCTATAAAAGTAAACATATGTAAAGATCATGTAGGATCGAATCGCGACCTGAATGAGTCGTTCGAAAGAGCTCAAATCCGTTTCAGAGGCGGAAACTAAGAAACGGATGTAAAAACAGCTTGATTCACACTTTAAACCTCTTGTATATTGTATTAACACTGATTACAATCACAAGGAATACCGGCAGCACCTCGGTATCAAATCTGAAAATCCGTTACAAATGAAATGACAACTAGCCTATTTATAGATCTCACTAGTTCGCTTGAGACTACATGACCCTTTCAAGCGATCCATTCAAGCGAACCTACAGAATTGTCTTTCAAGCGAACCTAACATGAATTTCAATTTCAAGCGAACTAGTCAAACTGTTTCATGTATGTCTTGTGTTTTGTGTAATGATGCAATGATGATGTAAGCATGATGATGTCACTTGTGATGTCATCATAAATGATGTCATGCTTGTTCAGATCCGCAACGCAACCCAGACTCGATATAAGACGAAGTCGACAGATGTATGCACCAACAGACTCCCCCTCAGATGTTGATGAGTCTTAAGTGTCGAGTCTTCTCAATCTTCAGTCTTTATCAGTCTTTGTGCTTCCTTCACTCTAACTTTCTTCCACTAATCTTTCAGGATCAAACTCCTAGCTCTTGCATCTTCAGACTCTCTTTCTCTAACAGACTCCCCCTCAAGATGTGCTGGGATCGTAGTCTGGCTTTCACAGGTTCAGGTATCGTAACCTGACTCACCTGCATATTCTCTACCCAAAACATAAGTTTCATAAAAGATAAGGTATAACAAATTTAGAAACTTTTCTAATCACTTGAAGACACAACCCTGAATACATCATTTTCAAGTATCAAACAAAATGATTTATCATGTAAGTCATTGATGAACCAATTGAATATATATCATTTTCATTTCACACATTTTCAAACAAACTTTCCCAAACCTGTTCGTCATGTCTAGCACTCGGAATTTTGAAAATCAGCTTTTCAACATCAGTCGTCTAAAATCTTTTTGAATTTTTCAAAATTTATGCTAAAACACACCGGAAATCTTTTTGGATTTTTGATATAACTGAAATGAAACGCAGTAAAGAAATATTTACATACAATATTTTTATGAGTTTGTGTAAGAGGATCATATCCGTTTTTGAGACAAATCACCAACACCGTAAAGCTTTAAATATTTTAAGTTCTAAACGATTCACTTAGATTGTCAGTATACTGATCCACTTAAATTCTCACACAAAGTTCAATGTTTCGAGATACGAGATTATTGTTTTAGAGACTTAAACTTATTCGCGTGTCCCACCTCAGAATATACTCCCGTATCCAGATCCCAATATTCAGTCTTACAGGTGAGTATACCTAGAGATATCTGTAAGGGGTTAATTGCGAAACCGTGAGAGCTCAGGTCAGAACTTCCGTTCAGCAGAGAGATGACGGCTCGTCTTTAGGTGGGTCCCCTTTAGAGGATCTTTTTTACAACAGCATTAATTACCCATATATCCGAGAAATGTTACCCATGATATAAGCAAGTTTGAATTTAGGTTTATATCTCGTCACAATCTACTAAATGTGCAAAAACCTACTGGCATATCATCAGTGAGACCGTTTATCACTATTTAACTTTCCAATTCTTTAGCATGCCGTGATCGTCCACTGATGTAATATCATTTCCTCTTTTATACAACAAAACTCATTTTTCATTTTATCATGTTGTTGACTTTTTCAAATTTTCTAATGTTTTTGGATTTTCTGAAAATTTTTACTCCCCCTAAAATGCAAACACATTTTATGAAATTTGAAAATAAACTGTACAATAAAGTGACAACTGATATCGAATCACTTCAGATCGCCATCCACTTTGCATAAACAATCAAAACTCCCCCTTACAACAAACTATTTTCCCATTGTGATTTCAAAACACTTAAGTTTGTTTTAATCAAATGGTTTTTCCGGAAAATTAGTTTTGTTGATTTTCAAACCATTTGTAGGTTAGGGGTTCATCACATTGTTCTCCAAAATACCACTTGTAAGTATGGTCCAATCAAGTTCAACTTAGTGACCTTGATTAACCATTTGTCAATGAAAACCTCTATCAACCACTTACAGGTTCACTCACCAACCATAATCACTTGTGAATCAACATATAACAATTTAAATATACCACCTGTACTTTACCAACTGTACCACTTGTAGAATCATTTGCTAAGAAAGATGTCGATTCCTGCTCCACTCTTACCAACCTGGGAGCTCCGGCAAGTCAGATTTTCAGTTTGGAAATACTTTCCCCTAAGGCTGACTATCCTTGGGAGATTCTGGAACACACCTGTCCCACCAACATTTTGATTTGTAGAACTCTTTAGCTCCTTTCACTTTTCCTGCAACCATCTTACCAAAAATATGTTTAATATTTCCATTAAACACCTTTTCAGCATCAAATTCTTTCTTATCAGCAAAGAATTGATCTGAAATCTCAACCCTACCTTTTGATTTCAAATAATCTTTTGTCAATGACGAAAAGTTTTCCTCGTTCAACTCAGGAACGGAATTATCAAACTTTTTCTCAACAGATGACTCCTCTGATTTTATGGAATCAGATTCATTGTCAGAACTACTTTCAGATTTTACAACCCATTTTTTTTTACTCAAATCGACTTGTCTTTTGTAAAAACGTTTTGAAGTTTCACCAACTTCCAAAGTCGATTTATTAACACATTTCTTTTTCATATCAGAGTTAGTAGACACTCCCAGTTTTGAATAAATGGACTCTTGGCAGTTCCAAGCAATGTGTCCAACTTTTTGACACTTGAAACAGGTTCTTCTATCAACTCTCGAAGCAAACTTCCTCACATTTTTCTTTACTTCAGCACGAAACTCTTGATTCGAATGCTTCCAGAACGGTTTCTTCTGTTCATCCTCTGAACTTCCTCCTGAAACAAATTTTGTTTTTGGTTTATAAGTTTTCTGATTTTTATAATTTCCTGAAGAATTGAAACCAAGACCTTTCTTTTTAAGATTACCGTTGTAGTTTGGTTTCTTTTGATAACCAGAACCATAACTGTAACCATTTTTCGTGTTCAATCTCTGTTGAACTCTTGAAGTGTATTTTTTAGGTTTTTCAGCAAGATTTAAATCTTTTATTTCAGAAATATTAATTTCTGTTAGTTTGAAAACCTGTTTAATCATTTCAGTTTTGACACTTCTTATTGGAAATTCTTCATCAGGATATAATTTTTCTGAATCTTTCAAAGTATATGCCAATTTGATTGATCCATCATTCAAATTAGATTTTGATAACAAGAATTCTTTGTTGTAAACCCTTTTAACCGGTGAACTCGGACTCTTTTCTGACGAACTCGAACTTTCAGACTTAGACTCCGGTTTTGACTCCTCATCCATATCCAACACCTGATCGACAACTTTCTTTAACAACTCGGACTCATGATCAGTGTCAGACGCTGTGAATGTAACATCAATATTGTCTGGTAATTCATCAATGATTTCAGACTTTAACTTGATGTTGACTGCCTTTTTAGACGCTCTTCGTTTGGATTCCTTGGAGAATAAGTTTCATGGATCGGGGGCGGACATCTGTTATACTTGACACTTTGTTTCTTACCAGTATCAGTATCTTCTGACTTTTTCTCCATGAATAATTCCAGACCTGCAACAATAGGATAAACACGATCAATCAAATAATCACAAGTAGTGTAACTCAACAGTAAGCATTTAATCCTTTCACTTTCGATCTTTTCAAGCTCCAACTCCTTCTTCAGATTAGCACAGTCTTCGATGTAATCATTTATGACGCTCTGCTTTGTCATTAATGTTGCGCTCATTTTTTCCATCGCTTTTTCAATTTCTATATTTGTCTTTTTCAGACGATCAACTGTGTTGTTGAGCACATCATATGACTCCTTCACATACTTCACATCGGACAGTAAATCTTCTTTAATCTTCTCTAATTCAGAAATCTTCTTATCTTTCTCCTCACAAACTTTGCAAGATTCTAAACACTTCAAACATGGTTTTTCAACTTCAACCATTTTTTCAACTATCTTTTCAACCTCGACGAATTTCTCTACTTTGACCAATTTTTCAACTTCGACTATTTTTTCAACTTCAACAATCTTCTCCACCACTTTCTCCACTTCAACGATTTTCTCTACTACTTTCTCAGTTGCTGGTTCAACATTCGCTTCTCCAGCTTCTGTCTTTGTCTTTTCATCTGCTAGCCTTCTTGCTACTTCCAGCTCTTTCCTCAATCTTGCCATCTTCTTCTGATACAGCATCTCTATTTTATCTGCAAAAAACAAATTAAAACTAGTAGGATCTATTCCTTTTCTAGCTTTATTGAGATGTTCTTCCTCATCATCGGTATCCACATCACTTCCAAGATCTGGAAAAATCGGGATTCTTTTCTGACTAGCTTCATCTTTCAGAACTCGGGCAACTAGAGCTGAATCAGGTATGTTTTTGTAGAATTCCTCAGCCATGTTTCAATAATCAGGTGATACTTCAGGAAACACCTGAATGAAAACAAAAATAACTAATCAGTTTAAACGAACCAAGAAAATGTGAACGTGTGTAACGGTTGAATCGATCTAGAACTTGTGTCAAAAATTCGCGGACTCGTTCCACTTCAAGATGAATAGATGCAAAATTCATTACTCAAATGGGCCTTTAACTCGTAATTCGACAAATTGATTGGGCCTGTACTCGTAATTCAGGATCAATTGTGATTATCTTGTAAAAACAATGTGTCTGACACTTTCAAGTAAAATTCAATTTGATTGGGCCGCTTGGTCTATATGATTATAATACTGAACCGATGAAACATGTGAACTGATTGAAATCTCATGAATACATCAAGTGGCCGACACACTTTTTACACCACACTTAATTTCATTGGGCCGAATATTATCTTGATCTTATCTAGTCACATGCAAAGTCTAATCTTATCAAAAGCTATTTGCCGACAACTTCAATACCCAAAATCAGTGATTGGGCCGCTAATGTGTGGTGGGCTGACAACTCACTTAAAGATCACATGCACATTATAATAGCCGATATAATTGATCTAATCTGAATGGACCTTTAATACTTCCACATATGCAATTTCAATGATAACCGACAACTCTTTTAATACATCTCACATGCAAACTGACACTCAACACTTGATTTCTTTTCCCAAATATCAATGACCTGACATCCTCGTAAAATGTTTTACACAATACAATACAATGCACTTTCAAGCGGTGTGTCGGTTTCAAGCGGTGTGTCGTTTCAAGCGGTGTGTTGTTTCAAGTGGTGTTTTCAAGCGGACAGTCGTTTTCAAGCGGACTACCAGATGACATCAGCATATCGAACAAAAATTTCAAGCGAACACATGATTTTAACCAGTTTTAAGCCGATTTAAGTTCTGAAACTTTCCAGGATTTGTTAAAACATGATTACGCACATTATGTGAGAATTTGAGCCGATTTTAACCGTGAAAAATTATCAATTTTGTGAAAGAAGGTGTAGAAAACAGATTTTCAAGCTGAATATGGCAAGAACTCTTCTTCCTGAGCTCTGATACCACTTGTAGGATCGAATCGTGACCTGAATGAGTCGTTCGGAAGAGCTCAAATCCGTTTCAGAGGCGGAAACTAAGAAACGGATGTAAAAACAGCTTGATTCACACTTTAAACCTCTTGTATATTGTATTAACACTGATTACAATCACAAGGAATACCGGCAGTACCTCGGTATCAAATCTGAAAATCCGTTACAAATGAAATGACAACTAGCCTATTTATAGATCTCACTAGTTCGCTTGAGACTACATGACCCTTTCAAGCGATCCATTCAAGCGAACCTACATTATTGTCTTTCAAGCGAACCTAACATGAATTTCAATTTCAAGCGAACTAGTCAAAATGTTTCATGTATGTCTTGTGTTTTGTGTAATGATGCAATGATGATATAAGCATGATGATGTCACTTGTGATGTCATGCTTGTTTAGATCCGCAACGCAACCCAGACTCGATATAAGACGAAGTCTACAGATGTATGCACCAACAGATCATACCAAAACCCTACATGTTCATAAGTTCATCTTGTTAAAGTTTGTTATAAATCCCATGTGTTTTTGTGCAAAAATGATATGAGGAAATTGTTGTTGATTTTTAAAAGAAAATGATATGTTTTGATAACATGGCAAAGTTCATATTGCAAACGAACTATGGCCAATTTTTCTTAGAAATCTTGAGTTAGAAAAATTATCATTTTTAAACAAAGTCTTTACAAGATTAGAAAGTGGTCTTTCTAAAGATAAAAATGATATAAATATATATTTTGGTAAAATATATATTTAGGGATCATTAAAAATATGTGCTATGTGTTTATTATTTGTATTAGTTATATATAAAAGCTAGGGACTTGATTATAATGATACACATAAATATAAGACATATTTACAATTAAAGACTTACAAGAATACACATATACACACTTTGAATACAACTTATGGACAAATCGGACATTTGAACACAACTCACGGACGATTCGGACATTTGGATACAAGTTATGGACAATACAAACATTGGGACAAATAAACGGACTATATAATCAAAGGTTGGTAAACTACATTTTCAAAACCGAACAAATGACCATATATATTCTACAAGTATACAAAATATATTACACTTTGGTTTATCTAAAAAAGGTATTATTTTTGAAGTATATAAAGAGATATATATATATATATATATATATATATATATATATATTTCATAACATCCAAAATGTATTATTTTGGTGAAAGACTAAAATTATATATTTCTAGAATTAATCTTAAAAATAGATTATTTTTAAAATGATTTTTATGCGTACCTTTACCAAGCATAAATTATATATTCATATGGATATATCTTAAAATATATATATATATATATATATATATATTAAGAATACAAGATCATGTATAATGAATACAAGGATATACGTATTCCTATACGTACAAATACTATCACAGGGATGACATTCACAAGATTGAGAATGAGTACTACGAACTTAAGATGGTTGGATCAGAAATCGAGACGTACACTAAGCGATCCAACGACTACGCTGCTCTTTCTCCCAGCATGTCTCAGCCTGCCTATCGAAGAATTGAGCTGTATATCAAGGGCCTGTCCCAGAGATTCAAAGTCTTGTGACTTCAGCTAACCTCACCACTATCCAGCAAGTCATTCGTCTGGATCACCGCCTCACCGATCAAGCTGTGGAAAAGGGCAAGCTGCCCAAATGTATCGGTACTACTGCTGAAACCTCTGGAGACAACAAACGTAAATGGGATGGCAATCAGGGCAAGGATGCTAATCCTACACAAACTCCAGCTCAACAAAGGAAGTTTGAGAACAACAAAAGTCAACACCAGCAAGTTAACCAAGGTCAGGGTGGTTATCGGGGGAACCATCCTAAGTACAACAAATGTAACCGACATCACAGTGGGCCGTGTGCAAAGAACTCGTGTCAGCGATGCAACAGAATGGGGCACAAGGCCAAGGATTGTAGAAGGCCTTACCCAGTAAGGCAGAACCAACCTCAGCAACAACAACAACAACATCATGGTAACCGCAAGGGTTTTTTTCAAGTGTGGAGCTGAAGGTCACATTAAGAAAAACTGCCCTCAACTGAATCAGAATAACCAAGGTGCTGGGAACAACAACAACAACAACAACAACAATGATGGAAACGGTGCAAGGGTAAGAGTCTTTGTGTTGGGTGCTCATGAAGCAAGGAATGATCCCAATGTTGTAGCGGGTAAGTTTCTACTTGATGATCGTTATGTTTCTATATTGTTTGATTCTAGAACCGATGCTAGCTGTGTATCTCTACATATTAGTAAAATGCTCAATCCTACGCCTACACCTTTAAGCACTAAGCATATCGTCGAACTAGCTAACGGTAGAAACATTGAGGTCTCACACGTTATCAACGATTGTAAACTCGTTCTATCTGGTCAGACTTTTCTCGTCAATCTTTTTCCCATCGTTCTTGGAAGCTTCAACGGCATTATTGGAATGGATTGGTTATCCAAACATCAAGCAGAAATACTCTGTAAAGATAAAGTCGTTTGTATTCCTCGTCTTCTTGGTAAACCTCTTATCGTGCATGGTGACAAAATTGGGGCTGTCACTTGCGTCATCTCGTGCTTAAAAGCACAGAAGTGTTTACGAAAGGGCTATACCACCATCCTAGCACTCGTAACTGACACCCAGGAGAAAGAAAGGAAGATTGAATATTTTCCCATTGTACGTGAGTTTCCCGAGGTATTCCCTAAGGAATTACCTAGTCTTCCACCCAGGAGAAAGATAGGAAGGTTGAATATTTTACCTCATCGTCATGTTGAATTTCAAATCGAGCTAAATCCTGGAGCAGCACCCATAGCTCGTGCACCTTATCGTCTAGCCCAAACCGAGCTGGAAGAACTTTCTACGCAACTTTCACAAGAAGCGTTGGATAAAGGTTTTATTCATCCTAGCTCGTCACCTTAGGGAGCCCCAGTACTTTTTGTCAAGAAGAAAGATGGCACTTTCCATATGTGTATTGACTATCGTGAACTGAACAAGGTAACTATCAAGAATCGTTATCCACTCCCACGCATCGATGATCTATTCGACCAGATGCAAGGGTCAAGTTATTACTCCAAAATCGATCTACGATCGGGTTATCATCAGTTGAGAGTCCGCGACGAGGACATCTCTAAAACTGCTTTCAGAAATCGTTATGGTCATTATGAATTTTTGTCATACCCTTTTGGAATGACAAACGCGCCTGCGGTTTTCATGGATCTCATGAACCGAGTATGCAAACCATATCTTGACAAGTTTATGATCTTATTCATCGATGACATCCTAATTTACTCGAGGAATCAAGAGGAACACGAGCATCACTTACGTCTTATTCTAGAACTCTTACGCAACAAACAACTCTACGCCAAGTTCTCGAAATGTGACTTTTTGCTTCGTGAATTCCATTTCCTTGGGCACGTGGTAAACGAAGACGGGATTCACGTTGATCCAGCCAAGATGACTCTATCAAGAACTAGCCTACACCAAAAACTCCAACTGAAATCCGTCAATTTTTGGGATTGGTAGGATACTATCGTAGATTCATCGAGGGATTTTCGAAGATTGCTCGACCCCTCACAACTCTCACCCAGAAGGGTATTGCGTACAAGTGGAACGATGCTCATGAGTCAGCGTTTTAGAAACTAACGGAGAAACTCTGCAGTGCTCCTATTCTTTCATTACCTGAAGGTACTGATGACTTCGTCGTCTACTGTGATGTGTCTATTCAGGGGCTCAGTTGCGTGTTGATACAACGCGAGAAAGTTATTGCCTATGCTTCTCGACAACTTAAGGTCTATGAACGAAATTACACGATGCACGATTTGGAACTGGGAGCAGTAGTATTCACGCTCAAAATTTGGAGGCATTACTTGTACGGTACCGAGTGTACGATTTATACCGACCACAAGAGTCTTCAGCATATACTGGATCAGAAGGAGTTGAACATGCGGCAACGCCGATGGGTCGAACTCCTAATCGACTATGAGTGCGCTATCAAGTACCATCCAGGCAAGGCAAATGTTGTAGCTGATGCCCTCAGCAGGAAGGAAGCCAAACCTAAGCGTGTTCGTGCGCTTCAGCTCACTATTAATTTGAACCTTCCTAAACAGATTCGTGACGCTCAAACCGAGGCATAAAAAGAAGAAAACCTTCTAGCAGAATCACTGCGTGGTATGGAAAAGCGACTTGAACGCAGGGACGATGTCGTCTACTACTTTAAGGAAGGTATCTGGGTTCCATTTTATGGAAGTCTTCGAGAGCTTGTGATAGATGAAGCTCATAAGTCTCGCTACTCGATACATCCTTGAGCCGATAAAATGTACCATGACCTTAAGACCTTGTATTGGTGGCCGAACATGAAAGTGATCGTCGCAAACTACGTCAGTAAATGTTTTATTTGCGCTAGAGTCAAGATCGAGTACCAGAAGCCGTCTGGACTACTACAGCAACCTGAGTTGCCAACCTGAAAATGGGAATAAATTTCAATGGATTTTGTTACAAGCTTGCCAAGGTCTCAAAACGGAAACGATACCATCTGGGTGATCGTAGACCGCTTAACCAAGTCTGCGCATTTCCTCGCGATCAAAGAAACAGTCAAGTATTCAAAACTGGCAGCCATCTATCTGAAAGAAATAGTTTCCAGGCACGGAGTACCAATTTCCATCATCTCCGATTGTGACCCACGTTTTACCTCTAAATTATGGCAAGCTACGCATAGATCCTTTGGCTTACGCTTAGACATGAGCACTGCTTATCACCCGTAGACTAATGGTCAAACTGAACGTACCATTCAGACACTTGAAGACATGCTGAGAGAATGTGTTATTGATTTTGGAAACGGGTGGGAGCGACACCTACCTCTAGTAGAATTCTCTTACAACAATAGCTACCACACTAGCATTCAGGCAGCACCATTTGAGGCATTGTACGGTCGAAAATGTCGTTCTCCTTTGTGTTGGGCGGAAGTTGGCGAAAGAAAAATTACCGGCCCGAAACTCATAGTCGACACGACGGAAAAGATTGCCCGGATCAGACAACGCATGGCCGCAGCTCGTGACCGTCAGAAAAGCTACGCTGATAAGCGTAGAAAGCCACTAGAATTCCAGGTCGGGGACCGGGTTCTACTAAAAGTCTCACCTTGGAAAGGTGTGGCACGTTTTGGCAAAAGGGGCAAGCTTAATCCGCGATATGTTGGACTTTTTGAAATTACCGAGAGAATCGATAAGGTAGCTTACAGACTGAATCTGCTTGAAGAACTGATTGCGATGCACAACGTTTTTCACGTATCGAATCTAAAGATGTGTCTGTCAGATGAAACTCTTATCGTACTTTTAAGGAACTCACAATCGACGACCAGTTATGTTTTGTTGAAGAACTAGTTGAGATAATGGACCGAGAGGTCAAAACCCTTAAACAAAGCAAGATACCCATTGTTCGGGTTCGTTGGAACTCGCGCCGTGGCCCAGAGTTTACCTGGGAACGGGAAGACCAGATGATGCGCAACTTATTGTACGAAACAATTACACCATCCTCCCCTCCTTCATCCTCGGCGTCGCCAGTAGACTCCGATCGTATCTCCGGCCACTCGTTCCTCCGCCGGCTACCTTTTTTTACTTCGATTTCTCGTCCCTTCCTGCTCGGAGCTCCATTTCTTCTCACACACATTCCCTTTAAGAAAAGCATAGATGACTCTTGTTGACTTGTGTGATAGACAAGAAGAAATGGATCCTTGTTAATAAAACAGTGGTTTTATAACAATAATAATTATGTTTATAGTAATGAAAGAAAGAAAGAAAATGTTGATGATTTATGTTACATGATGATCCTTGTTAATAAAACAGTGGTTCGAACCCATGTTTGAATGTGGCGTTTGGTGAAATAACATGATGATCCTTGTTTCTATTTTAAAGTAATAATGCGAATAATGTTTCCGTGAATCATTTTGCTTAGGCACTTCGTATTAGAACCTGTGAAGTTGTACGAACAGAGTCGTGTATATAGATAATCGTTATTCTAGTAAACATGTTATTGGTTTATAACTAATGATAAGGATAATTCTTTGTGATTGTTAGGAGAATTTATTGTGTTTGTTAGGATGATTCTTTGATACTGTAAGGAATTTTGATGGAAAGTTTTGAGGTGGGTTTCTATGGAAGGTACAAGTATATATGCGTAGGTTACAAACAAATGGTATAAGGCATGATTTGAATATTTGAGTGTTAAATGTTGTTTTGTCTCTATCTGTTGAATTGGGAATGACGAAAAGAATGTGGGAATTGAGACTGGGTCGCACATTAAATGCCCTTTTTTGGGAGTTTCTTTCTCGTACACTGACACACACAAATGAGAAATGTTATCATTTAGAAAAGCTGATCGCACACTCTCAAAACCTTTGTACACTTATTTATATTCTAATCGCACACAGAACCACGAACGCACACTGTCTTGGGCCCAAATCTTTGACCAGCACAACTCAAGAGTAGAGATGGGCATAATCGGGTATTTTTAATACCCGGACCCGGTTCCCCTCAAATCTGACCATACCCGGTTACTCTCATAACTGGTTCTGGGTCATACCCGGGTATTTGCCCAAAAAACCAGAACCTGTTGTACCCGGTTACGGGTAGTGTGGAACCGGTTCTCAATAGAACCGGGTTCGGGTCAGAACCGGTTCTATCGTATATATGAAGGAAAAAGGCTGACACTACTGCATGGAACCGGTTCTCAACAGTCGTGTCCAGTCAAATCAATCTTCAAATCAATATGTTGGAATTTGGAACTAGTGGAACCGGTTCTGTCGTATTATAACCGGTTGTGTTATTTAAATCAATCTTTCTAATTTCATACTTTCAAACCTCTACCAAAAACCCACTATTAAAGCTCTCTAATTCATAGTTTCATACTTGCTAAGAGATATGGCATGCAATGATGAAGTCGTTACGGTTTTGGAAACAAAAAGGAACCCGGCTATTTAGAAAAACTTTGATCTATGCTTAATGTCCGATAGCCATGAGATGGCAAGATGCAAAGGTTACGGCAAGTTTATGAAGGCGTCGGCTAACTCGACGCTAAAGAAGCACACCGAGAAACATTGTCCGTTAACAAAGGCGAAAAAAGTGAAAAGGGTGAAGCCTCCGAGATCGGCTAGTCTAAAGTTTAGGTGTTTTATGTAACCGGTTTGTGTGGTTTATGATTATGTTTGATGTTTTATGTGTTAGGTTGTTTGTTTGGTTTATGAACTTTATGTTTTATGTTTTATGTGTTTTAGGTGTTTTATGTTTTATGTGGTTTATGAACTTTATGATTATGTTTGATGTTAAATCTATAAAAAAAACGTTGTTCTAATAAAAAAGTCACGTTAAAAATACTTGAACCGATTACAAATTACAATACATAAGCTCAAAAAAAAATTTATACGAACTGGAACCAGTTTCTAGATTCCAACAGGAACCGGGTATACATTATACGTGTTGGTCCCCTTTGGCGGCCCTGTTTGAATGGTGCGACTTTCTTCTCTCATTGAGACGGGTGTTTGTGAAGTATATAAACATTCAAAGAGAAAAAATATAGACAATGAGAGTGATATATCTTCAATGGTTAATTCTCATTAAACAAAGAAGAAGGGGTCTATCCGAGAATAAACTCGAATCTAAATGTCACCCCCTGGGCCAAACCAGGGGGTAAACTCTCATGAAAAACTCTATCAAAAATATATTACTTTACAAAGCACATCTAATTCCTTCGTACGAATTATGTATTTATAGAGATTTTTCATATTCTATCTCAAATGTGATTGGTTGATGGAAGTTGGTATGTGTGCCCAGAGCCTTATCTTTCTTTTGTCACCAACTTATTTCTTTTTCTTTTCTGATGAAGCTATCCACATATTAATATTTTCCTTTTCTTTTATGTGAAAGCTTTTCACATATTGAGATATTCATTTATGATGAAATGCTTTTTAAAAAGAAAGATTTCTTTTCCTTTTTCTGATGATTTCTTTTCCAAGTGAAAAGATTCCTTTTCTCTACAAAAGGAAAAGATTCATTTTTACCAGAATGTTACTCTTTAGCTTTTCCCTATATGAATCTTTTCTTTTGAAATCATTTCTTTTTTTCTTATGAAAGCATTTTCATAGAAAAATACTTAATGTGTTAATAAGATAAATTATCTTATTAACACAATTCTTTTACTTTGTATCTTGTCAACTCCATAATGCCCCGCTAACATTTTAAAGTCTTGTAATCTTGCACTGATCTTTAATCAAAGAATTAGAAGCTTGATATTTTTCTTTCTCGGTCTTCATATTTAGTGCTTCTGGGACGGTTCGTCGGTTGGTACGTGTTGACCAAATTATTTCTAAATAACTTAAACTATTTTTAACAACAAATATAATAAAGTTGCCTAACAATGCGGTTTATTTTTTCGATCGTTTAGTTGTGGCGGGTGTGACACTTTCACTTGCGGGACGCTTGGGTGCGGGCACTTCGGTGCAATCCTCGTCCGAATCGTTACTCTCTACTTCGGTTGAATCGTCCTCCTCTTCGTCAATAATGTTGTGCTCCAATTCCACTTCGTATTCTAGACTTGTTTTATCTTGTACACGGTCAACGACGTCCAAATGATCTTTTAAACAAATTGCCATCTCTAACGATTCCGGTGTTAGTCTTGTTCTTCGAATGGATAACACCCTACCACTAAGACAAAAAACACTTTCCGAAGCTACCGTGGAAGCTTGGACCGTTAGTATATCATGAGCCATGGTGGCTAAAATCGGGAATTCTTATTCTTTTGATTTCCACCATGACAAATATCAAAGTTATTGTATTCCTCGGAGGTCATAGTATGCGAGTAACAAGTTATTTTGTATCTACCGAGTTCGCTTGATGGTTCACTACCCCTTTATTGTTTTGTCGTTTCATCTCTAACGACATTCAACTTTGTTATGATAGGGTCTCGCTAACCGTTTCATCGCTTGAGGTGGAAGACCGAGATTTAAACAAATTCGTATGATTTTTTTCACCATACTTTTTTAAATAATGATCATAAAGTTTAGACAAATTCGAATTGAAAGATTCTTCAACTTTATCTTTTAATGTTGGATCCTCCTCGTGCATATTCAACTTGTCATAAATCTCCTCAATAATAGCTTCAACACCCGACACGTTTAAAATTGGATTTAAAGCGGCGGCACATAGAAAAACGGGTGGTAAATCCAAAAAAATATTTTTAAAATTTTTCAATCATAGGTTTCAACATGTTCCTCAACATGTCGCTTGAATTTTCAAAGTTTTTAAAGTTCGTTGCTATCAAATACAATTCGGATAAAACTCTAGAACTTGTAGGATAATACACACCCGAAATCACCGTTGTTGATGTTTTGAAAACTTTTAATAAAGTACTTAATGTTTTAATATTTGACCAAGCCGTGTCGGGAAAAGAGTCGACTTGGTAATCATCACTTAAAATTGTATGAAATGTTTTTAAAGTGCCCATTTGTTTTAAAGCCATTTCAAACATATGACAAGTTGAATTCCAACGAGTTGGTATATCCCAATTAGGTCCAATCATTTTTTGGTTAACATATTTACAAAGTTTTTTATAATCTTGATATCTTTCTTTTCCTCTTTTGAAAACATCTTGTAGCATAACTCTAAAAGCTTTAATAAAATCCGAAACAGATTTATCTTTTAACCCGGTTTGCACATCTAAATTAATAATATGTGCAACACAACGAGTGTGATAAAATGCACCATCAACAATCGGTTTATACTTCAACTTTAATTTATCGATCGCCAATGTGTTGTTTGAAGCATTGTCAAATGATATTGAAAAATTTTTATCTTCTAAAGAATATTTTATTATTGTGGTGTTTACAATTTTATAAATATTTTCTCCCGTATGAGGAGAAAGAAATTCGTCAAATGCAATTGTATGCTTCATCATTTGCCATGTATCGGGATCTACCCAATGGGCGGTGACACAAATGTACGATTCGGGTAAACCATGTGGAGCCGACCACACATCACTAGTTAAGTTAACACTAGTTTTTAAATTTTTAAAACAAACAATTAAATCTTTTCTAGCATTTTCCCATAACTTCAAACAATGGGGTTTTAAAGTACGAAGACTTACGTGTTTGTAGCGTGGTTGAAGCGTCTCTCTAATAAGATTGGTAAGATCGGGGACGTCGAAGTCTCCAAACGGCAAGGCTTTTTTAATCACCAACTTGGCCATCCTATCACGAGTTATGTTATGTTCATAACGGAATATCGTACCATCTTTTGAGAGTTGCACTTAACCGGGTGTCGCCTCCTTTAATTCCTTACAATACTTCTTAACATGCTTGGTTAATGTTGAGCTAGAGTTCTTGCTTAACAAGGAGCCACAATGTTTGCATTGGGCCTTTTGCGAACCATCACTCAACTCGACCAAGTCCCAATTACACCACACCTCAATATTGCGATTGTGTGATAATGTTCCAACGACAAATGGAGCGGATTGATCACCATTGTTGACGGATGTGGAGTTTGTAACTTTGGAATTTTTGGTAGCCATTATAGAAGAATAAGCTAGAAGAAGAAGAAGATTAGGGAGAATTGTGTGATAATCTTGAAAAAATGGCAATGTTTTTATAGGCGGAACCGGTTCCAACGGTCAGAAATCGGTTCCAACGGTAAGATTTGTATTAAATGTTGAATTTGACCGTTAGAATCGATTCCAATGGTCAGAAATCGATTCCAACGGTATGATAGTCTGTGGGCTTTGCTTGATGGGCTCTATTTTGAGAGTAGAAAGCCCAGCTTTATTAAACTTTAATAATTAAAGTGGCACCGGGTACGCATGGAAACCGGGTACGGGTAGGAACCGGGTACGCATGGAAACCGGGTACGGGTAGGAACCCGGTACAGTTGGAACCGGGTATGGAACTTATTTTTTTTAAAATGGAACCGGGTAGGAACCGTCGGGTTTTTTAAACCCGGAACCGGGTATGCTTTATACCGGGTTGGGACTGGAACCGGTTACGGGTAGGTTTTAACGGGACGGGTTTGGAACCAGTTATTATGCCCATCTCTACTCAAGAGGCCAAATCACATGATAATGGGCCGCACAAAAATCCTACTGATCGACCTATTAGTTATATTACACTTACATCACACACTTTTTATTATACAACCTAACTATACGATTGGATTACATGATGTGTGTTGATTGTTAGAAATACGGTATGATTAATACATGATTCTTGTGCTACGTTTTATATTATTGTATATGTGACAATACTTGAACACAAGTCTAATGTTATATGGAAACAATAATAGGATGGGTTTGATCTAAATAACTAAAACAAGTGAAACACTCTGCCAAGGAAATCATGGTTAGTTCACACACACTAAAAGCATGCGTCCCGGGGAGGGACACGGACAAACTACTATCCTTGCAAAGGATACTTTTAAACTACTATTACCGGGGAGGGAATACATTTGGATATTATTTATAAATCACAACTAGCAAAACTAAACGAAACTCTATCATGAAGTCCCTACTTTACGATACCGATTAGTCGCCGGGGGCGAATGGGATATTAGTTGATAGCGCTATTAGGTTTGACAAACCTCACACCATGACCGGGGGAATCGGGCGTGAACTAGTAGTCCTTAATCTTGGTCAATAACGATAGACATTGACTTAGGCACAACAACACAACGTCTCGGGATTTGGTATTGCAGTTTAGTGAGCTTACAGATTGGGTAGCTCCCCATAACGTTATTATAAATGTTTTATCTAAGCAACTTACATTTTTCTTAAACTTAAAACTGGTTAACTTGTGAACTCGCCAACTTTATGTTGACACCCTACTGCATGCTTTGCAGGTAATCCATGATGGCCAGAGCTTGTGGCTTGAGGAGTGTAGTGGTTACATTAACTTGTGTCGGGTTTTCAATAAATCTAAATTTTGGACTTGATTTAACTGTTGAGAATATGCTTCCGCTATTTCCTTTTTATGATGTTTTAAAACTTAAGACTGAGATATGGACTTTGTTATGACACTAATCGTATTTGATAAATTGCTTTATATTTGTGAATATTCAGTATAATTGGTGGCTGAATCCTGGTCAGTCACACGCCTCGTGGTGATACTCTACATGTGGAATTTGAGGGTGTGACAGAATAAATTCGCCTTCAATATAAAAAACTAATTATTAAAGACATTAATACATACCCAATTAAAAAGTAGCCAAAGATTAGAAATCATAAAATAATTACATAAAAGATATGTCTTCACCAAGTGATGTAAGAATTTTGCCAAGCATGGCCTTTGTTTGACAAAGATTCTTACAATCAATCTTGGATCCCGAGACTACACACACACTATAAAGATGGAAAAATGGATGATGGTGTTGTAGTGGTTGTGGAGTAGTGGCAAGTGAGAGAGAAGTAGTTTTCCAAGGGATGAGTTGAAGTAGAACCAAGCACTTCTATTTACAGCTGAAAATCGAAGCTTCCGCATGGCCCGTGCTTGCCTGGCATGACCCCGTGCCCATATTTCTCTCTCTCTTCCTCATTAACTGCTTGTTAGATGTTGTACTAACACGGCCACGTGTGTCAACGGCACGACCCGTGGATAAAGTACTTGCTGTACTATCGCAGATTCTGAAAATCTTTTAGTTGACCACGCCCCGTGCTGGCTTGGCACAGCCCCGTGTCGACTGCTAGTTTTGTCTTTTGCAATTGTCTTTTCTTCTGCACAACATCCATCTTCGGACACGGCCAGTGTCTGGTGGACACGGCCCCATGCCAGCCTTCTGTTCTTGTTATTTTGAGGTTTGAATGTGGATTGGGTTCTTGTTATTTTGAGGTTTGAATGTGGATTGGGGCTTGGCGAGCTGCGGTAATTCCTTCTTCTTTACATTTATGATGGAATTTACTATTTTTTTGCTTCTTTTGCAAATTTAAGCTCTTTTATCCCTAAAAATCTAAAAGGAACGATAACACAAGCTTTTTCCAACATTAGTACTAAAAACATTTTGCTTTTACGCCGAATTTGACGTAATTTATATGTTGTATTTTAATCACATCAAATACCCCCACACTTGAATTTTTGCTTCTCCTCAAGAAAAACTCTATTACGTGGCTTACACACCCAAACAGAATAGGTAGAAGAGAATATTTTTTGGTCCTATCTTTAGAGTGTCAGGAATCCAAGTTCTAAATTTATTTTGTTTTTCTTTTTATTCACATTTCTATTCGTCATGATTTATTTAAAACACAATTTACGAAAATTATTTACTTTGGGCATAGTACACCTTTATAATTCAAGGATTTTGTTATCCTTCCCCCCACACTTAAATCACACATTGTCCCCAATGTGTCCCAAAAAAAGATTTATTTTGGAAAAATGCATAAAATAGTGAAAATAACAAAAACTTTTTGTTACTGTCACTTGCAGCATGGCAACTAAACTTAAGATAATTAAAAAAATGAAAAGAAAGTTTTGAAAAAGTTTGAGGTGATTAGCGGTTCCAAGGTGTAACCCTTGTGCAAAATTTCGGGCTTTCAAAAACTTTTTCTTTAAAAGCAACTCGATAACCGATTCTTAAACGTAATCCGTTTAACGCAATGTACACACCAGGATGAGGAAACGAGCTACACATACCCTAAATACCTTTTACATAACTTAGAAATAGGTTTCGAAGGGCTAGGGACGACTAAAACATGTCTACACAAGTACAGGGACTATTTGCGACAAACTGCAAAAGTCTCTTGATTCGTATAGAAACGTACACTTTGGAACATGATCATAAGCTTAACATACCCTAAATAACCTTTACATAACTTAGAAATAAACTTTGAAGGGTTTGGTATGGCAAAAACAAGTTTATTCGATCACAGGGACTATTTGAGTCAAATTGCAAAAGTCTGCCATTTCGTATATCAACGTACACTTCGGAACATGATCAAAGACTAAACATACCCAAAATACCCTTAACATAACTTAGAAATAAATTTTGAGGGGTTCGGTATGCGAAAATACACTTGTTTGATCACAGGGACTAAAAGCGTAAAAAACTGCGCAAGTTTGCATTTACGCGCATATCTTACGTTCTGACCACATCCGGACATCCAAAAATTTTTGTAATCATTAAAATATTTTATTTTAGTTATGGGAATGCAAAAATACCATTCGTCGCTTAATTTGAGTCATTTTCGCATCCGTTCGGGTTTTCATCGTAATTAACCGAATAACGCGATCGCACGACCAAACGAACTGACATACGTGATATTTCCAAGCATATTTCAAGTCCCCTACACTTTAAAATCCTTGTAGAGACTTGAAATTGGGCTAACGGGGTTAAACGCGTCGTAAAACAAGTTTGGAGGCTGCAGGGACCTGTTCTGCCAAAACCTGAAAGTCTGCTGGCCTGGCTCACGCCATGTGACAGAACCATGTGTGTCTGGCGCGACACGCAATAGAACCCTGTTGAAAGCAACTTCAAAACAGCTTCCCAGCTGTTTCCTGCTGTTTTCTAACCTGGTTTTTGAGATCTTGTGGGTGTTTTAAGTATCCTCCATGGCTTTGAATGTGATACAAACACTTGTAGGGTCATGATTCTTCCTTGGGCAACACATAAATACAGGCATGATCTTGTTAATCCAAGAACACTATAAATACATGGCCTCTTTTCATTTCCAACTTGCTAATCTTCATTCTCTTTCACCTTTGCTCTGATTTGAGGCTACCACTCTTTGTTGGAGGCCTCATACTTGACCATTCTAGTTCATTTTTCCAAGCATTGGACTCTTATAAGTGTTCCTTCATGCTTGTTCATTAATTTCAAGCAAGAAAGTCAAACTGTGTTTGACTTTCAGCTTTGACCATTAATTGGTCAAGACAAAGTTCTATTGAACTTTTCAACGTGATCTTAATAATGATGGTTATAATCCCTAGCGATTATACCTACTGATTACCACGTTGACTAGTCGTAGTGACGAGTCAAAGTTTCGGTAAAAATACACGTTTATTTGCATTTTGCGTTGAAACTATTTTCGGGTATCAAAACACTTTGTTTTGATATCAAAACATTTTTCAACTTAGTTAAACATGTTTTAACATGTTTAACTCGTTACTTTTAGTTTAGTGCTTATTTAGGGTCGTAAGTCAAGTGGTCTCGACAACCGCTTAGACTTTCGAACCCGACCCGCTGGGTCAATCATTAGGATTCGACCAAACACATTAGGTGACCATAATTGTATAGGGAATAACCTTCCGAGGTTATACCTTATGGTCACTTCGTTTAGTTAGTTGTATGATAGGTAGTTTATATGCCTTAGGAAAATGACCAAAATGCCCTTTTTGCGCATAATTTCATTTTAAGCATATGTAACCAATGTTTTGACACCTAAACTAATTATGCAACATAATTAAACATGTTAGGGCATATAATACTTATCATAGGGCTAGTATACCATCCAAATGCGCTTTCGCGCAAATGATGCGTTAAAGTAGCGTAAACTATCTTAACGGGTCATAATGGGTCAAAAGCACTTAGGATAGGTTTCAATTCAGAATGTAGGCTTTGTTAAACCATATCACATAAGCTCCAACACTCATTTGGTTTACAATACCTCATTCTATCCGATTCCTCGATTTATGTCCCGTTACACTAACATAGTATCTGATACACTAGGAACCACTTCAACACTTGAACTCTTGAGCTTTTGAGCTTTGTTGTACCATTTGAACAAGACCTATACGCAATCCCAAATGAGTACATAGTTCCCCTCTTTTACCACTTTCAAATGTTTAGGGGTGGTTCATATGTGTAACCAATTTTTTTTTCCAATGTATGGCATATATGTGTTTACTAAGTACTTTTATGTGTATTATTTCGATTATGCAAACACGATGATTAATTAAGGGGTGTGATAAATATACCCAAGATAAAGATTAATATACCTAAATGTCAAATTTAGTAATGATTTAGTAATGATTAATTACTTTATTATATTATTTTATTATAAAGTTAAAAGTAATAATTATGTATTATTATAAAGTCAAAAGCAATAATTATGTTTTTTATTTTATTTTATTTTATAATACTTTTGTTACTTTTTTATATTTTGTTATACTATTATTGTATTAATATCAATATTAATAAATAAATAATCAAGACACTTGAATCCTTAACTTTATATACGCCGCCACGATCACATTGGAGCACAACCCTATACACGAAATCACAAGATCTTTTATTGGACCTTCTTTTGATGACGACAACACCGAGTGAGTATGCCAACTTTTGTACCCAATTTATCAGTTCTTCACAAGACCCGAATACCTATAAATGAAATTTGAAAATAACACAACCAATATATAAACAAATCAATAAATAAATTATATATAATAAATTAAAACAATTGTTCCATTGCCTACAATAAATTATTAGGGACTGTTCATAAAGTAATTATTAATTAAAATATGTAACAGATATGTAAACAAAAAATCAATAAACAAATCAAATAAATGATTATCAATAAACAAAAAGAATATAAAAGATATAAAAAGTGAAAAGGGGTTTTCACCAAAATTTATCTCATGTGCATCTCTTTTACAAAACAATTAGAGAGAGAGAGAGTGAAATATACAGAAAATTTAGAGAGAGAGAGCCAAGAGAACGACGGCTCCCATAAAAATGATTCCGGCGAACTAAGAATCCAACGGTTCCGATCAAAGAGGACGACGGCTCCAATCTAATGGCAGTTCTAGTGAACCTTCCGGCGAACGTGAACAGTTCCGATCGACGGCTCCGACGATGATGATTCAAGAAAACAAAGCAAGAAGGAACTTCGGTAAAAAGCTTGTTTTTTTATAGATCTGATTGTAAAAAACTTATTCCATTGAGTTTTTTTGTACCAGATTAGTGACAAATTCAGGTGTCCTTATGATAAAATCATCTTCTTCCATTGACCGGAGGTGTGCGGTGGGTGGTGGTGGCCAGAGGTGTGCAACGGGTGGTGGAATATCTTATTTTTGAACGGTGGTGGTGGAATATATGGTTAAAGCTTGTTTCATTGGATGACTTGACTGTAAAAGTTGGTTTAAAGATTGTTAATTTTTTTTTGAACGGTGATGGGTCAATGGGGTTGAATGTAAAAGTTGTATATAGAAACTTGTTCCATTGACTTGACTGTAAAAATTGGTTTATGGAAGAAAGTAAAAAAAAGATTGACTTTTTTGGGTGTATTTAACAATACCTTTAATTAAATCCTTAAAAGATCTATCTATCTTCATAGTTAGATTCTTATAGGATATTTGATGTGTGTGAATTATATATATTTTTATGAAGATATTTTTTTTCACACAAATTTAGTTTTAAAATGATTTTCACCTAAGACTAAACTACACACACAAAAGGGCAAGTGTACCCGTTGAGTGGTAATATAGTTTATCGGCAAGAACCGGATATCAATCCGTGAACGCGGTGTCTCGATACTAAACTTTTGTTACTTTAAAGGCTTTTCAGTTGATGGGTTTGGTAGTTTTTTTTTCTAACTTAACATGCAAACAATAAACTACTAAATATTCTAAAAATAACAAAGTCTAAGAAAGGTTGCCTAAACTAAGTTTTCACTAACAAACATGTGACAACAAAGGGGAAGGATTAGTGATGATGCAAACTCTAATTTCATCTAAGCCCTCAATCAAGGCTTCCTAGTCTTATAATACTTAGGAAAACTTAAAATGAATTAACATTCTAATCACCTAAAAATTATTCTTTTAAGTTCACTTGCTAAGCTGATGTTAATCTTTAATCATGCGCTATTTGTTTGTCAAAACTCCTAACTCTACAAATTAGGGAAAACTAATATGAACAACACACTAATCACCCTAACTTGGTTTCAAGTAAGTGGCACTATCATCATGTTCTTGATATGAACCACAAGCATGGTCATGCTAGATAACAACCTTGGCCTAAATCATCAAACTAACATGAACACAAACTATAGAATTCATATAAACATACTTTTGATCTTTCCAAACCTAGATGCAAGAATCCATACACATGTTCAAATCATCATTCACATCATATTAGCAATTACCATTCCTAGTTTCAAGCTATGAATCATAATAATAAGTTAACAAGATTCAATAATCATAATCTTTACATGGGCTTTCCACACAACATGTAAATACTAATGAGCAAACATTCAAGAACAAGGACTTTAAACATGCACATGAACTCCAAGAACAAGATTAAATGTCACTATGAAGAATAACAAAAAAATCATCACATCTTCTTCAATATTATCACATGTTCATAAGCTTCAACAAAGTTTAGACAACACAAATGTTTAGCCCATAAGGCTCATGACTACCAAATCAAGTGCAAGAAAGCATAAATTGTTCATAATGTAACTAGTAAGCTAACCAAGTTAAAGACAAGATTAAATGGTGTTAAAGTAGATCTTCAAGTGATTAAGTCTTCTTCAAGGATCCCTCTTGGCTACAACAAGCTTCCAAGACCATATTCTTGAGAGAAAACTTCACCAAAATGCTCCAACTCCCTTACAAATGAGCTAGAAACTCGTGTTTAAACTGTTGGGCGTTTGGCACTATCATGACACCTTTTGGCACGGTCGTGCTCGGCAAGTGTCAGAGTCACTTTTTCGTCTGTTGATCCTGTTTCTTACCATTTCGGGAAAAACCCCGCTCAAATGTTTCCGAGGTGGCACAACTGTAGGATCGATTTATGACCCAAACGAGTCAATCAAAAGAGTTCTTATCAATTCAAGAGGCGGAAACAGATGAATTGACTTGGAAAACAGCTTGATACACTTCTAAATTGTCTTGTATATTGATTATAACAAGTTTCCAGATCAAGCGATGACAAACAACTTGATACAGTTCAGTACCGGAATGACAAAAGTTACATATGATTTCGCTTCAAGGGGTATATATAATGATGGTGATTTCGCTTGAAAGTGATACAACCCATTTCAAACGAAATTAACTTGTGTAATTTCGTTTGAAAGTGGCAGTTGCCATTTCAAGCGAAATTACTTACATAAACACAAACCCCAGTTTCTCGAACTACGTGCCCTGATCAAACATTCTTAATACAAGACCCGATACAAGACAAAGTCGACAGACATATGAACCAACAGGCTCCCCCTCGGATGTTGACGAGTCTTAAGTGTCGAGTCTTCACAACCTTCAGTCTTTATCAGTCTTTGGGCTTCTTTTCTCAGTCTTCTCTTCATTTTCAAGATCTTGACCTGGCTATATCTTCTCTTGATCAGATCTCTTGATTCCTTAAACTTTGCATCATCAGACTCCCCCTTAAAGTATGCTTGAGAACGTAGTCTGGTTTTCACAAGTTCACAGGTTCAAGATCGATTCCTGGCTCACCTGCACAATTTTAACCCAGAAATAAATTTCACAAATTTAACAATTTTATAAACTCTGCTAATCATTTGTAGACACAAAAAACAATAACATTTTCAAGTATAAAATGATTTAACATTTAAAAGTTTCTGATGACCACTTGTAAAAATTTCTTCATACACACTCTCCCAAATCTGTTCATTATGTTTAGCACTTGGAATTTTGAAAAACAATTCTTCAACATCAGTTATCTAAAATCTTTTTGGATTTTTCAAAAATTGTGCTAAAACACACTAAAAATCTTTTTGGATTTTTTATATAAAAGAAATGCATTAAAGAAATATTTACAAACAATATTTTTGTAAGTTTGTGTAAGAGGATCATATCAGTTTTTGAGACAAATCACCAACACCGTTAAGCATTAAACATTTTAAGTTCCAAACGATTCACTTAGATTGTCAGTATACTGATCCACTTAAATTTTCACACAAATTTCAACTGCTTCGAGATACGAGATTAATGTTTTAAGAACTTAAACTTATTCGCGTGTCCCACCTCAGAATATACTCTCGTATCCAGATCCCAATATTCAGTCTTACAGGTGAGTATACCACAGATGATATCTGTAAAGGGTTAAATGCGAGGACTGTGAGAACTCAGGTCAAAACCTCCGTTCAGCAGAGAGATGACGGCTTCGACTTTTGGTGGGTTCCCTTTAGAGAATCTTTTCTTCAACAGCATATGATTAGCATTTTGCAATGTTTCATCATTTTTTATGCTGAGGGTGGGCTATATTTCAAGAAAGCGTAAAGTATTCTCCAGGGACTAGGCCATTGCTTCCGCAAAATCAGAAGTCTCGAGATAATACCCCCGATATCACTGAGTATAAAGACCTAGTATCTCAGAAAGAGGGACCTTTCAAACAAGATTTCGGGGGTTACCCATATATCCGAGAGATGTTCCCCATGATATAAGCAAGTTTGAAATTTAGGTTTATATCTCGTCACAATCTACTAAATGTGTAAAAACCTACTGGCATATCATCAGTGAGACCGTTTATAACATATTAATTTTCCAATTCTTTAGCATGTTGTGATTGTCCACTGATGTACTATCATTTCCTCTTTTTAACAACAAAACTCATTTTTGATTTTATCATGTTTTTGACCTTTACAAATTTTCAAATGTTTTTGGATTTTCGGAAAATTTCTTACTCCCCCTAAAATTCAAACACATTTAAAGAAATTTGAAAACAAACTATACAAGTAAATTGACAACTGATATCAAATCACTTCAATTCGCCATCCACTTGGATAAACAATCAGAACTCCCCCTCACAACAAACTATTTTCCCATAGTGATTTCAAAACACTCAAGTTTGTTTTAATCAAAATGGTTTTTCCAGAAAATAAGTTTTGTTTTCATCATAAATCACTTGTAGGTTAGGGATTCATCATCTTGTTCTTTCAACCACTTGAAACATTTAACAATTTTAAGTTCAATCAACAAATACCACATGTAGAAAAGCAAGTACAACTTAATGTCCCTAATTTACCACTTGCAAGACGAAATCACTTTCGTGAATTTCTCAAGAAAGTTGTCGATACCTGCTCCACGATTACCAACCTGGAAGCTCCGGCAAGTCAGGATTTTTAAGTAAAGAACATAGACACCCAAGCCTGACCTGCTTTGGGTGTAATCAAATCATCTTTAGTCGGGTAATAAGTTGCCTTCTTTGTTGCATAAAAATCTTTTACCCCTTTGACCTTTCCATCAACCATTTTCCCAAAAATCTTTTTAACATTCCCATTGAATGCTTTCTCAACATCGAATTCTTTCTTCTCAGAATAGAATTGATTTGAGATTTCAACTTTGCCAACCTTTTGTTTAAAATTTTCATTCCTCAATGGTGGAAAGTTCTCATCATCCATCGGAGGAACTGAATTTTCATCTTTTAACTCAACTTGTGACTCCTCTGACTTTGTGGAATCAGATTCATCGCCAAATTTCACCTCAAATTTCTTAACACCCACTTTTAGTTGTCAAGATTCACACTTCTCTTGTATTAGTTGTCAAGATTCACACTTCTCTTGTAAATTCTTTTTGAACATTCACCAACTTCATATGTAGAGTTTTTGAAAGTTTTGAACTTCTTAGTTAGCTGTTCAGTTTTATCAACAACTTTTTCTTTGAGTTTTTTAGAGACTCCCTGTTATGTTTTTGTTGCTTGAGGACAGTTCCATGCAATGTGACCAACTTCATTACATCTGTAACAGGTTCTTGTCTCCTTTCTTTGATAAGTTCCATTCTTCATTCCCTCTTGCTTCTTAGCAAGGAACTCTGTATTTGATTCTTCTTCACAACTTGTCCCTGAAACAAATTTTGTATTTGTTTTAGAAGTTTTCTCATTTTTATACTTTTCAGGTGAAATAAATCCAAGACCTCCCTTTGTGAAATTACCGTTATGGTTTGGTTTCTTTTGAAAACCCGAACCAGAACTATAACCCTTTTTCTTGTTTAAACGTTGTTGAACTCTTGAGATGTAAGTTTTAGGTTTTTCAGAAAGATTTACATCTTTTATTTGAGAAATATTAATTTCTATTAGTTTGAAAACCTTTTTAATCATTTCTGGTTTAACACCTCTTATTGGGAATTCCTCATCATAATATAATTTGTCTGAATCATTCAAAGTATATGCCACTTTGATTGGTTCATCATTCAAATTAGATTTTGATAACATAAATTCTTTATTGTAAACCCGTTTAACCGATGAATTTTGACTGTCAACTGATGAACTCGAACTCTTGGATTCGGACTTTGACTCTGACTTCTCATCTTTATCCAACACCTGATCGACCACCTTTTTTATTAATTCAGACTCATGATCAGTGTCAGACGATGTGAATGTGACGTCAATATTTTCTGGTAACACATCAGTTGTTTCAGAGTTTAACTTTATATTGACAGCCTTTTTGACTTGCTCCTCATTTGGTTTTCTGGGAGAATAACCTTCCTAGATCGGAGGCGGACACCTGTTATAATTTGCACTTTGTTTCTTACCAGTATCCTTTTTTCGGCTTCTCGTCCTGAAAGGCTTCCATACCTGCAACAGTTGGATAAATTCTATCAATCAGATAATCAGAACTAGAATAAATTTGTAACAATCGTCTGATTCTCTCATTCTCTATCTTTTCAGTCTCCAACTCTTGCTTCCACTTTGGACTTTCTTCAATATAAAAATTTATGGCTTTCTGTTTTGACATCATCACAGCATTCATCATTGTCAACGCATCTTCTCTTTCAGAGTTTGTCTTTTGCAAACCAGTCACTGTCCTGTTCAATACATCATATGATTCTTTCACGTAATTGAGATTAAACAATAAATTCTCTTTCATTTTCTCAAATTCATTCAACTTCTCATCTTTCTCTGCACACTGCTTGCAAGATTCCAAACATTTTTGACATGGTATTGTAACTTCAACAATCTTTTCAACTTCAACCACTTTCTTAACAACTTCAACTACTTTTTCAGCAGACTCAAATTCTTCACTCTGTTTAGACTTCTCTTCCTGTGCAACACTCTCGCTTTTTACTCATTTCTTATTCTTTGCTGCACGTTTCTCCTTTAGCTTCTCCACTTTATCTGCAAAATAAAATTGAAAACTTTCAGGAGTCAAATGAGTTTTTGCAATATTAATATGCGTTTCTTCTTCATCATCACTATCATCAGATGATGATTGATCAAAAACTGGCTCTTGGATGATTTGTGCAGTGAGAGCTGTCATTTTGGAATCAGATGGAATATATTTATCCCAGCTGAATCCTTCAGCCAATTTCTCATCATCTTGATCGATTATACCATAATATGCTTTCTTATTTGCTTCTACAATCATTTTTGCATGAGCAGTTTGTGGTTCTTTTTGTTTGTTTGGCTGATCAGCAACTTGTTGATATATACCTTTTCGATAATAATCATCTTTTCCAAATGGATTCTGTGATCCACTTGCTTCACGATTTTTACATTCCCTCTTGAAATGTCCTTTCTCCCTGCATCGAAAACAAGTAACTTTAGATTTATCATTCCCAAAGTAGAAACATTTGCATCTCTAAAATCATCTCTTCCTGTAATCATCTTGAACTTTTCAGCTCTCCTCAAAACACTAGCTAAACACCATTTGATGTCCATGAGCTCCATCTCTTCTGCATCTATCTGATCGTAATCCTCTTTCGTTAGCATAGGATTCCCGATTCTCCCTGCAACAAAACCTTCATATGATTCTAATACTGTAGCAAGTAACGATATGTGACTTTTGGCAATTTCTTTAGAAAAATGTTGACCATTCTGAAGATGCAATGCTATATTGCAATTCAACACTTGACCATTACTGCTGTTTGAGTTTTGAAACTGATGACTTGATGTAGAACTCTTTGGATTAACATTCGGATATGAAGAAAAACCACTGTTACTGCTTGGACTTTGATTGACTGGTCCAGATGAATTTTCAGCACTGAAAGCAGTTTGAAGTTTTGGATTTACTTCAACCTCTTGAACACTTCCTTTGTAACACATTTTGACATCTTGTTGACCACTCGGATTGTTCATTCTTGCAATCTTCTGTTGTTCCAGATCTTAACCCTCAATCTTTTCAATGAACTGTGAAATAGTCAACTTGTCATATTCTCCCGTGTTTTTCAAGATCATCAAATATGTACCCCATTCTTTCTGAGGTAATGCATCAGCTAACTTGTCGACCCATTCTTCTTGATCTTTGACAATTTCTAACAAAGACATAGTTCTTACTAAATGGCAATATCTTTCAATCAGTTTCTTTGATGATTCACCCGGCAAGCTTGAAAACAAGTCAAATTTTTTTTAAGCAATGCTTTCTTGCTCCTGATCATCTTTTAACTACCCTCAAATTTAGTTTTAAGAGCATCCCAGATCGATCGTGAAGTATTGTCGTGCTGAAGCAAAATAAAAATGTCTTCTTTACTAGCTTGCTGTAACAAACTGATCATCATCTTTTCAGCTTTATACATGTCTCGTTCTTTGTCTGTAAATTCAGAAATTGTTTTGATAACTCCCAAATCTGTACGCGGCTTGACATACTTTTTCTCAATACACTCCCAAGATCTCAAATGATTAGCTTGAACCCAGTTCTCAAATCGATCTTTCCAACCATAATACTCTTCAATTCCCATGAGTTTCTGGGGTTTTTGTAAAGTTCCAGATTCGTTTTCCATGTTCATGCTCTGAGCAATGGTAGTTGGAGTAGTTGGGGATGTAGCAAACGCGTTATAGAACTCTTCTTCCATGATTCGATAAACTTTTTCACAAAACTGACACTTTCAAACTAGATACCAGTATAAATGAAATCACTACTCAAACGGAATCACCTTTCAAACGGAATTGCCACTTCACACGGAATACCTATTTCAAACGAAATTATCTAATTTCGTGTGGAACGGTTCAAACGGAATTATACTTTGAAGCGAAATTAACTATTTCAAGCGGAATTATGTGTATTTTTCAAGCGGAATAGCAATTTCAAGCGGAATCAATTGCTAATTCAGTGTGAAATGCTGGTGACATCATCTTTTTCGATTTGATTTTCAAATGGAATTACAAATTTTATCAGTTTTAGGTTGAATTAAGGTCCAATTCTTTCAAGGATTTGTTAAATCACTATTTCGCACACAATATGTGAAATTCAAGTCATTTTGACTAAGTTTTTACAGTCAATTTTGAAAAGAAGGTGTAGAAATCAGAATTTATGGCTGTTTAGGCAAGAACTCTTCCTCCTGAGCTCTGATACAACTTGTAGGATCGATTTATGACCCAAACGAGTCAATTTGAAGAGTTCTTATCAATTCAAGAGGCGGAAACAGATGAATTGACTTGGAAAACAACTTGATACACTTCTAAATTGTATTGTATATTGATTATAACAAGTTTCCAGATCAGTAGACACGTCGGCAGCAGTTCGGTACCGGAATGACAAAAGTTACATATGATTTCGCTTCAAGGGGTATATATAATGATGGTGATTTCGCTTGAAAGTGATAAAACCCATTTCAAACGAAATTAACTTGTCTAATTTCGTTTGAAAGTGGCAGTTGCCATTTCAAGCGAAATTACTTACATAAACACAAACCCCAGTTTCTCAAACTACGTGCCCTGATCTAACATTCTTAATACAAGACGAAGTCGACAGACGTATGCACCAACAATAACCGTCACGGACCATGGCATGGTCGTGCATGCAGAGGAATGCTCGATCATGACTGGTGCGATCTCGGAAATGAGCTGATTTGAGGTTGATTTTGACCTGGCACGGTCGTTCCTATGATCGGCACTGTCGTGCGGACCCCTGAACTTCGATGGTGTGCTTGCTGACTGATAGTGCTTGTGAGAGTACTGATGCTGGATGGACTGGCACGGTCATGCCGATGATTGGCACAGTAGTGCCATATCTGGCAGTTTGCGGGAATGCTTCATTTTTTGCTCTATTTTGCTCCAAAAGCCTCCGTTTCAACACTGGGCCGAAGCCCGAACCTGTAATTTCACAAACAACTCAAATGAGTACCAAAATCAATGAAAACTAGTAGTTTACCCATCCGTTGTCCGGGTATATATGATTAACATCATCCAAACTCACTGATGTCCGGGTATATATGATTAACATCATCCAAACTCACTGTATATTTTAATATCACGATGACTACTTATCTAACTATTAAGAACATCAATAACTATGTCTATATTTAAAATAATGTTGACTTTTAATTTAATTTCAATTAATAACTACAACTCTTCTTGAATTGTCATACATACTAATTTAAAATCTTACATCTAATTCGCACAATTTAAAATATTTAGTTAATTATTTGTAATTGATTAACGTAGGAATTGCTAACACCATTAAATGAAGATAAATGAGATCTATCAATGTTACATGTTTACAAAAATATTAAAAAAAAAAACTATCAACACAACCAAACGTAGATTATATTTATGTCATGAGAATATTATTTAAGAACATCAATAAAAGTGTCTACATTTAAGATAATAATGACTTGTAATAAATGATAAACATGCAGGATACATCTACAAACAAAAAGCAGATAATGTTATCAAGATCTCACAAGTATATTACAAAAAGCCAAAAAAAACACAATGTATACTATAATATACAATAAATCATAAACATGCAGAATACATATACAAAAAAAGCAATTGATGTTATCAGGATCTCCCAAGGATATTACACAAAAGCCAAAAAAACACAATATATACTATAAGACCATGTGTAGTGGTTAAGAAAAATAATGCCCCCACCATGGGGCATTATCCGACACGTGGCAGTCCAGTCAGCATGGGGCGTTATTGCAAAAGTGGCGTAGTGGGAATAATGCCCAATAATCCCTTTTAGGCGTTAAAAAAAAGCAATCTAGTTTCTCATTGGCCAGTCAAACCCAGTCAACTCATCACAATCTCTTTTAGGCGTGGTTTTAAAAACGCCAAGCCAATTTTTTTTCAAAAAAAAATGCCCCATAACGCCCTATGTAATGGGGAGGGGGCGTTTTTTTTTGGATTTTTTTCAAAAATAAAGTCCCACTACTGGTGGTCTAATATACAATTTCGTTGGCAAAACACAAACCATGTTAACAAACACAAACCATGTCTATATTTAAGATAATAATGACTTTTTATTCGATTGCAATTAGTAACTACAACTGTTCTTATATTCTTATACATCGAATTGTCATACGTACTAACTTAAAATCTTACATCTAATTCACACAATTTAAAATTTTTAAGTAACTATTTTTAAATTGATTAACATAGCAATTGCTAACACCATTAAATAAAGATAGACGAGATCTATCAAAGTTAGATCAACATAAACTAAATCAATTACAATTATCTCTATGGTCGCTCGAAGAAAAGGGAGCATATGAAGAACTAAACAGAAAAGTCGGCATCATCAGTGATAACAATTACAAGCGAACCTGGAGCAGCATCGGATACCTTGATGAAGTCCTCCACTCTCCCCCATCAGATTTCAAGAACAACGCAGAAGAGTTTATCACACAACTGTTGAAACAGGATCAGAAAATCTGCGACATCCTGGCCGATCTGCAAAAACCAAAGAAAGAATAAAATCGCGTGGAAGAAGGTGAGAGTCGTTGAAATCTTTGGAAGTGTTAATTGTAGCGTATAATATTTTATACATATTTCACTCTTTAATCTTTCTTTATATTTAATTTAATAAAATTAATATCCATTGCATACAAAGTAAACACAATTACAAGAACACATAACTTAATGTATAGAAAACCCACCTAGTTGCAAAACACAATAATCAGACGCAATAACACAATATATAGAATCAGTTGCAATACCATGGCTAATATTAACACTATCCATACCACCAATATTCAACTATTTCTTTATTTAATTAAACAAACAATAAAATATAAAAGATAATAAAAAGATACGCAATCAACATCATATATATCACAATCAAAACAACTTCATCATCACCGGCGTTTTATATCTCCTTGAAGATCTTCTAGATTTTGAGATAAAACCGATAAGGTTTGACTCGTTTCGGCTAATTTATGTAAACTAATTACATAAACCGAACCGAACGTGCACGAAGCGTAACGGGTATCCGTAAGAGCCATATACAGGTTTCCTAAGTTAATATGCTTCCAATATGTTGTGACATCAGTAATATGTCTTTCATTATGCCCGAAACGAATTTAAACATAAACTATGCCCCGTAGGGGTAGTTTGGTCATTTTCAAGGTTATAAAAGAGTTTAAGTATTAACCTGAGTTACAGGTCTGATATAATCAGCAAAAACACTTAGTTTACTAAGTTATAACAGTATGGTATTGCATATATGTGAAATTTATCAATTATAACCAAACTATGCACCGTAGGGGCATTTTGGTAATTTCACATAAGCTGAAAAGCACAAAACTGAAGTCTGAGTTTAACAACCCTTGCTTACTGTTGAAATATTATAATTTATCTAAAATATCAGTAGGTATCAACCTTTGTATGTTTAAAATAGTTCTAGTACATACTATGCGTTAAAAAAGCTTAATAAGGCGATTAGAAGCCGTTTCCGGGTTCTATATCGAAATCTGGTATTTTTATTATTCCAGAAGGTTTAAAATAATTTATTTATCATATTAAATCAGTAGCAAAAGGTTTGGAGTCAATTAGATGTGTAAAACTCATTTTATAGCCCGTAAGGGCAAAACCGACAATTACCGGATTAAGCCTAAGACTATAAGTTATGCTCAGCCTAAAATTAATTAAAAATCTTCAAAAATCCCAAAATAATATATTATATCAGTGGGTAAAGAGTTTGATATCAAAAAGTATATTTAAATAGGCTATACGCTAATTATGTCGTTTGATCGCTAATAAACTTTCTAATTACGCTAATGAGCATAACTCTCAATCTACACCTCCAACTGATGTCAATTTTGGGTGCAAGTTTATATATCAGTAATTAAAGTTTCTACTCTTTTTCATTTTCAAAAATCACGTTTTAAGGTGAAAAGGGCATAACGGTCAACATATGAGCAATTAACGGAATCATGCGTATTAATTGGTTAACTAATGAACCGAGGTGTATAATCACAGAGGGTTATACTAGCATGTAACCTGGTCCTAATGAAGCTCTATGGCATTTCTAAAACATACCAAAACGGGTCAGAACTGAAGTCAAAGCAAAAGTCAAAGCTTTGCGACTTTCGGTTCCGAACCGGGTCTAAACATAAAATTGTCGGGTTGAACATGTTTAGACATGTTCTTACACTAATTACCAAGTTATATTAATGATCAAACAGGTTGTATGTGTTCTACATTGCTAATTATGCACATATTAGAAAATAAGCATGCTGTTGACTTTTTAATAACAAGTTTGACCCGACATTTGACATAGTTAGAGTGGGAATCAGGGGGAACCCTTTTGAGGGTTTAATGCCCACATAATTACCAACTTATAACTACTTTCAATTCGACTAATCACTGAACCATTAGTGATTAATCGTTAAGTCAACCGTTAATTACGACGGTTTGACTTTTAAGCTAAAACTAAGCTAAAACTTAACTAAGAAAGGTTAAGCAAACTTACCAAGGTCCTAAGCACGATTAGTGATCACTTGAGAGAAGTCTTGAGCTCCATAAATGATCAGGAATGCAAGAGAAAGGTGTGAAGAACTTGTTGCAACTTAGTGGCTTTATATAGTGATCAAGAACCCACTAGATTGTTGACATGCAAGTCTACAACTGACCACAATTCATCCACAAGTGTCCCTAAGTGTCTAGGGGTTGTTTAGGGGTCGTCCAATATGAGGAAACTCGGATAAAAGTCAGTTCCACGCGCATAACAGCAAACAGCCCCGTTTTCAGTTCCTGGGCAACCCTTGCGCACCGTAAGGACATGCTTGCGGTGCGCAAGCCTTCTGCTGAAGCCCAAAAATCTTGATCTTTCATGCATTCGAAGGGGCAACCAGGTATTTCGAATTTGGGACATTATTTTACAGTAAGGGGCCTCTAAAATGTGCCTTGAACAGTTACATACCCTACCACTTTGATATGTTTGCTTGGATTCTTTTAAAAGTGCCATAAACGAAGGTTTACCATAGAAATTCCATAGGATCCTATTTTGCACTTTGAATTCAATTATTGTCAGCGATTACCGGATTGAAGGTATATTAGATGTTTAAAATATATATTAGGGTCTTGGGATTTGTAAATGAGGTCGTTCAGATGTGAAAATTAACATGACGACACTTTTAAATCCTGCCATACATCTTTAATTATACCCGGGTTTATATCACTCTTGTCTTATATGACACGTGTCGTTATTTCATTGAACACGAAATTTTTTGAGGTGTTACATCCTCACCCCCTTAAAAGAAATCTCGACCTCGAGATTTACTGAAACAAATGAGGGTACTTTTCTTTCATTGTGGACTCAACCTCCCACGTATATTCAGGACCTCTACGGGCATCCCATTTGACCTTTACAATAGGCACATGCTTCATTCGAAGCTTCTTAACCTGTCGATCTTCAATCGACAATGGTTTTTCCACAAATTTTAAGCTCTCATCTATATGCACATCTGTATGTGGTATGACCAGTGATTCGTCAGCGAAACACTTCTTCAGATTGCAGATGTGGAATACATTATGAATACCACTGAGCTCTTCAGGTAAGTTTAGCTTATAGGCAACTGATCCGACACGTTCGATAACCTCGAAAGGTCCTATGTATCTCGGGCTTAACTTGCCTTTCTTACCAAATCGCATCACTCCCTTCCAGGGTGATACTTTAAGCAACACTTTATCACCTACTTCGAAGTGAAACAATTTACGCTTTGGATCTGCGTAGCTCTTCTGCCTATCTCGGGCAGCTTTGAGACGGTCATGAATCTTGACAATCTTGTCCGTCGTTTCAATGACTATCTCTGGTCCTGATAATTGGACATCTCCAACTTCCGCCCAACAGACGGGCGTTCTACACTTTCTACCATATAAGGCCTCAAAAGGCGCAGCCTTTATGCTGGTGTGGTAGCTATTGTTGTAGGAGAATTCAATCAAAGGTAGGTGGTTATCCCAACTACCACCTAAATCAATTACACATGCACGTAGCATGTCTTCCAATGTTTGGATGGTACGCTCACTCTGTCCGTCAGTCTGAGGGTGGTAAGCCGTACTGAAATTTAAACACGTGCCTAAAGATTGCTGGAAACTTTTCCAAAAATGTGACGTGTATCTAGTATCTCTGTCAGAGATAATAGACACAGGTAAGCCATGTAAGGCTACAATCTTATCCACGTACAATTGGGCTAGCATGTCGGAGCTATAAGTCTCCTTAATGGGTAGGAAATGTGCTGACTTAGTCAGTCTATCAACTATAACCCATATTGTATCATTTCCTTTCCTTGTCTTAGGTAACTTGGTGATAAAATCCATAGTTACCATGTCCCACTTCCAAGTGGGAAGTTCAGGCTGTTGTAGCAAGCCTGACGGCTTTTGATGTTCTGCTTTGACTTGCGCACAAGTCAAGTACTTAGCTACATAGGCAGCTACAGACTTTTTCAAGCCTATCCACCAATAATTTTCCCTTAGATCCTGGTACATCTTATGAGCTCCAGGATGAACGGAATATTTAGAACTATGGGCTTCCTGGAGAATAACATCCCGAAGTCCTCCATAAATTGGAACCCATATTCGTCCATTCAATCTCAGAATTCCGTCTTTGCCAAGAGATAACTGCTCCTCCGTTACTCCTAGCTTTTCGTTAGGATAGTTAGCTTCCAACACAGCTTCCTTCTGTGCAGCTAACAATCTTTCAGTCAAACTGTTCTTTACTTCAATGCTCTTGGCATTGATTCGGATGGGTTTCACCCTTTCCTTTCTACTCAAGGCATCAGCGACTACATTCGCCTTGCTCGGATGGTATCTGATTTCACAATCATAATCATTCAACGTCTCCATCCATCGGCGCTGCCTCATGTTTAAATCCTTTTGATTAAACAGGTGTTGGAGGCTCTTGTGATCAGAATAGATCACACACTTGATTCCGTATAAATAATGCCTCCAGAGCTTCAGTGCAAATACAACGGCACCCAACTCCAAGTCGTGGGTGGTGTAATTCTTTTCATGCACTTTTAACTGTCTTGAAGCATAGGCAATAACCTTGCCTTTCTGCATAAGCACACACCCCATCCCGGTGTGTGATGCATCACAATATACTACAAACTCCTCGATTCCATCAGGCAATGTCAGTACTGGAGCATTGCTTAACTTTTGCTTCAGAATATCGAAGGATTCCTGCTGCTTAGGACCCCATTCAAACTTAATCTTCTTACGAGTCAATGAAGTTAGGGGTGCAGCAATCCTTGAGAAGTTTTCAATAAATCGCCTATAATATCCTGCCAAACCTAGAAAGCTACGAATCTCTGTAGGCGTCTTTGGCTCTTGCCAATTCATTATAGCTTCAACCTTAGCGGGATCCACTTGGATACCACGCTCACTAACAACGTGTCCAAGAAATTGGACTTCTCGAAGCCAAAATTCACACTTCGAGAACTTGGCATAGAGCTTCTCTTGATGAAGTAGCTTCAGAATGCAACGGAGATGCTTCTCGTGATCAGCTTGGCTTTTCGAGTAGATGAGGATGTCGTCAATGAAAACGATGACAAATTTGTCCAAGTAAGGCTTGCAGACGTGATTCATGAGATCCATGAATGCGGCAGGTGCATTAGTGAGCCCAAAAGGCATCACTAGGAACTCGTAATGACCATAACGAGTCCTAAATGCAGTCTTGTGTACATCTTCATCTTTAACCTTCAATTGGTGATAGCCTGACCTCAGATCGATCTTAGAGAAGTAGCTTGCCCCTTGCAGTTGATCGAACAGATCGTCTATCCTGGGCAGTGGATATCTATTCTTGATAGTGACTTTATTAAGCTCACGATAATCGATGCACAGACGCATCGATCCATCCTTCTTCTTGACAAACAAGATTGGCGCTCCCCATGGAGACGAACTAGGTCTAATGAAACCTTTAGCTAGCAAATCATCTAGCTGCGTCCTTAATTCCTTCATCTCTGTTGGTGCCAACCTATAAGGCGCTCTCGCAACAGGTGCTGCTCCAGGGATGATGTCAATTCTGAATTCCACTTGCCTATCTGGTGGTAAACCAGGTAGCTCTTCAGGAAACACTTCAGAGTATTCAGAAATGACAGGGATATCCTCAATCTTGGGCTTCGGCTCATCAATAGTCACTTGTGCCATGTAGATGACACAGCCCTTCTTCAGACACCTAGAGGCCTTGAGCATAGACACTTGCTCAGGCAGTCCATATTGAGTATCTCCCTGAATGGTAAGTGATTCACCAGACGGAGTCTTGATCACCACTTGTTTCTTATTGCAGACAATCTGGGCTTGGTTACGAGATAACCAATCCATGCCTATCACTATGTCAAAACCGGCTAACTTCAAAGGAAGTAAGGATAGTGGAAAAGAGTGGTTCTTAATGGATATAACACATCGATCTAATACGGTTGAGGCGGTTTCTATGGTGCCATCGGCTAATTCCACCTCATATTTCACGCTTAGGGTTTTAACAGGCAATTTCAACAGTTCACAAAACTTATTATCTACGAACGACTTATCCGCTCCAGAATCAAACAATACTCTAGCATAAACATCATTTACGAGGAAGGTACCTGTGATAACGTTGTCGTCCTGGACGGCTTCCCTTGCATCCATCCTGAAGACCCTTGCATTGGTCTTCTTGACCTCTTCAGGCTTCTTGGCGTAATTAGGGCAGTTGGTTTTAATGTGCCCTTTCTCATTGCAGTTGTAGCATGTGGCATCTCTTATCTTCTTGCACTCTATCGACTTGTGCTCTTTAGACTTGCATATCCCACATGCAGGTGCTCCTGACTTAGAATTGGACTCAAGTCTGCACTTTCCAAAGTGGCGTTTCTGGCAAGTCGTGCACTTTGGCTTTTCCTCTGTTCGCTGACTATTCCTTCCAGACCCAGACTTCTTAGAGTCGGTGTTTCCCTTGTGCTTCTTCTCTGACCCTCATGAGTTATCATCCTCACGCTTCCTCTTACTTTCTTCAGATTTCTTTAGCGATCTCAACCTGACCGGATCTAAAGTAAGGGATAAAGAGAGATCAGCTGCTGACCTAAACGTAGCAGGTCTTGAAGCCTTAACACTGGCTTTGATTTCTGGGGCTAAACCCCCAATGAAGCGAGCAATTCTCTTGGGTTCTGGTGTTACGAGGTAAGGAACCAGTCTGGACAGGGTATTGAAACTGGTGAGGTAAGCTTGACAATCTAGGTTTGTCATCACCAATGATAAGAAATCAGATTCAATTCTTTCAACCTCGTGTTGAGGGCAGTAGTTCTCCATAATGAGAGCAACAAACTGTTCCCATGACATGTTGTAGAGCGGGATCTTCCCAGCAGCTTGAATGAGGGACTTCCACCATGCTAGTGCCTCTCCTTTGAACGATTGGGATACATACTTCACTACATCCCTTTCAGCACAACCGCTGATGTCAACCACTGTGTCCATCTCATCTAACCAGGTCATACAATCAATTACCCCTTTCTCCCCAGTGAAATCCCGGGGTTTGCAGGAAACAAAGTATTTATAGGTACAGGACTTGGTACGCGGTTCGTTATCGAACACTATCCTCTTGGATGGAACACTGTGTTCATTTGATGAATGTCGATCATCATCCTTCTTTGGCTCCTCTTTCTTAGAGGGCGGCTTGTTATGAGGCTCTGAATGAGTTTTAGGGACAGACTTAGAGTGGGGTACAGATGAGGCTCGACTATGCGTCCCACTATACTCCTTAAATTGTTCTTCTACAGCTTTAGATACAGCTGTATCAATCAGTGTACGAAGCTCTCCTTTGGTTATATTAATCCTATCATTATCATCGCGGTTTTCCAAAGGATGACTGTTTATCTCGTCAGAGTCAGCCATGTAGTCTTAGTTGCTACAAAAAGAAAATAAGGGCAAGGTTTATTTAGAAGCCCATACAGTACTATCGTTTTAAACGATTTATTAACCATGTTTTTAATACACATTTTAGTTAATTTGCTAAATATAAAATTGTTCAGGATTTTATCATAATCCTAAATTATAAGTTAATAATAGCACAAAAGGCCTAGTCACGTAGACAAGTTAAATTTTTTTTATAAGCCAGGATTTCAGAGAATCGAGGCATTAAGGTTTGAATCAAAGTTCATTACCTTTTCTTGACAGGGATTCGTAAGCTACCACTGTCTTTAGTCTCAGAGGACGTTAATTATAGCCCGTGGGTACTTCATCCATAAGGGATGATTATATAAATAAGGGAATTTAGATTAACCCATTAAAAAAATGACTTATGTGATTTTATCGTGTCACATCTTGTCAAGCAGGATAATATGCTTTTAGATATTTAAAAAAAATTTGGATCTCTTGAATAGGTTCTACCATCTTGGCCTTGTCTGCAGTGACATTCAGGCTAGGTTTTACCTTTTAGATTCTTTTTAATAATAATTAACGCAGAACAATCCTAAATTGAAATGTTGATAAGGATCTGAACCTAAATTCAGGAACTGCCATCTTGGCCGGGACTTAATAATGACACGAGGCTAGGTCTTGTCCCTTTTTAGATTTTGCCATTTTATTATAATGGTAGATCTTATAATATAGGAATGATATTTTAAACATAATTGTTCCTTTAAAATTTAAACAAGTATATGGTTGCCCTAAACGGGACTTCTTAAGAAAATGACTTGCCCATGCAAGGGCTAATCAGAAAAATAACAAAAGAAGCAATTAAAAGACAATGAAATGAATTAGGATTAGTCCTATGTTCTTGTCTAGACTCAAGAATGTGCATCTGTGTAACTGAGATTAAACACAAACGGCTAGTGTTTAATTCACTCAGTGTTGGCTCTGATACCAACCTGTCACACCCCGAATTTCCACGTGTCACCGGTGGGCCCGGTGGAGAAGTATCGTGACGTGGTTGGCAACATAATAGTCAAACAACACAATTATATAAATGCACAGCGGAAGCAAAAGAGAAATATATTACAATCCGAATATAAAGTAATATCCAATATTACAACGGAAAGTAAAAGATCCACAGGCGGATCAAAATAAAATAGAAATAATAGTTCAACAGACTTTGGCATCTAGAGCTTGCGAAACTTGAGTAATGATGCCTGGAGTAGCCAGCCTATTTCGTCTAGTACCTGCACTTAGCCTTTTTGGAAAATACGTCAGTTTACACTGGTAAATACAACTCAACTGACTCATTTTGAAAAGAGTTAAAAAAATTGATTTGAATGCACTTCGGCAAAATATATCTTTATAACTTGGGACAATTATTAAAATAATCATGTATACAGTTTTACTTATTTGTCGTCCATCAGGGCCGGTTAGAAGAGTCGGACAAGATTAACTGACACGCCACAGGTATAATGCCCACAAGGTTGATTCCTTAGTGGATTACCAGTTTTTACATAATGCATCTGTCAGGTGGCCATTTCGTAAAATGATGCCAAGGATATCCGGGACATGGTCATTTAACCCCCAAAAGCCATACACCAAATAATACATATTAAACAGGTTATGTAAATACATCAATCACAATCCGATTTAAATGACTACATACACCTGACCAAGCGGTACTTTTATAGTGCCGTATCCCAAGCCCGTATAGGGAAAATAAGTTAAGAGTATTTACCTGAGCAAAGTATCAATCAAATACAGCAATTGCAAGTACTTTTACTGGGCTCCTAATCTGGAACGAAGGTTTATAATAACCTATTAGATTTCTAACGGGTCTTTAATTAAGCCTAAGCTTAGACCGGTTAGTTTTAAAAGGAAGACGCGGTTCAAACGTATGAAGAAGCGAAGACCGGTTTAGAATGTGATTTAGACCCGAAAAGTTTGAAGACTTGCTTAATATGGGTATTTCATACACATTCTGGATTTTGAGATAAAACCGATAAGGTTTGACCCGTTTCGGCTAATTTATGTAAACTAATTACATAAACCGAACCAAACACGCACGAAGCGTAACGGGTATCCGTAAGAGCCATATACAGGTTTCCTAAGTTAATATGCTTCCAATATGTTGTGACATCAGTAATATGTCTTTCATTATGCCCGAAACGAATTTAAACATAAACTATGCCCCGTAGGGGTAGTTTGGTCATTTTCAAGGTTATAAAAGAGTTTAAGTATTAACCTGAGTTACAGGTCTGATATAATCTGAAAAAACACTTAGTTTACTAAGTTATAACAGTATGGTATTGCATATATGAGAAATTTATCAATTATAACCAAACTATGCACCGTAGGGGCATTTTGGTAATTTCACATAAGCCGAAAAGCTCAAAACTGAAGTCTGAGTTTAACAACCCTTGCTTACTGTTGAAATATTATAATTTATCTAAAATATAAGTAGGTATCAACCTTTGTATGTTTAAAATAGTTCTAGTACATACTATGCGTTAAAAACGCTTAATAAGGCGATTAGAAGCCGTTTCCGGGTTCTATATCGAAATCTGGTATTTTTATTATTCCAGAAGGTTTAAAATAATTTATTTATCATATTAAATCAGTAGCAAAAGGTTTGGAGTCAATTAGATGTGTAAAACTCATTTTATAGCCCGTAAGGGCAAAACCGACAATTACCGGATTAAGCCTACGACTATAAGTTATGCTCAGCCTAAAATTAATTAAAAATATTCAAAAATCCCAAAATAATATATTATATCAGTGGGTAAGGAGTTTGATATCAAAAAGTATGTTTAAATAGGCTATACGCTAATTATGTCGTTTGATCGCTAATAAACTTTCTAATTACGCTAATGAGCATAACTCTCAATCTACACCTCCAACTGATGTCAAATTTTGGGTGCAAGTTTATATATCAGTAATTAAAGTTTCTACTCTTTTACATTTTCAAAAATCACGTTTTAAGGTGAAAAGGGCATAATGGTCAACATATGAGCAATTAACGGAATCATGCGTATTAATTGGTTAACTAATGAACCGAGGTGTATAATCACAGAGGGTTATACTAGCATGTAACCTGGTCCTAATGAAGCTCTATGGCATTTCTAAAACATACCAAAACGGGTCAGAACTGAAGTCAAAGCAAAAGTCAAAGCTTTGCGACTTTCGGTTCCGAACCGGGTCTAAACATAAAATTGCCGGGTTGAACATGTTTAGACATGTTCTTACACTAATTACCAAGTTATATTAATGATCAAACAGGTTGTATGTGTTCTACATTGCTAATTATGCACATATTAGAAAATAAGCATGCTGTTGACTTTTTAATAACAAGTTTGACCCGACATTTGACATAGTTAGAGTGGGAATCAGGGGGAACCCTTTTGAGGGTTTAATGCCCACATAATTACCAACTTATAACTACTTTCAATTCGACTAATCACTGAACCATTAGTGATTAATCGTTAAGTCAACCGTTAATTACGACGGTTTGACTTTTAAGCTAAAACTAAGCTAAAACTTAACTAAGAAAGGTTAAGCAAACTTACCAATGTCCTAAGCACGATTAGTGATCACTTGAGAGAAGTCTTGAGCTCCAGAAATGATCAGGAATGCAAGAGAAAGGTGTGAAGAACTTGTTGCAACTTAGTGGCTTTATATAGTGATCAAGAACCCACTAGATTGTTGACATGCAAGTCTACAACTGACCACAATTCATCCACAAGTGTCCCTAAGTGTCTAGGGGTTGTTTAGGGGTCGTCCAATATGAGGAAACTCGGATAAAAGTCAGTTCCATGCGCATAACAGCAAACAGCCCCGTTTTCAGTACCTGGGCAACCCTTGCGCACCGTAAGGACATGCTTGCGGTGCGCAAGCCTTCTGCTGAAGCCCAAAAATCTTGATCTTTCATGCATTCGAAGGGGCAACCAGGTATTTCAAATTTGGGACATTATTTTACAGTAAGGGGCCTCTAAAATGTGCCTTGAACAGTTACATACCCTACCACTTTGATATGTTTGCTTGGATTCTTTTAAAAGTGCCATAAACGAAGGTTTACCATAGAAATTCCATAGGATCCTATTTTGCACTTTGAATTCAATTATTGTCAGCGATTACCGGATCAAAGGTATATTAGATGTTTAAAATATATATTAGGGTCTTGGGATTTGTAAATGAGGTCGTTCAGAGGTGAAAATTAACATGACGACACTTTTAAATCCTGCCATACATCTTTAATTATACCCGGGTTTATATCACTCTTGTCTTATATGACACGTGTCGTTATTTCATTGAACACGAATTTTTCGAGGTGTTACATAACTGAGGCTCCGTTGAAGCTGAACTCACGATGCGATGCGATGCGATGCGATGCGATGCGATGCGATGTTGGTGTTGAACGCGACGGTCCGTACGCCGGCGGAGAATGCGGAGTTGATTGAGATATGGTTGGATTTGAAAACTGATCCGGTGAAAGAAGCAGATGCGGCAGCCATGAGCACACCTTTTATTTGTTCAAATTGTGTGCTATTTGTTAAGTGGATGAGATTGAATGGTTACTTTAGAAGTGTTGACAGTGGAGGTGGAGGAGGTGTTGGTGGTGGGTTGAAGGTGGAGGAGGAGGAAGTGGTGGTGGTTGTGGGTTAGAGAGGGATGGGGAGAAGAAGATAAGGGGTGGGCTGTATTGTTTTAGTTTTTTATTTTTTAATGTTCAGGGATAATTTAGTCATTTCATAAATACTTAACTGAAAATTTTAACAAAGGTTAGTGTTAAGTACCAACCGAGTTCAAAAATTACAACCACCGGGACCAAGTATGTAATTAGTAAACCCTTAGGGCCAAGTCTGCAATTTTCGCAAACCACAAGGACCAACGAAGCATTTAACTCTAAATTAAAAGAAAGAAAAAAAGTTGATTGAATTGTTTAAGAGGAGAGGAGAGGAGAGGAGGTGGTTACTTAGGTAATGTGGTCGGGTGGTGCGTACAACAACAACAACAACCCTGGCAGCAGCGTAGAACAAGTGTTTAGAGATTTCAAAGGCCGTCGTAATGGCATCATTCAAGCCCTCACAACCGGTATCTTCTTTCTATCATTTATTTCTTTATTTATTTATTTAGGATTAATAATAATAATAATAATAATAATAATAATAATAATAATGTCTTATCTTTCTTTTGTTTTGTTTTTGTTGTAGATGTTGAATCCTTTTTTCGGCACTGCGATCCTGGTTTGCATCCTTTCCATTCTCTTTTGCTCATTTCCTGTATTGCTTTTTTTTTTTTTGTGTTATTCCATGAGTAAAAAAAAAAAAAAAATTTCGTGTAAATTTGGGTTTAATTTTGGGTGTGCCTATTGGCACACCAAACCCTAGCAAAATTAGGGTTTACCTACGCAGCGTATTGGTCAATACGCAGCGTATTGGGTTAACCCTATAGGCTGCGTATTGACCACTACGCTGCGTAGATAAACCATGGATCTCAGCGCCTGATAACCAATCATTGCACAGAAAACAAGGGTCATATACGCTGCGTATTGGTCTATACGCAGCGTATATAAACCATTAGATTTTTTTGGGTCATTTAAAGAGGTTTGAGGGATCATTTTTTCACAAAGTTTAAATACGCTGCGTATTGACCTCTAAGCAGCGTATATAAAGGTCTGAAAATGTCTTTTATACCCTTGTGTTGAGGCTATACGAAGCCAAATACAAGGGTAGTTGTGTCATTTTTGTCTCATACGCTGCGTAGAGACCTCTAAGGAGCGTATATAAATATCCATTTTTGTATTTTTTTTATTGTGTATTCCTTTGTTTATTTATAAAAAAAATAAAATTATTTATAAAAAAACAATATTATTGGAAAATAATACAAATATAAATTATAAAAATAAAAAATAATATAAATATTATGAATTATAAAAATTAAAAAAGAAAATTATTTATAAAAAAACAATATTATTGGTAAATAATACAAATATATTGTTTTGTTATCGTTTAAATTAAATTATCGTATTCCTTTGTTTATTTATAAAAAAAAAAGAAAATTATTTATAAAAAAACAATATTATTCGTAAATAATACAAATATATTATATTGTTATCGTTTAAATTAAATTATCTTATTGTATTGCATCGTATCGTATCGTGTCGTATTGCATATTATCGTATCGTATAGTGTATAGTATATAAGTCTCGTATAGAGGCCTATACGGGTGTTATTGTATAGTATAGTATCGTATCGTATCGTATAGTGTAGTATAAGTCTCGTATAGGTTTCCTATAGGTCTTGTATATGCATATACGATTAGACGGGACCTAAACCACACCTATACGATACGATATCACACTTATAGGCTTATACGAGGTCAATACGGGACCTATACGACGCTATACGATACGATATCACACTTATAGGCTTATACGAGGTCCCGTATTGACCTCGTATAAGCCTATAAGTGTGATATCGTATTGTATAGGTGTAGTATAGGTCACGTATTGACCTCGTATAGATCCCTACGCAGCGTATGAGACAAAAATGACTTATACGAGGTCAATATGGGACATATACTATGCTATACGATACGATATCACACTTATAGGCTTATACGGGGTCAATACGTGACCTATACTACATCTATACGATACGATATCACACTTATAGGCCTATACGGGACATATACTACGCTATACGATACGATATCACACTTATAGGCTTATACGAGGTCAATACGTGACCTATACGACGCTATACGATACGATATCACACTTATAGGCTTATACGAGATCAATACGTGACCTATACTACACCTATACGATACGATATCACACTTATAGGCCTATACGGGACATATACTACGCTATACGATACGATATCACACTTATAGGCTTATACGAGGTCAATACGGGACATATACTATGCTATACGATACGATATCACACTTACAGTCTTATACGAGGTCAATACGGGTGTTATATCGTATCGTATAGTATCGTATCGGGTGTTATTTTCCTTTTTTTTTATAAATAAACAAAGGAATACACAAAAAAAAATACAAAAATGGAGCTTTATATACGCTCCTAAGAGATCACTACGCTGCATATAAGACAAAAATGACACAACTACCCTTGTATTTGGCTTCGTATAGCCTCAATACAAGGGCATAAATGACATTTTCAGACCTTTATATACGCTGAGTATTGGTCAATACGCAGCGTATATACACTATAAGGGTTAAAAAGATAATTTTACCACATGTTTGGGGTTAAAAATAATTTTACCACCCTTTATATACGCTGAGTATAGACCTATACGCAGCGTATATAAAGGTCAGAAAATGTCCTTTATACCCTTGTGTTGAGGCTATACGAAGCCAAATACAAGGGTAGTTGTGTCATTTTTGTCTCATACGCTGCGTAGGGACCTCTAAGGAGCGTATATAAAGGTCCATTTTTGTATTTTTTTTTATTGTGTATTCCTTTGTTTATTTATAAAAAAAATATTTATAAAAAAACAATATTATTGGAAAATAATACAAATATAAATTATAAAAATAAAAAATAATATAAATATTATGAATTATAAAAATTAAAAAAGAAAATTATTTATAAAAAAACAATATTATTGGTAAATAATACAAATATACTGTTTTGTTATCGTTTAAATTAAATTATCGTATTCCTTTGTTTATTTATAAAAAAAAAGAAAATTATTTATAAAAAAACAATATTATTCGTAAATAATACAAATATATTATATTGTTATCGTTTAAATTAAATTATCTTATTGTATTGCATCGTATCGTGTCGTATTGCATATTATCGTATCGTATAGTGTATAGTATATAAGTCTCGTATAGAGGCCTATACGAGTGTTATTGTATAGTATAGTATAGTATCGTATCGTATCGTATCGTATAGTGTAGTATAAGTCTCGTATAGGTTTCCTATAGGTCTTGTATATGCATATACGATTAGACGGGACCTAAACCACACCTATACGATACGATATCACACTTATAGGCTTATACGAGGTCAATACGGGACCTATACGACGCTATACGATACGATATCACACTTATAGGCTTATACGAGGTCCCGTATTGACCTCGTATAAGCCTATAAGTGTGATATCGTATCGTATAGGTGTAGTATAGGTCACGTATTGACCTCGTATAGATCCCTACGCAGCGTATGAGACAAAAATGACTTATACGAGGTCAATATGGGACATATACTATGCTATACGATACGATATCACACTTATAGGCTTATACGGGGTCAATACGTGACCTATACTACATCTATACGATACGATATCACACTTATAGGCCTATACGGGACATATACTACGCTATACGATACGATATCACACTTATAGGCTTATACGAGGTCAATACGTGACCTATACGACGCTATACGATACGATATCACACTTATAGGCTTATACGAGGTCAATACGTGACCTATACTACACCTATATGATACGATATCACACTTATAGGCCTATACGGGACATATACTACGCTATACGATACGATATCACACTTATAGGCTTATACGAGGTCAATACGGGACATATACTATGCTATACGATACGATATCACACTTACAGTCTTATACGAGGTCAATACGGGTGTTATATCGTATCGTATAGTATCGTATCGGGTGTTATTTTCCTTTTTTTATAAATAAACAAAGGAATACACAAAAAAAAATACAAAAATGGAGCTTTATATACGCTCCTTAGAGATCACTACGCTGCATATAAGACAAAAATGACACAGCTACCCTTGTATTTGGCTTCGTATAGTCTCAATACAAGGACATAAATGACATTTTCAGACCTTTATATACGCTGAGTATTGGTCAATACGCAGCGTATGTAAACTTTGTGAAAAAATTATCCCTCAAACCTACCAAAATAACCCAAAAAAGTCTAATGGTTTATATACGCTGCGTAGAGAGCTATACGCAGCGTATATAAACCTTGTTTTCTGTGCAATGATTGGTTATTAGGCACTGAGATCCATGGTTTATATACGCTGAGTATAGGTCAATACGCAGCGTATAGGGTTAACCCTATACGCTGCGTATTGACCAATACGCTGCGTAGGTAAACCCTAAGTGTGCAGATAGGCAAACTGGGTGTGCAGATAGTTAGGGCCTTAATTTTCCTGCTGCTGTAAATGTACATATATGTACAATGTACTTTTTCAATGGGTTTAATTTTCTGGGTTATTCAACAAATTAAATATTTGTGGTGAATAAAGGACCTTCAGTGGAGTAAGTAGTTCTCCGTATACATGTATTTTTCTTATAATAAAACACTATGTATATCTTTCTTCACAGCAAGTCAAGTCACTTCTTTTTTATACTTGATGTTACTTACTTTAACAACTTATATGTGCCTTACTACATTTTTTCAGAAAAAGAAAATCTGTCCCCCCAGAACTCCTCGAGCCCGCATTAGGAATCAACTTTGCACGAGACGGAATGCAAGAAAACGATTGGTTGTCTCTCGTTGCCGTCCACAGTGATGCATGGCTACTTTCTGTCACTTTTTATTTCGGTGCCAGATTTGGTTTCGATAAAGCAGACGGTTTATTTTATTTTAGCTTCCATCCTTCTTTTCTTGTTTTTAGGCAATTCGTATCGCTTGATTATGTTATGATGCAGGAAACGTCTTTTTAATATGATAAATGAACTCCCGACAATCTTCGAGGTTGTGAGTGGAAACGCCAGGAAACAGACCAAGGAAAGGTCATCTGTAACAAACCATAGCAACAACAAATCCAAATCAACCCATGGTGAAATTCATGATGATGACGATGAAGATCATGGCGATACGTTGTGTGGAGCCTGTGGAGAAAACTATGCTTCCGATGAATTCTGGATATGCTGTGACATGTGCGAAAGATGGTTTCATGGAGCATGTGTAAAGATTACGCCTGCGAAAGCCCAACATATCAAACACTATAAATGTCCTGCTTGTACCGCCAAAAGGCCACGACCTTGAATCTTGGTTACTTTTTTTGGCATCATGTTTTTACTAGAAAGATTCTTGTTTTTTCGTTTGTTTGGACCTTGATGTAGAGTTTTCCCTAGCAGAAAGAAAGACTTGCTCTTTTCGCTTTAATCAAACTCCTTATGTTATTTGTTTTTATTCTCTTATTAACGTACCTTCGATTATATCGGTTTGGGATTTGGGTAAAACTATTTGGGTGTATCAACAGGTCCAAATGGGTCGTCTTGAATCACTATTATAAAACTTGCTAACTTAAAATGTGTTCAAGTGAGCGAGAACCACCCATCATCATTGGTGTCGCCACCAGCTACTGGTCGTCGTCGCCGCTACTCCCCCAGTCCTTGCTGCTACAATGATTGCTTCACGGTCTCCACATCCCTGTTGCCACATTACCACTGTGACCTCTGCTGCCGTTGTTACCACCACCTGACTTGGTTTCAAAATGACGCCTCAAACGCATAAGGGAAGGCGATGCATAGTACCTGAGGCGGTTGCATCGACACCTATATCGTTATGTAAGAGGGTAAATACATACACAAACTACCTAGGAAGAAATCACAAAAAAAAAATACGTCAACCAATTATTGAAGTTAATAAAAATCACAATTTAAGTTTAAACCACAAACATACGAAAATCATCTATAAATTACGAAACAAAAAGTAAATAATATACAAAAGAAAAATCACATAATCACACCACTCCCTATAATTAGACTCCAAATCACTTATTTGTATACCAACCATTCAACCACTTATTCCCAGTTTTCCACTCTTTACAGTTTCAACCAGCTGGGTCGGGTCAGGTCGGGTCGGATTTGGTTTTAAACATTGGTTGGAAGTAACAAACCACTCATTAACGAACAAACATTTTTTGAAAGACCATCCTATTAATGTCCAACTAAGACAACCCATTGAAGTATTGAACAATGCTATCTAGAGTTTTCAATCTTTATCACCATTTCATATAAAACCTGTACCGCTAAGTAACTTAACCGTTTCATTCGGGATAATAACATTCGGGTTCCTTACAGGTGGCTCCACCTTCCCTTTCCCCTTCCCCTTTGATGATATACTCCACAAACTACCACTAGATTTATCGTCAACTTTCGATTTCATAAGCGGATGTTTTGTGTTCTTCTTCCCCATTCCATTTGCAACCAACCATCGCGATCCCGACTGTTGCTGCTTCGCGTTTGAACCCCATATCCCCTTCTTATTTGGCGCGCGTTCGGGTTCGGTTTTCACACCCGCAACATGTACCTCCGTGATCTTGAACTGAGGAACCAACTCACTTTCTTCAACTTCAACACGAGCTTTCTTTTCTTCAACGAAAACTTTTTTTTCTTCGACTTTTACTTCATCGACCTCATCTTCTTCGGGTTTGTTATATAACGAATAAACAGAGGGGTAGATTTTTGGTTTTGGTGGAATGAAAACACGTTCGACTTGAACAAGAGCGAGCATTGGAGTACCAACAGGCTCGAAGTTTCTTAACGGGTCACGAAGCTGAACCATTAACGCCACGGTGAAATTATTCCCTAAAAGACCGCCTTTCCGTGAACCTTTACCTCTTCTTGCGCGCATTAAATCGCTAGCATGATGAGCAGCGAGAATTCTCGAAGTTCTTTCACTGATTTCATCCCCATCGTCAATTTCACCAGAATCCAATCTCATCCATTCATCAAGCGTAACAGATAAACCCATTATTCCATCAATATCATCACCATTACCGTTACTGTTACCGTCACTGTTGCTTTTAACATCCAACAACTGCAAGCCTCCAGTTCCTTCCAAACCCAAAGACCCATCAAAATTTACTCTTTTGCCCTCAAGAGCCGAGATTTCACCAATAGATTGTGGGCTTATATTAGACGGTGCCTCCTTATCCGACATGCCAGACTGTATTCTTAAACCCTCGATTGATAAAGCTTCGATCTTGTTCATCGCCAACGGAGCTAGATCCTCAAGTGAAACATACTCTTGATCTGCCCCATCCGCTTCATATCGTTTCGACCCGTGACTCGTTGAAACGTGTTCAACCACTGGCTCCTCATGTAATGAATGTTGCCTGCAAAACATGCAAAACAAATGGTTTATGATAAGCATGTGTAAATCATAAACACAGTTTTAATGAAAACCCAAAAAGAATTGGTGCAAGAAATATATAATGTTTTAAGTACCTGACCAGACGTCAAACCGGTCTTCTTACTAGTTCACTGGTCGGGGCCAATCAAACAGGATGATGCCATAAATATTATAAAAATAATGAATAGGTTAAAACTGAAACTTTTTTAATAAAAGAGTTAATTACTATTTTCGTCCCTGTGGTTTGTCAAAAATCACTATTTCAGTCCATTAGTTTAAAAATTGTGATTTCAGTCCCTGTGGTTTCACTTTCGTAACCATTTCAATCCATTTATTCTGTTAGTACAGGGACTGAAATGGTTACGAAAGTGAAATCACAGGGACTGAAATCGCAATTTTTAAACTAATGGACTGAAATAGTGATCTTTGACAAACCATATGGACGAAAACAGTAATTAACTCTTAATAAAAATCCAATTCAACCCATAAAAAATGTCCAACAGCCGGTTTGACTCAAAAGCGGCCCGATAGGGTGAACCGGACCGTTCAGGTCCCCGGTTCCCAGTCCGACCAGCCGGTCCGGTTTTCAAAACATTGGAAATATACATAATTACATACCCGTGTGGTGCCTCCAAAGACGGAGTGGATTCCCAAACAATTTGTTGCATGGTTTTTCCGGATATATCTTCTAACGGCATGAGTTTATTCGCTTGCATCGAAAGCTTTTCGATACCAACCGAAGCCAAACACTGTAATACATCCATTATTCCAGAACCCATTTCTGCAGGCACAACAACCGGACTAGAAACCTGCATAATCAAGTTCCCGCCACTTTTAGCGTTCTTGAAAATCTCGGGGTTCATGGACCGTAAGAACCCTCCGTTACCAGTCTGGACAAACGAGCCTAGCCCTTCTCCAAGCGGAGGAAGTTCATTTGACGGTTCAAGAGACGGGTCAACTGGACCACTCGACCCACTCGGTGTAGTGCTTGATGGTGAACCCTGAAAAACATTCTTGTTAAGACCCCACTCACGCATCAAAGCCTCGGTCTCCATGTCTTCCAAGACCGATGCTTTTGTTTTGTTCAGTGGTTCTTCAGGTGTTGGTGTCAATATATCAACATCAACGTCATCATCATCATCATCATCGATATCGAAGTTGAATAAAGAAGAACCGTTAGCCATGGAATCCTTCTCAAATTGTCGTAGCAACCGCTCACGTGGAGAGTTTGGCTCGCTTTCAGAAGTCAAACTAACGGGACTGTGGTCTATCCCAAGAATGTCTAAGAAATCTTCTGCAACGGCCTCGGTAGTGTAATCCAACTCGAGTGATTTCCCTTTCTCGTTATAACCGACTTTAACCTTTTGTTCATATCGGAAACCTGATTTGTTTATATTTTCGTTTTCTTCTTGTGAATCCGATTCTTCTTTCAAGTCCACCGCATTATTCAACGCCAACTCCAATTCTTGCAACAGTAATTCTTTGTCACCAAACTCTTCTTTTTGACTTTCGAATTCTTTGACCGGCAAAGATTCAACGTCCAGATCCCGCTCAAAGGTTGAACTTTCTGAACCATCAAACGCTTTTTTTTCTTGTTTTACATTGTCGTTTGTGGGATACTCGATTCCCTGCTCCATGACAGAAAACGTTCTGATTATATTACTATCATCATGATCGATAGAGTTTAAATCTTGATTTGAGGGTTCGGGTTGTTGTGTTTCATAGTCAACAGAGATGATTGACTTTTCCTCTTCTTCTTCGAGTTTCTTATACAACACACTAACTGATTCAGAAAGTCCCGACTTCGACACTGGCAAAATCTCATGAAGATCCTTTACATTTTCTACAGACCGAGAATTAGCAGGAAGACTTTCACCTCGCTTAATTAGACTTTGACTTTGACCAGACGTCTTTACAGGAGATTTGACCACACCGTCTCCACTCCCGACTACCGAATACCCAAAACTAACATTCATACTCGCACCTTTCGCCTTTCCGGACAACCTATAACTAGTAGTCCACTTTCCGGAGCTTTTTTCGCTCTCTAACTCCTCCAACGTAAGCGGGAGCAATCTAGTAAGGTCAACCCTGTGTTTCCCTAAGTCAAGCTCCGGGTCAACAACCAACGAGGCGTACAGTAAAAAGTGTTTGGCTTCATACTTAGCAGAGTGATAGGGCCCACTCCTGCTACCGTAAACCGAGCAAGTGTTGGTCAAAAGCAGCTCCTCAAACTGAGCTACACCTTGCGAAACCTTGGCGGGTCGAGTGGTGAACTCACCGTCTCGCCTCTTCCACTTGACGCAGAGTGCGAGATTCTCGAAACTCGGAGGAAGTTGTTGGATGGAATGAACTTGAAGTGAAAAACAGCAGTTGAATCGCTTGTTACGGATATGGTTAAAGGATTTGAATGTGTTCCAGCCCCAAAGTGATGACTTTTTGTCTTTGAGAAATCTTCTTCGGTGGTCATCTTTGGAGTTAGAGTTTGTTTGAGGCAGTTTTGATCTGGTTCTAGGGTTTGGTTTATGATCATGATACAAGGCTTTACTGAGGATGTTAATATCGTTTAATAATAAGTCATTATTATTATTATTTGTAGAAGTGTCACCAGTTTTCTTGTTGAGCACGTTTCTTGACATCATCCTCCTCCTCACAACCTAAACAGTTTATTTATGATCGAAAGACAAAAATTATTAGGTAAACCCTAAACCCAAATTGAAGTCTTAAAACAGTTGCTGGAAATTCAATTATCAGACAGTTGGATTCAAGAAACATAATTACAATTGAAGTTACTAGAGAGGATCAAAGTGCGAATTGAAGAAAAGTAGATTGAAATGAAATGGATTAAGAAATAGAGTTTGGAGAGTAGGAAAGTGAAAGTTGAAAGACTTGCCTTGATGATGATGATGATGATGAAGAAGAAGAAGAGGTGTAGAACGTAAACCCTAGATTAGATTAATCCTTCCTTCCTTGATGATGAAGAAGTAGAAACAGAGATCTCTTTAACATGATGGATGGATGGATGGATTGATGTCTGAAACGCACGCACGCACGCACGCCATTGTTATTCGGTGTCCCCTCAGCATTTCGAATATTACAACCTGCCCCCTCAACAATATAATTACAAAAATGACAAAAATTGTAGTATTTGATAAACAATGCAATTATGTGATAATGATAAAATCATAGTATTCTAATGAGTTACATACCATAATAACTAATAAGTTAATAGTTAACCAATGATTCGTGCAGTCCTCCTTGCATTCTTCATAGCAAATTGCTGGATAAACTCTTCATAGCAATTGTCTAGTATGATTAATATCCAATTTCCATCGTTATTTGCAGATTACCACGATCTATCAATATAGGACAATACTCAAAAGTCAATTCAATATGATACGCCATACACGGATACGGGCAACATGGTTATGATGTTAACAACAATTAACAAACTAACAGCTTAAATGTAACGCCCTGCGTTTCGAAACTTTTATCTTTTGGCAAGTCTCGTCCTTGTGATGCTTAATTTGAATCATGTTAGACTATGTGAAACTTTTACTCTATATGAAACTTTTATCCGATGAGATGCTTTGTGATGCTTTTGTGATACTTTATACATGAACAGTATGAATCTTGACTCTTGCGATACTATACTCTTGTAATACTAGACTCTTGTGATACTTTGAAACTTGACTCTTGAAACTTGACACTTGTTATGCTCGATACTTATTGAATGAGAAACTTTGATTCTTTATTGAACGAGAGACTTTGATACTTCAATACTATTGAACGAGAAACTAGCTTGAACGCAACTTGAAACACGAAAACTTTTGTGTTATTTATAATATTACTATTATTATTATTATTATTATTATTATATACGTAACAAATTTACGTTTTTAATCTGTTAAATAATAAATAATGTAAAACAAGTAATTTAATAAAACTTTATCCAAAAAAATAAATCAATGAACCTAAGATACAAATTTGTATCGCTACGATGATAATGATAGTTAAGTTTAAATAGACTGGTGACACAGGACAAAAGCGATAAAAATGCTAGTAGATATCATTTAGCAAACATTTAGATAAAATTAATACGAGAGAAAGGTTCTTATAACATCAAAAGTTATTCTAAACTTTACAAATAAGTCTTTATTTATAAGCTAGTCTACTAGCCTACACATTAACTTAAGTCAAATTAACCACTATATTAACTAGAGACATAATTGAAGAAATATTAAATTCTGTTAACATAAATATTTTAGTAAATATTTTTCAAAGTACCCATTTTGATAAATAAGTTTTTCAACAACACTTATTTGGGAAAAAAAACTCCATAAATATAAAACACCAATATAAAGGATAAATAAACTATTAAAACTTTTAAGAATATGAATATTTTGTTGAGTTATGGATATTTTTTCACCCCATTCCATCGATTCACAAACAGTCGTCTGTTCGAGTTATTCACCCTCCTTGCGTAACAATTTTAAGTAGAGAGCTTTGAATCTGTATAAACTCTTGTATCTTTATTGCAACTGGTAATACATAAAATTGTTGTGTAATTGTTTGCATCTCTCTCACACCATGTCTAGTTAGCACTATGTAAAAACGGTTATTTCAGTCATCCTTCTTAAAATTAACAATAATTGATATACCTAAACAAACAGAAAAGAACGAGGATTTGATTTTAACGAAACATTGATTCAAATTTCATCCCAAAATACCTAAACAAACAGAAAAGAATGAGGTTTTGATTTTAACGAAACATTGATTCAAATTTGATCCCAAAAACAACTATTACTTTGGCAATTATAACAATATTTATAGATATTTAAAAAAAAAAAAAAACAATTGTTACTAAAATATTCAAACTTGAAGGTCACAAACAATTTTGGTTGGAGATAAACAAATATCAAATGATTAGCCCAAACATGACCCACTTCACAAAATATTCAAAAAACGTCAATAAGAAACTACTGCCTTTTCAAAGGCTGCTTTCAGTTTCAGAAGGATGTAAAAACTAATATGTAACTGGATTTCTACTTAGAAATCATAACATTTGTAATGTAATTCTACAAACAAAAAGAAACTATTTAAATGTAAACAAATTAGGACCCAGTTTGGTAACGTAAAAAAGGAGCACAAAAATCTGATGTATATTCTGACTTGTGCAGCATCCAGGTTCGTAAAGCAAAGACACTTTGTGACGATCACAACGAGCTTTTGATCTCTGCAAATGTCAAGAAAGAAGACAAATACAGTTGTCTTTATCTCACACAATCACTGGATTCAGAATCTGAAGAGTTTAAAAAAACAAATTTTAAGTATATAAAGATCATCATACTTGGTAATAACACAAGTTCAGACATTAAAATTATTTTAGTATATCCCTTCAATAAAAGCACCCTATGATCATAGTTGTTAATTGCAAATAGGGACAAAGAGTAATAAGGTACCTACCTATATGCTACATGGCAAATAACGATAAATGGCGGGCGCTATTTTACAAATAGCGATACACTAGAAAAAAAAATTTATGTATATTATATCCAAATATCTTTGGTATATACGCTATTTTACATGTATATTTAACAAAAACCTAAAATCCAGCTATTTTATAGCTATATTTAAACGCTATTTTTATTCAAAAAATAATAACTGAAATCCCGCTAGTTATAGCTACATTCCCTTTAGCGACCTTTGACCTATACGCTACGCTATTCACTATAGCGGCCGCTATTGACAACTATGCCTATGATATTAACAGTTATTACAACGTTTTCTAGCAAAACGTATGGGGATTGATCAAAGACATACCGTTTTCTTTGTGCTGCGATTCGTCACCTTTTTCCAAGACATTTTGCTGTATAAATGTCCTAACGGTGTTCCAATAATGTTCACCGCCAGCCAGCCACGTGTCCATATGCATGCCATTTGGGAAATCGACAAAAACACATTTTTTGTTATGTGCAGCTGCTTTTGCATATAACATCTCCATGTGAACTGGAGGAACCATTTCGTCTCTTAATCCAGAAAGGAAAAGAATTGGCTGTTTAACCTGTTGAAGAGAAATTATATAAATAATGACAGCCTTTGATCAAACTCGTGACAGGTCTATCAGTTATATAAATAATTGTATGTTTAAGAATAAGTAAAGTACACGGGTGGCCCCTGTTGTTTACCCAAATTTTGGATTTGGTCCCTTGCTTTTCAAAAGTACATGGATGGTCCCTGTGGTTTGCACTTTGTAACGCATTTAGTCCCCAACCAACAAATCTAAAGGTTTTAGCATGTCCAGTAAATTAGGGCAGCAAACGAACCAAACGTTCGGCGAACAGTTCGTGAACCGTTCGGCGGGAAGTTCGTTTGTGTTCGTTCGTTTATTAAACAAACGAACACGAACAAGAAATTTCATTCGTTAGTTAAATGAACAAACATGAACAGAGATCGTGTTCGTTCGTTTATGTTCGTGAACGTTCGGTAACGTGTTCGATACTTCAATAGTGTTTTTAGTTTATATATTTATTTAAATACTTCAAAATTCCGACAAATTAAATATCTAATAAGTGTCGATGTATTATATATTCTGTTCATGAACGATTGTTTGTGTTCGTTTGTTTCCATTTGTGTTCATGAATATTAGTTTGTACTCATTTATGTTCGTCAACGTTCATTGCCAAAAATTAACAAACAAACACAAACGAACACGAACAAGTTCATTTCCTTAACAAACGAACACAAACATGAAATCTCGTTCGATAAGTGTTCGTGAACGGTTCGCTTGGTTCGTTTGCAGCCCTACCAGTTAGGGACTAAATGCGTTAGAAAGTGCAAACCATAAGGACCATCCATGTACTTTTGGAAAAAGTTGAGGACTAAATGCATTACAAAGTGCAAACCACAAGGACCATCTGTGTACTTTTGAAAAGCTAGGGACCAAATCCAAAATTTTAGTAAACCACAGGGGAGCATCCGTGTACTTCACTTTTTAAGAACACATAACAAAAAATGAAATATTTGTTTAAACACTTTGTAAATCTATTGTTAAAATAAATCTTAACACACACCCCTTGTATTTTCAACTAATTATCATTTACACCTATTAACAAATATTATCTATAGCTATAGAAACAATTATTATATTTATTATCCTTATTGTATTACTATTACGCTAGGCTGTTGATAGGCTAGTTAATAAAGAAATGCATTAAGCATAATTAAGTATCATGTGCAATCACATAGTGGGCCCAAATTACTAGTAGGTTTACCTGTCCGATCTCATCAATGGTGCTCCAAGGAGAACGAACAACAAAATTAAGAATTTTAAGGCCTTTAGAAGTGCTTCCTCCAATAAACCACTTTAAAAACGGTAATAAAACTCCAGCCATGTCTAGAATTGAAGTAAAAGTGTTCTCCAATATTAATGCAGCCACCTGCAATGGTTGACACATGATACAAAATATTAACACACATCCACGAAAATATATATACATATCCAATAAAAAAGGGTTTATAATTAGTAAAATGCCAATTTCGTCCTTGAGGTTTGGCCTGTTTTGCGACTTTCGTCCAAAGGTTTATTTTCACATCTGGATCCAAAAGGTTTAAATTCTTTCCATTTTCATCCGGTTCATTCACTCCATCCATTTTTCTCCATTAAGTCAGGGGTATTTTCGTTTTTTTTTTGTTAACTTAAAGGGCAATTCAGTCTTTTTCACTTTATGTACAAGTATTCAAAATACCCTTACTAAATAAAAAAGATGAAAATACCACTGACTTAACCGACAAAAACAGATGGGGATAACGAGTCGGATAAAAATGGCAAGATTTCAAACCTTTTGGATCCAGATACGAAAAAACAAACCTTTTGACGCAAGTCGCAAAACCGACCAAACCTCAAGCACGAAATGGCATTTTACTCGTTGATAAAACAGAATGTTCTTCAATGATAATAGACTAACCTTATCTGGATTATTTTTAGCAACAACAGCACCAACGGCCCCACCAAGAGACCTTCCAAATACTATTATCTGAGAAGTGTCTATATCCGTTCTCTGACTGAGATGGTCTAGTGCAGCCTACGTAGATGCATCCCCAAAGAGTTCAAATAAATAAAAAATAAAAAAGAAAATTATGTGATATTAATTGTCTAAAAGAAAACCTGCGCGTCCATAGTGATTCCTTGTTGAGAAGGATAACCATCACTAGCACCATAGCTATTCATTATCAAAACACACATATTAATTAGAAAAACAGACACAGATAGAATGAAGTATGTTTCATTATTGCATGCAACAAGAACATACCCTCTGTAAGAAAGCATGAAAACATTGCAATGCAACTTTTGTAACATAATGCGCACCATCTCAAGACGATGTGCAATATCTATAAATCATAAGTCAAGGCCTCCAATAATCAATTTAATCAGCCTTGTGATAACAAGAAAAGAAAATTGAAAGATTATGTAAATAAAAATGGGAAACATATTATTTGCAACGAACATCAAGAAGGATACTTCCAGCATTTTCTTGGAAAAACAGAATAGTTGGGCCTGCAAATAAAAAATTAATACTTTCAATCACAGATTTGAGGCTGGCAGAAAGCTTAATTAAATGATTAAAATTCATTTTGGTTGAGAACATGATGGGTAGATGGATCTCAGGGTCTATGCAAATGAAACTACTTCACTTTGCTTATTTTTTTCTGATTAACTACAAAAGAAAATTGTCTCTAACATGCTTCTACATAGGGGTGCAAATGAGCCGAGCAGCTTGTGAGCTGCTCGAGATCGGCTCGAGAAAAAGCTCGAAACGAGCCGAGCCTAATCGAGCCCGAGCCAAGCATGAGCCTAAAATAAAGCTTGTTTATTTATCAAGCCTGAGCTCGAGCCGAGCTGAGCTTATTTAAGCTTGTTGACGAGCCGAGCCCAAACCTAAAAATAAGCTTGTTTAGTAAATGAGCCCGAGCCTGAGCTTCACTTATCGAGCTTGCGAGCCTAAAAGAGTCTATTATTTATATTTTTTTATTTAATAGATACTAAACGAGCCAAGCTCGAGCTTGAGAAATTACCAACGAGCCATATTTTTTTATTTAATAGATACTAAACGAGCCAATCTCGAGCTTGAGAAATTACCAACGAGCCGAGCTCGAACTGAGTCAAACTCGAGCGCGAGCTCTCACAAGTTTATCAAGCTCGACCTCGAGCCTGGTCGAGCTCGTTTGCACCCCTACAGGCTAAACTTCTACACCATGATCATATATGTGCTTCAATCCATTCGGTCAACAAACCTCTTGCTAGTGAAATACATAAATAAACAGCTAGATTCTCAATATATATAATACCAAAATAACACAACCTCAAAACATTAAAGATTCTTCCTATGAAAGCTTATGAAAGCAGGAAGACTAGTCAAGTAAGCACTAGCTCTTATTGAATCATTAGGACCTACAGTTCTGGCTCACAAGAGTAAGATGAGTTATTAAATTTTATCCAAATAAAGTAGATTTTAATTTGAATCTGAGATTATAAACTCATCCCCCATCACCCAACCACCTTTCAATAGAACTCAGTCTAAATTGTAATAGAGAAGAAATGGAATAATGGATTTTAATAATACAAACTATTAGCCGTTGGCCGGCAACGGTCCCAGCTTCAAAAATAATCAGTGGTGGTCTCACCTTTTCACATATTGTAAACTAATGGACTTTTACTAAAGAACCTTAATTTCTTTTAATCCCCTTATCCCTTTCGGTTTAGTAAAGGTTCATTGGTTTACAATATATGAAGAGGTGGGACCACCGCTGGTTATTTTTTAAGTTGGGACCGTTGCTGGCCAACGGCTAATAGTTAGGATTAATAAAATCCATTATTCCAGAAGAAAATAACATAAAACATACTCAAATCACAACTAGAACATTAATAATAATATTAATAATAATAATAATAGGCACCTAAAACGACTTGCAAATTCACACATATGAATAGACAATAGACATTGATGTATAAATTCGTGCATATGTATAGTACTGTATAAAATCCATAAATAAACTCTTATAGCCAATTCTTAAGTTTGAAGCTCCGACATAAGACTCATACCAAATCATTCTACATTCAGCTACAAAAATAGACCAAGGTAAACAAACAGATAAACACAATATTATCAGCAAACAATACTCTCTAGCAAAACAAACATTGCAAATGTCATGACAGATGTATAGTAGTGTAAAATTCTTCTCATAGCAAGCTAAAAGTCGAAAACGGACGTCTCTAAGAGCTCCTATATGTCCTCACAGATGTGAAAATCTAGCAAATCCTTTCTAAAATGGCAAATAAACAGTTAAACACTAATAATTTATGAACATTGCTCTCAGCTTCTGGAGATGAAGTGGTTTGAATTTGTGTATTACGTAGTCGTCAATTTAGGGAAACAAAAACACAATAAGTATCTAGGTTTAGCCACTAATCAAACGTGTTCAGTAACATTCATACAAATAAACCCTAATTGAACCACATACATACATACCTAGGTATTTATTTACATTTACACAGTTAGAATATAAGTACCTCTGCAATCGGGAGAGAACTTGATGAGCCAGGAGTGGAGGCGGACGCCGTCGGAGGAAGTGAGCCAGACGTCCTCGAAAAGGAGGCGGAGACGAGCGGGAGTGATGGGATAGGACTTGGTGAGACCGGGTAAGACGGGGACGTAAACAAGCTTCTCCTGAAACGCCACCAGCAACGCCATTCCGGCCACCACTATTCCGCCGATGCCGTAGATCACCAAGTTCATGTACGACACCATCTCTCTCTCTCTCTCTTGATTGATGAATTGATGATGCCTTTTCTAGTTTTCGAGACTTTGGACCAAATTTGTTACATCTTTTTAATTAATACAACACTTTACCCTACCATATGACTACTTAATTATACCATTAATTTAATTAAAACTCTTCTTTATAAAAAGAAAATTACTTTTATTGGCTGGAACCAGAATTAAATACACATGTCATGCTTACCCCTTCACGTTAGGAATGAGCATCCTATTGAAATTATAGCGCCTACCGAAGAGCAGTAAGTAGCACCCCATGGTGAGTTTAGTTTGGAAGAAAGCATAGGCGGAATTTTTGGAATTTGTGAAAGGCAATTGGTTTAAAATTTATTAACTCTTTAAATGGTTTTCAAAAGGAAAAATGTTTTAAAAAGACACAGGCAGAGGCCAGAGAGTAGCCGAGGATGGCGAAGATAGGCAGATCCCCTGTGGTGAAAAAACCAAAAGATTTTTGAAAAATTATTAAAGTTTTTAATAAAAACCAAGAGGTATTCACCAAAGAAAATATCCTGTGTTTAACTTATAAATCAGAAACAAATAGTGTTTATACAACAATCTTTTCCCAAACAAAGTAAAGCTTTATGAAAGCTTAAGAAGTTTATTAAGAAATAAGGAAAATCCCAGAGCCAAGTAACTGTTAAGCCCTCTTTTGTTTTAAATATTGTTTTAATCCAGAAATTTTAATATGCTCTTTGTATTTTTATGAATCCAAGTGTTGAAAGAAATTTTCAAAATTTTGAAAGACAAATTAGTACATTTTGTGAAAATAATAATAGACTAGATTATCTTAATTTAGAGTTTTCTAGACCCATCCATAGACGAACAAATTTTGGTTTGGAGTACGAGTGTTTTCACGGAGAAAGTGTTTCACGCGCTTTTAACGTTAATAATCACTCTACTAATCCGAATTTGCTAATATCGGATGATTTAAATATTTTAAAATATAATTTGCAAGCTTTTTATGATAGTCACTTGTTAGCCACTCACTTAAACGTAAAAAGATTTAGAGAGATTCTTAGAGAGCAAGAGAGTCTTGGTAGACAAATTAATGGTATTCATACTGCCATTAATAACCTCTCCAAAAAGGTAACACAAATAGGTGTGACTTTACAGTCTCACCAACCACTCACGGCAGTTCAAGTTCGAAGTTTGGTTGAAGAAATAGCCAAACAACCAAAGATTGTTGAAGCAGAAGCTCTCCGACTCACAGAAGAGCTTACCAAAAAGGTTACCCAAGTTGAAAGATTAATTGTAAGACTTGAGGAGTCTATGACTCTATGAATATGTGGCAAGCCACTACGGAAACTGAGTCTTATAAATCAGCAGCAGCAGCAACTTGGAGTATAGACGAACCTTCAGTTGGTTTTAGCAAAACCACTGGCATAGGCAACCCAGCTCAACAAACAGCAATTCTAATCAAGCAGAATAATTTCCTCATCCAGGAAGTTACAAGAATCTCGAAAGAACTACAAGAAATAAAAGAAGACGTTGGTGAATTGAAAAGGGCTATTACAGAGCTAAATAAAGGAAAAGGTGCTGTAATAGAAGGCTATCCAAAAGAGTTACTTGAAGGCCTTGAAAATCTTAAAAATCTTAAGATTGAGGGGAAGCCAGTAATTCCAAAAGTAAAAAGCCCGTTCTATGTACACAAAGACCCTAGTAAGATTCTTCAAGAAGAACTTGCTAAGATCCAAAGATGAGTAGAAGATCAACAGACCAGTCACCACCCTTATGGAGACCAACGGTTACAGCAACAAACAATGACAGAAGGGTCCCAAGTCAAGAGGACCAGATTAGACAGTATTCTACCTGGCAAAGGAATCTGTTTAATACTCGAAGAAGACTCGGAAGAGGGTTTAACCAAACCCTGGAAACACAGATAGATCCAGATAGAGAGATCCAGTTGACTAGAAGCAGACGAGCTAACTTAGTACCAGCTGAGGTACTATACAGCACTGGTGATAGAAGACAAGAAAATAGTGTTTATCAACACTATAGAGAAGAAAGAGTCTTAGTCACAGATGGTGATCAAGTGGAACTGGAATTTTGTAATGACAGGTCATATGCAAGGTTGGCTGAAAGAGGCCTAGAACATCTGCATATGGGTGTTATTATGATAAGACTACAAACCCTGCACCGAATAAGAGCAGGAACTCAAGCTTTAGTAGTCTTAAGGGACACAAGATGGGCGAATAATGTGTCTATAATTGGATCTATGGAGGTTGATTTATCCTCAGGAGCACAGATGGTATACATAGCACCAAACATGATGGTATCATTATCTGATTTCAGATACATTCAGATAGTAATACAAACTCATGGCTATGAAGAATTCAGTGGCGAGTCAAACCTAATAGTTACAAGTGCACTAGTGGGAAGACTAACAAACACTAGTAATGTTGGATTTAATTATAACATTGAAAATGTTATAAGCTATCTAGCCTCATCAAGCATCAGGGCCATACCTGCTCAAGGGATAGAAGTGCCTATTGGAAGACAGTGGACGATCAGACCACCAAGAGAAAGAATAATAGTAAGAGCTCCAACAGAAGCATCCATTCGAGATGGATTTGGAGGAACACAGGTGTTAAGCTTCCAGAACTACAGAAGAACTACCAATAATTCCAATTTATTGGAGGATTTAGGAGCAAGAAGCCAAAGTGCAAGGCATCCTAGTCGACAGGAGGATGAAGAAGAAGAAACAGCACTAGCTGGCATGATAAACCATGTACAGGTTAACCCATTATATCACAATCCCTGTGATTTGGATAACCCAAATTGGTTGACACCTTGGGAGGAGCTTGAACATAATGAAAGGTGGAATAACGGAAAATTTGATCGAAAGAAGACTCCAAAGACAAAGACAAAGAAACCAGGTGTATGGGATACACTGGGGGAACCATCAGGAAAATATGATTATATGGTTAATTATTCATATGTTAAAACATGTGATGATTCACCAATCATATCTACTGGATGGAATACTGATGATGAAGATCCTAAATATAAACAAGAGTATGTTTTTGCCGGAAATTCTTCGGAAGAAGAACAAGAAAATATAGATTTTCCTCTAGAAAATCCATATTTTTTTTGTGAGGATAAAGGGAGCATATTTGGAGATGATACTCCATACCCACAGCAAAAACCAGAGATTGATGCTCCAACAACAGATACAGGATCAGATGAAGAAATAGTCTACCTAGCAGGGGAAGCACAACCAATTGAATAAATTCAATTGTCGAGTGATGAAAGCCTATCACCAAGACAGCAACAGATAAATAAGTGCTATGAAGAATCAGCAAGTAAACTAAAAGCAAAAGAAAAATCTGTAGCGTCCTATAAGGGAAAAACCCTTATACAAGGTACAGATAAGAAAAAGCAGAGACAAACCAAGAAATGGGTTGTCAAAAGTGCTCAGAAATCTAAAGTAGTAAGAACTGGAAGTTCTAGTAAACAGAGCGTGCTGAAAGATGTGCCGTCTAATACTAAAACTGAAAGTGATTATGAAACAGAATCAATTGAGCAAAGAAGTGAAAGAATCTATGCAGGAGGAATTGATGAAGAATCTGAAATGGAATATCCTTCTCTTGCAAGATTGAGAAAGGAGATAACTGGAAAAACAAAAACTGAGCATGCAAAAATGTCATCATCTTCTCATGTTTATTATGGAAGACCACCAGATGCAACGATGACACCAGTTATTTACCCTCCAGCTCAAGCAATAGGACAAACAAGATCAATGTTTCCATTCGACCAAGCAAAAATAAAACAAAGAACTGAAGCAATGGCATCTGCAATACCTAATAACATGTGGAGCCTACCTCCAGCATGGTCAAACCAGGGAAGCATATTAGTCCTACCGTTTGATATTAGTCTCTGGGGAGATGTAATATCAAGATGGGAATCGAGTACTCTGAATGTGGTTGATGATCCAACAAAAAGCTGGCCAAATGAAAGATCAAAAATCAATTTCATTGAAAACCTTATGGGAGAAGTTGAAAAACTCACATGGAACCAGTGGAAGAATGTATATAAAGAGGAGTATAATGCTCTTGAAGAAGCAGCAAGTGATACTCAGAATATTCTTTCCACAATAAGAAAGATATTCACTCTGGAGGATCCATACCAAGGGAGTACCGCAGAATAAGATAAAGATTATAGGAATTTGGAGCGATTGCAATGTCAAGAAACGAAGAACATATGGAAATTCCTAAGTGACTACAAGAATCTTGCAGCAAAATCTGGAAGACTCTTTGTGGGAACAGAGCTTTCTGATAAGTTATTCAGTAAACTTCCACCAATACTGGGGCAAGACATTGAAAAAGCATGGAATGAAAAGTACCCCGGTGCAACAGCTGCAGTATTTCCAAGAATTAAGTTTATTGGAGAATACTTAGACGAAGCATGCAGAAGAGCAGCATTGCAGAAGGAAGTAAGAGCAATAGATTTTTGTGGAAATATTCCAGTCCCGGGATATTATGGTAATCCAAGAAAAAGAACGTTATCAAAAGCCAAGAATTACAACGGAAAACCACACAAGAATCATATACGAGCTTTTAAAAGCAAGTATAAAGAGCAAGAAAGAGTTCGGAAGTGCAAATGATTTAGATGTGGAGAAGAAGGGCACTATGCGAGTGAATGCAGAAAAGAAAAAGCTATAGTAGCAAGAGCTGCTATATTAGATAAAATTGAAATTCCGAACAACTGGGATGTTGTGTCTGTAGATCCCGGAGATGATGCTGATGATGTATACTCCTATTCTGAAGACGAAGGAAATAATGCAGAAGAAGGGTATGAATATGCATTTGTAGGAACAATTGAATACATACAACCACAGTATGATTGGGAACCAAGAATGAAATTGGATGAAGAAATGGAGAAATGTATTCATAATCTCAGAATGAATCAGAGAAGAATCCAAGGAAGATGTTCCTACTGCAAATATGAAACAACAAGCAAGTCAAGGGCAACCTGTGATGAATGTGGTTTAATTGCATGTACACTATGTGCATTTAAACACTTGAAGTATAAGGTGCTTCCAGAAAAGAAGGAAGTTCATGGTTATGCTAATAAAGAACCTCTAATCAAAGAGCTTCTTCAGTATACTATGTACTTAACTTAGAAGAATGAAGGTCTGGAAGATCAGATTCAGAAACTCCAATTAATAAATGATGAAGAAAAATTAAAAGAATTGGAAAAAGAATTAGAAGATCTGGAAATACCTTTAGCCCATAGAGAAGGAAAAGAGGAAGAAAAGCCCAAAGAAGAGCCCAAAATAAAGTGGACTAATCTGTTTAACCCAGTAATAAAGCCCTTAATTATTACTGAGCCCAAAGAACAGTCTGAATCAGATACAGAGTTAGTCTATGAAGAACCAAAGCCCAATGAGGAAAAGGCTATGATGGGTCATGAAGGAAGAAAATCCTGGAACAGGTTGTATAATATGAAGGTTTATTTTGAAATCAAAGACGGACCATCATTTGAAATACAGGCCATACTAGATACAGGAGCAACAACATGTTGTTGTAACATCTTAAAGGTTCCAGGAGGGGCAATGGAGCAAAGCCCATGGATAGTGAATTACAAAGGCATTAACTCAGATCAGAAAGCAAGAATGAAAATCAAGCAAGACGGAAAGATGATTATTGCCGGAGAAAGCTATCCGATTCTGTTCACTTACTGTTTTGAGATGAGAAAAAGTGAAGGAATAGACATGCTGATTGGTGCAAACTTTCTTAGAAGCAAGAAAGGAGGTGTTAATATAGAAGGTGATACTATTACCTTTTATAAAAATACATCAAAAGTGGTAACCCAACCGTATGCTGTAATTGCCAAATGTGCCATTGAGGAACTAGATCTTGAATACCAAGATTATAGTGAAATCAATGAATGGTCATACAAGACGGTGGAAGCCAGAATCAGCAGAAATGAAAAGTTTGAAGAAAAATTTAGGGATCTAATCAGAAGACTGAAAGATCAAGGGTATATTGGAGATGATCCGCTGAAGCACTGGAAGAAAAATAAAGTTATTTGTGAATTGGAAATACTTAATCCAAGTATAACAATTCAAGATAAACCTTTGAAGCATGTAACACCCGCCATGAAAGATCAGTTCAAAAAACATACAGATGCTCTGCTACAACTTGGAGTTATAAGGAAAAGCAAAAGCAGGCACAGAACGATGGCAATGATGGTAAACTCGGGAACATCCATTGATCCAGCAACAGGAAAAGAAGTCAAAGGAAAAGAAAGAATGGTGTTTAATTACAGAACACTGAATGACAATACCAAGAAGGATCAATATTCTCTCCCTGGAATCAATACAATAATCCAGAGGATAGGATACTCTAAGATCTATTCAAAATTTGATCTTAAGAGTGGATTTCATCAAGTAGCAATGGCAGAAGATTCAATTGAATGGACAGCCTTCATTACACCAGAAGGGTTATATGAATGGTTAGTAATGCCATTTGGCTTGAAAAATGCACCTGCAATTTTCCAGAGAAAGATGGACAACTGTTTTGAAGGAACAGAAGAATTTGTGGCAGTATACATTGATGATATACTGGTTTTCTCTGAAAATGAAGTTATGCACGAGAAGCATCTCAGGAAAGTCCTGGAGATATGTGAGAAGAATGGTTTAATCCTTAGTGCGAACAAGATGAAGATTGTAGAAAAGGAGATTGAATTCCTAGGGGCAGTAATAACTAATTCATCAATTAGATTACAACCTCATATCATTAAAAAGATTTCGGAATTCAAAGACAAAGATCTTAAAGAAAAGAAGGGGTTAAGATCATGGCTAGGAATACTCAACTATGCAAGAAGTTATATTCCAAAGTTGGGAATTATGCTAGCACCACTATATGAGAAGACATCCCCTCATGGAGATAAAAGAATGAAAGATTCTGATTGGAAGCTTGTAAGAGAAATCAAGAAGCAAGTTCAGAATCTCCCAGATATGAAGCTACCTCCAAAGGAAGCTTACATGGTAATTGAAACAGATGGCTGCATGGAAGGATGGGGAGCCATTTGTAAATGGAAGAAAGAAGGAGAAGGCAGATCTAAAGAAGAAATATGTGCTTATGCAAGTGGAAAGTTTCATGTGATCAAATCAACTATTGATGCAGAGATAAATGCTGCTATTAATGGTCTGAATGCATTCAAGATTTATATCTTGGACAAAAAGGAAATTACTCTTAGAACAGACTGCCAGGCGATAATATCTTTTTATAAGGCCGCTCAAAACCTACAAAATAGGTTGTCCAGAGTTCGTTGGATGAATTTCATTGACATCATAAACAATACTGGAGTCAAAATCAACATGGAGCATATTGATGGAAAACAAAATGTTTTAGCTGATCAATTATCAAGAATTTGTTGTTTAATGACTTTACAGGAATGGAACATGTCGGGAGAATATACAGAAACAATGTCAATGTTGAGCGACACCTTAGAAGAGGTAACATATGGCGCCAAGATGGATGCAGACGTGACTATGGAGGAAGAGGAACTTTGCCATCTTCTGGAGCATTTCTTGTCAACAGCTACGCCAGAATTACAGAAGAAGATATCCTCGACCAACTCAGGTTACGATCATCGGAAAGAATGGAGGCCCTACAAAGGATTACAAATCAGCAAAGGGATAATACCCTTGCAGAATTGGACCTCTACAGAACAATGGTGGAATACAACTTGTGCAGATGGTGGATACGAACAGAAGGAACAAGCCCACACATCTTCACAACGAGAGCAGAACAAGCAGCTAACAAATTGGCCCAAGCAAAAAGGCTTATTTGTGAAGCCCACCAAGAAAACCAACACTAGGATCCAAGCCCAACAAGCCCAGCTTCGAGAAGACAATGAGCTAAGCAATGACGAATTCTCAGGCAATAATTCAGAAGACTCTTGTGAAAGTGGTGGACCCTACGATCATGAAACACGACAAGAGATAAGGCGATTGTGGAACGAATGGCCAGGACGCATGGCCCACTCAAAAATGTGACTACCCACTATCTACAGCAACGCGGACTTGTGTGCCAAAGTAGTTTGTCCGTTTGTATGCGTGTCTTTTATGTCGTTTTCAGCTTTTATTAAAGCATAACAGCTCAGGCATCACGATAAACGATATCGATAATTGACTATGGGGCCCAATGTGCACCCGGATAATCGGTAGACGGTTTCTATCGTCCCTCTATGCCTATATAAGAGCTATTAGTTCATAAGGATTCACACAACCTAGAAATCCTAACTTGTGTAATCCTCTTAAGCTTGTAAGTTTTCAGTTGTATTTTAAGCTTCCGCATGTTTTAAATAAAGCTCTGTATATAAGTTAAGAGTAAATTGTTTTCTAGCTTTTTGCTACTCTTACTTTGATCCCATTCTGGCCTATTTTCTGGTATCAGAGCTGTAAAAAGCTCCGATATGGCAGGCTGAAGCCTTAAAGAAGGCTTAATAGTAAAAGGCCTGGGAATGATTTAATTCATAAATAAGCATCTTAATCCTGATTAAAAGTTCCCGAAAATCATCAAATTGGGTACTGGTATATGTATCAAAAGTACTCGGTACGGTGGTACCGATATGGTACGGTATTTGAATGTTAAAATAGCTAAAATACAAGTACCGAACTGAAAGTACCAATCCCGAAAACGCCAAAAAGTGAAGTATTGGTGCCACAAAATAATTCAGTACTGTAAATTTGGTACCGGGTTGGTTTCGGTATTTGGAACCATTTGCTCATCCCTACTTCATGTATGTTATACTACTTACGCCCAAGACCTTGACGCCCCCGTAATAGTGTACACGAAGCATCTTATGCTCCCTAAGAAGAACATAATAATAGGGAGATTAGTTGATGTTATAGGTTCTGAATGGAAATTTTCATCTTGATTTTAGTTACTAAATTCGTGAGTGTTATACTGTTTTTTTTTTAATTATTTTTTTTAATGCTTCCAACGTCATTTTGACCATTCCCAATGATCACAAAGACCACTATCACACGCGGCTTGCTCTACCCAGAAACCAAGCCCGCACACCTTACCCGAGGGGGTGGCGACTATGTACCCTAAGCGGGCATCAACCCGGAATGCTCACCCGAGAGGCGGCTCCTCCACCCTTAGTTTACTTTAAGACTACATGTTTCAATTGTTGGAAAAATTGGTGAAAATAGCATTTTTCACAAATATAGGAAAATGATTTTTTCCTATTTTGGACTAGAAATAAATATAATAAAATGAGCGGGTTTTATATATTTATTTGTGGGTTTGTGTTCTATGTTGGAAGAGCTGCGCAACGAACTAGACCACATCCAAAACGGAGCTAAGACTATGGGGTATGGGGCTTGGGTTGGGGCGTGGGTTGGGGGAAAACGCCCAAGCCACCACCCCGGGTGGGCTTGGGTTGGGGTGTGGCCCTTGGGGCTTGGGTTTCAAGCCGGGCGTGGGGCGGGGGAAGCAAGCTGATATGGTGGGCTGTGAATGGCCAATTCAAAGTAGCCGTTGGGGGCATGTTTTAAAAAAAATTCCTTTATAAATACCTTACCATATTTAATATTTTTCTCACACAATATCAAACACATAAAACACAATCTTGCCATGAGTTCTTCAAGTTATAGTGAATCGTCATCATCATCTGATCATGGTGCAGAAATATTTCTACAAACGATCGCGGCGGTGGTGAAAGCTATCGTGGAAGACGAAGACGATGAGGAAGAGACTCAACAACCTAAACGGAGGAGAAGGTACATCGCTCGTGAACGGCACACCGCTAACAATTTGTTGGTAAGCGATTACTTCTCAGCGGAACCTAAGTATGATGAAAAAATGTTTAGGCGTCGTTTTCGTATGAGTAGAAACTTATTTTTAAGGATATCTAGAGATCTTGAGGAGAAATATGCTTATTTCCAACAAAAACCAGATGTAACCGGGCAATTAGGATTTAGTACGTGGCAAAAGGTCACAGCCGCACTTAGGCAGTTAGCGTACGGCAATAGTTCGGACATTATGGATGACTATTTAAAAATGTATGCACGTGTAGCTAGAGAAAGTCTTCACAACTTTTGTTCGTGTATTCTAGAACTTTATAGGAAAAGATATTTGAGAAAGCCCTCCTTCAGTGACATGCAAAAAATATTGGAACATCACGCAGATTATCATGGGTTACCCGGGATGCTAGGAAGTTTAGATTGTATGAAATGGGCTTGGGAACTTTGTCCTACCCAATGGCAAGGTGCTCACACTAGTGGATTTCACGGGATGCCATCCATCATGCTTGAAGCGGTTGCGTCCCAAGATCTTTGGATATGGCATGTGTTCTTCGGTATGCCAGGTTCACATAATGATATTACCATCATAAACCACTCGCCCCTTTTCAATGATCGGGTAAATGGTATAGGACCCAAAGGAACTTTCTTTGTAAACGGGGTTGAGTACGTGTATGGGTACTACCTAGTTGATGGGATTTACCCAGAGTGGGGGGTTTTCGTAAAATCGTTCACAAGACACGGTACCACAGATCCAAAGAGATTAAAGTTTAACAGGGTCCAGATGGCTGCACGTAAAGACGTCGAGCGAGCATTCGGTGTTTTGAAGAAAAGGTGGCGAATATTGGCAATGCCTTGTGGACTATGGGACAAGGATCAGATTGGAAACGTGATGTACACATGTATCATTCTTCACAACATGATTTTGGAGGATGAAGGTAGAGCGGTCGTTACCTACTATGATGACGATGACCCCCAACCAGGTAACGTAACAGACGAAGATAAAGCGGAAAATGAATTTTTGATAAAGTCAAGGGATATACATTACAACCTTCGATCTGATTTGGTGGATCATGTTTCAACGATTCCTGGGTTCGAAACCGACGAAGACGACGAAGAATGATAGTTTTTTATTTTGATAATTATTTTGTATGTTTATTTTAATAATTATTTTGTATGTTTATGTAGTTTTTAATGGTTATAAATATATATATATTAAAAAAAAGCTGATGTGGCTTGGCCACGCCAGCCAAGCCACGCCCACCATACCCCATCCAAAGTGGGTTTTTGAATTGAGTTTTGACATTACACGTGTCAACTCATGCCCCAACCCAAGCCCCACCATACCCCACGGTCTTGCAATACTCAACTGTCGAAGTTTATCGTTGAAAAGTGTAAGGAAAATATTGATTTCCATACATGTAGGGGATTGTTGGAAATTTGATGAAAATAACATTTTTCATGTGGGGGATTGTTGGAAAAATTGGTGAAAATAGCATTTTTCACAAATATAGGAAAAAGATTTTTTCCTATTTTGGACTAGAAATAAATATAATAAAATGAGGGGGTTTTATATATTTATTTGTGGGTTTGTGTTCTATGTTGGAAGAGCTTCGCAACGAACTAAACCACGTCCAAAACGGAGCTAAGATGAATGAGATATCGATGCTCAAAGTTGGGTGTTTGAAACATTGAATGCTGAAACAAAAGGGAAAGTAGCACCTTGTCCCACATAGGAGGAGAGATGAAACTTAAATGGGTATTTAAGTGGGAACTCTCCATCCTTATTGTTTCATGGAAGCACACACTAAGTGTATTCGCGAAGGGTGCTCCCCTAACTCGCACACGCGCTCGCGCGTGGCGTGGGCGATGAGGCGCTTTGATGGCGCACTTTGCACTTCGCACGCTCGCAGAGCCGCGAGCCGCTTGAGAGCCGCCTTTGTATTTTTTACCACGTGCGCGTGGTGGATCACATGGGCTGCAGGGACCAAGTGGTTGAAGTGGTGTGCGGGTTCGAGGCGCGTGACGGGGCAGTCCACGCGCGAGTACACATGGCATGAAGGCGAGCGGTTGCGCATGGTGCATGGGGCCTGATGTGATGTGCGCGGTGCACCAGAGGGAGCCAATACGACGCGACTGTGTGGCGTGCTCGTATGGGTTCACAGGTGAAGTGGCGAACGCGCGCAGACACGCATGGACCTGAGCCAGTATGGCGCACGCGCGCATGGAAGTGAGCCAAAAGGACGCAGCGCGCATGAGCGTGCAGACCTGCGCGCGCAAGGAGGCCCACACCAGTGTCTCTTGCGCGCGCGTGCATAAGCTTGGAGCATTTAATGACGAAGCAGTTTCAGTTCTGTGTTCGAAACTGACGAGTCAAACGGTTTTAATAGCGAATTAAATGACGTATTAAATTGAATTGAAGACGTTTAATGCAATTTAAGCCTCTCCTTAATTCCTTTTGACTGTTTCGACTTAGGAGCTGTATAAATACAGCTCCATACCCAGATGCAGAGGACACCAACAACACAACAGCATATGCATACAATTCTCTACAATTTTCTGATCTTCTTACTGCTCTCTTCAAGGTAACCTTCGGGTTGTAGGTCAGCTCCGGCAGTACCACTGCTCCGGCTGTTGTACCCTGGGAAACAAAACGAGTACTCCTGGGAGACTCGGAATTTGTTTTAAGGGAAGCGTGTTGAACACGTGACTCAGCCATTCTGCTTGTAATAACCGAAAATTTAAAATCATAATGAATTAATAATATTAAAAGACCTAATTATTTTATTAAATTAACCATAGGAAACCCTAATTAAGACACCCAAGTAATTCCGTACAAACCCTAAAAATTTCAGAAATTTCAGAATCAGGATTAGGGCCCCTAAAACTCAGGGGGGGTATTCCCTACATGATGATTATCCTAATTACGTGCTGTCCAAGTAGAATTTATGAAAATTATCGACTCACCAGGCCTAGTTCCAAACGTGGCTACCCTATAGCCTATTATGAAGCCTTACGGACCGCAACACTACCAAGCTTACGGTCCGTATGGTGCCTTACGGACCGTAACGTTGGTAAGCTTACGGTCCGTAAGCTAAGTCAAATTCGTGTATAAATAGCAGGCTTTGGGACAGGTTTCTGGGCATTCTTTCGACGAAGAAACTCCAAAATTTCGTCGAGTTATTGTCTGATTACTCTCCTAACACACACTAAACACAAATTAAGAGTAGCGGGGTGCTGCAGAACAGGGTAATAACTCGATCGCTATTACGATTCATTGTCCGATCAATCAATATATCCAATTGATGTTTTAATGCTGCCCACATTAGGGTTATACTTTATCGTTCGTCATTAATTTGACGGATTGTCGTTAATTCGATAGGTAAAGTATTATACTTTATCGTTCGTCATTAATTTGACGGATTGTCGTTAATTCGATGGGTAAAGTATTATACCTTGTCATTCGTTGTTAATTCAACGGATCATCGTTCATTCGATGGACAAAGTATTGCATTTTGACATTCATTGTGAGAATTTGATATCGTGAGTTATCGTAAAGGCTGTATTAAGTTACTAACCTAGTTTGTATGCATGTTATTTAAATTAGGTTAAAAGACTAATCAGTAGTCTAAACTCTGCCCGTATAAATCTAAAATATTAGCACAAGGTAGCTTCACTTTGGAGTTATTAAGGTACGGATCCTTACCCCACTCCTTATTGCTTCATATTCAAATTGTTATAACCCACTAAATTACTATATATATTTTAAAACACTCCTCACGTCTTTGAGTATCGATTCATTTGACAGTCCGTTCGAATTCTATTCTAATCATTTGATTTAAGCTTTCATGTAATGCGATAGTATTATGTTAGTTGTACTCATTATCGCATGTTCCAAATAATATGTTCCGTTCTGTTCTGAAAATAAGTTTATAAGTTATGTGAATAAGACCATTTGTACTCTGTTACCCTGAGTATCGCTTCTCGTGGAGTGTCCCACGAGCATGTTGTTGCGGCATCAACAGCATGTGCTCCATCTGTGACGGAGAGATTAGTTCACAGCGTCCCTAGGTACAAGTGTGGTACAAAGCTACTAGGAGGCGTATGGATCGATCCTAGAATTTAAGTTAATGAGATGGATAACAGGTATGCCAACTGGCCATCTCGTGTGATAAGTATGCAGGAGTAGCTACCTGTGTATTATCACGTTTTCAGTTTGCTCATGGGTACATCCGTAAGATATGATTATGAAATTATGTTCTTGCATTATATAAGTTTTGCATAAAGCGTTATTTGTTCTTTGAGCCTATAATTCCGTACTGAGCATTCGGCTCATTCCGTATAAATTTTGTATTTTCAGGTCAGCAGGTTATCTTGGGCGGGGGAAAGAGAGAAGAATAAAGCTTAAGAATAAATCTGAAGATATTAGTTAATAAAATTGATTGTGTCTGCTTGTATATAAATCTTAAGTTTTGTTGTTAAATGGTTGTATCCTTGTAAAATAAATAAATGGAATTATGACTTTTGTTTATGATACTACTGTTATTGTGACACGTCAGCCCTTCCGGGTTGGGGTGTTACAGCTATGGTATCAGAGCAAAGGCTCTTTCCTGTAGAAAACTTGAAGATAGTAATTAAAACCTGTGAGGAATGGGTAGATATCTATGATAGGATTCAACTTGGTCTCTTATTTGGTTTAATTCCTGTATTTATTTGTATAGATATGCCTCCTCGTCGTCCGCTACGTAGGAGTACTCGTACTAATCCTGTACGTAACAACACTTCTTCGAATGAGACTCCAGTCGATCCAAGCGTAATTAATGCTATCAACCAGGCTGTTGCCGGGTTGCTTCCAAACCTGGTTGCTCAAACAGCTGAGGCCGTTATTCAACAAACTCGTCATCCAGAAGGCACTAACACTAATCCAACCTCTGGTGGTGAAACTCGTGAAAATACCACAAACAATACTAATTATAGTATAGACATATGGATTAGTAAATTCCAAAAACAAAAGCCGAAATCCTTTAGTCACGCTAATAATCCAGTTGAAGCAAGAAACTGGATAGCTCATATTGAAAAGATCTTCGGAGTTCTTGGAGTCCCGGAGCAATACAAAGTTAGATTGGCTACCTACAAATTCGAAGATGACGCACAAACTTGGTGGGAAGGATATAAGAATGTCAAAGGAGGGGATGATTTTGACGCTAATCTTTCATGGGTCGACTTTCGTAATATCTTTTACGACAAGTATTTTTCGACCGCTGATAAAGAAGCTTATATCAGGGAGTATGCTGTGATTCGACAGGGAAGTGATGAACCAGCCTCTGAGTTCATTACTAGATTTGCAAGGTTGGCTAGTATTATAGGAGAAGTTGCAGGATCGGCAGAAGCCCAGGCAGAGAAATGCAAGTGGGCAGTTAATGATCGAATTCGGAAGTCGATCATGTACATGAAATTTAAGGATATCACCGAAGTTGCCGATGCAATCAAAACTTTTGAATTCGAAAGGAAAGAATTCTTATCTCGAACTGGAGATAATAAGAAGAGAAATAGGGAAGGACAAATTAAGCAAGAAAACGGCCAATCATCCACTACGCCACAGCATCCAGATCGCAAAATGCAAGGAAATCAAAACTCTGGAAATCAGGCACGTCCATGGCAACCTAGACTGCAAAACCCGAGACCTGCTCAAAACCAGATTCAGTTGTATGCAGAACCTATTAAAGCTCAACCACTGAATCAATATGTAAACCCAAATCAAATTACATATCCTTTATGTAATATTTGTGGTAAGAGACATCAGGGAGTATGTCACCGAAGTACAGGAGCATGCTTTAGATGTGGCCAAACTGGACACATGATCAAGGAATGTCCTAAGAAAGATACTAGGAAGAATAACCAACCCAATGTTGGAGGAAGAGTTTTCGCACTTTCTGCTACTGACGCTGCTAATACTCCAGGTACTGTATCTGGAACCCTTCAGCTTGGTAAACGTAGTATCTATGTGTTGTTCGATACAGGAGCAACTCATTCTTTAGTATCCCATTCGTTTACTAAGTATCTTCCGATAAGACCAACCCTCTTAAATCCTACTTTCACCATTTCCACTCCCATGGAAAATTCATCCGTAATCACTTCTGTATATAAAGATTGTCCGATCAGTATTGAATCTATTGTGTGTAAGGCCGATCTATTTCCAATACATATGTGTGACTTTGATGTTATTCTAGGAATAGATTGGTTGTCTAGACATCGTGTAACTATAGATTGTCATTCTCGCTGTGTTATTTTCGGTGATCTTCATCATCCTGATATTATATATCAGGGAACTCAAGCTCATAAATCTCTTAAGATTATTTCTGCACTCAAAGCTCGAAAATTCATATCAAGCGGTTGTGCTGGATTCCTAGCATCGATTAGGGATACTTCTGCTAGTGTTAAGAGTATCGATAGCCATTCCGTTGTTCGTGAATATCCTGATGTATTTCCGGATGAACTACCAGGATTACCACCCGACCGTCAGGTAGAATTCACCATCGACTTGATCCCTGGTGCCGAACCTATTTCTAAAGCTCCATATCGTATGGCTCCAATGGAACTGAAGGAGTTGAAGGAACAATTGCAAGAATTGTTAGATCTAGGATTCATAAGACCCAGTGTTTCACCTTGGGGTGCTCCGGTCTTATTTGTGAAGAAGAAAGACGGTAGTATGCGTTTATGTATTGACTACCGAGAACTGAACAAGATTACTATTCGTAATCAGTATCCTCTGCCTCGCATTGATGATCTCTTTGATCAACTTCAGGGGGCTCAGTTCTTCTCAAAAATTGACCTGAGGTCCGGGTATCATCAACTAAAGATCAAGAATGATGATGTTCCCAAGACCGCCTTTCGTACTCGATATGGTCATTACGAATTTTTGGTTATGCCCTTTGGGCTAACTAATGCACCCGCAGTCTTCATGGATTTGATGAATCGCGTGTTTCACAAATTCCTAGACAAATTCGTTATTGTCTTTATCGATGACATTTTAGTGTATTCTAAGAGTCACGAAGAGCATGAAGCACATCTACATGCAGTACTTGGAACCTTGCAACATGAGAAGTTGTACGCGAAATTTTCCAAATGTGACTTTTGGCTTAGCCAAGTGGCATTTCTAGGTCATATCATATCAGCAGAGGGAATTATGGTAGACCCAACAAAGGTTGAAGCTATTACAAAATGGCCAAGACCTACTTCTGTTACCGAAATACGAAGTTTCTTGGGTCTTGCTGGCTATTACCGAAGATTTGTTGAAAGATTCTCGGTAATTGCTTTACCACTCACAAAACTCCTAAGGAAAGGGGTGAAGTACTCATGGAATGAGGAACAAGAGAAAAGCTTTGAAGAATTGAAGAAACGACTCGTATCCTCTCCGATACTCACTCTACCTTCTGGATCAGGAGGTTACCAAGTCTATAGTGATGCCTCAAAGAAAGGATTAGGTTGTGTGCTAATGCAACATGGGAAGGTTATCGCTTATGCCTCCCGTCAGTTGAAACCTTATGAAGTTAACTACCCTACACATGATTTAGAATTAGCCGCAGTCGTCTTTGCACTTAAGATTTGGCGACACTATCTGTATGGTGAAAGTTGTGACATCTTTACCGACCACAAGAGCCTCAAGTACATATTTACTCAGAAGGAGCTAAATATGAGGCAAAGAAGGTGGTTAGAACTTTTAAAAGATTACGACATAAATATTCAATACCATCCAGGCAAAGCCAATATTGTAGCTGACGCGTTGAGCCGAAAGAATTCCGGGACTATATCTTGCATACAAATTCAGCCTCATATTAGGAAAGATCTTGAAAGGATGAACATTTGGCTTCAGGTTAGTAAATCTGATGGATATCTAGCTAGAATGCAGATTGAACCCGACCTCATATCACGGATCAAAGATGCACAGAAGCAAGATGGGGAACTTTGGGCAATTGTGCAAAATCTTGAGGTGGGTAAGCAATCTGAATTTAGTATAGACCATCATGGGGTGATTTGGTGCGGTAAGAGACTTTGTGTATCCGATGACTCCAGCCTTCGTGAGTCATTGTTAGCCGAAGCTCACAGCTCACCATTTTCGATTCACCCAGGATCTACCAAGATGTATCGAGACTTAAGACAGAACTTCTGGTGGAATGGCATGAAGGAAGACGTGGCTCGATATTTAAGTAAATGTCTCACTTGCCAACAAGTGAAAATTGAACACAAACGAGCAAGCGGTCTGTTACAGCCATTGGATATTCCCATATGGAAGTGGGATGAGATTACAATGGATTTTGTTACCGGTTTGCCTAAAACTTTCAAGAAGAATGATGTTGTATGGGTTGTTGTCGATAGATTGTCAAAGTCTGCACATTTTCTACCGATTCAGCAAGGATTTTCGGTTAATAAGTTATCCGAAATATTTCTTCAAGAAATTATTCGACTCCATGGCACACCATCTTCCATTGTTTCCGATAGAGACCCACGTTTCACCTCACGATTTTGGAAAGGTTTTCAGGCAGCTTGGGGTACACGACTGAAGTTTAGTACGGCTTTCCATCCACAAACAGATGGGCAGTCAGAACGTACGATCCAGACCTTGGAAGATATGCTCCGAGCATGTGCACTTGAATGGTCTGGAAACTGGGATTAATATTTATGCCTTGTTGAGTTCGCTTACAACAATAGTTGGCAAGCAGGTATTGGCATGGCACCTTTTGAGCTTTTGTACGGTCGGAAATGTCGAGCACCGATCTGCTGGGATGAAGTTGGAGAAAAGATTATTGAAGGGCCAGAATTAGTTCAGATTACAAATGAAAAAGTCACAATAGCACGAGAAAAACTGAAAGAAGCTCAGAGCAGACAAAAGAGCTATGCAGATCAAGATAGACGACCACTCGAATTTAAAATTGGCGACCACGTTTTCTTAAAGGTATCACCTTGGCGTGGTGTTCGAAGATTTGGAATTAAAGGAAAGCTTAGTCCTCGTTTCATAGGTCCGTTTGAAATCCTTGAAAGAGTTGGAGAAGTGTCATACCGACTGGCTTTACCGCCTCAACTCTCTCACGTTCATAACGTTTTTCATGTCTCCTCGTTAAGAGGATATAATTATCATCCACTCCATGTCATTAGTTATCCGTTACTTACAATTCACGAGGATTTGTCCTACGAAGAGGAACCAGAAGCCATTTTAGATCGACAAGAAAAGGTTTTGCGTAGGAAAGTAATTTCGTTTGTTAAGGTCCTCTGGAAAAATCACTCTGAACGCGAAGCCACATGGGAATCTGAAGAATCTATTCGCTCTCTATACCCTAATCTATTCTCGTAATAGAATTTTAGTCAAGTAACGGTAAATCTTGCTCTTTGATATATGTTTATTCGTTTCTGTTTACGGTCATTCATGCTTTACCTTATGTGATTATATATCTTAGTTATGATTAAGTATATTTAAGTAGGAGATTCTTGTTATATAAGTTAGTAACTCTGCTGTAAAAGTTTCGTTTCCGTTATTTATATGTGCAAAATTTCGAGGACGAAATTTCTTTTAAGGGGGTAATAGTTGTAATAACCGAAAATTTAAAATCATAATGAATTAATAATATTAAAAGACCTAATTATTTTATTAAATTAACCATAGGAAACCCTAATTAAGACACCCAAGTAATTCCGTACAAACCCTAAAAATTTCAGAAATTTCAGAATCAGGATTAGGGCCCCTAAAACTCAGGGGGGGTATTCCCTACATGATGATTATCCTAATTACGTGCTGTCCAAGTAGAATTTATGAAAATTATCGACTCACCAGGCCTAGTTCCAAACGTGGCTACCCTATAGCCTATTATGAAGCCTTACGGACCGCAACACTACCAAGCTTACGGTCCGTATGGTGCCTTACGGACCGTAACGTTGGTAAGCTTACGGTCCGTAAGCTAAGTCAAATTCGTGTATAAATAGCAGGCTTTGGGACAGGTTTCTGGGCATTCTTTCGACGAAGAAACTCCAAAATTTCGTCGAGTTATTGTCTGATTACTCTCCTAACACACACTAAACACAAATTAAGAGTAGCGGGGTGCTGCAGAACAGGGTAATAACTCGATCGCTATTACGATTCATTGTCCGATCAATCAATATATCCAATTGATGTTTTAATGCTGCCCACATTAGGGTTATACTTTATCGTTCGTCATTAATTTGACGGATTGTCGTTAATTCGATAGGTAAAGTATTATACTTTATCGTTCGTCATTAATTTGACGGATTGTCGTTAATTCGATGGGTAAAGTATTATACCTTGTCATTCGTTGTTAATTCAACGGATCATCGTTCATTCGATGGACAAAGTATTGCATTTTGACATTCATTGTGAGAATTTGATATCGTGAGTTATCGTAAAGGCTGTATTAAGTTACTAACCTAGTTTGTATGCATGTTATTTAAATTAGGTTAAAAGACTAATCAGTAGTCTAAACTCTGCCCGTATAAATCTAAAATATTAGCACAAGGTAGCTTCACTTTGGAGTTATTAAGGTACGGATCCTTACCCCACTCCTTATTGCTTCATATTCAAATTGTTATAACCCACTAAATTACTATATATATTTTAAAACACTCCTCACGTCTTTGAGTATCGATTCATTTGACAGTCCGTTCGAATTCTATTCTAATCATTTGATTTAAGCTTTCATGTAATGCGATAGTATTATGTTAGTTGTACTCATTATCGCATGTTCCAAATAATATGTTCCGTTCTGTTCTGAAAATAAGTTTATAAGTTATGTGAATAAGACCATTTGTACTCTGTTACCCTGAGTATCGCTTCTCGTGGAGTGTCCCACGAGCATGTTGTTGCGGCATCAACAGCATGTGCTCCATCTGTGACGGAGAGATTAGTTCACAGCGTCCCTAGGTACAAGTGTGGTACAAAGCTACTAGGAGGCGTATGGATCGATCCTAGAATTTAAGTTAATGAGATGGATAACAGGTATGCCAACTGGCCATCTCGTGTGATAAGTATGCAGGAGTAGCTACCTGTGTATTATCACGTTTTCAGTTTGCTCATGGGTACATCCGTAAGATATGATTATGAAATTATGTTCTTGCATTATATAAGTTTTGCATAAAGCGTTATTTGTTCTTTGAGCCTATAATTCCGTACTGAGCATTCGGCTCATTCCGTATAAATTTTGTATTTTCAGGTCAGCAGGTTATCTTGGGCGGGGGAAAGAGAGAAGAATAAAGCTTAAGAATAAATCTGAAGATATTAGTTAATAAAATTGATTGTGTCTGCTTGTATATAAATCTTAAGTTTTGTTGTTAAATGGTTGTATCCTTGTCAAATAAATAAATGGAATTATGACTTTTGTTTATGATACTACTGTTATTGTGACACGTCAGCCCTTCCGGGTTGGGGTGTTACACTGCTTCTTCTACATTTCTTATATTTTGCTTATTTCAGTTGTAATAGTACTGTATTTCTGCTTTCTTCTATTTCTGTATTGTAATCGTTTAATAAAATTTGTTTTACTTTATTTAAATTACGCGAACGGTTCCTACAATCTTAAAACAAATTTTTAAAACACCATTCGTGTAATTAAAACCATCCTGTTTGTGATTCAAACTCAGTTTGTGTTTTAAAAACAGATTTTTTGTGTTTTCATCTTCAAAGGAGCGACTTTGGTTGAAAAAAATTTTGGTTACCTTCATAATTGTCCTAAAAATTGCTAAAACTTTCTGCCTTGGTCTTCAAAGTTGGACTTAGAAGCCAAATAGTAAGTTCTAAAAATTATAAAATTTCTGTTTTTGGTCTTCAAAGTTGGACTTAAAAGCCGAAACAGTAATTTTGTGGTAAAATTAAAATTTACTAGTTTACTTTTGGTTTTTGCGTAAATCAGACTTTTTGACTAAAACTTTAAATTTTAATTTTTCAGAATGTCGACCGATAATGTCAACGTTAACAACACGAATGTTGTGACGGGAACCCCCTTAAACGCCACCACTGTGGGAGCGTCCATAGTGGCTAATCACGCTGAACGACCCGAGAAGTTCTCGGGTCTACACTTCAAGAGGTGGCAGCAGAAGATGTTCATCTACCTAACCACCATGAACCTTGCGAGGTTCTTGACGGAAACCGCTCCCCAACCTGTGGAAGGGGAGACCGAAGCACAAAGAAAGTGCGCGGTAGATGCGTGGAAGCATTCGGATTTCATATGTCGTGGCTATGTGTTAAACGACCTGTCGGATGCGTTGTATAATGTGTACTACAACGTCAAGACTTCCAAAAACCTTTGGGATGCCTTGGACAAGAAGTACAAAACGGAGGATGCTGGCACAAAGAAATTTATGGTAGCCCGTTTTTTGGAATTCAAAATGGTTGATTCTAAAACAGTTATGAATCAAGTCCAAGAATTGCAAATTATACTACATGACATCTTTGCGGAAGGCATGACACTTAGCGAGACATTCCAAGTGGCAGCGATGATTGAAAAGTTACCTCCTGGTTGGGTGGATTTTAAGAATTATCTTAAACACAAACGAAAGGAGATGACTATAGAGGACCTTATTGTTCGTCTTCGGATTGAAGAGGACAATAGAATTGCCCAAAAAGGCAGCCTTGCGCAGACTAGTGCTAGCGCAAATTTGGTAGAGCATGGGCAATCCTCTAAAGGCAATAAGGGTAAGGGGAAAAAGGACAAAGAGAAAGCAAAGGCTAGCAAACTTGGACCGCAGAAAAGGGTTGTGAAAAAGAAAGCTCAAACGTTCCAAGGGACTTGTTACAACTGTGACGAGCCGGGGCATCGGGCTAACCAATGCAAGAAACCAAAGCGTGAGCGCACGCACATGGTGGATGAAGATGGAATGCCTTTGGTGGCAATGATTTCCGACAAAACCGTAATGTTGGATGAGGTCAATGTTGTGACCAACACTCCAAAAGGATGGTGGGTTGATACGGGAGCGACCCGTCATGTGTGCCCAGACAGGAGCCTCTTTACCACCTTCAAGGAGCTTGCGGGTGATGAGAAGTTGTACATGGGAAATGCAGCCACCGCCGACATTAAGGGTGAAGGAACGGTGATTTTGAAGTGGACTTCAGGGAAGGAGCTCACTTTAAGCAACGTGTTGTATGTTCCAGACTTGCGCAATAGCCTAATCTCGGGATGGTTGCTTAATAAGTTTGGATTTCGTTTAGTACTTGAGAGCGATCAATTTGTACTTACTAAACGAGGAATGTATGTTGGTAAGGGCTATGCCCAAAATGGTATGTTCAAATTGAATGTAATGGCAGTCAAGAAGAACATGAATAAAATTACTACTACTTCTACTTATATGCTTGAGTTTTCTGATTCAAATAAATGGCATGGTAGATTAGGTCACGTAAATTTTAATTCAATACGACGTTTAATCAATTTGAATTGTATACCAACATTCCATATTGACTCACATTATAAATGTGAAACTTGTGTAGAATCCAAACTTACAAGATCATCATCAAAATTGGTTGAACGAATAACCGAACCCCTTGATTTAATTCACACCGATATTTGTGATTTAAAAGCGGTACCCACAAGAGGTGGAAATAAGTACTTCATCACGTTTATTGATGATAGTACTAAATATTGCTATGTATATTTACTAAAAAGTAAAGATGAAGCAATAAGTAAATTTATCTTGTATAAAAATGAAGTTGAGAATCAACTTCAAAAGAAGATAAAAGCTTTGCGAAGCGACCGTGGAGGCGAATATGTTGCACCTTTTACCGATTTATGCGCAAAAAGTGGCATTGTACATTAGTGTACACCTCCTTATTCTCCACAATCAAATGGCGTGGCGGAACGAAAGAACCGTACATTGAAAGAAATGATGAACGCCATGTTGATAAGTTCTGGGGTGAGCTAGGAAATGTGGGGGGAAGCCATTCTCTCGGCTAATTATCTTTTGAACAAGATGCCACTCAAAAAGAGAGACGAAACTCCATATGAGTTATGGAAAAGGAAGAAGCCTTCATACAAATACTTGAAAGTGTGGGGGTGCCTAGCAAAGGTGATTGTACCACATCCTAAGGCTATTAGGATAGGACCCAAAACTGTTGATTGCATATTCATTGGGTATGCGCATCAAAGTAGTGCACATCGCTTTCTTGTACATGAGTCTAAGAATCCAGATGTACACGTAAACACTATCATGGAGGTGAATCCTAACGTTGTGTCTTACTTTGAAAATGTGTTTCCTTTGAGAAGACAAACACATGCAACGTCATCAACACCTAATTTTGAAGTAGGTGAAAGCTCATCTACACCAGTTGATGAGGTTGTTCATCATAAGACACATGAACGACCTAAGGTTGAAGAAAGTGATCGTAGGCGAAGTAAAAGGCCAAGGGTTGAAAAATCCTTCGGTCCAGACTTCGTTAGCTATATGGTTGAGGGCGAGCCCAATACATATCGCGAAGCGGTTTCCTCTTCAGAAGGACCTCAATGGAAAGAAGCAATAAGGAACGAAATTGATTCTATATTGCAAAATCATACTTGGGAGTTAGTAGATCTTCCACCTGGTTGCAAACCACTTAGATATCGTTGGATATTCAAAAGGAAGATGAAAACTGATGGAAGTATTGATAAATACAAGGCTAGGTTGGTGATTAAAGGATTTAGACAAAAGGAAGGTCTAGATTACTTTGATACCTACTCGCCTGTGACGCGCATAACCTCGATTAGATTGGTTCTTGCTGTAGTGGCTTTAAGAAATTTGGAAGTTTACCAAATGGACGTTAAAACCGCATTTCTAAATGGCGATTTAGAAGAAGAGATTTACATGGAGCAACCTGAAGGTTTCTCCGCCCCAGGTTAAGAGGGTAAAGTATGTAAACTCGTCAAGTCTTTGTATGGCTTGAAGCAAGCACCAAAACAATGGCACCAAAAGTTTGATCATGTCATGATTGACAATGGTTTCAAAATAAATGAGTGCGACAAATGTGTTTATTTCAAAGACACAAATGAAGGTTATGTGATCTTATGCCTTTATGTAGACGATATGCTTATCATTGGGAGTAATGATAAAATTATCAAAGCTACTAAAAGCATGTTGAAAGTGAGATTTGATATAAAAGACATGGGTTTAGCGGATGTGATTCTTGGAGTAAAGATCATAAGAACCCAAGATGGTCTTGTGTTAAGTCAATCTCACTATGTGGATAAAATTCTTGAAAAATTCAACTCGGGAGATACGAGTGTAGCTCGAACTCCAGTTGATACCTCCCAACATCTCAAGAAAAATAAAGGAGATGGAGTTGCTCAGTTAGAGTATTCAAAAATTATTGGCAGTCTAATGTATCTAATGACATGTACTAGACCCGACTTGGCTTACGCGATGAGTAGGCTAAGTAGATACACCAGCAATCCGTGTGCGGATCATTGGAAAGCTTTCACGAGGGTGCTTAGATACATAAGATACACAAGAGATTATGGACTGCATTATACCCGACAACCAGCAGTGATCGAAGGATACACTGATGCAAACTGGATATCGGATAATAAAGATTCCAAATCAACAAGTGGTTACGTGTTTACACTTGGAGGAACTGCTATTGCTTGGAAGTCTTCTAAGAAAACTGTCATAGTAAGATCCACAATGGAATCCGAATTTATCGCCTTGGATAAGTCAGGAGAGTAGGCGGAATGGCTACGTCAATTCGTGGAATATATTCCAAGATGGCCAAAGCCTTTGCCAGCCATATGTGTACATTGTGATAGCCAATCAGCGATTGGTAGAGCTCAAAGCTTGATGTACAATGGCAGATCAAGGCATATGCGACGTAGACATAACACGGTACGACAACTACTCTTAACGGGTGTTATCACAATTGATTATGTGAGATCAAAGGATAACATTGCAGACCCGTTTACAGAAGGCTTAAGCAGAGAGTTAGTAGAAACGTCGTCAAGAGGAATGGGACTAAAGCCCGTGATAAATGGGAATATGAGGGAAACCTAACTTAGTTGACTGGAGATCCCAAGATCTAAGTTCAATAGGACAACTTAATCATATTACCAAAACGGAGTCACTGTGGGGGAGTACCCCAAACCAAATAAAAGGGAGTTATATACTTCCTAGTCCATTCCAATCAGTGACATTGAAGTGAGGTTAGGAATATTAAGGTTAATGATTTCGGGAAATCAAATAACCATGATGCTTTTAATGATTCAAGAGAATCACCCATGTGAGAGAGAAGTAGGGTCGCTTCGAATGGATTTGTGGGGTGCGCAAATCCTAGAGCTCTCGCAGAACCAGGCTAGTGTTCCAGGACCATAATAGGACACGACAATGAGGGGTTGGCCAGACCAAGGAGAGTATTATGTGAAGTGTACTGTCGTTTACACAAATGGGGGTATGTTCAAGGACATCGCGTCTACAAACCGCTAGTAAGCTAAGTATGCTTCACAAAAGAAGGTTCAAAGGCAACAACCTACCTATCTTGCAATACTCAACTGTCGAAGTTTATCGTTGAAAAGTGTAAGGAAAATATCGATTTCCATACATGTAGGGGATTGTTGGAAATTTGATGAAAATAACATTTTTCATGTGGGGGATTGTTGGAAAAATTGGTGAAAATAGCATTTTTCACAAATATAGGAAAAAGTTTTTTTCCTATTTTGGACTAGAAATAAATATAATAAAATGAGCGGGTTTTATATATTTATTTGTGGGTTTGTGTTCTATGTTGGAAGAGCTTCGCAACGAACTAAACCACGTCCAAAACGGAGCTAAGATGAATGAGATATCGATGCTCAAAGTTGGGTGTTTGAAACATTGAATGCTGAAACAAAAGGGAAAGTAACACCTTGTTCCACATAGGAGGAGAGATGAAACTTAAATGGGTATTTAAGTGGGAACTCTCCATCCTTATTGTTTCATGGAAACACACACTAAGTGTATTCGCGAAGGGTGCGGAGCACCCTAACTCGCACTCGCACTCGCACGCGCGCGTGGCGTGGCGTGGGTGATGAGGCGCTTTGATGGCGCACTTTGCACTTCGCACGCTCGCATCGTCACGAGCCGCCTTTGTATTTTTGACCACGTGCGCGTGGTGGATTACATGGGCTGCAGGGACCAAGTGGTTGAACTGGCGTGCGGGTTCGAGGCGCGTGACGTGGCAGTCCGCGTGCGAGTACACATGGCATGGAGGAGCGCGGTTACGCATGGTGCATGGGGCCTGATGTGATGTGCGCGGTGCACCAGACTGAGCTAATACGGCACGACTGTGTGGCGTACTCGTATGGGTTCACAGGTGATGTGGCGCACGCGCGCATGGACCTGAGCCAGTATGGCTGTAACACTCTAAAATTTTACCCTTTATTTTACCAATAGTTTATACTATTTCTAGTAAAATATTGTTAAATAACCTAACTTTCATAACAAAGTTCATAAGTTACTTCGACTTAGTCAACTAATAACTTAGTTGAAACATTTTAAAAGATGTTTAAAATATGTTTACAACCCATACACTACATTTTGAAGCTTTTGTGTATGGGTTGTAAACATATTTTAAACATCTTTTAAAATGTTTCAACTAAGTTATTAGTTGACTAAGTCGAAGTAACTTATGAACTTTGTTATGAAAGTTAGGTTATTTAACAATATTTTACTAGAAATAGTATAAACTATTGGTAAAATCAAGGGTAAAATTTTAGAGTGTTACAATGGCGCACGCGCGCATGGCAGTGAGCCAAAAGGACGCAGCGCGCATGAGCGTGCAGACCTGCGCGCGCAAGGATGCGCGTGCACCAGTGTGTATTGCGCGCGCGCGCGCAGAAACTTCCAGCATTTAATGACGAAGCTGTTTCAGTTCTGCATTCGAAACTGATGAGTCAAACGGTTTTAACAGCGAATTAAATGACGTATTAAATTGCATTGAAGACGTTTAATGCAATTTAAACCTCTCCTTAATTCCTTTTGACTGTTTCGACTTAGGAGCTGTATAAATACAGCTCCATACCCAGCTGCAGAGGACACCAGCAACACAACAGCATATGCATACAACTCTACAATTTTCTGATCTTCTTCCTGCTCTCTTCAAGGTAACCTTCGGGTTGTAGGTCAGCTCCGGCTGTTGTACCCTGGGAAACAAAACGAGTACTCCTGGGAGACTCGGAATTTGTTTTAAGGGAAGCGTGTTGAACACGTGACTCAGCCATTCTGCTTCTTCTACATTTCTTGTATTTAGGGATGGCAATGGGTCGGGTTTGGGACGGGTTTAGGTAATCCCAAACCCATACCCGGTTAGATAAGCTTGTCCCAAACCCGTCGGGTTTTTAGCGGGTAAATACCCACCGGGTATCGGGTATACCCGCGGGTTTCGGGTAAACCCGTTAATTTAAAAATATTAATCTTTGGGTATACTAATCTCAAAACCCATTGGGTATTTATCGGCTAACTACTAACCAGTTACATTTTGTATTCTCATTATAAAAATATATATCAAATAACTACAATGTATACGAAATAGAATACCTATATGTGTAAAAAATGGATGTATCATATATAAACATATTTAATAATATAAAAGAAATTATATCGGGTATACAATCGGGTAAACGGGTACACTTTATCGGGTAATTGGGTCGGGTAAACGGGTATATCACTAAATCCCAAACCCGTCCCAAACCCGCGAAAAAAATAAAAACTATTCCCAAACCCGTCCCAAACCCGATTAACCGACCCCAAACCCGTCCCAAATGTGTCGGGTTTCGGGTTTACCCAACAGGTTCGGGCTTGATTGCCATCCCTACTTGTATTTTGCTTATTTCAGTTGTAATAGTACTGTATTTCTGCTTTCTTCTATTTCTGTATTGTAATCATTTAATAAAATTTGTTTTACTTTATTTAAATTACGCGAACGGTTCCTACATCAATTTTTAAGAGAATAAGTCTTGTTATAAAAATATAAATGTGCTTGATGATAACTTTCCATATGGCTTGTTATGGTATCATTTGTTATGTTATGTGTAAGTGGATCACTCAAATTTACACTTAGAATTTTAGCTAGTATCATTTATCTAGTATGCATTTTAGCAAATATGATTTGATATACAAAATACCAATAATCCATAAAGTTGACTAAATCATAATTATGCTACTACATAACAAAACAATTAAAAATGTTTATACTAATCCAACTACCCCTGTGCGTACATACTTCAATACCTAGGAAAGGTAGCCTTGTTAGCAAATGGGACAATTACACTATGTTCCCGAGTCATTTAACAGGGGAGGTGAGGAGAGGGGAAGGAAAACTTTCTCTCCTAATCTCTCTAATTTGGGAGGATGAATATATGGTCATATTTTCTTCCCTTTTCCCTCCCCCTGTTAAATGAAACTTGGGAACATGGGGGTTATCTATCTACTATAATAAAAGAAACAAATAAGTGACACGTGTCATTCATTGAGGGCGTCTACATTTGTAATTTCCTGCCTTTTCATACTTATCTTATATCAATTAATTAAATAATAAATAATCAATTAATATTAAATCTTATCTTACTTTGAATGTCGGATAGAATCATTCTATTTTTTTCTAATTATATATTATCTTCAAATTTAAGTTATAAATTAAAGATATTTTTTAAATAATAACACAAAACAATAATCTTAAACTTAAAAAAACAATAATACGCTCATATAAAAAATTTAAAGTACAAACAATATATACAAAATAACTTATTAGACATTAGATCAAACTTAAAAAAAAAAAACACAAATTAGGAAGAGAAGCTAATAATATAATTCTGTTTTTGATTTTTCAAATTGGGGTTCTAATCAATTCGAATTAAACTTAACCAAGTTTGTGATTTGATTCGAATTAAACCGAACCAAATTTATGATTTTTAAACGAATCCAATAGCATATTATTTACTATATAAAATTACATTTATTTAACCCGTGTAATACATGGTGTTTTTAAAGATATAACTTTTTTATTATTTAGTATATATTCGCCCCGCTTGCGGTATACAAGGTTACAAAATTACATTTATTTAACCCGTGTAATACACAATGTTTTTAAAGATATAATTTTTTTATTATTTAGTATATATAATTAGATTTATTCAACCAGTACAATACACAGATTTTTATTATTTGGTATATAAAATTACATTTATTCAGTACAATACATGGGGTTTTTAGAGATATAAATTTTTTTATTATTTAATATATAAAATTACATTTGTTCAACTCGTGTAACAAACGAGATTTTTAAAGAATAACTGTTTTAATTTAGTATATAAAATTACATTTATTCAACCCGTGTAATACACGGGGTTCTCACCTAGTGCTACTATATAGGAAAACAACAGAAAATTATATTACTAATCCAGCCTCTCCTATGCTTGCATACTTTAGTCTTGTCAGCAAGTGAGACACTTATACAAAAAAAATACTGAATACGTGAGTTTGAAATAGGATTTGATGTATATCACGTTTCAATAATCCAACAACATATGATCCCAAAATTGCTTATTTCATCATTTGAATGCATTATACATGGGTATTTTTGGTCAAAAGCACCAAATTGATCCTTACAAGACTAATTCACTTCATTACAAGTGTAGTCATTCCCTTTAAATCCCAACCAACCATACCCAGTAAATCACATAAATAGCGAAGCTACTTATAGGGTCTGGGGATGGTGGGATGTAGACAGACTTTTCCTCTATCCTTAGGGATAGAGAGGCTGCTTCCAGAGAGACCCTTCGGCTCCAAAACGAACAACATACCAACACATCAAGTCAAAGAATATAGAAAAAAGAAGTCACCTATACCAAGAAAGTGATCAGAGTGGCACAGTATAATGTAAATCATGTATAATGGCATACAACATCATTTGGGCATAAACACAAGAGGTCAATCACCGTTAAAGTCACTAAAAGAATAAGAAAAACCTACGTCCCTAAAATACACCTAAGACCTTACTGCAATATCCTCTAGAAGTCCTTAACCCTAATCCTACGCCTCCACGAAGTCCTAATTTGGACCATGTCCTCAGAAAAAATGTGATAAAAAGACAAACCATCGATAAAACCAAACTCATTTGGCTGTTTCCTTCCTTCCTCCTTGAACCACCCTCGCGCCCACCTTTTACCTTCAAATTCACCCCTATAAATCACACTCAACTCATATACAGTAAATTACAAGTTTTGTCCTTTATACATGAGTAAGTGTTCTTATACTATTATTTTGGTATGTACATATCAGGGGCGGACCTACAGCCCGAGGTGGGTGGGCGGGCGCACCCCTTAGAAAAAAAAATTCCAGTGTAGTATACGCGTTAAAATTCCGAGCGCACCCCATAAAATTTTGCAATCACATCCTTTGAACTTTTAAACTGACCAGGCGAAGCACTAAAGTGGAAAAAAAGTGAAAACGACATCCGAACATTTTCCGGCCATTTTATCCGGAAAACTCTGCAACTAAAGAAAAATGAAAGATAGTGAATGAGATGAATACAATATTGATTTAAATTTTTTATAATCTATCTTCTTTTATGGGAAAGAGTAATACGGTGCTTTGGGAAAAGTAATAAATTAATATTTAATAGAATCAAAATCATCTGAACTAATATAATTTTAATATTTAAAAGAAATTATATTTAATTTACACTTACTATTTATATTGCACTTTCGTAAAAAGTTTTACTTTAGGAAAAATTACACTTTTCGTCCTTTATGTTTGTAGCTATTTGTAATGAATAATCTTTACCTTTAATAATTACAGCCACATTCCTTTATTTTGAAAATCTGTTACGTCTTTCGTCCTTTACCCCAAACTCAGTTAAAAAATTAGGTTAAGTTACATCACGTGCAGAGCACGTGAGGGCATTTATGTCCATTCAAACACCCCAACTACCCACCATTTAAAAGCCCTCATTTCTCCCCCAAATCCCTCATTTATCAAATCGATCCTTATCTTCTCCCCTAGGTCTACGAATTTGCATAACCTCCCCAAATCCATCTGCTCTGCTCGATCATCTTCTTCAGCAAGAATTCTTGCTTGTACGGCCATGCAATCGGATCAAGAACCAGTACCACCAAAGGGAGTCACTGTGGGGGGTGCCCCAAAATTAATAAAGGGGGTTGTATACTTCCTAGTCCATTCCAATCAGTGACATGAAGCAAAGGTTAAGCATGCTGAGGTTAAGAATTTTGAGGAAATCCAAAATTAACCATGATGCTTTTAACGATTCAAAGGAATCACCTACGTTAGAGAGAAGTGGGGTCGTTTCGAACGGATTTGTGGGGAGGCGCAAATCCTAGAGCTCTCGCAGAACCAGGAAAGTGTTCCATGACCATAAATGGACACAACCATGAGGACTTGACTCAACTAGGGAGAGTATTATGTGAATGTATATTGTCGCCTACATAAATGGGGGATTGTTCAAAGACACCGCGTCTACAAGACCCTAGGAGGCTAAGTATGCTTCAAAAAAGAAGGTTCAAAGGTTACACCTACCTATCTTGCAATACTCAACTGTTGAACGTGTAACATTGAAACTTGATAGATCGATTTTTATTCATGTGGGGGATTGTTGGAAATTTGTGAAAATAGCATTTTCACAAATATAGGAAAATGATTTTTTTCCTATTTTGGACTAGAAATAAATATAAGAAAATGAGCGGGTTTTATATATTTATTTGTGGGTTTGTGTTCTATGTTGGAAGAGCTTCGCAACGAACTAAACCACGTCCAAAACGGAGCTAAGATGAATGAGATATCGATGCTCAAAGTTCGGTGTTTGAAACTTGAATGCTGAAAAAAATTGGAAAGTGGCATCTTATCCCACATAGGAGGAGAGATGAAACTTAAAGGGGTATTTAAGTGGGAACTCTCCATCCTTATTGTTTCATGGAAGCACACACTAAGTGTACTCGCGAAGGGTGCGGAGCACCCTAACTCGCACATGCGCGCGTGGCGTGGGCGATGAGGTGCAATGTGTCACTTTGATGGCGCACTTTGCACTTCGCATCGCTTGAGAGCCGCTTTTGTATTTTTGACCGCGTGCGCGTGGTGGAGCAAAGGACTAGGTGGTTAGAGACATGGCATGCAGGCGCATGACCCGGGTGAGTCCGCGCGCGGTTGCGCGCATGGTGCATGGGCACTGATGTGACATGCGCGGCGCACCAAAGTGAGCCAATACGGCGCGACTGTGTGGCATGCTCGTATAGGCTCACAGGTGACGTGGCGCACGCGCGCAGGCGCGCATGGAATTGAGCCAAAATGCCGCACGCGCGCAGGCTGACAGGAATTGAGCCAAAATGCAGCACGCGCGCAGGCTGACAGGAATTGAGCCAGTGTGGCGCACGCGCGCATGGAAGTGAGCCAAAATGGCGCACGCGCGCATGAGCGTGCAGACCTGCGCGCGCGCACCCGTGTGTCTTGGGCGCGCGCGCAGGATCTTTCAGCAATTAATGCCAGTGCAGTTACATTTCAGCATTCGAAACTGACGAAGTCAATGGTTTTGACTGCGAATTAAATGAGGAATTAAAGTGTATTGAAGACGTTCAATGCAACTTAATTCTCCCATTTAATTTATTTTTTCAGTTTCATCAAAGACAAGCAGTATAAATAGGGAGGTTGCCCTACTGCAAAAATACACCGAAAATCACCAGCTCTTACAATCTCTCTCTACATCAATCTTTCTTATATCCTGCTTCATGTACACCTTCGGGTTGGAGTCAAGACCGGAAGTACGACTACTTTGGGCTGTTGTATCCTTGAAACAAACGTGTTCTCCTGGGAGACACGAAATTTGTTTTAAGGGATCCGTGTCTAACACGATCCTCAGCCAAGAACTGTTTTTCGTTTGCAAATTCTGTTCTTGTTTTTCCTTTATTTCAGTTGTAATTGTATTACATTTCAGTTTTCATTCTTTTCTTTATTTGTAATTCAAGTTAATAAAATTTTGTATTTCATTTTACACGAACGAATTCCTATATGTCCATCGTGCAGCATGATCGGATACAGCCTGTTGGACGCTTATTGCCCATTGGTCCACTGCTCTCCCACTTGTATCTTTGGTACTTGTCCTAGTTTTACCTGCGCCTCCTACCTCCGCGCGACCCCAGGGATACCCCGTGTAGCCGGCGCAAGGTCCAGGAAGTCAGGGTTTTTATCCAAGGAGTTAAGTGTGAAATCTGATCCTGTGTTAACCCTGACCTCGCGCGCAACCTAGATTACACCTGATTAGCTGGCGCGAGGTCAGGAAAGCTACCAAATTGGTATGATATGAGTATGGTCCCGCGCACGACCTGAATAGTAGCGCAGAATTTGAGACCATAACCTTCACATTAGTTGTTTCAGGAAGTATATAGTTCTGCAAAAACTCCTATATTTTCAGCAAGGGATTTATTCATCTTGCTTAGAATAAATTTTGATATGGCGGGCACTCAACAAAGTGATTTAAGTCCAAGGTCAAGCTCAAACCATGTAAGCTGAATCGTTCAATGGATTCAATCACTTTGAAATCTTGGTCAAAGTATTTAGTTGAACACAAGTGAGATTTGTTAGTGCATACATATTTATAGGTCGAAATGCATTATCCATTGATGATCACAAAAATTATCAACATGTGAGTTGAATGATACTACAAACGGGTCAAGTTATTCTACAAAAACTTCTAATTGTAAGAAGTGTAAGAAGGATTTATAGAGTGACAAGTGTCCAATAACCTAAAAGTAAACCCACTACATCACCACCAAAAACCTAAACCCCCACCCCACCACCACCCAAAAACCTAACCCCCCCCCCCCCCCCCGCGCGCGCGCGAGGCCAAAAAAAAAAAAAAAAAAAAACTATACCTCACAAAAAAAACCCCAAAACACCTAACCCCCACCCCCCAAAAACCTTAAAAAAAACCTAACCCATAAAGATTAGATTCAAGGGTTATTTTTTAAAGTAAAACAACATAAAGAAATTATTGAACTTTAAATGTAACAACTTTAAAATATCCAAACTAATTTATTGCACACAAGGGGAAAGAGACAAATTAGGTGGGTGTTGTTCGGATGTTTGTTTGGTCGACGGCCCTTTTGTCTCCAAGCTTTGACATGATGCTAAATGTAGTTTATTCAACATTATTATGGGAGTAATATTTAAACACCAAATTAAAAGCATGTTTAGTTTAGGTTGATGTTACCTGACGTAAATTATATAAAGAGTTAAATGCCCGAATAGTCCTTGTGGTTTGTTATTTTTTCACCTTTAGTCTATCACTTTCTAAAATTACAGCTATAGTCCCCAACTTTTCAGTTTTCGTTCCCGGAAAGCATGGTTGTAAAAGTCCCGCCTAGGCTCCGAGTACTCCCCGAGTACTCGCTACAAGGTAGGCTGCCGAGGCCCGAGTACCGTTCACCTAGGCCCATTACTCCCCGAGTAATCTCCGCCTAGGCCGACTACTTCCCGAGTACTCCCGAATCCGACTAGGGAGCGCCTAGCGACTTTTGCAACCATGCCAGATAGTCTATGTGCCTAACATCAGTTAGTTTTCTCAGTTAAGAGGGTGTGAAATGACTAGATTGCTGCTGAACAATAAAAAATAAACACCCTCATCTTCCTTCTCCTCCCCCCCCCCCCCCCCCCCTCTCAAACCAAGCTCAAATCTTTGATCTATTTTCACAATCTTTATCCAAAAGGGTCTCAATTTTCTCAACAAAAGTTCAAATCTTTTTCTTCCAAAATCCCATTTTCTGCAATTTGGTAACATGGGTAAGATGACACCTGAACCTACAATCTGCATAAATTCACTAAGTTTAATTAACATGCAATCTTTAGAATATTAATTAAGATGGTGATTCAGTAATTAGTTACTGAAGAAACACTAGATAATTGACCGGAATCAAGTTATCTAGGGGGTTTGAATCCGCATAAAAGGGTTGGTTCTCTCTCGTTCGATCTGATGGAATAGTTCTTCTTCTCCGGTAAACTCTGCAAAACAAAACACCGTTAGCCTCGTCAAGGGGAGAAGAGGAGTTCTCTCCTTGACCCGACTCCGGCGTGAGAATAAGTATGGGTTTATGAAGAAGAAGAGGTATTGACGAAGTGTGTGTAACTTGAATTTCATACCTGAATTGTTCTCATATTTATAGCTGGGAGTTTTGGGCGGGAAAACTCGTTGGTGAAATGCTGACGGAAGATGCTAACCCCGTGAGCGGTTACATTTTCTTCTGTTAAGTTTCTTGATCCGACGTGAGTGCACACGGATCGCTGTTTAGATCTATGGCTGGGGGTTTGCCACGTGGAAAGTGATCAAGTGGAGGTTTTTTCTCCAATTACATGCTATCGTCGTGTTCTCAGGGATGCCTGAGGTGATGGCACGTGTCCAGACGGTTGTAACCGTTTAGTGGTGCACGACTGAGTCCTTCTAGAAGGTTATTGCCATAATCCTGTGTGACCCTTTATCGTGAGGCACCAGTTGTGTAAATAATATCCAAGTCTGGGCATTATTTAAGCGGGAGTGCTGATTGGGATTTTTTTATCCCTGTCTGTTATGAGAGAGGCGCAAGGATTTATTAATCTCCTTTTGGCGCGCAGGTGTTGTTTGTCTTCTTTCTTCCGTGTCCTCTTTGTTGGACCAGTGCGCGGTCGCGCAAGGTCTAAAGAGGATTAAAGATGAAGTTGTGGTTTCTCTTAAGTCTTCTTTATTGGACCAGTGTGCAGCCGCGCAAGGTCTAAAGAAGGTTAGAAAATCGAGGTTGTGGTATGGTCCAAACGCTCGGAACGAGATTTTTGGGACCTTACCCCTTCAAGTCCCCCCAGTCTAGTGTTGCTCTTATGCAAATAAGTGGATCACTGGACTATGAGAGAGAAATGCTTTTTGCTGCAGGGTTTTTGGCGCGAAAGTGGAGAACTTTTTATGAGAAAATACACTTGCTCATTTTTTTTTGGAATATGTGCAGACGTTGTCATAATTCATTTAATGAGATATGACGTGTTTCTGGTAAAGCCGTTTAGAGGAAGATGATCTGATAGTTAATCATTACGGGTTCTGTTGTCATCTCTTGTCGATGCTTGAAGGAGTATCTTCCGGTTAACCGGAAAGATCAGCCTTTGCTTGTGTACCGGCGGCGTCGAAACAGGTGTTATTCTGATCCTTCCTCTGGGAATGAAGGGATACCAGTTGTTGATGGGGAGATTGAGCTGGCTGTTGTTCCCCCTTGTTAGGGTGTTCGGGGAAGCACTGTATACCTCTGATGAGGCTTTAGTTATGTTTTTTTGGTGTTTATTTTGTAAAGAACGTTTTGACGTTCTGCTGCTGTAAATGCTGCTAAAGGTGCCTTGCTGCACTAGTAACTTTCCTTTGTTGATGCATTGTTATGCATTCATGTTTTGTGTTTATTGATTTATGTTTGAATTACAATATGTTGCATGTGTATAATTACTTTGTTTAGGTATAGCGAATGAAAATGGTATTGTGCTCATGTGCGAACGTAAGTCTAAACTGTGCGCGGGGCTTGCTCTTTTTTAGATCGTTCATGAGGCTTACAATGTTCACCATACTGTTTTCGCGTATACCAAAGGAATTACATGAAATTTGTAACAAACAATAACATGTAAAGATAATTTTTGCATTAATAGGGCGTGGGGCCAATAAAGTGAAATGGAAAAAATACCTTGCCCGTATAAGTCTAACTTGTTGAATAGCTTGGCTAGTTGCTGCACGTTCCCGGTGTGAGGAATAGTTGTTGATCACGCTAGTTGTGTCCGTTTTTAACTTGGTGCTCGTTGATTGGTTGTACTAGCGTGTTTCCATGGATTGTCGGGGTTGCGCGTATGTGAAGGAGCAAGCGCAGATGGTGACTTACGTGCTCAAATGTAAAGGAGCATGCGCGTATGGCGACTTATGTGCTTGTATGTAAAGGAGCAAGCGCGGGTGGCGACTTACGTGCTCAAATGTAAAGAAGCATGCGCGTATGGCGACTTATGTGCTTGTTTGTAAAGGAGCAAGCGCGGGTGGCGACTTACGTGCTCAAATGTAAAGAAGCATGCGCGTATGGCGACTTACGTGTTTGTATGTAAAGGAGCAAGCGCGGATGGCGACTTACGTGCTCAAATGTAAAGAAGCATGCACGTATGGCGACTTACGTGCTTGTATGTGAAGGAGCAAGCGCGGGTGGCGACTTATGTGCTCAAATGTAAAGAAGCATGCGCGTATGGCGACTTACGTGTTTGTATGTAAAGGAGCAAGCGCGGATGGCGACTTACGTGCTCAAATGTAAAGAAGCATGCACGTATGGCGACTTACGTGCTTGTATGTGAAGAAGCATGCGCGGATGGCGACTTACGTGCTGAAATGTAAAGAAGCATGCGCGTATGGCGACTTACATGCTTGTATGTAAAGGAACAAGCGTGGGTGGCGACTTGCGTGCTCAAATGTAAAGAAGCATGCGCGTATGGCGACTTACGTGCTCTTATCCTTAAATAAGGAGTATAAGTTTTACCAAAATTTTTGATGTGATTTTTCAATCGGCGGTATTATACCGCAACAATAGTATTTGTATTGTTCCCATCATCTTGAAAAGATAACGGATTGCGTATGTCTTTTTTAATGATTTCTTTCATCCATCAAATTTTAAGTACCAGTTGTACAGATATAGACGCTCTAAATATGCTAGTCAATATAAATGCTTGTGCATATATATCCGTTATAGCGTAGATAAGTGTCAAATTGTAACACTTTCATGTTGAAAAGTCATGGCACTTATAAGTGCCAGTTTAAATGTTTATAAGTGATAGCACCAACTGTTTAGTGTATGCTAGAAGGTGTTCACGTTATGTAAAAGAATTCGGGAATTTGTTCTCTTTCCCTCATTTTATTTAAGAAAAAATCGAAAAGATCTTTCAGAGGAATTCGTAGTACCTAGGTTTTGACGAAAACCGTATTAGTCAAGGCTTATAGCCCCAATAAGCAAATCTCTGGGAGTTATGCGTTGTGCGACCTCAGATCTGCAGCTCGTTGATCCTGAACGTGTTTTTTTTTTTTGCCGAATATCAGATCTGATGTTTGGGGACTCAGGTCTGATGATTTGTGTGAAAATTTGGTTCATGGCGATCTGGAACCTGTTGAACCAGTACTCTGGAGTTTTTCTCCATGAATAGATCTGAACGGTTATGAACTCCCGTTTGCATTAGGGAAGTAATTTCTCCCGAATGACTGTTGTTGCTTTCTTTTACTCCCCATGATTCCGTCGATCTGGACATCTCGGATTGCAGAACCCTTGAATCCAGATCGAGGATTTGATGGGTGAAATGATGAATTCTCTGCCATATGAAACAAAGAATGAAGAAAATGTGAATCGAAACGAGAAAAAACAGATGAAACTGAGAAATCGGTGGGCGCCAATGAAGAAACACTAGATAATTGACCGGAATCAAGTTATCTAGGGGGTTTGAATCCGTATAAAAGGGTTGGTTCTCTCTCGTTCGATCTGATGGAATAGTTCTTCTTCTCCGGTAAACTCTGCAAAACAAAACACCGTTAGCCTCGTCAAGGGGAGAAGAGGAGTTCTCTCCTTGACCCGACTCCGGCGTGAGAATAAGTATGGGTTTATGAAGAAGAAGAGGTATTGACGAAGTGTGTGTAACTTGAATTTCATACCTGAATTGTTCTCATATTTATAGCTGGGAGTTTTGGGCGGGAAAACTCGTTGGTGAAATGCTGACGGAAGATGCTAACCCCGTGAGCGGTTACATTTCCTTCTGTTAAGTTTCTTGATCCGACGTGAGTGCACACGGATCGCTGTTTAGATCTATGGCTGGGGGTTTGCCACGTGGAAAGTGATCAAGTGGAGGTTTTTTCTCCAATTACATGCTATCGTCGTGTTCTCAGGGATGCCTGAGGTGATGGCACGTGTCCAGACGGTTGTAACCGTTTAGTGGTGCACGACTGAGTCCTTCTAGAAGGTTATTGCCATAATCCTGTGTGACCCTTTATCGTGAGGCACCAGTTGTGTAAATAATATCCAAGTCTGGGCATCATTTAAGCGGGAGTGCTGATTGGGATTTTTTATCCCTGTCTGTTATGAGAGAGGCGCAAGGATTTATTAATCTCATTTTGGCGCGCAGGTGTTGTTTGTCGTCTTTCTTCCGTGTCCTCTTTGTTGGACCAGTGCGCGGTCGCGCAAGGTCTAAAGAGGATTAAAGATGAAGTTGTGGTTTCTCTTAAGTCTTCTTTATTGGACCAGTGTGCAGCTGCGTAAGGTCTAAAGAAGGTTAGAAAATCGAGGTTGTGGTATGGTCCAAACGCTCAGAATGAGATTTTTGGGACCTTACCCCTTCAGTTACCAAGAAGGAAGCATAGTAAAACACACGTGCATCTTTTAATGAACTCAACATAAAGATAAGGTTTCAATCCGAGTCTTCTTGTAACGTAACCGAGAAATGAGAGTGGAGTCATTGGGTTCATCTTCCATTCTAGAGTTGTTAGTATTAAAATCTCCATTTTTTGAACTGTTTTCACTTCGAAAACGTATTTGCTTCCATCGATCTTGAAAACCAACAAAAGTTAACATTTTCAATTTTCATAAATAAACAACAAGAAAGATTATCACCAACAAGAAGACCTACTTAAATATGTTTCAATTTTCATGAACAAGAAAGATCATATATCACCATTGATCTTTGTAATTGCCCTTTTTCGTGTGGAATGATATTGATAACACTTTTAGTATATCACCATCAAACGAAGACTCACTTGAATATCTAAAAGAAGAGAGACATGAGTTTCTTCAACTTTAGCAGCAATAGAGAGACAAGCAACAACAGTAGTTACTGCGTCTTCCTCATCAATATCCCATTGATGGGTGTCTTCTTCTTTACAGTGAAGTAAGTCTAGAACGGTCATCATCTTGTTGCTGAAGAGGATGGGATTTTTTATTTTTTATTTTTTTAATTGTTCAGGGGCAGCCTAGTCATTTCACACTCTCTTAACTGAGAAAACTAACTGATGTTAGGCACAGGGACTATCCGGGAGCGAAAATTGAAAAGTTGGGGACTATAGCTGTAATTTTAGAAAGTTGGGGACTAAAGGTGAAAAAAGGGCAAACCACAGGGACTATCCGTGCATTTAACTCTTATATAAATTGTAAATTTATTCTATAAGTCTAGTTTAATCATAAGGTGGTGACTCTCCACATATGTAACCATCATCTCTTCATGTCCTTTGTATTAATGTAAGAACACTATATATAGAGTTCTTTGTATTGTATGTTGATATCTCAATGAAAAAGAATTCCTATTCACTTATTCTCTATAGTCTTGTTCTCTCATGTTTAGTATAGTTGTATATGGATTCCTAATAGACCATTGTTTTACAACACGTTATCAGCACGAAAGTGCTCGAATCATCATTGGTTTTAATCGTTGATTAAAGTCTCGGTTGACCCATGTCGTTGAAAAAGTTTTGGTGGCCCGAGGTGTTTCCAACAAAGATTGGATTTCGTAGACATCGCGATTGAAAAGTGATGGAGATACTATTTCCTTTAGTTATTTCAAGGTAAGTTTTTTTTTTCCACCATACATGTTTATCTACATAAGGTACTACTCTTATACCTATATTGTTTCTTGTTGAATATGCCTTATCTTTTCAACTTGATTTTACCATGATAAGAATAATCGTTAACCAGAATTAGATTTTTGAAAGTCGGTTGAACAGGGGATGTTCAAATCCTACTCATAATTTTCATTTTCATTTTCAATGACCTTTTCTAGAATATATGACCATCACAGTATTGAAAAAAAATAGGAAATATAAGTTTAATATATACATGGACACTTATTACAAAAACCTGATGAGAAAATACTTGTTATTAATTTATTAAGTCTAATCTTATCTATTTGCTAGTTATATTGCAAGCTTATTCCTTGGTTTAGAAATTGATATATAGTTTGATAAATTCTTTTTATGCATGTTTAATAGATAAACCTTGAAAAGAAAAGTTGTATTATGATATCCATGATCTTGCATTTACTTGTTGATTATATTATTTATATATATATTAAAGTTATATATATTATTTAGTTTTAATTAATATAGCATAAATTCAATTAAAGTTCTAATATATAACTTATGAGTGTGGATTGAATATTATTAATTATAAAATTAATTCCGATTTCCTCATCATTAATTCATGTTGATGTATATTTTTACCTATTTTTTTTCAATTTACGAAATGAGTAAATAGTAATTAAATAGCCTTTTATTGTTGTTCTAATAAATTGTTTTTATTATATTTTATGGTTAGTAAATAGTAATTAAATAGCCTTTTATTGTTGTTCTAAATTTTATACAAAAAATTACGTTTCAAAGAGATATTACAAATTCTAAATCATTATGTGTTTTTATTATTATGGTTATGAGTTTTGATATCATTATGTGCTTTTATTATTATGGTTATGATTTTTGATTGGTCCATTAATTAGTTTTTGTTATTAGTCTTTATACAATTTATGATGACTACCAAAATATAATTTGTATTAAAAGGTGATGTCTAATAGTTATATTTGAAGATAATCATTAGTGCAATTCTGTTAATGAATTTACAATAATGCACATGCTTATATGATAATATGTTATAATTTGACAACTACTTAATTAATTTTGTTGTATATCATTGTTATTGCAATTGTATAAGCCTTTTAGTTGCTATTTGATATTTAAATATGTGATTTGATTCTATGAAACATTTGTGTGGTAAAAGATATTATTTGCAAATTAACATGACACTAAAATTCTCAAGATGCCTGTTATATTTTCTTGAGCAACAAAATTTATTAGTATAAGAAAGCTCATTTACGAGTAATAAAGATTCATATGTTATTATATGATCGAGAAAGTTGATAGTGACATTTGTTTATGTTTTAAACTATAGTGACAAATATGTGTATATATGATATACTTGTGATTGGCTATATCATGTTACATTTATGCATAAATTACACAACACGTCATCAACAAATGGGTACGTTACTTTAAATGATCTTTAATATCCATTTAATTACAATCTTAAATTATATGGAGTTATGAACATGGATATTAATATATATGATGTTGGTTAATGCTTAGAAATTAAAATCATTAAATATCATTTTTCCCATTTAATTCATTCTTTATTAATTTTAATTCATTCTTATTAATATCTTTTAATTAGAAATTTGATTAATTCTTATTACTTTAAATGATCTTTAATATTTTTTTTCTAGACATGACAAGCAAATTAATATGAGCTTAATCTCTTTAACACTCACACACACATATATGTATACATATAATGTCCTAGGATTGTGTGTGATTTATATATGTAATTGATATGCATATAAATTGTGAATAATTAACATGCATATAACTTGCTTATGGGTAGATGTTACGGATTTCATTTGTTTAGCAATACTTCTGTTGGTCTCATTGTTTTAGATAGCATATATGTTATATGTATTGCCTTTTGACAAGTTAAATGTGCTAAATAAATTAATACAAATTTCATTGGTAGCTGGTTACCAAAACAACTACGCTGAGATAAACATTGTTATGCTTTAGTGATTTGATATTTCAGCTTGTTACAATGCTATGCATAGTCAACATAATTAATTGTATGGTTATTCTTCTAATTGCTTGTTGTTGCTAAACAAATATTAATAGACATTGATATAGTCATTAGAAATGTGACCTCACATGAAAATGATGAAAAATAGCTATGAAAATAATTAGTGGACTTTAGCTTAAGTAAACTACTCTAATGTTAGTTACTTAAATTGATAGATAATAATTCATTTGAGTTAGTGTTGATGCTCACATGAATCCTAAATCAATGATGAGAACCCGAAGTTCTCCCAAATGTATACAAAGTCCCGTTTGTTTTTAATAATGATTTTTCAAGTTCAACCCAAACTTTAGTTCATCACACTTGGCGTTTTTGGCTAACATATAGCCTAGTGATGGAAAACCTTATGAATAGTACATGTTTTCCCTCTAAACAAAGGCTAAAACTATAATATTTCACGTGGTAGAGACGCTATTGATACTATTTCACGTGTTAATAACATATTAAATGCTCCAGAAGAGCATCGATAGTTTACCCGCTGATATCGAATTTTGTAATTCATAATGCATCATATTCTAATGTATACCGAAGAAATTTATTAAGTTTCCACTATGTTTGAATGAAAAGTCATCACCTTGGAATGGCGTAAAAGAAAATGTACTAAATATCTAAAATATATCATATAGCAAATATGGCCAGAAGACTATATTAGAAGTTACTAGAAATGATATTAATTTTCCACAATATTCCATTAAATCAAATATGGTGAGTAACCATAAGTTACTAGAATATTTATACGTTCACCACATGACATGACCAAATAGGTCATCAAGATAGCATCATGATATGCTAAATAATCAAACATGCTAACCGGTACCTTAGCACCTCTAAGTAATCTAAAAGCATTGCTCCCAAAATGCCTTATCATATGTCTAGTTAGTTTTTTTTCTTTGGTGGCAAATATTTTTTGTATGCCCTTCCAAACAATAGACTCCTACAAACAATCCCTCTTATATGGGACCATTGAAATGTACAGTTGTGTGGATTGTGGCATTCATACATGGTTACATGTGAGTTTTTAGCTACCCGTATGTAGCATATGCCCAACACTATGGAACGTTGTTTTTTTTACATGCTTTAACACGGTTCTTTGACAACCCAATTGTAGGGACCATTGTTGGGCACAATGTGAAATATAGTGAGAGGCATACGTAGTCGAGACGGAATTCGTCGATTGATTATATAAATTCAAAACCAACTGCTTATCACAAATACTCCCTATTACAATTGGTCTCCTGAAGAGAACCAAGTTTCCATTTTTTTTATATATATTTTGTTGTGCAGCCTATATACCAATAGCACCACCATAACATATAAAATGGGATATGTACATCGTATTCCCAGTCTTAGGGGGAGACAAGAAAATGAAAGACTAGTAACATAAAAAAAATGCATCATATTATATATCGACCCTTGAAGTGGTCAATGCAAATCTGAAGTCCAAAAGAAAGAGCGTGTATTTGCAAATAATAACAAATGAAATACAAGATGCATTCACTAACACAAATAAGGTGACAAAGTCACATATACCAGCTTAAACTTATCTGCTCGAATGGAAGTACTCACAAAATGATTATCATATTAATAAATTGTGAGAGATAAATCGGTTCCAAAAAGATAAAACCCACAAAACACAAAAAGAGCAGAGTAACACAGTTGGTGTAACCCCAAAAGTGGTTGCATACAAACCCCAGAAGTGGTTGCATACTAAACCTTAAAGAAGGCTGTTGTCAAAACCCCAAAAGAGGCTAATGGAGTTCTAAAAGAAACTCTAGTACCAAACAAATGTGAGATCGCGATGAATTATGTACAAAATAAGTACAATATGGAACCGTAATGAAACACGTGTAAAATGATATATTTGATTATGCTATAGCAATAGATGTAATCGATGAAAAAAAAGATTACGTATATAGAAAGTGTGAAAGAGTGTACGCACACAAATAGCCAAAATGGCTACATGACTTAAGGTTGAACTAAATTTGCTCGACAAACTAAACGTTTTCGAACCAGCAGTTCGAACACCCATAGATGTCAAACCAGTAGGTTATAAATGGGTGTCTTCAAATAAAAGGAAACGTAAATAATAAGTTTTTGCGATGTAAGGCACGCATTTTAACATAAAGATTTTTCCCAAATCCCAGCAGTTGATTACGAGGAAACGTATACCCCTGTAGTGGATGCGATAATCTTAAATGTTTAAGCGGCCTCGCAATCTCAGAATGGCTTCAGATAAAACAACTTATGGATGTCATCACCGTATACATGTACGAGACAATTGCAAATGACATCTATATGAAAACCCCCTGAAGGATTAAAAATGCTCAAAGCATTATGAAACAATAACCCCATAGGTGTTATTTAGACATAATTATCCTAAAAAATGTCAAAAAATGTCCAAATTTTAGCTAACTTAGAAAAAATATGGTTTCAAGTTTTCAATATGTTTAGATAAAAGGTCTATTTTTTTTATATAATCAAATGGACACGAACGGACGTAAACGAACATATTACCGAACGTTCACGAACGTAGTCGAACGAAAGAGACATGTGTTCGTGTTCGTTCGCTAAGCTAACCGAACGAAATTTTTTTGTTCGTGTTCGCTCGTTAAGCTAATCGAACGGACATAAACGAACTTCCCGCCGAACGGTTCACGAACGGTTCGCTGAACGTTCGGTTCGTTTACAACCCTAAAAGTTGTCATTGGCCAAAGAAAAGAGTGGGGGCGTGGAAAAAAGGGACGCTTCTTGGATTTTTTTTTTTGAAAAAAAACGCCCAAGGGGGTGGTTTGGGGGCGTGGAGGGGAGTTTTTTTGGGGGATAAACGCCCAAAAACCTCCCACTACGAGTGGTCTAAAGAAACAGATAAGAAAACACACATTTAACAAAGAACAAAAACATAAAATTGGTATCTAGATATAAGACTAAACTAAACAAGTGAGTTTCATGTAAATAATAACAAAAATAAATAAAAGAAAGCTCACAAAATTCTTTTCTTTGGAGGCACCATGTTTTTTTCTTAACTTTGTAATGAAGGCAAACTAGTCAAATAAAAGCTTATCAAGTTATTAAAAAGCAACCCCTACAATTGCCTTGGATCCGTCAATGATTGGTTGCGACTCAGAGAGAAAGGGTGTAACAAGACAAAGAAGTAAGGATTATGGTAAACATTTCATTTATCTATTTTATTATTTTTGAATTCAAGTGGCACATTTGTTATTTTGTTATCCTATATATTAAATTAATTTACCACGTTTCTAACATCACTTATACAAATGACGAAATGTGTTACTTGTAGGTGAACAAATAGATCATGAAAGAATGTAATTCTAAAAAATAAAGGATGAATCAAGCATGCGGCCTATAAACATAGTTATTTATTTATTTTACATAGTTTAATATTTTCGACACGTCGGTTAGAGAGAACAGAAGAAAAATCTCGTTTTATATAATTTATTTATTTTACAGATTATCCATATTTATAGAGATACCAATTATTTATTATATGATACATAAAAAAATGAAAGAATCTTTTCGTAAAAGGCCCCACGCACGCCAACCTTTCAACAATCAACAGCATGCATTGTTTGTAACTTCACCAATCTCATTTTCTTTTCTCGAATCGCAATAATTAATTAATTCATTAATAAAACAAAATTTAAGAATAAAAAATAGAAAATACCAATTTCTTACACCATCAGCTTTTTTTATCGGTGGGATTTACTGAATACGGCTGCTGTCGTAAACAACCAGTTACGTAGAAGAGCTGGCTCTTTCTAACAACCCGTCCCGCGAATGCTCCGACAAAGTCGAGTTCGTATGCCGGTGTTGCGGCGGTGTTTCCGGCGGAGGCGGTGGCGCCACCACCGGAGCACGACACAAGGGGCAGTCAAAGTGAGAATTCAACCACATATCAATACAAGAAGCATGAAACGAGTGGTTACATATCGGCAACTTCCTCACTTCTTCTCCGTCTTCGAAAACCGACAAGCAAACGGAGCACTCTATATCGTAATCAAGTTGCGGTTTGTTAGCATCTTCACTACCCTTTTTGTATCGAAAACTCGACGTCAAACCAATGGTGGAGCTGCCGCGGGAGAGCGCGGAGGGTGGCTGCGATGATGACATGATGTTGGTGGTTCTCCGGTGGCGGGAAAGGTGGTTAGGTTCACGTGAGCGTCGGTAGTGGGTGGCGCACCACCTTACAACTATGAGGTTGTAGACGGCAAGGACGATGGCGGCGGTGGCGACCACGACGAGACCGTAGTATAACATGGGCATGTTTGATCGGTGTGGTGCCGGAGGATGAGGTGGTGATGAAGATAATAATTGAGTTGGAGGTTTTGGAAGGTTTGTATTATTTTCCATCTAATAAATGTATTTGTATTTTTGTGGTGGTAAGAGGGGTTATGGAAATAGAGTGTAGTGAGCTTATATAACATATTATATCTTATATGTGTATAATTATATCATCATCATACACAGTAAATTTCATCGATAACAAAATTAAGGTACGGTCTGAGGATGATAGATTTAGACAGTCTTACCTTAACCCCATAGAAATAGAGAGACTGCTTCCAGTACGACTCTCGGCTCGGATGTGTATAATTATATGTGTATAATAATGGAACAACATTAGAGAGCCAACACCCATGTTTGTAGTTTGATGGTAACAACATTAGAGAGCCAACACCCTTTGTTTCAACTTTATACATGTTTTATTTTTTGTTTTTTTAATTACATGGATAAAATTATAAAAAAAAACCCTTATTTGCCTACTAAAATTACAAAAATACCATGATTTAACAGAAAAAAATTAACTGGGTTTGGCGTAAAGGACATATCGTGCAAGATTTCGAAACAATAAGTACAGAACTTGTCAACTTTTACGCTAAAAAACACCGTCTGCAAAATGATGTAAATATAAAGTACAAAACTTGTAATTTACTCTTAATTATATATATCTTGGTCATAGTGGTTTTTACTTTTTTTTCGTTTACATTTTTACGTTTTTGGTTTTCATATATTTGAGTATAAAATTAAACAGATCTAAAACACAAAACCTTGATTAAGTTAATTATTTTAATCTATTAGGGCTTGATTGAGTTTGTTAATGGTTTTCTCTTTTCCTTCACCATTATCTCAACAGATTTCTAAGGGTGGTCGGAGTCATAGCGGGAAAGGGAATTGGGGAGTGGGGTTGCCGCACGGGGAAGGGGTGCCGGTGTTAGATCAGTGAGCAGGGAGAGGTTTCTTCAGTGTATACTCACCGATACGGGAAGATGTAACACCCCGAAAATGGGTTGGTAATTAACCCACGTTAATACTAAAAGACGGGTAAAATACCGTTAGTGGTAAAAGTAACCCGGTGAATATTAGGATTTTAAATAAATAAACCTAATATTATATAAAAGTAGAATAAAGGCTTTGGAGGAAATAAAGTTTATAGAAGGCCCGACCTAACGGGACTTAAAATAAACTTAGTCATAAATATTCCTGAACCCGCTAAGTTAACTAGGAATATTAAACCTAGTTAATAAGTGGGAATATTGTTAAAAATAAGTAGGTTGTGGCCTACTTAATAACGAACCAAACACGAGGGACCAAAGCCGGGTATCTTGCATAATGGAATTATAAACTTAAAACAAAACACAACACACACACTCTTGTGTGTGTGTGTGTGCGTGAACACGTCCAGGAGAAGGAGCAAGAGCTCCAAACCCTAGCTCATCCAAATTCATCAAATTGGAGAGCCAAACGACGCTTAAATTCATAACCGAACATGGATTAATGATCACCCGAACAAGAGGATCATAAGGTATGTAAAATCTTGATGTTTGGTGAAGTTGTAAAAATTGAGTAATCATCCTAATCGCGAATTAGTTATGGATTAGAGAAGCTATGGCTAGATTAGTGATGTATATTTACTTAGGAACAAAACCCTAAGTGAAAATCATACATAATATGCTATGGATTGAATGATTGAATGATTTTCCACACTAGGTTAAGTGGGTTTTAATCATATGATGAATTTGATTATATGATTGTGATTAGGATCATCATGCATGTTAGTAATCGGGAAATACTTAAACAATTTGCAAGTTTGAGTATTTGATCATAAGTAATAGTGGTGAATTTTGATGTTAATCTTGGTAAAAATAACTAGTTACGAACTAGTTAGTAAATATGTAAAATTATGCCCGCTAGGTGTTTGTTAAAATGCCTAAACGAAGCTAAAATGTAGAAATTCCATGTGAAGTGTGCATTTTAGTATGTAGATAGATCAATTGGCTTCTAGGAAGTCAAACTAACCAATGATTTAATCAAGTGATAAAGTCGACTTAAGACCCGTTAGATGGAGTAGTCATAATTGATAATGACTAATCTAACCATCTTATGAATTATGATGATAGTAGGCGCTTAACAAGCTAGATGAAGCTTGGGGAGAAAGCGGGTCGATCGAAGCAAGTGAGAAAAGAAAAGCGTAATTCGGATGCAAGGTAAGTGAAACTTACACCTTTTGAAGAATAATTAGTTATTCTATAAGTTTTAAATTTGATAAAAACAATATTGGGAAATATGGATTTCCGACGCAATTGATACGAGTCGGGACATACTCAATATTTGGTAAAAACCATGATGAGGGGTAAACATGGGAAAATGGTAATATGGCCGTAAATGATAAGCATACAAGGAATCTGGAAATGTTACCGTATGGGGTAACTCATAACAAGGAAAGGGATAAAATGGTAATTTAGTCGTGTGCCGACAAACATAAGTAAAAGTTATAAGACACCCTACGGCGTAAGCCGATTTGGGTTAAATAACGAAATGGTATATATATATATGAATATATATACCATTCTGAATTTAAATGCAAAATGTTTGGTCGTTTAGACCAAACGGGTCAAAGGGTAAATTGTAGTGCCATTTGACCAATGACGACTAATAAGTATGTGTCAAGTCTTATGCTTACAGGATAATAATGGTTTATGGATTAAAATGCTACGAATTAGCATATTATAGAGGCAAGGTATCGAAACGGGTTAATAAGTTGACCCGAGCCAGGTATGTGTAATTATAGTTGAGGATAATATACTTTACGGCCATATAAGTAGCGAAAGCCCTTCGTAGTAAATGAAGGGCTAATGTTGACTAAAATGCCCTTGAAGGGTAAATTAGGCAAACAACCCATAAAGGTTGTTTAAGAACTTACATTACGATCTTGTAACCTTTAGACGCGTGTGAAAATAGTAGGCATAAACTATCAAGGGTTAAATGCCTTAAAATGCGTCTTGTCGCAAAATAGTATATTTGAGAGGTACTATTCGGAATAGATAGTCTTTTACACTAAACTCACCACATTCATAATTGTAGTGGAAAAAAAAACTAATTAAAATAAACGGGTGTAATTATGATACATAAAGGAAATGAGCAAAATTATGCTTAAAAGGACATAAATGTCCTTAACGGGTCAAAATGGAAGTATTAGCGAAACGGGTTAAGAATGTGTAATAACCCGTGATTTGAGCCTTGTACTATAGGAAACAATCATAAGGATATGTTTACAAAAGAAACAAGGGCAATAAACATGTTGATTTGATAAAATTCATAAACGGGTCAAATTTTGATAAAAGAGTAATTAGCCGAAGACTTAAAGGTCTTAAATTTTATCAAGCCGGATGTCGGATTTTAACTCCATATGATGGAGAATTAAATTACAAACACGTAGGAAGAAACGGTAGGTCAAACGGACACGCGGTTTGAAAGATACGGAAGTTTTCGTATCAGAAACGGCAAAATAGAAAGCTGGAAATGCAGGGGCCACCGTAACTTACGGTTCTACCGTAAGTTACGGTGGGTGCTGAATCACCGTAAACCAGTAGGTTGTCACCGTAAAAATTTGGTGGCGCACGGTCGTGCTCCTGGTCGCACGGTCGTGCGTTTCCGAGTAAATCAATGCACGGGCTGGTGCATTGCCAGCACTCTCGACGTCGTAGGAACCGCACGGTCGTGCGGTTGGGACGCACGACCATGCGACAGCTGCAAACTCAACCAAAAGTGCAGAATTTATCCGAATCAGTGTTTAATTTATGGTTTGTTGTTTAACCTATTGTTTAAGCATCAAAACTAACTATTGGGTTGGTTTTGATCGCAGGAAAGTACCAAGTGTTCCCGGATGAAGATCAAGCGTCGAGCAAGAACCGAACACGCGTTAAATGAAGCTTCCGCAACGTTGTTTTGTCGTTATTCTAAACGGAGAATTAAATCACATCATGTATATCATTTAAATTGTAAAAGTTTTTAACAAACCCGTATTTTTGATGTATATGTAATCATTAATTACACGATTATTTTCGTAAAATATACGTTAAACTTGATTTATAAAAACGGGTGTTACAAGTTGGTATCAGAGCCTTGGTTTAAGAGATTCAAGTATGGTGGGGAAAACTATGCTTGGACTTAAACCTTATGCTCTTAATAAAGATTGGTGTTCGGTTCGAGGCTTGATCGCAATTCCGGTAAGTACATGTATGTTAATAAGTTTAAACACACTAAAGTGTTGTAAACAACACATAAGGCTATCGTATGACACACGATACCTAAATTAAATGATGAATATAGTTGACGAAATTGCGCGCGTTGACGCGTATAATAGAAAAGCCTTGTATTATGATACGGGCATTTAGTAAAGTTGACATTACTAACTTTTGTGAATGTCTTGATTGAAGGACACTTGCATTCAAGAATGACAAGAGTTGAACAAATTCAGGATATGATAGAGGAGCGGTCCGAAGTATGACAAGAGGAGCATACTCATCAAAGACCTAAATCACGTGACGATCGCGAACAAAGTTGACGACATAAAAAGCCCGTTAGGGCAAGCACTTACAGGTGCGCATTTTAAGTTATTACGTGAATAGTAATATGCAACAAATACATAGAGGTTGAAAGTTGCATATGTAGATAAAAATAAAAAAATTTTTGGAAAGGCCCGAATAGAAATTCTATCCGGGATATTGTTTCCAAGAGAAACCAAATAGAGGCGTTACTTACATAGGGCGTGGTATGAAAACTATAAAAAGGTCGTGTATGTCATGTGTTAACCGCTTACTCTGGCCAAGTAAGTAGTGACATATGATACCATGAGTTTCTTATAGCGGACACATTTACATCCGATGTAGTAAGGGCTGGGTGAACGGGACTAACTTAAAAGTACCCAAATGAATCAAATGAGCAAAAGTAATTGATAATAATGTAAACGCACAGCCGGGTGACGGAAGCGTATTACATTACGGTGATGAGCCCGAGTGATGGGACAAAGAAGCATGTAAAATGATTTAGACAAGTATTGGGAAGGAGTGTACTTACACTCGAACCCAGAAAACGCAAGCATGTAAAATGATTTAGACAAGTATTGGGAGGGAGTGTACTTACACTCAAACCCAGAAAACGCAAGCATGTAAAATGATTTAGACAAGTATTGGGAGGGAGTGTACTTACACTCGAACCCAGAAAACGCAAGCATGTAAAATGATTTAGACAAGTATTGGGAGGGAGTGTACTTACACTCGAACCCAGAAAACGCAAGCATGTAAAATGATTTAGACAACTATTGGGAGGGAGTGTACTTACACTCGAACCCAGAAAACGCAAGCATGTAAAATGATTTAGACAAGCATTGGGAGGTATTGTACTTACACTCGAACCCGGAAAATGCGAATATGTCCCTTAACGGGTCGTTTTTGTAAAACGTCCAACGTAAGGACAAAGTCAGAAAATTTCGTCTGGAAATAAACAAATGAAGCCTTAGACTACGATCAAGGTCAACTAAAGCTCATAAGCGAAAATATACGATTTTAAACATAGCAAGACATGCTTAGAAGCTATATATGAATATATATATACATTTGAATGTAGATACAAATAAAAGATGATTTACGGGATCATCATAACCTATGGGATTAAACACAATGTTAAGGTCTACGGGACCAGAATGACCAGAATGACTCTTGGGTCACGGGAAAAAAAAGGGAAATAAACCTTAGTGTTTTCAGTAAAAAGGGGGTGAAGACCTAAGGAAATAGCCTACGATGCTACGTGAAAGAACCTACGGGTTATTTAACAAGCGAGAGAACCAGTTGAAAATCCCCGCATAAAACCAAGACTGTAAAAGAATAAATTACAGACTGTCAATGTCCTGTTACGGATAATTGACGAAAGATAAAGAGAGGATCCTAAACTAAAACCTTGGTTTTAGTAAGAAATAACGTTTTTACGAATCAAAATCCTGATAGGAAAATTGAATATTAAGCATGAAATGTTCAAGTCTTGACACCGATAGGAGCAAGACGTTATATCCAAAAATTGGTATTTTCGAAAAATGAAAGGTTGATATAAACTAAACATGATGTAACACGATCACGGTCAAGAAAGGTAATGTGAAGTAGAATCACATTATGACCAAGCAAGCGGTAAAAAGTAACTGGACTAATAAGTCTAAGTAGTGAGACCGGTCAAGGTCATTTAAATAAATTTGGTTTGCTTGTAAGAGGTAGGTTCGGTATGTATGACTGAACCGAATAAATAAATTTGAAGACAAAAGAAATTTGCTGCTAAAAGTGAAAAGATTTCACTAAAGGCCTTTAAACGAGTCAAAATTTCGGATTCATAAGGAATTCGATAGTATATGAAAGCCATGGAAATCGCTAAGTTAATTAAACTAGTGGAAATAACGAGATTACGTTATTTTAAGTTGCACTAAGTCATATGAGATACGTAGACAATTAGTGACCAAAAAGATGTTACCGTGCTTATCCGGTAATATTAATAATTGGTTAAAAGTATAAGTAATGTTTAAATGATATCTCGGATCAAATACATTGAGTTAAAACTCAACGAATTATGTAAGAAAAGGGTTTCGAGGACGAAACCTCTTTAAGGGGGGTAGACTTGTAACACCCCGAAAATGGGTTGGTAATTAACCCACGTTAATACTAAAAGACGGGTAAAATACCGTTAGTGGTAAAAGTAACCCGGTGAATATTAGGATTTTAAATAAATAAACCTAATATTATATAAAAGTAGAATAAAGGCTTTGGAGGAAATAAAGTTTATAGAAGGCCCGACCTAACGGGACTTAAAATAAACTTAGTCATAAATATTCCTGAACCCGCTAAGTTAACTAGGAATATTAAACCTAGTTAATAAGTGGGAATATTGTTAAAAATAAGTAGGTTGTGGCCTACTTAATAACGAACCAAACACGAGGGACCAAAGCCGGGTATCTTGCATAATGGAATTATAAACTTAAAACAAAACACAACACACACACTCTTGTGTGTGTGTGTGTGCGTGAACACGTCCAGGAGAAGGAGCAAGAGCTCCAAACCCTAGCTCATCCAAATTCATCAAATTGGAGAGCCAAACGACGCTTAAATTCATAACCGAACATGGATTAATGATCACCCGAACAAGAGGATCATAAGGTATGTAAAATCTTGATGTTTGGTGAAGTTGTAAAAATTGAGTAATCATCCTAATCGCGAATTAGGTATGGATTAGAGAAGCTATGGCTAGATTAGTGATGTATATTTACTTAGGAACAAAACCCTAAGTGAAAATCATACATAATATGCTATGGATTGAATGATTGAATGATTTTCCACACTAGGTTAAGTGGGTTTTAATCATATGATGAATTTGATTATATGATTGTGATTAGGATCATCATGCATGTTAGTAATCGGGAAATACTTAAACAATTTGCAAGTTTGAGTATTTGATCATAAGTAATAGTGGTGAATTTTGATGTTAATCTTGGTAAAAATAACTAGTTACGAACTAGTTAGTAAATATGTAAAATTATGCCCGCTAGGTGTTTGTTAAAATGCCTAAACGAAGCTAAAATGTAGAAATTCCATGTGAAGTGTGCATTTTAGTATGTAGATAGATCAATTGGCTTCTAGGAAGTCAAACTAACCAATGATTTAATCAAGTGATAAAGTCGACTTAAGACCCGTTAGATGGAGTAGTCATAATTGATAATGACTAATCTAACCATCTTATGAATTATGATGATAGTAGGCGCTTAACAAGCTAGATGAAGCTTGGGGAGAAAGTGGGTCGATCGAAGCAAGTGAGAAAAGAAAAGCGTAATTCGGATGCAAGGTAAGTGAAACTTACACCTTTTGAAGAATAATTAGTTATTCTATAAGTTTTAAATTTGATAAAAACAATATTGGGAAATATGGATTTCCGACGCAATTGATACGAGTCGGGACATACTCAATATTTGGTAAAAACCATGATGAGGGGTAAACATGGGAAAATGGTAATATGGCCGTAAATGATAAGCATACAAGGAATCTGGAAATGTTACCGTATGGGGTAACTCATAACAAGGAAAGGGATAAAATGGTAATTTAGTCGTGTGCCGACAAACATAAGTAAAAGTTATAAGACACCCTACGGCGTAAGCCGATTTGGGTTAAATAACAAAATGGTATATATATATATATGAATATATATACCATTCTGAATTTAAATGCAAAATGTTTGGTCGTTTAGACCAAACGGGTCAAAGGGTAAATTGTAGTGCCATTTGACCAATGACGACTAATAAGTATGTGTCAAGTCTTATGCTTACAGGATAATAATGGTTTATGGATTAAAATGCTACGAATTAGCATATTATAGAGGCAAGGTATCGAAACGGGTTAATAAGTTGACCCGAGCCAGGTATGTGTAATTATAGTTGAGGATAATATACTTTACGGCCATATAAGTAGCGAAAGCCCTTCGTAGTAAATGAAGGGCTAATGTTGACTAAAATGCCCTTGAAGGGTAAATTAGGCAAACAACCCATAAAGGTTGTTTAAGAACTTACATTACGATCTTGTAACCTTTAGACGCGTGTGAAAATAGTAGGCATAAACTATCAAGGGTTAAATGCCTTAAAATGCGTCTTGTCGCAAAATAGTATATTTGAGAGGTACTATTCGGAATAGATAGTCTTTTACACTAAACTCACCACATTCATAATTGTAGTGGAAAAAAAAAACTAATTAAAATAAACGGGTGTAATTATGATACATAAAGGAAATGAGCAAAATTATGCTTAAAAGGACATAAATGTCCTTAACGGGTCAAAATGGAAGTATTAGCGAAACGGGTTAAGAATGTGTAATAACCCGTGATTTGAGCCTTGTACTATAGGAAACAATCATAAGGATATGTTTACAAAAGAAACAAGGGCAATAAACATGTTGATTTGATAAAATTCATAAACGGGTCAAATTTTGATAAAAGAGTAATTAGCCGAAGACTTAAAGGTCTTAAATTTTATCAAGCCGGATGTCGGATTTTAACTCCATATGATGGAGAATTAAATTACAAACACGTAGGAAGAAACGGTAGGTCAAACGGACACGCGGTTTGAAAGATACGGAAGTTTTCGTATCAGAAACGGCAAAATAGAAAGCTGGAAATGCAGGGGCCACCGTAACTTACGGTTCTACCGTAAGTTACGGTGGGTGCTGAATCACCGTAAACCAGTAGGTTGTCACCGTAAAAATTTGGTGGCGCACGGTCGTGCTCCTGGTCGCACGGTCGTGCGTTTCCGAGTAAATCAATGCACGGGCTGGTGCATTGCCAGCACTCTCGACGTCGTAGGAACCGCACGGTCGTGCGGTTGGGACGCACGACCATGCGACAGCTGCAAACTCAACCAAAAGTGCAGAATTTATCCGAATCAGTGTTTAATTTATGGTTTGTTGTTTAACCTATTGTTTAAGCATCAAAACTAACTATTGGGTTGGTTTTGATCGCAGGAAAGTACCAAGTGTTCCCGGATGAAGATCAAGCGTCGAGCAAGAACCGAACACGCGTTAAATGAAGCTTCCGCAACGTTGTTTTGTCGTTATTCTAAACGGCGAATTAAATCACATCATGTATATCATTTGAATTGTAAAAGTTTTTAACAAACCCGTATTTTTGATGTATATGTAATCATTAATTACACGATTATTTTCGTAAAATATACGTTAAACTTGATTTATAAAAACGGGTGTTACAGAAGATGAGGGAAAGAGGAGAGAGTGGGGTTTAATGGTGGGTCCCAACCCCTTTCAACCAATCACAATTTATTTTTTTAAATTCTTTCCCAATCTATTAGGGCTATGATAAATATAGGGTCAGGATTTAGAGAAAACGGTGAAAAGTGTGAGAACGGTGAGAACGTTTATGGGTCGTCCGATCAAAACAATCCATTGACTAGATTGCGCGGTGGTGTTTCGTAAATAACATCAATTTTGTTATGTGGGACGCACTTCATTAAGGGTAAAAGGGTCTTTTACCGCTCATATTCAAAACGCTATCAAATGATAACACGCCATTCAAAAAAATAAAATAAATAAAACGCCATTAAAAACAAAACGCCAAAAATTACTCATAAAACGCGTTGGATATTACAGGAAGATGAAACAACACAGTAACTGAATTTCAGTTATTAACATTTATTAGAAGAAAATTCCCTCATAAATTACGCACAAAAAACATCATTATATAAACGAGGTAAAAAATAGCTTCCATAATCACTTCAATCTATCTATTTCTGCAAAAAAACATCTTTAACCAAAAACGCCAACTTAACCAAAACGCCAAAAATGGCAACAATCGTTTCGTGGAGATACAATCTGGCAATCAGGCGATTCGTCCTCCGTTTTGACAACAGGAGGGTGTATGTTAAGACGGTCAGAGCAATTCTGAAGATGGAAGAAGACATGCAGAGGGGAAATCTTATCCCTTGGCATCGCTCTAGACAACGAATGCCATGAAACACATATGCTTATGAAAGCATTAACCAAAAAATTTGGACCAATCAAAGCAAATGTGAAGCCGGACCCTGTCATGACATCATGGCGTTTTGATGATGAAACAGACATGGTGACCGTTACATACGACAACGGAGAGCAGGAAGTCTACTGGCTAGAAAACATCATGACAAAGCAGCGTCTTGATTTCATGGAAGAATTGCATAATGCCACCTGTACCAACACAGAAATAGACTCAAAATTGGAGTTAATGCAATACATGTTCAACTGAAGGCTTCAGAATCTTCAGGAACAAGAAGCTGATGAAGGTGAAGGTGATGACATAGATGAAGATCCAGATGAAGACTCCGAGGAGAAAGAAGATGACGCAAGTGATGGATACTTTTCGAATAAAGTACCTTCTGACGAAGGCTTTTAATTTTTTTCCTCTTTTTTTTTCTTCTGTTTAATCTTCTTTTTTTTAAGATAATTAAATAATATATTTCTCTCTTTATTAGCAAAACGCCAAAAAAAATACTAAAAATGGTTATTCCTTACAAAACGCCAAAAATAACAAAAAAATATTTTTCCTGCTTAATATTTTATTTACTTCGTTATTGTTTTTTGTCATCTTGGTCTGCATAACGCCATTTAAAAAAACGTCAAACTTAGAAAATGGGACGTCTATCACCTATAAAACTGATAAAAGCTGATCAACACAGTAAATACAAAAACAGTAGCTGAAAAGACAGTTACTTTATTACTATCATTTATACAATAAAAAAAGTCCCAACTAAACTACGCGCCAAAAAACTCCTATAAAAGAGTGGTCTATACACAATGAAATTGATCACACCCATAAAACACAAACGCCATATCATCTAGAAACACTCACTTTAAAACGCCAAACAATGTTAGTTAAAAAAACCACAGATGGCAAAGCTTTCACTGAATGGATTCTTCTTCTAAGAGGGTTATCTCAATAATATTTTGCTGAATGAGATGGACAAATATTCAAGAAAAAGAGAGTGATGACAGTGATATGCCATCATGTGAGCTTTGTTCTTGATGAATATAGGCATGGAATAAAGAGATCAACACAAGGGTAAAATGCTATTTTGGACTCCATTATTACAAATAGCAACAAGCAATAGTTGATCTTTAATGACATGCCACCAAACAAGAATAGCACACCAAAACACAGGATGCCAGTAAGCAGCTTCGTCTAAAAAAGACGGGGTTTATGTAGGAAAGTTGGCATCTAGCTAAGGTATTCAAAAGGTTCAAAACGCCAAACCAAATTCAAGAAGAAGGAGCTGATAACAGTGAAGATTCGGAAGAGAAATTAGATTACCATTTTTAATTTTTTTTCTTTTTCATTTTATATTGTTTTGTTATCAAGTTATCTGTTGTTTTGTTATCTAATTCTCTACAAATAAAATACATTATTATATAAAACGCCAAAACTACAAATACCAAAACACTGGTAGTGTGAAAACTGTGAGAACGGGTGCTGGCAAAGCAACTAGTAAAATGTATTAAACGCCAAAAAATTCATTAAACGCAAAAAAAAAAAAAAAACATTTGGTCTTATTGTTAACTTATGAAAATATTAATGACTCGTAGTGAATATTATACAAAACGCCAAAAAAATTGACCAAAAAACGCTATAACGCCAAAAAATTATCTATGTGACATAAAAACAATTAATTCAACGCCAAAAAGTTTAATAAATACAATTAACGCCAAAAAAATCTTAGACGCCATAAAATGTTATAGCGCGCTAAGAAAATAAAAGAAGATTGAAAAGACAAAAAAACCCCTCGGACTCTGATTATGTCCCGCGCCACGTGTTAGGCCAGGATGCGTTCTCACCGTTCTTACACTTTTGAGCGTTTTCTCCTGATCCCGTTTCAATAAATATATGGTAACTATTAATTTCTTTGTGTTGTATTTGGGTAAGATTATGTAGACTAAGGGTGAGGGGAGTGGTTAAACACTTTGAGTGGCAAACCAAAAAACCGACCAATCAGAGCGTGCCATGTCAATCGGTGAAAAGTGTTTAAACTTTGGTGAAAAGTGTTGGCAATGGTTTAGACACTTGGTGAAGTGGTAAACTATTTTAAAAAAAAAAGGAAAAATGTGTGATTGGTTGAGATTGGATTGGACCCCACCCCAAACCCCCCCTCTCTCTCTTCTTCCTCCCCTCACCGATTCGGTAATGCCCCACCGATTTAAACCCATTTCGTCAAACACCTCATGCGGCAAATGGGTTGGCATTGGTTTGCCGCCCATTGCCGATTCGGTTTGAGGGTTTGCCGCACCCCACTCCCTTCACCCTAACAAAATTATTCTCATACCTTATTGTCCCTAGAAAAACAGAAAAGATGATTCGTACCACAAACACACACACAAATTACATACCATAGTCCATAATGCATACTACAAAAGTACAAAACAATATGTTTTTAAAAATTAGGAAACATACTTAAAATAAAAATAATATTTAAAGGGGTGGTCGATTCATGAATACGGCTAACAAACGGAACGTGGTTGCTATTAGTAATAAAGTGTATGCACTTCCACGCTGCCTACCTTCTCAAGTGTCTCTTAGCTTTCAGATATATACAAAAAGTGATACTAGATAGTGACCAACAACGGTTTATAATTCAAACTGTATATTTTAGGAAGCAGTTGCTGAACTAATTGTTTTTTTTCCTTTTGCTAGTATATTTTAATTTAACTGTAGAATGGAATTAAACAATTGAATACATATAGCCTTTTAGATATTTTATATAGTAATTTTTTTTTATTATTTAAGAAGATCTTGTTGATTTTGTGAGGGAGGAGAAAGTAAAAAATAAAACTTGGTTTAGGCATGGTGAAGTGGAAGCGAGTAGTCTTATAGGTGTTCATCAACAAGTTTGTTGATCAAAATTTGATTCTTCTATTTAATACTAGTTTATAGAACCGCGTATTACACGGATTATATATATATATATATATATATATATATATATAGGGAGGGGCTCATGCGAGAACCACTCTTATTGTGAGAACCTTGAGAACCAATGTGAACACAACCTAAAATAGCTAAAAAAAACCTAAAAAAACCTAACCCCCACCCCCCCACCCAAAAACCTAAACCCCCCACCACCACCCCCCCCCCCCCCCCCAAAAAAAACCTAAAAAAAACTAACCCCCCCCCCCCCCCCCCCCCCAAAAAAAAAACCTAAACCCCCCTCCCCCACCCCCAAAAACCTAAACCCCCCCCAAGCTAAAATGCTAAAAACTAAACCCCCAAAAAACCTAAAAAAATAAAAAAAAAATCCAAAATTTTTTTTTGATTTTTTTAATATTTTTTAGGTTAAAATCGCTACTTTTCGAAGAAAAAAAAATTAATTTTTTTTTTTTTTTTTGGTTCGAAAAGTAGCGATTTTAACTTAAAAAATATTAAAAAAATCAAAAAAAAAATTTTGTGCGATTTTTAGCTATTTTTAGGCATTTTTGGTGTGTTCACATTGGTTCTCGCGGTTCTCGCAATAAGAGGTGGTTCTCGCATGATCTTCTCCCTATATATATATATATATATATATATATATATATATATATATATATATATATATTTAAATACATCATAGGATTGAAACTATATTTTTACATATGATAGTGGAAACGATCAATTAGAGTCGTATTTTGTAGGAAATATTCACCTGAGTAACATGTTTCATTTTTAAAAAAGCAAAAAAAAGTGAAATGATCAAATGTGTCAAAAGTATTTGAATGCTTAAAATGTTCTTAACGTTTTATTAAAAAGAAATCTTATATCATACTTTTGATAATATGTTTTTGCTACTCATAAACAATACACCAAACATTACAAAATATATATAAAAATAGAATATACAAAAGGTGTAGAAACGTTGGCCTAACATGACTCAAATCCTTTTGACCTATAAAAAATACTTGTTTTGAAATGAACCCATTCAACCTAAAAAAAAAGGATAAATAAGATTAAAACATTTCTCATTAAAAAATAAATAAAAATCCTATTACAAATATGTGATTGACCTGAGTAGTTCATAATATTCACCTTAAACATAAATTATTGTGAAATACAAAAATAAATCGGAAACCATAACTAATATTAAAATCATAGGTTTTAAAATTATAGATAATATGAAAAAAAAAACTTAAGCATAATTATCCATTTAAAAAATATTAAAATCATAGGTTTTAAAATTATAGATAACTGCCGTTAAAAAAGTTGAAGTATTCTTTTAATAAAATCTTTAAGTATTTTTTAATCATTAATCTTGAATTTTAATTAATATTAATAGCATAATATTATTAATAATCATTAATTAGAATTAGATATTAATTCAATAATATTATTAATGATTTGAATAAGAAAATGCCATGTGTCATTAATTGAAATTTTGAATAAGAAAATGTCATGTGACATTAGTTGGAACTTTTTATTAGAAATTAGATAAGGGTATACACATATGCACTGGATCAAATACTAAGCGGAAATTCCATGCCAGAGTTGCACTAGCCATTGACATGATATGCGTGTGTAGGAAACGATTATTTGCAATATTATTGTCTCTTTTATAAGAGTAAATTACGATTTTGGCTCCTGTGGTTATGTCACTTTTACCCTATTAGCTCAAAAATAATTTTTTTAACATTTGTACCCCCAACGTCTTTTTATCTAACTATTTTGGCCCCTCAGACTAACACCATTCATAACCCTCATGTGCACCTCACATGATGTTCATTAAAGTCATTTTACCTACCACGCCTTAATTCTTTAAAAAACCCACCCTCTTAAAATTCACTTCATCTTCTTCACCTCTTCCAAAATCAACAAGCTTGCGTGATCTATTTGCACATGATATATGAGGCACAACCAGAGCTCTTACATCGCCTGAATATCCACAATCAACCGGCGGTTTTCATTTCACGTTCATCTTATGTATTCTTAAATTTCCCAGAAATGCATTGATGAATTATGATAGCGTGGGTGCCCGGAGGCTCCCACTTAGCAAAGCCGGGAAACAGGAAGCTAAGAGCAGGAAGCTGGGAGCTTCCTGTCGGGAGCTTAATAGGCTAAACAGGAGAACAAGTCTAGTGGGCCAGCCTGACCCATCACAACCAAGCCCATTAGGGTTAAAAGTAACATACCTATAAATAGAGGGTCCACCCTCTACTTCAATCATCTCACTTTGGCTTGGACATTTCAGCCATTTACTCTCTCTTTAGAATCTCATTCTCTCTCTAGAATCATATACTCTCTCTAAAAAACACAAGCCACTAGGCTAAGCTGCTTCCCCTCTGAGCTGCTAAGGTCACGAGCTCATGAGGGACCTGGAATCACCTCAGCTGCTAGCTAACCGCTGGATCTCGACCACAAACTCCATAAGCATTCTCTATCTCTCTTATACTTACTCATACATCTATGCTTTATGTTTATACATTATTCTTGGATAAATTACTAATGTTGAGCTTCAGAGGGTGGTCCAGAGACCCCGGTCTCTAGCTCCTTCTAACAGGTTCCTTTGTGTTGTAGGTACAAGCTAGGAGGTGACGAGGCTGACCCGAGGAACGTTCATACCTTCCCCTGACCTTATCTTTGTGGTTTTAACAAGTGGCGCCCACCGTGGGGCTTCGGTGCTTAGAACGTGAAACTCTTTATAGTTCATCCCATATGTTCCTAAGTTCTTTCTAAGATTTGGAAGAACGTTTTTCTTGGAAGTAATAACTTCTAGATCTCCTGCACATAGCGGCCCTACGCGATACCCAGTTCCTAGCTTGAAGCTCCGGCTACCAGGTTTCCGGCTTCTTACACCTTAAACTCTTTAAAATTTGCTGGTTGTGAATATAATATTTCCATATGTTTCAAAATCACGTTTTGGTCTAATTTCATCACATTAACACGCCGAACGGGCATGCGTGGTTCATCAAATTCACGTCTGCTTTTCGTTCGGTACTATTTTATTCCTTTTTTATTTGTTTTGTTTTTAGGAGCTTTTATGATGTTAGTAATCGCTGGCAGCGGCGTGGCATTGGTGTTACTTAGCATGGTTTTATGTCGCAACCCCTGTCCCCTATTTACCCGGGAACGGGCGGCTGCAACCAGTTTCAGTGGTATCGGTGTTTATCAATTTGGCAGCGGAAATTACATTAGGACCGTAGTTAGGAAATATTTATCAGAGTAAAATACACACTTTTATACTATTAAACACATGGGAAAGTTCCAAGTTTCTAGTACACACATTTTCATAGGGATGTGTAACAACTCTCATCAAAAGTCCTATTTATTATATTAATTTATCCAAAAAGGAAACCCTAATCAAGACCCCCAAGTGATTCTGTATAAACCCTAAAAATTTCAGAACAATCAGAATCAGGATCAGGACCCCTAAAACTCAGGGGGGGTATTCCCTAGTTACGATTATCCACTTAATTTGCTGTCAAAAACGAATTTTATCATTCCGTCGACTCAGCAAGGCTACAAACACACGGGGCTACCCTATGGTAGGGTGTGACCCCTCGCGCCACGCGACGCCCAAGGGGGTACCCCTCGCGTCACGCGAGGGGGTCAAATTTCATGTATAAATAGTGGGGTTTGGGACTTGAATTTTGGCACTTGAACGACGTAAAAATTCGTTTTACATTTCGAGATATCGTCTGTTTACTACCAAACACCCACAATTCACGAAACGCTGCCGCAAAACAGGGTAATAACTCGATCGCTGCTACGATTCAATGTCCGATCGATTAAACTATCCAATGGATGTTTAAGTGCTGCCCACATTAGGGTTTATGCTTTGTCATTCGTCGTTAATTCGATGAATGTTTAAATATCGCACTTTGTCATTCGTTGTAAAGGTTTAATCTCGTGAGTTATCGTAAATGCTGTATTAGTTACTAACCTAGTTTGTGTGCATTGTTATTTAAACTAGGTTATCAAGGCTAATTAGTAGGCTAAGCTCTGTTCATATTAAATCTGCAATGTGAGTCATTCTCTTTTTATCAAAGTGCTTTATAAATTCTTAAATGTTTTCCAAGTTATAATTACAGGGATTAAGTCTTTGTAGTCACCAAATTACAGCCGGTATGTGGGGTTTTGTATACATTACTTGATAAACTTCACCATTGGACAACGAGTTAGCCAAGGGGTGATATGACCATAGTCACAGACACCATTGGACTCTGAGGTTACCGATGGATGTTCGAGTGACAAATACTGTGGGTAGTTGGTTGATATGGAAACATTGTAATCGCTCTTAATACTGTAAATTATAACAAACGAGTCGTTTTAGTAAAAAGAATGATTCACCAGTATTTCCCGCTGACAAAACCTTTTTCAAACATGTTTCAGGTGATCTGTTGTGATCCAGGAAAAAGTGCCGCGAAGCACTACAAAGCTTAAGGAAGTGGCTCAGTATAAAATAAAGAAACATGTTTTGAAAAATAAAGATTTCTCAGTGAAATCGTATGATTGTAAATTATCGGGGTTTATCCTGAATTGTGAAATAAAATAATCGGGAAAATTGCAGTTTTAAAAAGATCCTGGTAAAATATTCCGCTGTTAAATAAATACCACGAGATTTTCTGTCCCGCGGCTCCTGAAATGGGTCAAACCGGGTCGGGGTCCGTGACAGAAAAGGGGGTATCAGAGCCACTGATTTAAGCCAATTAAGTATTTAGAAAATACTTAATTTTACTAATTGATATTCTGTGATTATGTGTTTTATTATTTGAATATTTGTGTACAGTATGGGTAAGCAAAAGCTTTCAAACATCTATCTTAAATTAGATAGGTCATCAAACGAGAAGGGAAGTTCATCCAAAACAAATTCCTCAAAACCCTATGCAAATCCTGAAGAAGGAATATTTGTTCGAAAGGCACAATATGAGGAACCACTTTCTCCTAATAAAAGAAGTTTGATTGTTAGGAAAAGTCAGGAGAAATTAAAGAAATCACAACCAAAAGAAAAGAGAGTTAATCAGAAAACCCAAGAACTAGGCAGTAACCCACCATGGGAAGACAAGTTAGATGAAAAATGGGCAGATCTCTATATGCTAGCCACTGTAGCAGTAAATGCAAATCTTTAAATACTCTGACTCAAGTTTTAGCACCCTTATTACCTACAAGCCAGAAACCTTATCCAGTAAATAAATAAGTTTACAGTAAACCATTTTGTGTTTTAATTTTCAGTTGTCTTTATATTAAATTAGTCACATGGTGTACAATAATATTTAAAGGTTATTTATGAAATTTTTGTTATAAAATTTTAACTTAGCAATTTTTGTGTATTTTGCATATATGCTAAACAGCATGAATGACTTGTCTGAAGCCCTTCATAATTTAAATCTCTATCCGGTGAAAATAGAGGTTTCCAGAAATTTTAATAGGTATATACTTGATATAGAAGAACCTATGGAATTTAACACTCCACCTCCAAAGAAACCCAAGCCTAAGAAAAGGAGAAGATTCGTGGGATGGAGGCGTGTGCGCATAAGGAAACCAGCCACTAGGAAGATTTCCAAAATAGAAAATCCCTTAGACAAAGGGAAGGGGATTGAAGTCGGGGAAGGTTCTAGGTAGATGGAAATGCAGTTTGGGGAATATTCTAGGCAGATGGAAATGGAGTTTGGGGAAGGTTCTAGGCAAACCAAGATAGAAATTGGGGAAAGCTCTAGACAAATTGAGGAGTTACAATTTCAGGAGGAATTGGATCGTGCATTGGCGAGCTGTGATGTCGTCAGGCCTATTAATAATAATCTATACCCTTATCCTGCTGAAACTCAATTACCAATGAACTTGGAACCAGTAATCCCAGAACCTATAATCCACACCCAACCTCTAGGAATGGATGAGTGGTGGACCAATGATTGGCAGTTCCAAAACCTTTTCAACAGTCCTTATTCTTTTCTCCCTCAATTCGACCCAGAACCTATACCAAACCCACCAATGAGCAATGAAAATTTAGCTGAACTCCGCCACTTTGGCGAGGAGCTGGTGGATGCAGGAAATAGGATCAGGGAAGTAGGAGAACAGATCTCCTGGAAATACGACGAAAGGGAACGTCGTTACTGAAATATCAACTGACGAAGGATAGTGGGTTTGTGAAAATGTGGTTGTATAATAATAAAAGTAAACTATAATCTTGTAAAAAAACTACAAATAAAACTTTGTAAGAAAATAGTGTGTATTGACGCATAGTATAAAATATAAAAATGGGAATCAAGAAATCGATAGTTTTGGCTATGTGTGTTGTGAGATTTGTATGATTGTTTTGTGTATAATTATTATTTATTCGATACTAATAAATTATATATATTAATTATCAGATGGAAAACGCTAATAACGAACCAGTTAATGAGGTTAATCAATCTGAGCAACATCCGGAGGATCAATTTATGACTAGGCAGGATATAGAAAATATTGTTGCTCAAGGAATAGCCAATGCTATTCCAGCAATACTTGCTGCTGCCCAAAAACCTGTTGAACCTCAACAAATCGTTCCTAGCAAACGTATCTCTGAAGATAACTTCAGTAATAGCATAAACGGAGGCGGTAATCATCACGATGATGATTTACGGCAGGCTCCGCTCCCTAAGAAAATGAAAGCTGCAACACCTGGTTGCACTTACAAAGAATTTCTTGCTTGTAAACCCGCTGAATTTGCAGGCAATGAAGGAGCGACTGCGGCAGTGCGTTGGTTAGAGAAAACCGAGGCAGTAATTACAATAAGTAAATGTGCCAAGGACGACAAAGTCATGTACGCGTCAAATCTTTTCAAAGAAGGGGCGCTAGAATGGTGGAATACCGTACTTCAAGCCAAAGGAAGAAATATGGCCTATGCCATGAACTGGGAAGAATTTAAGAGTCTTGTAGAAAGAAAATTCTGTCCCGAATATGAAAAAGATCAAATGGCGAATAAGTTCCTAAATCATCGAATGACGGGTGTAGATTGTCGAGGATATACTTCGACATTCTTTGAATATGCTAGAGTGGTACCAACACTGGCTTCGCCAGAACCGGTACTCATTTCTCGCTATATTTGGGGATTAATTGGCGAAATCCGTAACATCGTTAAAGCTATGAGACCTCGTACTATTGACGATGCTGTGGAATTAGCTAACACCCTAACTGACGAACTGGTACGCACACGAGATGAAAACAGGAAAAAGGAACTGGCTCAGAAAATTACCCAAGGATTTCGTACGGGTAATAACAGCAGTTTCAAGAAAAGAGGAACAGGGCAATCTTCAACTTCGCCGTTCTGCAGGAATTGCAAAAAGAAACATTATGGAAGATGTAATGTGACCTGAAACTATTGCAAAGCCATAGGACATCGCGAAGAAGACTGCAGAAAGAAAACAAGAGTCTGCTATAACTGTGGAGAAACAGGACATTTTAAACCAGAATGTCCTAAATTGGTCAAACCAGCAGACAACAAAGCCAAGACGGCCAACGGAGCTACTAAAAAGAATGTCAGAGCATTCCAGCTAACCACTCAAGAAGCAGAACTCATTCCAGATGTGATAGCTGGTACGCTCTTAGTTCACAACGTATATGCAAAAGTATTATTTGACTCTGGTGCAAACCAAAGTTTTATCAATACTTCATTCTGCCAAGCTCTTAATTTACCTTTGACCAACCTTAGGCAAATTTTTACAGTCGAAACGACAGACGGAAATTCTATTAACATAGATAAGGTTTTGCAAAAAGAAAATATAGAACTTTCAGGTCATAAATTTCATGCAAACCTATTACCAATGAATTTAACTGGGTTCGATGTCGTATTAGGAATGGATTGGTTAGTAGCCAACCATGCTCGAATCCTTTGTGATAAGAATTCTATAGAAATTCGTGCACCCACCGGAGAAGTACTTATGATTACAGGAGATAAGCCACGTAAACCCATGAAGTTCATATCAGTAATGAAAGTTGCTAGTTATGAACAAAAGCAAGGAATAGTATATATGATTTCAGTAATCATTAGTGCTAAGGGTAAAGAACTTAAGGAGATTCCTGTAGTCTCAGAATACCCAGATGTATTCCCAGAAGAACTCCCGGGATTACCACCAAATAGGGAAGTAGAATTTAGAATTCATCTAATTCCAGGAACTACACCGATAGCCAAGGCACCTTATCGGTTAGCACCCACAGAAATGTTAGAACTGAAAAAGCAATTAGATGAATTACTAAGTAAAGGTTTCATACAACCTAGTTCATCCCCGTGGGGAGCACCAGTGTTGTTTGTAAAGAAAAAGGACGGGTCAATGCGAATGTGTATCGATTATAGAGAATTGAATAAGGTTACAATTAAGAATCGATACCCATTACCTAGGATTGATGATCTATTCGATCAACTTCAAGGAGCTAGATACTTTTCTAAGATAGATTTACGCTCCGGATATCATCAATTGAAGGTACAAGAAGAAGACATACCTAAAATTGCTTTCAGAACTAGGTATGGTCATTACGACTTTACAGTCATGCCCTTCGGATTAACGAATGCACCTGCAGCATTCATGGACATGATGAATAGGATCTGTAAACCGTACTTGGATAAATTTGTAATTGTTTTTATCGACGATATACTTATTTATTCCAAAAATCAGGACGAACATTGTCAGCACTTGCATGCACTCTTAACTTTGTTAAGAAAAGAAAAGCTTTACGCCAAATTCTCGAAGTGTGAATTTTGGCTACAAGAAGTGCAATTCCTAGGTCACATGGTGAATCACGAAGGCATTCATGTAGATCCTGCTAAGATAGAGGCAATTACCAAATGGAAGGTTCCGCAATCCGCAATGGAAATTAGAAGTTTTATAGGTTTAGCCGGATACTATAGACGGTTTATTAAGGATTTTTCCAAAATAGTTGTACCATTAACTAAGCTAACCTGTAAAGCAGTTAAGTTTGAATGGGGACCTAAGCAAGAAGAAGCTTTTAGGATTCTAAAGCAAAAGTTAACAAATGCTCCAATCCTAGCTTTACCAGAAGGAACTGAAGATTTTGAAGTTTACTGTGATGCTTCAAAACTCGGATTAGGATGTGTGCTAATGCAACGCAAGAAGGTAATTGCGTATGCTTCAAGACAGTTGAAAAAGCACGAAGAAAACTATACGACTCATGATTTAGAATTAGGAGCCATAATTTTTGCCCTTAAGATTTGGAGACATTATCCGTACGGAAGTAAATTTACTATCTATACAGATCATAAGAGTTTAAGATATATATTTAGGCAAAAAGAATTAAACATGAGACAAAGGAGATGGATGGAAATCCTAAGTGACTACGACTGTGATATTCAATATCACGAAGGAAAGGCAAATATAGTTGCAGATGCCTTAAGTCGTAAATATCATGAAAAGCAAAAGCGAGTTCGTGCTCTCAGATTAAATCTACAATTAGATTTAATGGAACAATTGAAGAATGTTCAAGCTACAGCAATCAAGGATGATGCTGAAGGAATGAAAGGACGGATAAAAGAATTAGAACAAGGAGCTGATGGAATTTGGAAATTCCACAAAAGAAGGATTTGGGTACCTAAGCAAGGAGAATTAAGAAATAAGATTTTAGAAGAAGCCCATAAATCTAGGTATACCATGCACCCTGGAAATAATAAAATGTACCAAGATTTAAGAAATAACTTTTGGTGGATAGGTATGAAAAAGGACATAGCTCGATATGTTTCTAAGTGTCTTACTTGTTCACAAGTTAAGGCAGAACACCAGAAACCTTCAGGTCTACTACAACAATTAGAAATGCCTGTATGGAAATGGGAACTCATAACAATGGATTTTGTTACTAAGTTACCAAAAACCAGAAAAGGTAATGATGCGATTTGGGTAATTGTGGATCGATTAACCAAATCAGCTCATTTTCTATGTAGGTCCCCTATTCGTATGGATCTTTCACAGAATTGTCTTTCCAATCAAGAGTGCGGAATCCTCTTGATCAGAATATCACAGAAACAAGTAGAAACATAATTTCACAATCAAACGGGTCCTCTATTGATTATCCAAACAAAACGTTTTACAATCAACTCAAGACCCTCACAACCTCACAGCCACTATCTGTGATCTTGACTACAACCCTAATTTCGAAATTAGTCTCTCTCACTAGACTTTCTCTCTCTAGCCTCCACGTTGCTAACCGAAACCCTAAACACAAAACATGTTTATATACCACATGTCTGTGAACTGGTCTTCCTACATGGACTAGGCCATTTTCCAAGCCCATTACAATAATAAACTCACTAACCAATAAGCTAAGCCCAATACAAAATATCCAAAGACTAAATAATCAAAATATTAAGCTGTTGTCACCGAATATGCACCAACAGACTCCCCCTTGACAATAGCTTCATAGTGTAACTTTGTCTTCAAACATCTTGTGTTCTTTTGGTCTTTGGATAGCGTCAGCTACACAGCTTCTGGCATCAACAGACTCCCCCTTAGCTGATGCTTCCAATCTCCAAAACTTTCATTCATTGTAGATCAGTTAGCTAGCAATCCTTGGTTAAGCAAGTAAGCTCCAACTCTTCCATATCTCTCTTTCTCTTTCTGCAATGTAGTAGAAGGATCCTACCATGCATCTTCACAAATCTTTACTTCACTCTCAATCTGCACTTTACTTGTATTCTGCACTTCATTTTGATAACTGCATCAATCTGTTTAGCAACACAAGCTAGTATCTCTAAAAACCATTAGTCTTTTCACAATTAAAGATAAACCAATATTTTATCTTAATTTGCAAAAACAGCAATATGTCAATTCAAACTGGAAGTCCTTTTTAAAAAAAAAAAAAATCTTTTTGGTATTTTTGATATTTTAAGAAAGCAGTAAACTATTTACAAAAGCAGTTAGCACTCTATTTTTGTGAGAATCACTGGTAAGAAGATCATATCAGCAGAATCAAACTATTTCACACTATTAGATAATTCTTTATTTAATTTTTCATGAAAAGCAGTCCAAGACGATTACCAGTATGTTCGTCCACTTAAACAAAATGCATGAACATTTCAAGTACCATTACCGTATGATACGTTAAGGTAATTTAATTACTGATATACTAGCGTGTCCCACTTCAGGATATACCCCCACGATCAAGGTATGCACAAAGATTCATCGTAGTAGGTGAGTATACTGAAGTCATCCTTTAAGATATCCTGACAGTGTCTTGGTCTGCATATAATCTTTTTTATCATGTTTTGATTGCTTAACAATGAACACCCAAATAAATACTAATCAAATCCTGGAAATATAAACAACACACTCTATCATGCAAGTATCTTCCCTACCACATATTTCACAAGTCCAATCCAGATTTCTGAAATCTTAACTGGGAATAGGTTGAGAAGAGAACAGAATAGATCTTTAGGAGAGATGGTATAATATACAGATCAAATGAGTTTTCTCAGTTTGATATAGGTTTATTGGGTTTCTTTTGGGCACTTGAGGGCCTCTTTCGGGTGTATTAGATCTATAGCGCGACAACGTACAGCTAGGTCAGCATGTATCTGGATGCAGCAGAAGCTGTCGTTGCCTAGCACCTCCAGGTCAGCATATATCTGGATGCAGCAGAGGAGGTACACGACTTTTTTCAGAGAAGATTTCAGAATCAGATCAAAATTGTGTGTATCGGGACACATACAGACATTCAAATAGAAATGAGCTAATTCCAAGTGATTTTCTTTCCTGGGGTCATGTACAATTTTAGTTCTGAACAGAAATACAGCCAAGATATCCCCAGATGAAATAACAGTATAAAGACCCAAAACTTCAGATTTTGGCAATCTATCAACGCAAGATTTAAGGTCATTAAACCATACACCACTGATGTGTTCCCCACTCATATTCAGTTCATTTATGTTTATATCACATTGGTAAGTTGATTATTTCATGCTTTTTGCCTACTGGTACATCATATAATGAAGCTGCTATCACACTTAAGCATTTTAATTTCAGTTTCAGTGTGACAGTCTAACTTGCTGATGTACTATCATTTCTCCTTTTTCACACAGTGATAACTCATTTTTGATTTTCTATTTTTTTATGTTTTTGATTTTTCAAATTTTTTTTATTTTTGATTTTTAAGAAAAGCAATAAACTATTTACAAAAATTCTTATGAAAAACCAGTTATTCAGGATTCCTCATCCCGTTGAGTTCGACTAAATGTTCAAAGCGAGCCCTGTCAAAAGCTTTAGTATAAAGATCTGCCAGGTTATCTAGTGTGTCAACTCAGCACTTTGAACTTCAATTTAAATCAATCAATATATATATCAACAATCTCACATCCCCCCTTCATATGCCTAGAGCAGCCATTATCAACATAAGTTGATAATCCTCCTTAGCAGCTCCTGCACACACCAACTAAAAAATTAGTTAGATTGGGGGACCCAAGCCTTAATGGTCTTGGGTCGTCCAAATTCACCAACCACTGGAACATCCATCCAATATCCATTACTCCTAAATGGAGTCTTGGATCTTAGACTTCCTGATGGAAATGGGGTTTGATTTCCATAAGGTCTCTGGTCCTGAGGGTTCCTATATGTGTTTGGACTATTTGACCTATGAAAACTTTGATTTTGATTCCAAGAACCTTGATTGTTGTAATTTCGAAAGCCATTGTTATAAAAATTTCGACCACCATTATTTTGGTATTGATTTTGATATTGACCTTGACTTCTGAAATTATTAGCATTATAATTGTTCATTCTTGGTGAACTGCTTCTAGGTCTGTCAAATCTGCCTGGTGGAGATCTAGGCTGAAATCTTGGTTGATTTCTTTGAAAACGAGGAACTTGTGGAGTTCCTTTTCCAGCCTTATCTACACCAACAGCAACATTCTCCGGTTGCTTAGGAGCAGATTTCTTTTGAGAATTTGATCCTTTCTCCTCACTATCACCTTCCTTCACTGGTAATTTCCCTCTCTGTTTTTCACTAAGTTGTGCTTCACTCTTTTTGTTAGGACAGCAGCTAGCTACATGTCCCTTGACGTGACATTTGAAGCACGATATCCTTTTCAAAGACTTCTTAGCTGGAGTCTCTGAGGTAGATCCCTTATCTGATGGTGATGATCCCTTAGATGAACCTTGTTCAGTTTGCTTTGATTCAGATTTTTCTTTGTTCTTATTTTTAGCAAACTCTACATTTGATTCATTTTCAATAACAGTTGTTTCATTCTTCATATCACTACCTTGAACAAAATTAATCTTTTTAACAAAAGCTTGATTTTTATTCTTAGGCGGTGAATTTTTCCTTTTCAAATCATCACTCTCAGATCCATTACCTTTACTTGATGTGGATGCGAAACTACTTGGTGTAGATGCCATAAAGTCTGCTAGCTCATTTTCACTAGGCAGGAATGAATAGTCATGACTAAGAGGAGGTGGAACTTCATTAAAGCCATGAAATCCCACACTGGTTTTGTCATTACTTTTCTTCAAGCCACCCATCATATGTTTCATAACAAAAGTAGAATCCCTGAATTGACCTAATTTCTTTTCAAGTTCAACAATTTTGAGTTGTGCATCTGACAACTCTTTGCATTTTTCAGAAATCTCTTTTGTTTTCTCAGCCATCATGTCATGAGCTAAGTCAATGACTTGAAGTTTTTCATTTAGTTTGCAAGTTAAAGCTTCAATTTCAGCTTCACAACCTTTTATTTTCTTCAAGTATGACGATTCATTTCTTTTAACAAAAAAGTTTGCTTCTTTTATGTTAGACATCTCACTTACCAGACTTTGGTTTTGTGTTGTCAACCTGGCAACCTCACCCTGTAGTTCACGACATCTCAAACACACAAAAATAGATTGTACCTCTTTCTCATGAACTTCTGAGTTTTCATCAGCAACAACCTGTTCAGCTTCACTCTCTTTCTCTACTTCAGCATCCACTTTTGCTTCAGCATTCTCCACTTGAGCTTCAGCATTCTCCACTTGAGCTTCATCATTTTTCACTTCAGATTCAGCATCACTCACAGTAGTTTCAGCCTCATCAACTGACACTATCTCTGCCATGAATGCCTGAGTGGCTCTCTCATTCCCCTGATATCGCTTTTGTAATGCATCCCACATATCCTTTGAATTATTGTACTTTTTGAAGGTATGCTTGATGCTATCAGGTAAGGACATTTTAATTGTCGCCAATGCTCTCTTTTCAGCGTCATACTTCCTTTTATCATCCTCTTTCATGTTCACATAGTCTGTTCTACGTTGTCTGTCCTCATAATCATGTGTAGGGTTTATGTACCCATCTTCAATACATATCCACATACGTGCATCCTGAGATTCAATGAAAGATTTGAAGTTGTCCTTCCATGTAAGATAATTCTCCACCTTCATCATCTTAGGTGCATTCAATTTTGTCATGTTTGACATTTTAACGCAAACAGACTGGTAAAACCGTACAAAATATCTCCGAAAACTGTGGTTACTAACTTATACCGTTAGAATCGTCTCGAAAAGACAAATCCAATGATATATGATGTCGAAAACCGATTTCGGGATTTTCCAGAGTCTTTTTTTTACCCTAAAAATCCAAGGAATTCAACGGTCCAAACGGTTCCGTCTAACGAGCTACGGATCAATTTATATTTTCAAAACACTGAAATTTTATCGACGCTTGCCAACTGAAATTCCACCCTGTTAATTCGCTGGTCTCAGTTAAATTCGCTGGGTTCCTGTTAATTTCGCTGATCTGATGTTTGTTCAATTTCGCTGATTAAGTTCACTAGTCAATTTCGCTGATCAAGTTCGCTGGTTAAATTCGCTGTGTATTTTCGCTATTACGACGACTAGTGAAGTCGCTGAAACCGTGATGATTTCGCTGTGGACAATCACATGGTTACCAAAGTCGCCTTTGGATTTAACGTCGCCGATAAATATGCTGGTCTCACTTAATTTCGCTGGTCTCCCAAATTCGCTGGTTCTGAAAATTGGAAACTTAATCTTTTCAGAATTCTGCAGATTTCGTATCAATTTCCTGCAAAATCGAACAAGCAAATCAACAAACTTTTGACAAATTTTTGATGAACTTAATGAAGAACACGAAAACAGTTTTCGAATCTTCAAGAAATTCAGCCAAAAACTCTTCCAGAAACTCTTCCAGAATCAACCAAAACTTTCCAGAAATCCTGCAAAACACCAAACAAACAAACAGAAGATCAAAACAGCCAACAAATTCGAAAAATTATATCAAAAATTTCGAAAATTTCAAAACCCTAATTTTTCAGGTTTTCAAAATTTCGAAAATTTCTTCCTGTTTCTCCAAGCACAATTCTGAACCGAGCCTTCAAGAGCCTAATGCTCTGATACCAATTGTCGGTCCCCTATTCGTATGGATCTTTCACAGAATTGTCTTTCCAATCAAGAGTGCGGAATCCTCTTGATCAGAATATCACAGAAACAAGTAGAAACAGAATTTCACAATCAAACGGGTCCTCTATTGATTATCCAAACAAAACGTTTTACAATCAACTCAAGACCCTCACAACCTCACAGCCACTATCTGTGATCTTGACTACAACCCTAATTTCGAAATTAGTCTCTCTCACTAGACTTTCTCTCTCTAGCCTCCAAGTTGCTAACCGAAACCCTAAACACAAAACATGTTTATATACCACATGTCTGTGAACTGGGCTTCCTACATGGACTTGGCCATTTTCCAAGCCCATTACAATAATAAACTCACTAACCAATAAGCTAAGCCCAATACAAAATATCCAAAGACTAAATAATCAAACTATTAAGCTGTTGTCACCGAATATGCACCAACATTCTACCCATGAAGGAAACCTTTAGTATGGAAAGGTTAGCAAAGTTGTATGTAGATGAAGTAGTATCCTTACATGGAGTTCCACTCTCCATTGTTTCGGATAGGGATAGTCGTTTCACTTCTCATTTCTGGACTAGTTTCCAAGAAGCAATGGGAACTCGACTAAACCTAAGCACTGCATATCATCCTCACACAGACGGACAAAGTGAAAGGACAATCCAAACTCTGGAAGACATGCTCAGGGCATGTGTGATAGATTTTGGTGGAAATTGGGACGATCACTTACCTTTAATTGAATTCTCCTATAACAATAGTTATCATTCAAGCTGCCCCATTCGAAGTACTATACGGACGAAAGTGCAGAACTCCAGTTTGTTGGGCAGAAATAGGAGAAAGTCAATTGTCAGGTCCTGAAATAGTACAAGAAACCACTGACAAGATTACTCAAATCAAGGAAAGACTAAAGACTGCTCGAGATCGCCAGAAAAGTTATGCAGACAATAGATGGAAGCCGTTGGAATTCCAAGTAGGAGACGAAGTACTATTAAAAGTTTCACCTTGGAAAGGAGTAGTTCGATTCGGTAAGAAAGGAAAGTTAAGTCCAAGGTACGTAGGACCATTTTCAGTGATCCAACGTATAGGACCAGTTGCTTATCGTTTACAACTACCAGAAGAGTCAGCTGGAGTACATGACGTATTTCATGTATCCAACCTCAAGAAATGTCTATCTGACGAATCCCTGGTAGTACCTCTTCAAGACATAGAGGTAAATGAAAAGTTAAAATTTGTTGAGAAGCCACTACAAATAGAAGACCGAAAGATCAAGTTTCTCAAACACAAACGACTAGTACTGGTCAAAGTCAAGTGGGATTCGAAACGAGGACTCGAATACACTTGGGAGCTGGAATCAGAGATGAAGCGAAAGTATCCTCAATTATTCTAGTAAATCTCGAGGACGAGATTTTTATTAAGGCGGGGAGGATGTAACACCTCTCATCAAAAGTCCTATTTATTATATTAATTTATCCAAAAAGGAAACCCTAATCAAGACCCCCAAGTGATTCTGTATAAACCCTAAAAATTTCAGAACAATCAGAATCAGGATCAGGACCCCTAAAACTCAGGGGGGGTATTCCCTAGTTACGATTATCCACTTAATTTGCTGTCAAAAATGAATTTTATCATTCCGTTGACTCAGCAAGGCTACAAACACACGGGGCTACCCTATGGTAGGGTGTGACCCCTCGCGCCACGCGACGCCCAAGGGGGTACCCCTCGCGTCACGCGAGGGGGTCAAATTTCATGTATAAATAGTGGGGTTTGGGACTTGAATTTTGGCACTTGAACGACGTAAAAATTCGTTTTACATTTCGAGATATCGTCTGTTTACTACCAAACACCCACAATTCACGAAACGCTGCCGCAAAACAGGGTAATAACTCGATCGCTGCTACGATTCAATGTCCGATCGATTAAACTATCCAATGGATGTTTAAGTGCTGCCCACATTAGGGTTTATGCTTTGTCATTCGTCGTTAATTCGATGGATGTTTAAGTATCGCACTTTGTCATTCGTTGTGAAGGTTTAATCTCGTGAGTTATCGTAAATGCTGTATTAGTTACTAACCTAGTTTGTGTGCATTGTTATTTAAACTAGGTTATCAAGGCTAATTAGTAGGCTAAGCTCTGTTCATATTAAATCTGCAATGTGAGTCATTCTCTTTTTATCAAAGTGCTTTATAAATTCTTAATTGTTTTCCAAGTTATAATTACAGGGATTAAGTCTTTGTAGTCACCAAATTACAGCCGGTATGTGGGGTTTTGTATACATTACTTGATAAACTTCACAATTGGACAACGAGTCAGCCAGTATTTCCCGCTGACAAAACCTTTTTCAAACATGTTTCAGGTGATCTGTTGTGATCCAGGAAAAAGTGCCGCGAAGCACTACAAAGCTTAAGGAAGTGGCTCAATATAAAATAAAGAAACATGTTTTGAAAAATAAAGATTTCTCAGTGAAATCGTATGATTGTAAATTATCGAGGTTTATCCTGAATTGTGAAATAAAATAATCGGGAAAATTGCAGTTTTAAAAAGATCCTGGTAAAATCTTCCGCTGTTAAATAAATACCACGAGATTTTCTGTCCCGCGGCTCCTGAAATGGGTCAAACCGGGTCGGGGACCGTGACAGAAAAAGGTGGTATCAGAGCCACTGATTTAAGCCAATTAAGTATTTAGAAAATACTTAATTTTAATAATTGCTATTATGTGATTATGTGTTTTATTATTTGAATATTTGTGTACAATATGGGTAAGCAAAAGCTTTCAAACATCTATCTTAAATTAGATAGGTCATCAAACGAGAAGGGAAGTTCATCCCAAACAAATTCCTCAAAACCCTATGTAAATCCTGAAGAAGGAATATTTGTTCGAAAGGCACAATATGAGGAACCACTTTCTCCTAATAAAAGAAGTTTGATTATTAGGAAAAGTCAGGAGAAATTAAAGAAATCACAACCAAAAGAAAAGAGAGTTAATCAGAAAACCCAAGAACTAGGCAGTAACCCACCATTTTATTTCCAAAAGAAAAGAGAGTTAATCAGAAAACTCAAGAACTAGGCAGTAACCCACCATTTTATTTAATTTTTGATAAAATTAAGGTATTTGGGGTCGGTTTTCGCATACGAGGTGTATTTTAGGACATATTGGGGCACTCTAAATATTTTTAGGGTGTCGGATTATTTTGGAGGGTTGTTATATCCTCCCCACCTTGTTTTAGGACTCGTCCTCGAGGTCTACTGGAACAGGTGTGGATATTTCTTTTACATTTCAGATTCAAGCTCCCAAGTGTACTCTGGTCCTCTCTTGGAATCCCATTTCACTTTGACCAAAACTAATCTCTTGTGCTTGAGATTCTTGACCTTTCTGTCTTCAATTTAGAGAGGCCTTTCTACAAACTTAAGCTTTTCATTTACCTCTATATATCTTTAAGAGGTACTACCAGTGATTCATCAGCTAAGCATTTCTTGAGATTAGATACATGAAATATATCATGTATTCCTGCCATTTCCTCTAGCAGTTGTAGTTGATAGGCTACGGGTCCTATTCTTCTAATAATCTCAAAAGGTCCAACATATCTGGGGATTAGCTTTCCCCTTTTGATGAATCTTACCACTCCTTTCCAAGGAGAGACTTTCAATAACACCTTGTCTCCTACTTGAAATTCCAATGGCTTTCTCCTGTTATCAACATAACTCTTCTATCGATCACGTGCTGCTTTCAGTCGTTCCTTGACTTGAACAATCTTGTCGGTTGTTTCTTGCATTATCTCAGGTCCGGATAGTTGTTTTTCTCCAATTTCCGCCCAACAGACTGGCGTTCGGCACTTTCGTCCATAAAGTGCTTCGAATGGTGCAGCATTGATACTGGTATGATAGCTATTGTTGTAGGAGAATTCTATTAATGGTAAATGATCGTCCCAATTACCTCCGAAATCAATTACACAAGCTCTAAGCATGTCTTCCATTGTCTGAATGGTCCTTTCGCTTTGTCCGTCTGTTTGAGGATGATAAGCGGTGCTTAGATTCAATTTGGTTCCCATTTCTTTTTGGAAACTTGTCCAAAAATGAGAAGTAAAACGGCTATCCCTATCAGAAACAATTGATAAAAGAATTCCATGTAATGAAACTATTTCATTTACATACAACTTGGCTAATTGTTCCATACTGAAAGTTTCTTTCATTGATAGGAAATGAGCTGACTTAGTTAGCCTGTCTACAATCACCCAGATTGTATCATTACCTTTTCTTGTCTTGGGTAATTTGGTAACAAAATCCATTGTTATCAAACCTGAGGGTTTTTTCATTCCTATCCACCAGAAGTTCTTTAACTTGTGAACATGTTAAACACTTGGCAACATATGCTGTTATGTCCTTTTTCATTCCTATCCACCAGAAGTTCTTTCTTAAATCCTGGTACATCTTATCACTTCCAGGATGCATCGTATACTTAGACTTATGGGCTTCTTCTAATATACGGTGGTGTAGGTTTCCTAATTTAGGTATCCACATTCTTTTCTTATGGAATCTCCAAATTCCATCGGTTCCTTGTTCTAATTCTTTAATCATTCCTTTCAACTTCTCAGTATCATCCTTGATTACCTATTCTTGTGCTTTCCTGATCTGTTCATTTAAATCTACTTGTAGATTTAATTTAAGAGAACGCACTCTTTTTGGCTTTTCATGATACTTTCGACTTAACGCATCAGCTACTACATTTGCCTTTCCTGCATGATACTGGATATTACAATCATAATCACTAAGAATTTCCATCCAGCGTCTTTGTCTCATATTCAACTCCTTTTGCCCGAAGACATATCTTAAACTCTTATGGTCGGTGAAAATAGTAAACTTACTGCCATAAAGGTAATGTCTCCAAATCTTAAGAGCGAAAATTATGGCTCCTAATTCTAAATCATGGGTTGAATAGTTTTCTTCATGATTCTTAAGTTGTATAGAGGCATAGGCTATAACCTTTTGACGTTGCATCAACACACATCCATAACCTAACTTAGAAGCGTCAGAATAGACTACAAAATCTTCAGTTCCTTCTGGTAACGCTAGTATGAGTGCATTGGTTAATCTTTGCTTAATAATTCTAAAGGCTTCTTCTTGTTTTGGTCCCCATTCAAACTTAACAGATTTACAAGTTAGCTTAGCTAAGGGAATGGCTATTCTAGAAAAATCTCGAATAAACCTTCTATAATAACCGGCCAATCCTAAGAAACTTCTAACCTCAGTTGGTGACTCAGGGGTTTTCCATTTAGTAATTGCCTCAATCTTTGTAGGATCCACATAAACTCCTTCATGATTGACTAAATGTCCAAGAAACTGTACCTGTTCTAACCAAAACTCGCACTTCGAAAACTTTGCATAAAGCTTTTCTTTTCTCAATAAACTTAGAAGTGCATGCAGATGCGCTGCATGTTCCTCTTTGCTCTTGGAGCAAATGAGAATATCATCTATAAAGACAATTATGAATTTATCCAAATATGGCTTACATATTCGGTTCATGATACCCATATATGCAGCTGGAGCATTGGTTAAACCAAATGGCATGACAGTAAATTCATAATGGCCATACCTTGTTCTGAAAGCGGTCTTAGGAATGTCCTTTTCCTGTACCTTTAATTGATGATATCCTGACCGTAAATTGATTTTAGAGAAAAATCGAGGTCCTTGCAACTGATCAAACAAATCATCGATTCACGGTAATGGGTACAGATTCTTAATCGTGACTTTGTTCAATTCACGGTAATCAATGCACATACGCATTGACCCGTCTTTCTTCTTAACGAATAAAATCGGTGCTCCCCATGGCGATGAGCTTGGCTGTATGAATCCTTTCTCCAACAATTCGTCAAACTGTTTCTTTAATTCTTGCATTTCTGCATGTGCCAAACGATAAGGTACTTTGGCAATTGGTGCTGTTCCTGGTAGCAGATGGATTCTAAACTCAACTTCCCCCTCTGGCGGTAATCCTGGTAATTCTTCTGGAAACACATCTGGAAACTGGGATACTACTGGAATATCCTTCAGTTCTTTCCCTTTAGTGTTAGTGATTATAGAAATCAAATACACTAATGATCCTTTTCTTATATAAGTAGCTGTTTTCATCACAGAGATGAACTTTGTGGATCTAGAGGGTTTATCTCCTTTAATTGTGATATTTTCACCCTTTGGTGAATTTACTTGGATTGACTTTTAATCACATAGAATATTGGCTTTATTGGCTACTAACCAATCCATTCCTAATACAACATCAAATCCTGCTAGATTCATTGGGTAAAGGTTTGCAATAAATTTTTGATTTAAAAATTCGATTCTTGCTCCTTGCAAGATTTCAGAAATCTTAATGGTTACTCCATTTGCTGTCTCTACGAAACATTCTTGTGGGAGTTTAGTTAATGGTTGGTTGAGAAGTTTGCAAAATGAAGTATTAATAAAACTTTGGTTTGCACTAGAGTCAAATAATACTTTAGCAAAAACATCATTAACTAAAAACGTACCGGTAATCACGCCCGGAATCATCTTGGCTTCTTCTACAGTCAGAACAAATGCCCTAGCATTTTTAGTAGTCTTGTTGTTCACGGCTGGAGCTTGTTTCGGACAGTTTGGCTTGATATGACCTTGTTCTCCACAGTTGTAGCATATGCTATTGTTAGGTTTCTTCCTGCAGTCTTCTTCCTTGTGTCCAGATATTTTGCAGATGTTACAGTATATGGAGCATCTCCCAGAATGCTTTCTTTTCCAATACTTGCAATAAGGTGCAGAAGTAGAACCTACATTTTTCCCACGGTTGGAATTTCCAGAGTGGAATTCTTGGGTAAGCCTTTGCGCTAGGTTTCTCCTCTGGTCTTCTTCTCGTGTACGCACTAATTCATCAGTCAAGGTGTTTGCTAGTTCTACAGCTTCCTCTATGGTTTGGGGTCTAGCTGCCTTGACTACATGCCTAATCTCATTGATTAATCCCCAGATGTAACGGGAGATTAATACTGGTTCTGGTGATGCAAGGGTTGGCACTATTCTAGCATATTCGAAGAAACTAGTAGTATAACCCTTACTATCCACTCCAGTCATTCTAAGGTTTAAGAACTTATTTGCTATCTGTTCCTTTTCATTAGGTGGGCAGAATTTTCTTTCCACCATGTTCTTAAATTCTTCCCATTCCATATTGTAAATCCTATCACTTCCTCTGGACTGGAGGATAGTGTTCCACCATTCTAAGTCTGAGTTCTTAAACAGATTGGAAGCAAACATTATCTTATCCTCTTCTGCGCACTTGCTTATTTTTAAGATTGCCTCTGTCTTTTCTATCCAGCGTAGGGCTGCAATAGGTCCTTCATTGCCTGAGAATTCTATTGGTTTACAAGACCAGAATTCTTTATAAGAACAACCATAAGACATGGTTCTTCTTCTTTTAGGAATGGGCACTTGAAGTATTGGTCCATTGTTTACGCTGTTTTCTGGTTCAGTAGGTCGTTTACTGCCATTATTACTTTTATTATCAGCTTCCTTAACCATTTTAATAATATATGGCATTGCGTCTATAATCCCTTGTGCCACTATGTGTTGGATGACACTATTATCCACTTGGTTTCCATTATTATTGTTGTTCGGGTTATCGTTGTTATTTTGGTTATCGTTATTCTGGTTTTCCTGGTTCACTTCATTGTCCATCCGAATTTCAAACATTTACCACATATTAATATCATAGAACAATATCCAATACAAACAATCACACAACACACATATTGGTCAAAATCGTCGATCATTGCGACTTTTACTCTTTCTTATATATTATGCATCTAATACAAACTGGAAACTGGAATTTAAAATTACAATAATATTATGCATCCATAGCTATTGTCTATATATATATATATTTATTATTACTATTATTACTAATGGTAGGGGTTCATCCAAAAGTTCATATTACGCTCTTCATATTTCCAGACGAGTCGTTCCCCTATCTGCCTCATCCTCTCACTTCCTTATAAAATCTCCTCACCAAAGGTTCGGAGTTCTTGCACATTTCCTGGGTAGGCTGCTAGGTTTGGCATGGGTTCATCTGGTATTGGGTAGCGTTGCTGGTAATCCCTATGGTCGTCAAACCATGGGTCGTAGTCTGGGTCTAAGGGATTGGGTGCTGGTACTCTAGGTATCTCAGCTGGATCAAAGGAAGGTGCTGGAATTTGATTTTCGGGGTTGGCTTCAATTTCCATTGGTTGTGTGGGAAACAAAGGTAATGGTTGGGGTGCTATGAGCTGCTCTAGATTAGGGTCTGTAGCGGTAGTTGCTAAGATATGAAAATTTGCTAGACTCCTATTGAGCATATCCTGAGTGTGAGCATCTGTTTCTCTCTTAGCGGCTGCTGAAGCTCGCTGCTGTTGTAACTTTTTCATCCTTTTCCTACGTTCATGCGCTCCTCTGCTGAACCATCATCTCTTCTTAGGAGGGAATGGCTCTTCAGATTGGGCCTCGAACATTAATATCCCATCTTCATTGTCAGCTGAATACCCTGAGAGGGTAGGTTGTGAAGAGGTGCCTTCGTCCCTAGGTGAGCTGGATAACTGACGGTAAGCGTCTGAAGGTCCTTAGTCGCTCATACTGTAAACTAACAAATAGTCAAATAACACAAAACAATAATATACATATATGCACGTAGTTCTATAGATAATTTCCTAACATTTTGAATAATATCTTGGTGTCAGCAGAACACTTCTGTGGCTGAATCAGTGGCTTATGTCACACCCTGACTTTTGCGGAAGCGTGATTATGGTGTGACTTTCTTAATACCATTGCATTGAATCATAACAACAACTATATGATAAAAACCATAGATTCGTCATCCATTGAATAAGTTTAAAACATAACAACATTGTTTAAAACGTAGACTTCAAATTCAAGTTTCACAAACCATACAAATCGTTTATGAGTTCACTAAGGACTCATCAAAAGATATTGAAAAAAAACACCAGGGTTTGGAAGACGTGTCTCGTCCAGGAATAAGACACACTGACCAATACTCAAAGACCATGGATGACATCCTTATTCCTAACGCAGCATGAAAACTTCCAACGCCTGCCAGATCCACTTACTAATTCCCTGAAATACATGTAGTTTGAAAACATCAACAAAAGTTGAGCGAGTTCATGCGTTTGTTTGTGTGTATGAGTAAACCTTTGAAATCATTGTAAGTATGTATGTAAGTTTATAAATCCCGGTATGATAGCAACAAGGAAAAACAGATCACCAATGGCTTGCAAGGCCATTGATATGTGTGAAGTGATGCAGGAAAACTCAAACCTAGCAGATTTCGTCGGTAAGACATAGTCACCACATGGCTCATTCGGCGTGCGCATGGGTGGGGCTCGCTACACCCGAATAGATCTATCACTCATGTCCCTCAGTCCTACAACGAGGATTAATGGCCTTAAGTGTCATACCCACCACTCACATGATCAAGCAGTACCCTTCCTTAGCTAACCATACCACATAAAATGTTCCTAAATAGTTTGTTACATGTATTTCACCCCCGAAGTTATAAAACTGAAAACAGTTAAAAGAAAAGGGGGACATGAACTCACAGTTTTGCATTCCTTGTATCCGATGTAACTCAAAGCTTCCTCTAGAACGAACGACTACCTACATGTGTACTACGGTCCGTTAGACAAGCGGGTCGTGCCTTGTTCTTTGTATTGATTAGTGCCCTTGAGTTACGTTTTAAAGTGTCTTCGTTATTATTTCGAGTATATAATTATTTGTTAAAATAATTAATATTTTAACTTTAAATTATATTTTAATTTTGGAATAATCGTTAAACAATATTTTGTAACAATACTTCTCAAGTATTCATATTCGTATTTCCTTCCCAAGGATGGGGGTATCTCATACATGTTTATCCGTATTCTTGTATTTGTATATTTTGCCATGTATTGGAGTCGTATTCCGGTGTGTACGTAAATATCCAATATATATTTCCAAAACAATATATTTTCAAGTCTTTCTTAGAAAATATATATAAACTTATTTTATCCCAAAAATAATGTATTTCAAGTTTATCCAAGGAAATACATTTTTTTCCCAAAAATATTATATGTTGGTGCATGCGTCTGTCGACTTCGTCTTGTATCAAGTCTTGTATGTATATAGATAGATCAGGGCACGTAATTCGAGAAAACTGTCAAAAATAGGTCAACAGGCAAGTTCAAACGAAATTAGAAAGTTTAATTTTGCTTGAAATGAACATGTCATTTCAAACGAAATCACCATTGTTAATTCCGTTTGAAATCGTAATTCCGCATGAATGTACTTTCGCTAGAGTCATGTTTAAGCGGAATTAGCTGGCCTATATATAGAGGAGTCCTGATTTCGTTTGAGTGGGTGGTGTATGTGTGATTCCGGAGCCGAAGTGCTGCCGAAGTGTCATTTCGCTGTAAAACTTTGTCAGATCAATCAGAAAGACATTTAAAGTGAATATCTTGCTGAATTACACACAATATGTCTGTTTCCGCCTTTCATATTGTGTAGAACGCCTCTGATTGACTCATTTCGGGTCAGAACACGATCCTACAAGTGGTATCAGAGCTCAGGAGGAGGAGTTCTATCATTTTCAGCTTGATTTCATCAGATTTTCTAACTTCTACACCTTCTTTTCAAAATTGAACAAGATTTCATGGTTAAAATGGTTTGAATTTCACACAATATAAGCGAAACAGTGTTTTAACAAAGCCTTGAGAAAATTGGACCTTAATTCGATCTAAAACTGATAAAATCTGTAATTTCGCGTGAAAAGTTTGTTCAAAATGATGATGTCAGCCTAATTTTGCTTGAAGTTGCATTTCATTCCGCTTCAAAGTAGTATTCTGTTTGAGTAATTCCGCTTGAAATAGCCATATTCCGTTTCAGTGTGTATTTCCGTTTGAAAGTTTCAAACGAGATAAGTGATTTCGCTTAAAGTTGTTATTCCGTTTGAGAGATTCCATTTGAAATCTGTTATTCTGCTTCAAATTGGTAATTCCGTTTGAAAGGGTATTCTAATTGAAGAGGATAATTTCACTTGAAGTGTGATTCCATTTGAAAGGTTATTTCGTTTAAAGGTTTTCGTTTGAAAGATCTAATTCTGTTTCAAAGTGTCTGTTTTGTGAAAAAGTTACCGGATCATGGAAGAAGAGTTCTATAACGCATTTGCCACATCCCCGACCACTCCAGCTGCCATTGCTCAAAGCATGAACATGGAAAATGAGACCGGAACTTTAGAAAAACCCCCGAAGCTTATGGGCATTGAAGAGTATTATGGATGGAAAGATCGTTTTGAGAATTGGGTTCAGGCAACTCATTTGAGATCTTGGGAATGTATCGAGAAAAAGTATGTTAGACCACGTACTGAGTTGGGAGTTATTAAAGCAATTTCTGAACTAAATGACAAAGAACGAGACATGTATAAAGCAGAAAAGATGATGATCAGTCTGCTACAACAAAGATGATGATTTTCATATTGCTTCAAGATCGATCTGGGAAAAGATGATGATCTTCATATTGCTTCAAGAACGAGACATGTATAAAGCAGAAAAGATGATGATCTTCATATTGCTTCAACATGACAATACTTCACGATCGATCTGGGATGGGCTCAAAACTAAGTTTGAGGGAAGTGAAAAGATGATTAAGAGCAAGAAAGCATTGCTAAAGAAAGAATTTGATTTATTTTCTAGTTTACCGGGAGAAGATACAAAGAAATTGATTGAAAGATATTGTCACCTAGTTCGTTCAATGTCGTTGTTGAGTATAAATAAAGAGCGAGAGGAATGGGTTGATAAATTAGCTGATGCTTTACCTCAGAAAGAGTGGGGTACGTATTTGATGATTTTAAAGAACACTGGTGAATATGATGGTTTGACAATCTCTCAGTTCATTGAAAAGATTGAAGGTCAAGATCTGGAACAGCAAAAGATTGCAAGAATGAACAATTCAAGTGCACAACAAGATGTTAAGATGTATTACAAAGGAAGTGTTCAGAATTTTGAAGCAAGTCCGAAAATCCAAACTGCTTTCAGTGTTGATAATTCATCTGAATCAATCAATCAAAACTCAAACAGCAGCAGCAGTGGATTCTCTTCATATCCAAGTGTTAATCCAAAAGCTTCAAGTTCAAGTCATCAAGTTCAAAACTCAAACAGCAACAATGGTCATATCTTAATTGTAACATTGCGTTGCATCTTCAGAATGGTCAAAATTTTTCAGAAGAAGTTGTTAAAAGTCATATGTCATTGCTAACTAATGTGTTGGAATCATATGAAGGATTGGTTGCTGGAAGGATTGGAAATCCTATGTTGACAAAAGAGGATTACGATCAGATCGATGCTGAAGAAATGGAGCTGATGGATATAAAATGGTGTTTAGCGAGTGTGTTGAGAAGAGCTGAAAAATTCAAAATGATTACAGGAAGAAATGATTTTATGGATGCTAATGTATCTACTTTGGGTTTTGATAAATCTAAAGTTACTTGTTTTCGATGTAGGGAGAAAGGACATTTTAAGAGAGAATGCAAAAATCAAGAAGCCCGTGGAGCAAAGAATCCGTTTGGAAAAGATGATTACTATCAGAAAGCCATTTATCAACAAGTTGCTCATCAACCGTATCAACAAAAATAACCACAAACTGCACATGCAAAAATGATCGAAGATGTAAATAGGAAAGCTTATTATGGTATCATTGATCAAGATGATGAAAAAGTTGCAGAAGGTTTCAGCTGGGATAAATACATTCCAACTGATTCAAAAGTAGCCGCTCTCATTGCACAAATAATTCAAGAGCCAGATCTGATGACAGAATGGATGAAAGTGTTTGTTAGTGATGAGAAAAATCAAGAAGGAGAGTCTGTTTCATCAGATGAAAGCTCAGAAAGAACAACAGTTTTTGATCAAACACCATCTGATTCTGGTTCTTCAGATGATAGTTCAGAAAAGACAATAATTTTTTATCAATCATCAACTGATGATAGTGATGATGAAGAAGAAATACATATTAATGTTGCAAAAACTCATTTATCTTCTGAAAGTTTTGAATTTTATTTTGCAGATAGAGTGAAGAAGCTGAAGGAGAGACGAGCAGCAAAAGAACAGATAAAGGTACAAAGTGAGAGTGTTGTTCAGGAAGAGAAGTCTGAACAAAGTGAAGAAGTTAAAGTTGCTGAGATAGTGGTTGAAGCTGAGCAGTTGATTGAAGCTGAGAAGGTGATCGAAGTTGACAAGATAGTAGAAGTTGAAAAGATTATTGAAGTGGAAAAGATTGTTGAAGTAATCAAACCGTGTCTTAAATGCTTGGAATCTTGCAAGCAGTGCGAAGAGAAAGATGAAAAGTTGGGAGAATTTGACAAGATGAAAGAACAATTACTGTTCAATCTCAATTATGTGAAAGAGTCATATGATGTGCTAAATAGAACAGTGAATGGTCTTCAAAAGACGAATTCTGAGAGAGAAGACGCATTAACTATGATGAATGCGGTACTGATGTCAAAGCATAAAGCTATCAATCATTACATTGAGGAGTGTGCACATCTAAAGCAAGAGTTGGAAACTGAGAAGATTGAAAATGAAAGAATTAGAAGATTGTTGCAAAGTTATTCTAGTTCTGATTATTTAATTGATAGAATTTATCCAACTGTTGCAGGTTTTGAAGCATTTCAAGATGATGAGAAGCCAAAGAAGAAGGATACTGATAAGAAACAGAGTGTTAGTTACAACAAGTGTCCGCCTCCGATATGGGAAGGATATTCTCCCAGAAAGCCAAATGAGGAGCAAGTAAAAAAGGCAGTCAATATAAAGTTAAAGTCTGATATAACCGATGATTTACCAGAAAACATTGACGTTACTTTTACATCATCTGATACTGATCATGACTCCGAGTTAATAAAAAAGGTGGTCGATCAGGTGTTGGATAAAGATGAGGAGTCTGAGTCAAAATCTGAGTCAGGGAGTTCAAGTTCATCGGTCAACAGTCAAAAGTCATCAGTTAAAAGGGTTTACAATAAAGAATTCCTGTTATCAAAATCAAATTTGAATGACGAACCAATCAAAATGGCATATACTTTGATTGATTTAGACAAATTATATTCTGATGAGGAATTTCCAATAAGAAGTGTTCAAATTGAAAAGATCAAAAAGGTTTTCAAAATGACAGAAATTAATATTTCTGAAATAAAAGATTTAAATCTTACTGAAAAACCTAAAAAATACACTTCTAGAGTTCAACAACGGTTAAACAAGAAAAAAAGGTTACAGTTCTGGTTCTGGTTTTCAAAAGAAACCAAACCATAACGGTAATTTCAAAAAGAAAGGTTTAGGCTTTATTCCACCTGAAAATTATAAAAATGAGAAAAATTTTAAAACAAATACAAAATTTGTTTCAGGGACAAGTTGTGAAGAGGAATCAAAAAGCTCATTCTGGAAGCAATCAAACAGAGATTTCCTTGCCAAGAAGCAAGAGAGAATGAAGAATGGAGCTTATCAAAGAAAGGAGACAAGGACCTGTTACAAATGCAAAGAAGTTGGACATATTGCCTGGAACTGTCATAAGGCAACCAACATTAAACAGGAAGTTGTTTTTAAACTCAAAGAAAAATTTGTTGAGAAAAATGAACCACCAACTGACAAATTTAAAATTTTTGAAAATTCAACATATGAAGTTGGTGAGTGTTCAAAGACAAATTTTTATCAAAAGAGAGCTAAACATGACAACCAAATGTGGGTTGTTAAGAAGTTTTATGAGAAACTTGGCGATGAATCTGATTCTACAAAGTCAGACGAGCCACATGTTGAGTTTAAAGAAAAAAATTCAGTGCCTCCAGTGGATGATGTAAATTTTCCACCATTAAGGGCTGAACACTTTAAACGAAAGGTTGGAAAGGTTGAAATCTCGAATCAATTCTATTCTGAGAAGAAAGAATTTGACGTTGAGAAAGCGTTTAATGGAAATGTGAAAAAATATTTTTGAGAAAATGGTTGAGGGAAAGGCCAAAGGGGTAAAAGATTTTTATGCAACAAAGAAAGCAACTTATTACCCAGGTGAAGTTGAGGAGGAAACATCCAAGTTTGGTGAAGCTTGGATGTCTGTTTTTCATATGTAAAAAGTATGACTTGCCGGAGCTCCCAGGTTGGTAAGAGTGGAGCAGGTATCGGCATCTTTCTTGAGAAATTCACGAAAGTGATTTCGACTTACAAGTGGTAAATCAGGGACATTAAGTTGTACTTGATTTTCTACAAGTGATTTTTGATGATTGAACCTAAAAATGTTAAAATTTTCAAGTGGTTGAAAGAACAATGTGATGAAACCTCTAACCTACAAGTGGTTTTATAAAATCAACAAATCTAATTTTCCGGAAAAACCATTGTGATTAAAACAAACTTAAGTGTTTTGAAATCAAATGGGAAAATAGTTTGTTGTGAGGGGGAGTTCTGATTGTTTATGCCAAGTGGATGGCGAATTGAAGTGATTCGATATCAGTTGTCACATTACTTGTATAGTTTGTTTTCAAATTTCTTTTAAATGATTTTGATTTTTAGGGGGAGTAAGAATTTTCAGAAAATCCAAAAACATTTGAAAATTTGAAAAAGACAAAAAACATGATAAAATCAAAATGAGTTTTTGTTGTAAAAAAGAGAGGAAATGATAGTACATCAGTGGACGATCACAGCATGCTAAAGAATTGGAATGAAAAATGTGATAAACGGTCTCACTGATGATGTGCCAGTAGGTTTTTACACATTTAGTAGATTGTGACGAGATATAAACCTAAATTTCAAACTTACTTATATCGTGGGGAACATCTCTCGGATATATGGGTAACCCCCGAAATCTTGTTTGAAAGATCCCTCTTTCTGAGATACTAGGTCTTTATACTCAGTGATATCTGGGGTATTATCCCGGGACTTCTGATTTTGCGGAAGCAATGGCCTAGTCCCCGGAGAATACTTTACAATTGCTTGAAAAATAGTCCACCCGCAGCATAAAAAAATGATGAAACATTGAAAAATGCAAATCATGTGCTGTTGTAAAAAAAGATCCTCTAAAGGGGACCCACTGAAAGACGAGCCATCATCTCTCTGCTGAATGGAAGTTCTGACCTGAGCTCTCATGGCCTCGCATTTAACCCCTTACAGATATCATCTGTGGTATACTCACCTGTAAGACTGAATATTGGGATCTGGATACAGGAGTATATTCTGAGGTGGGACACGCGAATAAGTTTAAGTCTCTAAAACATTAATCTCGTATCTCGAAACAGTTGAAATTTGTGTGAAAATTTAAGTGGATCAATATACTGACAATCTAAGTGAATCGTTTAGAATTTAAAATGTTTAAAGCTTAACGGTGTTGGTGATTTGTCTCATAAACTGATATGATCCTCTTACACAAACTCACAAAAATATTGTATGTAAATATTTCTTTACTGCATTTGGTTATAATCAAAACTCCAAAAAAATTTTTAGTGTGTTTTAGCATAAATTTTTGAAAAATTCAAAAAGATTTTCGACAACTGATGTTGAAGAAAAGATTTTCAAAATTCCAAGTGCTATACATGATGAGCATTTCGTGAGGGGGAGTATGTGTTTAAATAAGAAAAGATTTTGAATTTTCATCTACAAGTGGTCATCAGAGGTTATTAAAAATATTAAATCATTCTGGAAAGATTCCTGAAAGTGATATATAAATTTGTCAAATTTTAAATTTGTGAAATTTATTTTTGGGTAGAGATGTGTGCAGGAAGCAGTAGAGCCGGTTACAGATCTTGGGATATTCAGATCTTGAAGATGCTGATGAACTTAAGGAATCAAGAAATCTGATCAAGAGAATTAGAGTGAGATAAGAGCCAGGTGGAGATCCTGGAGATGAAAAGAAGACAGAGATTCAGGAAGTTTTACATTGTCAGATACTTCGGAAGAGATCGAGAGGACTGATAAAGACTGAAGATTGAAGACTCGACACTGAAGACTCATCAACATTCGAGGGGGAGTCTGTTGGTGCATGCGTCTGTCGACTTCGTCTTGTATCGAGTCTTGTATGTATATAGCACGTAATTCGAGAAAACTGTCAAAAATAGGTCAACATGCAAGTTCAAACGAAATTAGAAAGTTTAATTTCGCTTGAAATGAACATGTCATTTCAAAGTAAATCACCATTGTTAATTCCGTTTGAAATCGTAATTCCGCATGAATGTAATTTCGCTTGAGTCATGTTCAAGCGGAATTAGCTGGCCTATATATAGAGGAGTCCTAATTTCGTTTGAGTGGGTGGTGTATGTGTGATTCCAGAGCCGAAGTGCTGCCGAAGTGTCATTTCGCTGTAAAACTTTGTCAGATCAATCAGAAAGACATTTAAAGTGAATATCTTGCTGAATTACACGCAATATGTCTGTTTCTGCCTTTCATATTGTGTAGAACACCTCTGATTGACTCATTTCGGGTCAGAACACGATCCTACATTATATTTCTTAATAATTCCAAGAAAACATATATATTTTTAATTGCCCAAAATTATATATATTTCCTTCTTGTCAAAATATGATATAACTTTGTGATAATTGTGAAAATCCCATTTTCATCCTTTTGGTGTCCAAAATATTATTTACCAAAAATATACTTATAAACATATTTTCCAGAATATTTGGTAAGTTACATTTCTTGTTCGGTTTCACAATATTTTGTGTGTAACTTGTATATTTCTTCCTTGTGATTTTTGGTATTATTTTGGATTGTAAATTCTTGGTATTTTGTTAAGTTATTTTACTTTAAATCCTATAATAATATAACTAATACACAAAGTATACAAATAATCACACACAATGTGTCTTTAATGTAAATATATATTCTAAATACATATTTATCCATTTTTATTTATAAAAACCAACCTCCAATACTTGTATTTTTGTAACAAAATCTATGGCAAAGTTTATATTGAAAACCATGGTTAAAACACACTTGTAAATGTTTGTTTAGAAAATACTTTTCTAAGTGTTTATATTTTTAGAAAATTTTGCCATAGTTTCCCCTAAAAATGGAGGTGTCCATGCCATCAAAGCATATCATTTTCTTTTCAAAATCATCACAAACAATCAACAATCAATCTACACTTACCGAGTGCCAAAACAATGCTATCTACATAATAATCATGAACTTGAACTTTCGTAAAAACTTGTAGTAACTTGGTAGTGTGTTTAGTAGGTTTAGTTACCCTTTAAAGTGTGTTTACTTCTTTAAAAATCTCATTCTTGAAAGATTTAGGTGTTTACAACTTGTTAGATGATTTTTCCAAAAATCATTCTCTTGAATTTTTCTTGTAAACAATGTATTCTTATAGTTGTTTCACCACTAGAAACATGATTAGTTTCTTTAAAAACAATGTTCATGTAAATCTTGTGATTTAACTTGGTTTCTTTGGAAAACTATTTTAGAAATCATCCAAGTTTATGCCTAGTAACATAAAATCATTTTCATTCTTCAAGTTCATGAGAAACATAAAGTATGATGATCTTGGTCTTTCACAAGATCACCACCTCTACTTGTTAGATCATGTGTTTAATCACAAACTAGTAAGTTCCACATGATGTCTAACATCACTAACACAAATCATCAATCATCAAGAAGCAAAACAACACTAAACAACATGATTTCTTTAAGATTTCTTATAGTTTTATGCTTATGTTCATGATTCTCCTTCAAGTTTCTTAGTGTTCTTCATAATAATCAACATGAATCTCCTTTTAACCACTAACATAAGATGAACAATGGAGTGTATGAAGTTGTTACCACTAGCTCAAGGCTAAGGATGATTCAAGAGGAGGAAACAAGTGGATAAAAGAAAATAAGAGTGGTCCTTCAACTTCCGAAAGCTCCAAGCTTCCTAACTTAGCTCCTTACACCTTATTATCACCTTAGATTGCTTGCTAGTGGAATGAAAATGGTGGAGGTATGATGGGGGTGTTGGGCCGTGACCACGGGGGAGGAGAGGAGAAGAAGAAGTGTGTATTGTATAGGATCATTTGCACGACCAAACGAGTCGTTCAGAAGAGTTCTCGATCAATACGAGAGGCGGAAACTAACGTATCGACTTAGAAACAGCTTGATATACACATTAACTGTCTTGTTTATTGATTTGAAAGCGTTTAACAGGCTAGAGACACTTCAGCAGCACCTCGGCTCCCGCAATCAAAAGTTACAAATGATTTGAATCAAGGCACTATTTATAGACAAGCCATTCCGTGCGAAATGGATATCTGCCCATTTCGTACGAAATGGACATGTTCATTTCGTACGAAATGGCATTTCCATTTCGTGCGAAATGGCTGCATCCCATATGTTTCTCGTTTTTCTTAATCTTCGCGCCTTGATCTATCATACTAGTTACAAGACTCGATACAAGACGAAGTCGACATACATATGCACCAACAGACTCCCCCTTGGATGTCGACGAGTCTTCAGTGCGAGTCTTCAGTATGTCAAGTCTTCAGTCTTGATCAGTCTTCAAACTCTTTCCAAAATATTTATCACTGAAGCATCCTTCAAACTCTCTATTTCTTGTCTTCAGAATCTCACCCTGACTATTCCTGGATTGCAACCTGGCTCTCCAAAAACTTTATCAGGTCTTTTGATTCGTTAATTTCTTCAGCATCTGCAGCTTCTCATCTCAAATGCTGTTCCAGGATCTAACTCTGGCTCTAACATCGTCAGACTCCCCCTTTCGTCAAGCTAGGATCGCAGTCTGGAATGCTATCGCCTTAAGATCGAATCCTGGTTCACATCTGCACAAATCTCTATCAATTATGAGATAAACAATTTATACATTAATAAACTCTGCTGCATCACTTGTATTTGTAACATACAAATTTCTTTATCATTTTAACCACAACTCTCCCAACCCACTGCTCATCATGTTTAGCACTCGGAATTTTGAAAATCAGCTTTCCAACATCAGTTGTCGAAAATCTTTTTGTATTTTTCAAAATTTTAAGCTAAAACACACTAAAATCTTTTTGGATTTTTGTTATTTAAAGAAATGCAGTAAAGAAATATTTACAAACAATATTTTTGTGAGTTTGTGTAAGAGGATCATATCAGTTTATTTAGACACATCAGCTGCACCGTTGATCTAAATTTTATCACTTAAAGCTTTTAAACAATTCACCTTAGATCATCAATATTGTGGTCCACTTAAACTCCTCTAGGATGTTCGTAATGCTTATCGATACGTTTAAGGTATATTAGATAGCACTAAAATCCTATGGGCCCCACAATCTAAGCATATCCCCTCATCATGTAATACACTGACCTGAATAACGCTTTTAAACTTTCATCAATTGTGATTTGTGCAAAAATAACTCAGAACACTTAAACATTAACGATCAGGTCGATACTCCCATTTACGCAGAGATCGTCCAATGTTTAAGTAAAATAAGAAAAAATAAAACAAGTTGAAAGTGTTTAGGCTTTAACCACCAGTTCGATACTCCCGTATACACAGTGGTGATCCAAAGCTTAAACAAAACACCAAAAAAAAAAACTAAAGCAGAACGATTAGGCATTAACATCCAGGTCGATACTCACGTATACACAGAGGATGTCCAATGCTTAATCAAAATAAAGAAATCAAACAAGTTTAAATTTTTGCAAAAAGAAGACACAAAATCACAGTGACTTTTCAGCAAAGTTGTGAAAGCTCACAAACTTGCTAGTTTTATGTCCTAAGACAATCAGCAATTACCGAGCAGGCACACAGTCAAGAAGGACAAAACTAAGTACTATGCGTTTGACCGTGTTTCCCACCAGGCTTAGGCATTTTGCGTTATGTTTGTATCGTTTTCGCAAAACTACTAGTCTTAGTTGAGCCTATCGACACATCCCTAGTGAGACTGTTTAAAACTTTATAAAACTTCACATTTCTCTAGCGTGCACAGATAGTCCACTGATGTACTATCATTTCCTCTTTTTCACAACACAACTCATTTTGAATTTTTCAATGTTTTTGGATTTTTCAAATTTTCGAAATTTCTAAAAATTTTTACTCCCCTAAAATCAAAAATATGTTTCAATTTTTGATTTTCAAGAAAAATTTGAAAACAAACTGCATAAGAAAAGTGACAACTGTTGTGAATTGCTTCAAATCGCCATTCACTTGGCATAAATAAACAGAACTCCCCCTGACAACAAACTATTTTCCCATTATGATTTCAAAACACTTAAGTTTGTTTTAATCAAAATGGTTTTTCCGGAAAATTAGTTTTGTTTGTCGTTTAACAAGCATGGGGTTTTCATCACATTGTCCTTTCACAATCTACTTGTAAAATTTTAACACTTTTCGATTTTTCACAAAAATAATACCACTTGAAAGAAAGTTAAAACAAGTACAAATTAATGTCCTTGATTAACCACTTGTAAGACGAAATATCACAGTTAACAACCTGTGAATTTCTCAAGAAAGATGCCGATTCCTACTCCCCAATTACCAACCTGCGAGTTCCGGTAAGTCATGATTTTTATTTAAAAAGATCCAACCAAGCCAGACGGTTCTTGGGTTTGCCAATTTTCTGTTTTAAATTTCTGTTTGACAATGATGGAAAGTTCACATCATCCATTGTTGATACAGAATCATCACTTTTTACCTCAATTTGAGGCTCCTCTGATTTTGACAAATCAGATTCATTGCCTGAATGTGGCTCTGCTGACTTTGACGAGTCAGATTCATCACCAAAACATGGCTCCTTTGCTTCTGAAGAAACAAATTCATCGCCATCCTTTATTGGAACCCAATCCACACAGGATTTAGGTTTTCCAAATTCATCAACCTGTGACATGAATGACTTTTCACAGTTTCTTTTATACTCAAAAACTTTGATAAAGATATTACCAGAAAAATTAACTTTCTTAGATTTTTTATCAGTTTGATTAGTCAATTTTTCTTTCTTTATCCTCTCTTTTGTCCCAGATTTGTATCTGATGAATTCGTTTTGCTTGACTGACCATTTTTTGTTCAGCAAATCGATTCATCATAACTTTTATCTGCATCAACTGTTGTATCCGAGGACAAAATCTTTTCAAGATACTCCCTCGCTTTCTTTCTTTTCTTTCTCAGTCTGTCTTTCTGCCCTTGTGAAAGTTTCACTTTCTGTTCTTTCTCTTTCTGTTCTTTGGGCTTTTCTTCAATTTTGACTGATTTCTTCATCTTTCCATGAGATTCAGCCCTCGATCTTCCCTTTGATCTCATTGGGCAATCTCTGGCAATATGTCCTCTGATTTGACAGTCATAGCATCTTCTTGTCTCAAAACTCTGACTCTGGCAGTTAACAGCAATGTGTCCTTGAAAACCACATTTGTAACACACTCTGTTATCGTACCACTCTCCTCTTTCAAACCACACACTTAGATCATAACATTGTTTGGCCTTGTAGTAATCTCCTCTTTTGGAAGCTTGATTTGACGGTTGAGCACTGTGATCAAACCTGCACCACTTATTACCAACTTTTTGTGAGTTTTGATTTTCAATTTTTTGTGATTTTTGATTTGATGATTGAACTGATGATCTTTTATTTTTGTTTTGAAAATTTTTCGAATTTTTAACATTTTGTTTTTGTTCTACATTCTTCTTAGAAGGTTTCTGCGTTGAGCATTCACCTTTTCAGTAGATTGTAAAACAGTTTCTTGAAATTTTTCTTTTAATTTCAAAAATATTTTCTTTTTATCATCTTCATCATCAGATTTATCATCACAATCTTCAATTATGACTTTGTCATAATTTGTGACATTGTCACTTATTGGAATTTCCTCTTTATTTTCATTGACCGGTTTTGGACATATATAATCTGGTATAAACGACGATGTCACAAAACCGTCCAATTTCTTTTCTAACTCACCAATTTTATTTTTAGCACGTTCAACTTCTTTTTCAAGTTGAATGATTTTCTCAAGATGAGAATTTATTGCCTTTTGTTTTTCAATGTTATTTTTACTGAAAACAGATTTTTCATTTTCTAAAATTTTTATTTGATTTTGAAAATCTTTTTCATTTTCTTTTAAAATTTTGTTTTCTAATGTCAAACTCTCCACATTTTTTAAGAGTTTGACATTATCTGATCTGGACTTTTCATAAATTAAGCACATCTCAGGCATTTTATCAACATCAGCTTCCTTCTCCATCTTGAAAGCTGGAATTTCTTTAACCTGTTCCTTTACTATTTGAACTTTTTCTTCAGGTTTGACTTCACCATTCTGTGACAACCCAGTTGTCTCATCTTGTTTAGATTTTTCTTGATGATCACTGTCAACCAGTTTCTTCTCGGATTTGACATTTTCTTCAACATTTGCTGCCTTATGATTCTTCTTTTTCGCAGCTTGTTTATTTTTGAGCTTTTCCATTTTATCTGAAAAAAACATATCATACAAATTAGGTGAAAATAATCCTTTATAAAATTCAAGTTGTTTAATTTCTTCACTGTCATCATCACTCTCTTCATCTGATGAGTGATAAAAAACTGGAGCTTTTTCTGAAACAACTTCTGAATCCTTTTCTTTTAAAATTGGTTCTTTTGAAACTGATTCTTCTGAAACTGGTTCTTCTTTGATCTTTAATGGAATAACTTGTTGAGATTCATGGTAATGATACGCTATTTCCTCTTCAGAATCCATGTTTCGGTTTAATGGTTTCACAAATTCACAACTTTCAAGCGAAATGAAAGTTCAAACGAAATGAACTTTTGATGCGGAATGACAGCTTCAAACGAAATAACCTTTGGTACGAAATGGCAATTTTCAAACGGAATGGGTCAATTTCAAGCGAAATGATCCCTTTTTACCCAATTCGTGCGAAATAAAATATATGTTTCACACGAAATGACCTTTTCAAGCGAAATGAACACTAGATGCGAAATGAAAATCCGTTTCGTGCGAAATGGAGGTCTGGAAGTTCAATTCGTGCGAAATAGAGATCTTTTCACATGGAAGGCCCATTTCAGACGAAATCATGATGACGTCACACAAGTCGAACAGTTTTTGGCAAGATTGATCAAGTTTTAGGTTGATTTTAGGTCTGATTCTTTCAAGGATTTGTTAAAACAGTGTTTCGCACGTTATATGTGAAAATCAGTCCATTTTAACCGTGAAATCTTGATTAATTTTGAAACACGTGTAGAAGAATGTGTAGAAATCAGAATTTTTGGTATAATCGAGCTGAATCGGTAAGAACTCTTCCTCCTGAGCTCTGATACCACTTGTAGGATCGTTTGCACGACCAAACGAGTCGTTCAGAAGAGTTCTCGATCAATACGAGAGGCGGAAACTAACGTATCGACTTAGAAACAGCTTGATATACACATTAACTGCCTTGTTTATTGATTTGAAAGCGTTTAACAGGCTAGAGACACTTCAGCAGCACCTCGGCTCCCGGAATCAAAAGTTACAAATGATTTGAATCAAGGCACTATTTATAGACAAGCCATTCCGTGTGAAATGGATATCTGCTCATTTCGTACGAAATGGCTGCATCCCATATGTTTCTCGTTTTTCTCGATCTTCGCGCCCTGATCTATCATACTAGTTACAAGACTCGATACAAGACGAAGTCGACAGACATATGCACCAACATATTGTGTGTGTGAGAGATAATGAGGTTGTGATCTTGTGGTTTATACTTATAATCATATTAAGTGTTTAACCATTGTATAATATGTCCCTCAAGTACTAAGCATGATCTTTTCTAAATCAAAGTGAATCAAATAGTATCTAATAGGATCAAGTAAAAATCTTGATGGGGGGCCACCATGTGACCGTCAACATGAGGGGGGGGGGGGGTCTAGTTGTGGTTTAATGGATAGTTAAGCATAATGGTTAGATTTCAAGTGTAGTGTTTAGGTGTTATGCATATTATGTGTTATATGGTATGTTAGGGTGTTCGGGGATTATAACTAGCTTAGAAACATTAAAACAATGTTTCTAGTATAATTTTGGTGTTTCGGGTAATGTCCGGTTGTTCAGTTTGATACCGGTTCGTTAAAGTGTCAAACTATTCCGTTTAGTGATCTTTATGTACCCTTTTATGACGCTTTTAATTCCCGACACTTAGGAAAGCATTCAGGACCATTTAGTCATATTTTTACATGTAATTAGCTTGTTAAAATGCTGAATTTTGCTGCAAAATGCTGAATTCAGCACTTTAAGTGGGTTTTAGGCACTTTCCGGCACTTAAACTACACCTAGTGAAGCAGTTTTATGGTCCTTACTTCCCTACACACCATACTAGTGTAGTACCTTATCTCTGGCCCATACGGGGTCTCAAAACACTGTTTGCCTATGTACTGAACATCGTCAGCATTTTTCTGAGTTATCCGCTAACTGTGCTAGCTGTGCTTTGTGCATCGTTTATGTCACTAAAGTTTGTATGGAAAAAAATGATGTGACAGTATGAAATGTGATGCACATGTAAGTATGATACAGTAATCAGAAAGCAGTCATTTGTAATTCAGCACAGTCATTAAGCACTAATCATGGTTAATTAAATTGTATGGATACCTGGATTTTTGACAGTTGTCACATTCTCCCCCTGTTAAGAAAATTTCGTCCTCGAAATTTATACTACCTTAATTCCTTAGGGTTGCATTATGCGTGTATGTATATGAATAATACTGGGGTAGATAACCACAAAACTAAATCAAACCTTATTCGCATCAGGTGAATCCAATGACATATTACAATAATCGGAACCCAGCAGTTAAAAGGTATGTGTTTGAGCATTTGATGTCGGTGGTCACGAGACGCATAGATGTATAATCTAGTGTAACTTAGTTAACAAGGGTGTAACAAGGAGTTTCGACTAATGGATTCTCAAACAGTCAGCCACAATATGTAAACAAGTTTTTCCCAAACCATAGCATCCGCTATATGAAATCAAAACCAACAACTTGAATATGAAAATGATCTGTCAACTTTCAAACAAATAAATGGTAAGGATTAGTGTGTTGACATTCTTGAATTACGAGAATACACCGAATGAAATACAAGCGAATCTGGTGTGTCATTGTAGTTGCATTAGGAATGTTTAAAACAAAAGTACGTGTAGTTTTGTGTAAAACGGTTGACCATGATTAGCACAAGCTACAAATTTGGTAATGACACCACAAGGTGTCGTAATTGACATATTTCAACAATAGCGGTGACCGAACAAGTTCACCATGCTTGAAATCAAAGGAAAGTGTACTGAAACAACTCTGAAAATTTGATTTGAACAGCGTCATGGGGTTTTCAATCGAATATGGAACATCAAGGAACTACTGTTTCTGGTTGAATATGGAAAGCAATAAACACTGCAAAGTGTTCAATTTATAACAAAAGAATCATTATGAGGTACACCGTGATATGAAATGAATCTAGGTACCATTGTCTTAACACACAACTGTGTTGAGACCACTTTAATTGTGATAAACAAAACGGATTTAGAGCAAGTTAATAAATAAACAATTAAATCCGGGTATGAGGTGCGTAGCCAAATTAGCGCAATCTTCAATTTTGTGAAAGTATCATCGCATGGTGTCGAAATCAACAAACGATTTTGTGGAGTTGTAAACCAATCAAGTCTACTACGACCCGAAACAAAAGAACCTCTGCAAAAATATTTGAATATGATGCTCTCAATACATCATATGGCGTCTGAAATTGAATATGTGAAATGGATAAGTTCAAACAATTGAACTTGGTTTCGGCGTAACCCGACAATAAACGTATGTATCAACAAGGGAATTTCAGCATGGACACGAAGATAAACCATGAATGTAACTTGAAAGGAATGAAGTCTCAAGAAAGTGTGTTGACTTGATAACAAGGAAGCCAACAATTACCATAATGTAGGTCATTCGAATCACAAATCAGTAATTAGATTTAGCAACATAATATTTTAACCTCAATGAAGCGTTTATTCGAAATGAAACCGCATGCGTAGCAAATGGTGCGTGCGTAACATATAAGTTTTCAAGTAATGAAACAATGAGTATTTTCTAAAATGAAGGAAATGACCAAGTATTGAAACAAATGTGTGTTCGCTCTCAGTGAAAAAAAAATACGCGATGGAACTACCATTTAAGGGGAGTAGAGATGCAAACATCTACTCGCTAGAAGCAAAAGCGAAGATTTTAACAAAAGAAATTTGAGTACTTTCTGCTTGGTTAACTGAAATAGCATATATATCAGGATAATGGGGTTTGCTTGAGTTAACATGTGTGGTTCCTAGGCAACCTTTATGAGTTTGGACCTGGGTTCCCAAGGGTCCTAAGTACATGTTTTCTAGATTCTCAAAGTTTAGTATTCTGTGTAAAAGTGTTTTGTGCATCGTGTAGGAAACACCATTTTTGTGTACGTTTAAAACAAGTTATTGTCCCACAAATTCCCTAGTATACTTTCTCCCTGAATTCACAGCTAATGACACTCAATCATCGATCAGTTGTGAAATAGTAGTTGGATCCTCACAGTTAGTTAAATAAATAATTCGTTAATCCTCAGCAAGAGTTACCGACTCTTGTAGGTTAGCTCGCTCGGCTCCTGGTAGTAGATGTTCGTACGAAAGCTATCGTCCTTCTTCTTGACAAGCAAAACTGGGGTTACCCAAAGCGGGAAACTTGGTCTGTTATCTTCCTTCTCTAGCCACCACTGAAACTACACTGTCAATCCTTGCATCTCCGAAGGTGTAAGTTGCTAAGGTGTATTGACTGCAGGCGTGGCGCCTGGAATCAAATCGATGCGAAATTCGATTTGTCGTTGAGGAGATAATTTTGGCAAGTCTTCGGGGAAGACTTCAGGGTATTCCCTTATCGCAGGGATATCTTCGAGTTTTGGTTCTTCGGCTCCCTTGTCCACGACATGAGCCAAGAAAAACTACACATCCTTTACGCAACAATTTTCATGCCTTCAAGCAATTAGTAATTTGTAGAGGCGTATCCTGCTTCATGAGTCACGATCATTTCTTCGTTCGCCATCGGGATTCAGATATCAATCTCCGCTCGATCGCTCGACAACCAATCCATCCAGGTTACCTCGTCGAAGCTTCCCAACTCAACTGGCAGTAGATCAAGCGTAAACTCACGCTCTCCGGGTTCTATCTTGCCGTTTCCAATTATCTCGTTGGCTTCCACTAGCTTCCCATTAGCTAGTTCTATCGAGTACGGGTCATCTAACTTACTTGCTACTAAACCAAGTATACTCTCAAACTAGAGATGCGAAGCTAAAATTTGCAACAGTATCTAGCATCACAGCTGCATAACGTTGACTAATATGGGACGTACCAATATCCACGTGTCTCCCTAGCTTCGGTGTTGAGCTTTCATTCTTGTGCCTGATTGTTTTTAGGGCAATATTTTCTGAAATGCTTTTTGCTTCCACAGTTAAAACAACCTTGAGTAAGTTTTTGTTTGTCACTCGTCCTGCCTTGATGATTGTCGTTGTCGTTGTTTCCTTCGAGATTCTTGCTACCATCTTGGCCTCCATTTCCACGTTCAGTACCTTGCCTACAAGTTTCCTTGACATGCCCCACTTTGTCACGCCCCACTTTGCCACAATTTTCACATTTTCCATATCTGCATCGCCCGATATGATAACGTCGACAATTGTCGCTTTTAGGTAGGATACCTATGTACTCTTTCCCCTTTTTGGCCCTGTTCTTTCTATTCACCCGAGTACCCTTCTTGAAGTTTGCAAACTTTCTCTTGTTATCTCCAGATGGCTCTACAGGAGTCTCATCTTTCTCTTCCGAAGTGGAAAATTTTCCTAGTCTAATCGCTTCTTCAGTGAGCGCCACACTTAAGTCGATAGCCTCAATGATTGTTGGAGGTTTAGATGTTGTCACCAGGCTTAGAATCTGAGGTGCCAATCCCCCGATGAAGCGTTCGATCTTCCTAGATTCTGGTTCCACCAAACGCGAAGCAACTTGTGATAAATCGTCAAATCTCTGCACGTACTCAGTTATCTTTGGGCCTTCCATTTTCAAGTTCCACAGTTCAGTCTCCAACTTCTAGACTTCTGCCCTAGAGTAATATCTTTTACGCATTAGTTCTTTCAGTTCGTCCCACGTCAAAGCATACGCAGTAGTCTCGCCCATCATCTGAACCTGATGGTTCCACCATGACAGAGCCCCATCTATAAACAGTCCAACTATGTACATGACCTGATGTTCGGGGGCGCATTTACTTAGTCGTAAAACATAATCCGTCTTCTCAACCCAACGCACAAAAGCTATGGCACCCCCAGTGCCGTCGAAGTATCGAGGTTTGTGGCTCAAGAACTGCTTGTAGGTGCAGCCGTTGGGTGGGTTATTTCCTGGGGTACCTCCACCGCGTTCGGAGCAAAGGGCATCGTGCTGTGCAATGGCCTGTGAGATGCGCTCTTATAATTCTGCCGCTGTCATCGGCAGAGGGTGGTTGGTATCGATGTTCCCTTGTATCGACATCTTCTAAGAAGAAGATCGGTTAGGTCAGGTCTTATTTGTTCGGGGAGTGCATATTGTTGTTTAGAGGTCATATGTACATACACATATTAGATTTTTATATCAACCAAATCAAGCAATAGCATAATCATAGCATAGCCAAGTAATTTGGGAAGTATTGTTTAATGAGGGCAAAACAAGCAAGCACGTAACATTATTATTATTATAGCACACACATACAGATCAACATCGTGCTTAACGAAGACATGGCGACTGAGCTTTCATTGGTTATTGGCCACAAAGTATTGTCGCATGTTTAAAGATGATTGGGCTTTCATTATTTTCCGACCACAACCACATTGTCTACAAAGTGCATTACATCAAAAGGGACACAGGGTCACCCTACCCTCATCCAATAAGTCTATCAGTGTACCAAAATCACGTGGTTAAATGGTCTTCAAAAGTCTCCACAATCTCGGCTCATTAGTAGTGTCTTTTCCCAAAAGTAATGCAATCCGTATAAAACCAAAACCAGCCATATTGGTGACTGAGGTGGAGGAGGAAAGAAAAGCAAACTGCTAACATGTGCGTGCTCCTCCTCGAGCTTGTATACACGTCGAAGTAATTAACTGATCCACTGCTCGATAGTAAAGGAACGAGCATCAAAACCGGGAAAGGTGAAATATCAGCAGGTGAGTGTGCCAAAGGAGATAATGATGAATGTGGAGGATCAAAGCAAACTGGCATAGATAGGCTGGAGGAATTGGTGTCAGTTCAAGCTCCAAAACTCTGCGGCTCATATGTGACAACCCGAGTTTTCAAGGTCCTTACTCGACACGTTATTTGTTTCGCAAAATGTTTAGTATTTGATTAATGTAACTTGTTTCAATGTAACTTGTTCACATTTAGTATATGATTAAGGTGTTGCACCATTGCGTGATTAATTAATGAAGTACATGAGTTGTTTAAGGTGTTGTATAGTTCTATCACATACACCTCCTGTTTGACTAAACATTGGACACTCTCGTAGCAAACTTGAACCCGATGAAACCTCAAGTGTTTCGTCATCACCTTATGTCGACGAAACTTGGAGGAGTTTCGTGGTCCCATTAAGGTTTCGCCGAGATGGGCTTTCGGCCCAGGCCCAACGTCCATCTGTTTTATATTTGCACATTTTACGTAAAATGTCAGTTATCAAAACCCTAGACACTTTCTCTAACCTATCGACGGCAGTAACCCTTTCGAAGCATATCATCTCCTTAGTCTAATTTTTCTAGCTACGGTATCAAGGTTAGTGTATTGATCCGTTCATTAGATCTATTATCCGATGAGTTGATGTTGTATTGCAATGATTATGTGTGAGTACTTGGATCTTATGCGCGAATGTTCATCGTTCGATAATCGTAATTATGTGATTAGGATAGTTTAATGGAGTTTTGAATCTTCTGTTGCTTTCTCATGATTATTGTTTGAATAGATAGATTGATGATCATATGTTGATTAGAAAACTGTTATGACTGTGATAATCATTAATTATACGGATTGTGTAGACACTTGTTGCATGTTAAGGACGATTGAGAACTAAATGATTGGTAAATGATTATGATGAACTGCGATGATGATTAGGGTTCAAGGAACTGTCAAGCACGTAACCACTGAATCGATAACTGTTGCCTGGCGAAACATGACCTTTCGATGAAACCCATGCCGACGAAACTCAGATTGTGACGAAACTTCTTTATGTAACTCATGCATGTTGACGAAACATGAATGTTTCGTCGATGGAGGATCACGACGAAACATGAGTGTTTCGTCAGTGGGTGTGTTTCGTCGAGAGGGCAGTCGAGCATAGTGAACGGGGTTGATCATCGTGACGAGTGATTATGATTATGTTAGTAAAACCATGATGCATACTGTTAATGATACATACTGTTAATGATGCCTACTGTTAACGATATTTACTGTTAATGAGGTTTACTTATGATCAAGTGACATAGTTTGGTTCATGCGCTTAGTATAGTACGCACAACAGTTAAGCATTTCTACGAAACATATACGTGAAGTGTGGACTCGAATGAGTTACGCTGTGTGCCATACGGGAATTATTGTTTGTGGTACATACTGTTATTATATGTGAACCAAGTGATTGCAAACTGATCTTGTATACATGCATATCATAGGCTTTGACTGATTTATTTGTGAACAAGTAACTAAACAAACCGAGCAAACCAAGGTGAGTTCACTGCTCTTTTTCAAGCATGCGTCCTGGGGAGGGACATCGGGTAAACGTTTCGGGAAGGAATGCTGGGTTATTGGGATGTTTGTTAATACTCGCGTATCTATCACCTAAGTCCCATCTACCGATCGTTGCCGGGGAGGCAACGGGATGTTAGTTAGTAGCGCTATTTAGGTTTGGCAACTTCACACCATACCGGGGAGGTCGGGAGTGAACTAATTATCCCAGTCTTGACCATTGCTTTGATAGAGGCAATGGGGTTTGGGCAAAACAACTTTAAGCCATCAGCGGTAAACGAGTTATTACAACATCAATCTTTAAATCGTCTTATATTCATAACTGGTAACTAAAATGTGTAACAAACTTTGAACTCACCAGCCTGTCTAACACACTTGTCTGCATGCTTGTAGGTCGTTAGATTTCTTGACATGGACTTGCTATCTGGGAGTGCTGGAGTGGTCATGGATCGAGGCTCTTGGATATATTTGATATATTGGTTTTGAACACTTATCTTGAAACAGTTGTTTAAAAACTTACTATATGCTTCCGCTGAACATCTCCTTGGGTTTAAACTTATGACTTGGATTTATATTTGGCAATTAATGAAATGTTTTATTTAAATACTATACGTGGTTCAATGTGATTGGTGGCTTGGATTCTGGTACGTTACACATCCCGCGGTGTTTCCGCATGTGGTATTTTGGGGGTGTGACAGTTTGGTATCAGAGCCACTGGTTATAGTGAACTAGGTTTTAAAACGTTTTTATAAAACCAGACTATAACCGAACAACTTCAAAAATCGGCCATGACACTCAGCTCCAGATTGCAAGGTTCGTCTTTTGCTTACTTTATGCATTGCTTGTTTAGTAATCACACACTCACAACTTGCATGAAACTACATACTAGATACCATGATATGATTACCTGTGCTGTATGTTTTAGTGAAATTCGATGGTGGGATGCTACTCTCTGACTTATGTGATCATTAATCCTGTAATGCCTTTCGTATTGCTATTAGAGTGTAGGGGAAACTTTGAGCGCGAGTTAAGAGGCACTGAGTTAAGCATGCAAATTGCCTTATTATTATGGGTGCACACATAATAATAATGTGGGGTACATGCAAGTTCTAGTGAGGCTTAACGAGTGTGACAAGGGTTCTGCCTTATTGTTTGGTGTGAACTTGTAGTTGTAGATGTCAACGTGAGATTTGACTCCTACCCTATCTCGATTCTTAAAATTGTTCTCTCTCTCTCCTATATAGAATCATGAGGGGACGCAATGGTGGACGTAATGGTGGCCGCAACGGTGGACGTGGCCACATCGCTATGACACAAGCCGAACTGACTGACCTGATCAACACACGAGTGGCTGAAGCCCTAGCGGCTTATCAGGCTGGTACGGCGCGTGCCAAATACTCCTTATTTTCGTGTCATGAATTCGACTCTTACTCGTATGTTGTATTTTCTTACTCCTTAGGTAACAATCCACCTGCTTGTACGTTCAAGATATTCATGGATTATAAGCCACAGACCTTCAATGGGACTGAAGGGGCTGTAGGACTCCTGCGATGGTTCGAGAAGGCAGAATCAGTGTTTGCGATGTGTAACTGTCCTGCTGGGGATAGAGTGAAGTATGGTACGGGCACACTCGAGGATGGTGCCCCGACATGGTGGAATGCCCAGGTCCAGCTGTTGGGCATCGAGGTGGCAAATGCCACTACTTGGGACGATTTTAAGGAGCTGATAAGGGAGGAGTATTGTCCTCGTGATGAGATACAGAAACTTGAGAATCAATAATATGACCTGAAGATGGTGGGATCTGAGATTGAGGCGTACGCGAAGCGGTCACATGAGTTGGCGATCATGTGCCCAAACTTGTCCCGACCTCCGCATCGGAGAATTGAGCTGTTCATCAAAGGGTTAGCTCCACGAGTGAAGGGTTTGGTTACTGCAGCAAATCTCAACAACTTAACTCAGATTGTTCGTTTGGCTCACAAAATCACCGATCAGGAGGTGGAGAGTGGTTCTTTACCACCGCGTGTTTTTGCTACTACTGCTACCACAACCACCGCTACTACGCCTGCCAGTGATAACAAGCGAAAATGGAACGACGCTGACAAAGCAATCAGTGCCAGCCAATATTAGAAAAGGCCAGACAACAGCAACAACCGCAGCTTCTGTCAGTCTTCCTTGGTTAATCATGGTCAGGGTAGCAGTCAGAATCAAGGCTCCTACGCTGGTAAGAAGCCGAAGTGCAACAAGTGTGGTTATCATCATCATGGACAGTGTGTCCGGGTTTGTCGTAGATGCGACAAGTTGGGTCATGAGGCAAAAGACTGTTGTTGGGATTGAACCCTAACAGAGGAACAGATAATTAAAGCCAAAACTGGATCAGAGCAGTGGATCCAGAATAAGCAGATGTTATGTTAACAAGTCTCTCCCCTTGAAAGTGGTTTCAACATCTGCTGACCTCCTATCTACTGATCTGCACAACTGCTGACCTAGAACTGCTGATCAAGTCAAAGGCTGATGAAGACTAAAGCCCTGCTGTTCAATCTACTGCCCTGAGTCAAGCACTGTTGGGTTATATCAAGTGCTGCTGGGTTCACATCAGTGGAAGGCATCAGCAATAGTTTAGTTTGTCTTTATGTAATGAATTGTAATAACAGTTGTTAGCATATCAGTACTTGTATAGATCAGAGGTTAGAGTTTGTTAGGAGGTTAGATGTCACTTTCATGGTGACGTCAACTAAGATGCTCAGTGGTTTGTCCGTGCCTATAAATAGAACAGTACCCTGTACTGTTCTATTAGCTCTTCACCATCTTCTTCCTGCACGAACAAATCACAGTGAGCTCAGGCTGAGGGGGAGTTTGTTACATACATGCAAGTGTAATCGGTGTTTGGAATAAATTTAAGCATTCGATTCATTGTTGAAAATGTGTGTTAAAAGCAATACTCCTGTTTGATTGTGAAAAGTTTGTTTCCATTAATTTCCGCTGCACAACTCATTCATTGTTCATCTTAATTCAAACGTAAAAACAATCAAAACCAAACTCAGATCCTAACAATTGGTATCAGAGCTTGGACAGTCAAATTTGATTTAACAATCATTTTGACATAAATAGTTCAGCTCATAATTGTTGATATTGATAGTTTGTTCGTTTTGTTGAAAAACAGAGCATGGTTTAATCACCATCAAAGTTGATTAATCAGTGCCTGTAAAATAACCAGGATGACGTCACAATCACAAGATGATAAGAATAACATTGGCTCTCTTTTCAAACCACCCATGCTTAAACGTAATGAATACAACATCTGGGAGAGAAGGATGGGTCACATCCTTGCTCAACAGAACACTGTATGTTGGAGGTCTGTTGTTTTTGGTCCCAATCTTCCTATGGTGCCAAGTGCTGAGGATGCAAAGAAGTTTGTACCTAAACCAACTGAAAATTATACTGAAACTGATTTTCAAAAGTTCGAACTCGATGCCAAAGCATTTAGCATCATAGCATCTGCATTACCCAATGAGATCTATGCTGGACTGTTACATTGTAACAGTGCCAAAGAGCTATGGGATGCACTGAAGGAACAGTTTGGGGGAACGGAAAAAGTCATTGAAAACAATAGGGAAATTCTGAATCAGCAGTATGAAACATTTTGTCACATCAAGGGCGAATCATTGACTCAGTAGTTTGAGCGATTCAGTTGTCTCATTAGTGAGCTAAGACTTGTTAAAACTACATTTCCAAATTCTACACAAAACAACAGGTTTCTTAGATCACTACTAGAAAAATGGGACACCATTGCATTTGTCACTAGAAACTCTGCTGAGTTCAAAGATCTGACCCTGACCCAACTTCATGCAACACTTTGATCCCACTGACTTAGAAGAGATGGACATTTTGCATCAATTGGCTTTGATTAGTGTAAGAACAAGCAAATTCTACAAAAGAACAGGGAGAAAATTCCCAGGGTTACATGGGAATTTAAAAGTGGGGTTGGATAAGTCAAAAATTAAGTGCTATAAGTGCAACAGGCTAGGTCACTTTGCTAGGGAATGCAGGAGTCAAACCACTGGTCTAATAATAACTCATCCCAGCTCAAACCCTAGACCACAAAATCAAAGCACTGTGCACTATACCCAATATACCCCCTGCAGCCCATGTTAACACTGCTCACTATGCTGCAACCCCTGTGCCTGTGCATTATGTTCAAACCACTGTTCCACAAATTCAGTATGTTCAAGCCCCTGTCCCTCAGGCACAAGTGCAACCTGCTGCACCTCAACAAGCTGCTCCAAATTTGGTACAACCAGATCAACAAAGTTTTTTCACCCAAGGCTTTGTTGACTGGAGCAGCATGCCTGATGAGCTTGGTGATGAAAATTTTGCACTCTATGCTTTTAATGATCCTTTTAATGATGAATTTTGTTTGATGGCATTAGATTCAATACCAGAAGGGGTAGAACATGAAGGTGAACAACTAAGTGCTGAAACAGTGGATGAAGTGGCTGAAGCAGTGGTTACTGCAGTGCTGGTGAACTATTGCTGGGAGAAAATTCAGAAATCCTGATTGAACCACTGTCTGACCCTTGGTCCAAAGAAGACAAGGAGGAAGAGGAAGAGAAGAAAGCAGGTGAGAAAGAAGTTAGAGCTGATGAAGGTCATTCCTATCAAAGATATCCCAACAGTGGTTCAAAACTCTATTGTTAAGGAGTCTGAGAAAAGGAAGAAAAGAGAAAAGATCAAAAACCTGTTTTGTGATTTTTGTGAAAAGAGAAATCATCTAACAAAAGACTGTTTTCATCTAAAAGCATATGATCTAAACAAAACAAGTGTCATTGTACCTACTGAAAGCTGCACCATCTGTGGTAAAAATAACCACAAAACTCAAGAATGTGTGTATCTCAAAAACTTTGATGTGAAAAAGAATGAATACACTGCTAAAACATCCTTGAGTCCATCAACATCATCTGTCAAATTCACCAAGAATCAACCACTATTTGTGCCAGTCCAAACAGCTGTCACAAAACAGCTGAATCAAACATCTGTCCAAAGAGATGTTCAAGTGACTGATGCACCCCCTGCCAACCAATTCAGAAGAGGCAAGGGACAATCATCTTACCAAAGGATTCCACATGTTTATGAGACCTACAAAAGGCCCTCTAAACCAAGTGTGAAAAGGCATCCTTTTGGATATCAGTAGGTGATTGGTCAAAACCCACAACAATGGTTAGAGAGAAACAGTCCTAAAACTGTCCAAACCCCTGACCTAACCACTGCCCACGCATCTGAACTCATCCCAGACACTGTTGAGACCCCATCCAAAGCCTTATTGGCTTTGGAGACCCTAATGAACTAATCCTTTTACTTCATGTGCAGGGAGCTTCTGCATGCTTAGATAGCCTTTGGTATGTAGATAGTGGAGGCTCCAGGCACATGACAGGATGTAAAGCCCTTCTCAAAGATTTCAAAATCCATGGAGGGGGTGATATATCCTTTGGTAATAATAGTAAATGGAAAGTTCTGGGGTCTGGTACAGTACAGTCTGGTAATGTAAAATTTGAAAATGTCAATCTGATAGACAATCTAAAATTCAACCTACTGAGTGTTTCACAAATGAGTGATAAGGGGTATAGATCATTCTTCACAAAGGAGTGTTGTAGGATTGTTGGACCAGAAATGGTTGAAAAGATTGAAGCAATAATAAAAACTGGAAAAACCAAACTTGTTGCTCAAAGAAGTGGCAATGTTTATGTGGTGGATATGTCAAAAGAGTGCCCCAGAACTGATGCCTGTCTGTTCTCAGCTGCATCAAACAAAGAGACAGAATTATGGCACAGGAGATTGGGGCACACAAATCTCAAGACTATCACTGCCATTTCAAAACAGAGGTTAGTAAGAGGTTTACCTCAAAAACTGTTCATCTGTCCTGAGCATTGTGTTTCCTGCCTAAAAGGAAAACAACATAAAAGCTCCTACAAATCCATTGATGAGTCCAAAACAACCAAATGTTTGAAAATGCTTCATATGGATTTGTTTTGGCCCAGTTAAAGTCATGAGTCTTAAGAAAAAGAGGTATTGTTTGGTTATTGTTGATGACTTTTCTAGGTTTACATGGACTTACTTTTTACACTCAAAAGATGAGACTGCAGGCATTCTGCAAGACTTTGTGAAACAGGTTGAAAAGCGGTTTGACCTTCCAGTAAAAATCTTCAGAAGTGACAATGGCACAGAGTTCAGGAACAAGGAGTTGGATGATTTCTGTGTGTCAAAAGGAATTGTGAGGCAATACAACATTCCAAGAACACCAGAACAAAATGAGGTTGTTGAAAGAAAGAACAGAACTTTGATTGAGGCTGCCAGAACCATGCTTGCTGATTCAGGTTTGCCATTAACTTTTTGGGCAGAGGCAGTAAACACTGCTTGTTATATCCAAAACAGAGTTTTAATCAACACAAGGCATCAAAAGACTGCCTATGAACTGCTGTATAAAATAAAGCCATTGATTTCATACTTCAAAGTTTTTGGCTGCCCATGCTTCATTTTAAACTTAAAAGATTCCATTTCTAAGTTTGCAGCCAAAATTGATTGTGGTTATCATCTGGGATACTCTACCACTGCTAAGGCCTACAAAGTGTTTAACACAAGGACCAAAACAGTGGAAGAGACTTTAAATGTAAAGTTCAATGAACTTTCATCAATGAAAATCCCAGCAAACCCTGCAGAATTGTTTGATCTTGATAAATTTACTTTTGAAAATACTGTTGTCAAGACTAACAGTGCAGGTCCATCAGAAAATTCATCACCAGACTATGGGTATGAAATCATCATTCCTCAACAAAAGTCTGTCAAAATGGGTAGAGCAACAGATTTTCAAAACAGCTGTCAAAGCTCAACCACTGCTACCTCAACTGTTGTTGACCAAAGTAGCCCCTTAACCCCTGCTTCCACATCATCAAACACTGTTGATAAAGTCCTCAAACAGTGGATCAAAGTCAGCATGTGTCCACACCTTTACCTCCTATTCCACCACCTTTTGAAGCCACTGCTTAATCATCAAAGTCACCAGCAGTGGTTAGCTCAGATGATTCACATCTGCATCCATCCCCACTCAATGCCATTGTTCCATACCAAGGAGAGCTCATCTTCTTGAAATGTCATCCACCAGACCAAATTATTGGAAACATCAATGAAGGGGTGCTCACAAGAAGTCAATCCCAAAACATTTGTCTTTTTGCTGGTTTTCTATCTCTCCATCAGCCAGTCAAGTACCAAGAGGCACTAAAAGACAACAGTTGGGTAGAAGCCATGAAAGAGGAGCTCCAACAGTTTAGAAGACAACAAGTTTGGGAGCTTGTTCCATTGCCAGAGGGTGTAAGTCCTATTGGCACAAAATGGGTCTTCAAAAATAAAACTGATGAAAGGGGTATTGTTGTCAAGAATAAAGCCAGGCTTGTGGTTCAAGGGTATAGACAAGAAGAGGGCATTGATTATGATGAAACATTTTCCCCTGTAGCAAGACTTGAAGCAATCAGACTATTTCTGGCCTTTGCTGTCAACCACAATATCAAAGTGTACCAAATGGATATCAAATGTGCATTCCTCTATGGTAAGATACAAGAGGAGGTTTATATCTGTCAACCTCCAGGTTTTGAGGATCCATTTAATCCAAATCATGTCTACAAGCTGAATAAAGCTTTGTATGGCCTGAAACAAGCACCAAGGGCCTGGTATGAAACTCTTTCCACCTTTCTACTTTCCATTGGTTTCACAAGAGGTAGAATAGATAAAACACTGTTTTTAAAATGGAGAGGAAAGGATTTGATGATTGTCCAAATTTATGTGGATGACATCATCTTTGGAAGCACATGTAATAAAATGTGTGAAGAGTTTAGGAAACTCATGACAGCTGAGTTTGAAATGAGTGCAATGGGTGAACTCCAGTGCTTTCTTGGTCTCTAAGTAAGGCAACTGCAAAATGACACTTTTATCCATCAAGGCAAATATGCCAAAGAACTGTTGAAGAAATTTGAGATGGATGATTGCAAGCCATGGAGTACACCCATTGCAACCAATAAAGTAGTGATATCTGATGAGAAGGATGAATTGGTTGATCAAACTTTGTATAGAAGCATGATTGGGTCTTTATTGTACCTAACTGCATCCAGACCAGACATCATGTTTGCAACATGTGTTTGTGCTAGATCCCAATCAGCCCCTAGAAAGTCAAACCTTATTGTTGTAAAAAGGATATTCAGATACCTAAAAGGTGCTCCCACACTTGGTATCTGGTATCCAGCTGATGGTAAAATTGAGCTTTCAGGTTTCTCAGATAGTGACTTTGCTGGATGTGACAAGACAAGGAAGTCCACTTCAGGAGGGTGCCAATTCCTAGGAAATTGCTTAGTGTCTTGGCAAAGCAAAAAGAAAGCAGCTGTTTCCACATCCACTGCTGAGGCAGCATATATAGCTGCTGCAAGCTGTACAGCCCAACTGCTCTGGCTTCAAAATCAGTTGCTGGATTTTGGTATCACTGCCTTAAAGACACCACTCATGTTGGACAGCCAGGTAGCAGAAAATATCATCAAAAATCCAGTTTCCCATTCAACCACCAAGCACATCGACATCAGACATCACTTTGTGAGGGATTGCTATGAAAAAAGGTTTGATTTCTCTGCACCATGTTCCAACTAAGGATCAGCTGGCAGATGTGCTAACCAAAGCATTAGAGACATCCACCTTTGAAAGCTTGATCTCTAGGATTGGCATGCTGAACATGGAATAACAGGCAAAATCCTATTTTTCTATGAATAAAAGCATTAAAATGTTTTCAGAAAATAAAAAATCCATCCTTAAAAATAGCTAAAAATGAATTTTTCATTAAATCCTTAAAAGTCTGCCATAACCACTGCTTTGTTCAAAAGTCTGCTCTACTCAAATATCTGTCCACTGCTGAAAGTCAACCCCTGCTCTCTCATTTCTTTGATAAGCACTGTTGTTCAAAATCAGTGTTTTATCCACTGATGTGCTATCCACTGATAGTAAAAATCACCCACTGCTCTCATTGTTCCAGTTATGCCCACTGATCTTGTTCCATCAGTGGTCTTCATAAAGGAGTTGTCGTTTTCTTCATCAAGGGTTGGCACGTGGACAGTACATTGTGGACAGACCTTTTGTAATCGCTGCCACGTCAGCATTCACTTTTTCTCTATAAAACCCCCTTCAAAACCCCAAACAGGGTTTTACTGTCGAATTGAATTCTTAAAAATTCCTTTCTCAAAGCAGTTCTCATCTCATTTCCTCAAATTCCTTCACAACCTTCTTCGATCATCATCTCCAAAATGAAAAAATCGAAGTCATCTGCAAAACCCACTTCCAAATCTTCTCGTAAAAAGGCCACTCAAACGGCTACACCCATTGAAATCCCATACAAATCACCACACAATTATCTGAGTCTTTTGACAAAACCAGGCACCACCGATGCTTTCGACTCCATCATTGACATCATGTCTGCATTAAAGTACAAAACTTTGTTAACAGCAGATGCTCCAATTTACTTGGACACCCAAAGAGAGTTTTGGAAGAATATTACCCTTGACAAACAAGGCGAGGATGTCATAGCTATTAACTCTTCTCTCATGGGTAAGCATGTCAAAATCACACCACAATCCATCTCGGAAGTCTTTGAACTCAATGATCAGCAAGGTAAAACATTCTTTCCCAAAAATGAGTTGAAAACTGATTTCCTTGAAAGGGGGTATGCAGAACAAATTAAAAAGGATACCTTACAAAAAGGCAATTTTCCACCTGCAACAAGATTTTTGTTCCATACCCTGCTTATATGTGTTTCAAACAAAACCACCTCTTTTAATGAGATACCATTAAAGATTCAAAACCTGGGATATGCTATTCTTCAAGATGAAAATTTAAATTACTCCAAGGAAATCTTTAATGATTTGGTTAAAAATGTTGATAAAAAGCCATTCTTACTTTTTCCAAGATTTCTAAGCTATTATTTTGAAAAGAAATTTGGTAAGGATGATGCTTCTGCAATAAAACAAGGTGTATCTTTTCAAATAAATAGCTTAACTGCTGAAACTTTTACAAGAATGTCAACACCTTGCAAAACACAAGCAGAGGTGCCTGAGCAGACTTTAGCAGCTACCACTGCTCCTCAGGTATCTGCTGCTGAGCCCACTGCTCAAGGTGATCAAAGTAGCAAAACAACTGCTTTGAAACCCACACCTAAAATTACCAAAAAAGCCAAAGCAAAAGCAAACTCAAAACCCCCCTAAACCTATCAAAAAGGCAACTCTGGAGGATGAGATACCAGAGCAACTGCCAGTGACAGCACAAAAGTCACTAGAAACCACTGCTGCTACTTGCTCACAGCAGTTGGTACAAATATCTCAATCCATGGCTGAAACTCCTCCGGTTTCTTCTAAAAAAGAACAGGTTGTACAAATAGGGACACAACAATATGATGCTCTGGAATCACTTGCTTCCATCATCCACAGCCCAATGCCCGGGGCCAATTCTCTTTCTACACCCAACCTCACATCCACAATTCCCCCACCAACTAAATTACTGTTGGATGCTATAGAACTGAACCAGGCACAAACCAGTCCTTCTCACTCACCCATTAATGAGAACATACTTCAACAAATGACTGGGTCTGATGTATCAATCATAGCTAACCCACCAACAAGACCTGAGGAGGTTACACCCCTTGAGTTACAAGTAACTCTTGGTGGTAATCCAAGTGAAGCAGCCACTACAATTGCTGAACCCACTGGTTTGCATTTGGACAGTGGTTACATCAATAAGACTTCCTTGGAGGTAATTCCTTCTATAGCACCTCTGATAACCACTAGTAAGTTTGTTTTGACTACTGGTACCATCAAAAGGTTATCAAGTGTTGAGGGAAGAAGTCCCCAGTACCAAGAAAAAGGGGCATCAGTGGATGATAATTGGAATACATTTCCTAAGTCAACCACTGTTACAACCACTGTTAGTGGGAAATCAGATGATCCCATTAAGTTGGGTGATGGTTTAAAGTACCTAGAATTGACGGATAGAGTTGAAAAACTGGATACCTCTGTTGCAGAAATCAAAGAAATGCTGCAACAGTTGTTGAAAGTTCAACAGGTGCAACCCACTGCTGTTCTAGCTCAAGCATCTGCTCCACCACAAGCACCTGCTGCAAATGAGTTATGGAGTTTATTTCAACCCCTGCTCCAACAACAAAGACAAACAGCTGATCAGTAACATGCAATACATGTACAAGAGCTGAGAAACATAATGGAGTCCAGGTTTAGAAACACCCAAGTAGACATCAAGGCTATAAAGGCCCATCTCTTGAACACCACTGGCACTGCTCCTCCCACTATTCTCTTCATTGATCAATTACCCCCAGATAATGCCAAAAAGGGGGAGAAAATCAAGGAGTGGAAGAAGAAGGGAATAGATGATGGTCTGTATATTGAACCAGAAAAAGATGCAATGACCAAAAAGATTCCTTTGCCAGATGGTAGCAAAAAGATTGATGTTACCACAAATGCACTTGTTGAAGCAAAAGCAAGTGTAAAAAGGAACAGAGAGGCAAAGGACATCTCCAGGTGGAATAAGGAGAAAAGAGCTTATATGGAGTTGAATGCGCAGGGTTGTTCTGAGCCAGAGGATGTTAAAAATCCTGAGCCAAAAAGAAATCCCACTCGAAAAGTGAGGGAACCCAAATCCATACCATCCAGACTCACAAAGCATACGCCCAAACCACCGTCCAAAAGCCCCCAACATCAATCTTCCACCCAAACAGTTGTTGTAACTTCTGCTGTATCAACAACTGCTGATACTTCAGTAGTTTCAACAACTGCCAGCCTAACATCTGCCATCTCTTCAACACACACCACAACCACTGCCTTACCACCACCACCACCAAAAATCATTTCATCACCAAAAACAACCTCACCACCATCACCTCCTGCTAAAAAGCAGAAGACATCAGATGTTACAACATCTGTTGTAATGGCAACAGTGGTTGAAACACCAGTTGTTTCAACAACTGTTAGTCAGCCACCTTCTACCACTCAAATGACCACCACTGATCCACCCAAAGCATCATCAGCCTCTCCTACAATAAAAAGGAGAAGGATTTTCATACCTGATGATGACTCTCCATCACCACCACCAATATGTTCACAATCCCTTACACTTATTCCAAACCCTGTTCCTCTCTCATCAACTCAAGTACAACAACCAATCCCTATTATCACACCTACAGGGTTCCAATATCCTCTTGAACTCATTGTAGTCAGAGAAGAAATCAAATCTTTCTACTATGAGGATGATCCTGCTAAAAGGAAGTTGCCATCAGTTGAAGGATATCCTAGGCCTAACAATATTGAGGAGTATTTGAAAATTAAGGCTCAACAGGCAGAGGATATTTCCAAAAGAAGCTCTCAAGGGAAAACTGACAAAGAAATTCAAAGGCATTATCAATTTTTATTCACTCAAGTCAGATCCTTAGAGCAGTTTGCAAAAATGTTTGTCAGCAAATCTCAGAAAGAGCAGATGAAACTTTGAGAAAAGACTACATTGAAAGCATCATGGCTACCAAGAAGTATAAGGGGGAGAAATATATGTACAAAGAGTGGACCATTCCTGAGCTTGAAAAGGAATAAGCCAGGATTCAAGAAATGATCAAGAATAAGGTCAAACACACTCCTCCTGATTGGTCAAAATACAAAAAGAATGAGCCTGAAAAGACATTAGAGCTAAAGAGAATGAAAGAGGAATTAGTTGCTGCTGAGTATGGGTCTAAAAATCAAGTGGCAAGATGGAAAGAAGACAAAGTCAGGACCACCTACAAAAGGCTGGAGGAATTAAGGAAGAAAGATCCTACAGTTCCACAAAAACCTGACTACCCTGAAGCAGAGGTTTCAACAAGACCACCAAAGCTACAAATCAGGAGAGCCACTGCTCCAGCTGGTGCTGCCATCTATAAAAGAAGACAACAACAGTTGGATACTGAAACAGTGACATAATTAATGGCAGGATATGAGCTTGTAAAAGAAGGCATTAAGATAATGATAGCTGAAACTCTTGGCCTAAATCAACCTGAAAGCACTGCTCAAACAGTCATCACAAGGCCTACATCACCAAACTCCTCATCTAATAAAAATCTCCCAAGAAACCCACCAGACTCAAAAGTAATAAAGTGGAAAACTGACAAACTGACCCATGTACTGACAGTGTTCAAGTCTAGTGGAGAAGTGAAGAAAATAACAAGGGAACAAGCACTTGGCCTAACTCTTGAAGATTTGCAGGATCTCCTTGATCTTCCACTGTGTAGGGATGATGATGACAAAGATGCCTTAGCCTTTGAGTTACAACTCAAAGGGCAAATAAGGGAACTGCTGATGAGGCAATAAAGATCTACCAATAATGAAGGGTTTTGGTATTATCTGTTCCAGGGGGAGATTGTTGGGATTGAACCCTAACAGAGGAACAGATAATTAAAGCCAAAACTGGATCAGAGCAGTGGATCCAGAATAAGCAGATGTTATGTTAACAAGTCTCTCCCCTTGAAAGTGGTTTCAATATCTGCTGACCTCCTATCTACTGATCTGCACAACTGCTGACCTACAACTGCTGATCAAGTCAAAGGCTGATGAAGACTAAAGCCATGCTATTCAATCTACTGCCCTGAGTCAAGCACTACTGGGTTATATCAAGTGCTGCTGGGTTCACATCAGTGGAAGGCTTCAGCAGTAGTTTAGTTTGTCTTTATGTAATGAATTGTAATAACAGTTGTTAGCATATCAGTTCTTGTATAGATCAGAGGTTAGCGTTTGTTAGAAGGTTAGATGTCACTTTCATGGTGACGTCAGCTAAGATGCTCAGTGGTTTGTCCGTGCCTATAAATAGAACAGTACCCTGTACTGTTCTATTAGCTCTTCACCATCTTATTCCTGCACGAACAAATCACAGTGAGCTCAGGCTAAGGGGGAGTTTGTTACATACATGCAAGTGTAATCGGTGTTTGGAATAAATTTAAGCATTCGATTCATTGTTGAAAATGTGTGTTAAAAGCAATACTCCTGTTTGATTGTGAAAAGTTTGTTTCCATTAATTTCCGCTGCACAACTCATTCATTGTTCATCTTAATTGAAACGTAAAAACAATCAAAACCAAACTCAGATCCTAACAACTGTAGAGCCCCGTACCCAAAGCAGCAAAATTAGCAGCAACAACATCAGCAAAGGCAGCCACCCCATCAGAATCAGGGCTTTAAGAAGGGGTGTTTCCAGTGTGGGGACGAGGGCCACATCAAGTGGGATTGTCCTCAGCTGAATCAGAATGCCAGCGACAACAACCGCCAGAACAACAACGCTGGGAATAATAATAACAGCAACAATGGGGGCAACGGAGCTCGTGGAAGGGTATTTACTATTGGAGCTGGTGATGCTAGGAACGACGACAATGTCGTGACTGGTATTTTTCTGTGAACAATCTTATTGCTTCTGTGTTATTTGATTCCGGTGCCGATTGGAGTTATGTGTCTCTAGAGTTTAGTCAGCGATTAGGGTTAGCCCCAACACCTTTAGTGGTTAAGCATGTAGTGGAATTAGCCGATGGTAAAACGATAGAAGCTTCGCATGTTCTTTTTGGGTGTAAACTAGACCTCGTGGGTCAAGTGTTCAATATTGATCTCCTTCCTGTTACCCTCGGTAGCTTTGATATTGTGGTTGGTATGGATTGGCTGTCTAAGCATCACGCTGAGATTCTGTGTAGGGAGAAGATTGTATGTATTCCTCTCCCTGGGGGAGAGTCGTTATCGGTTGAAGGACATCGTAGTGGGACGATGGTTGGTATTATCATGGCTATGCAAGCGCAGAAATGTCTGCGAAAGGGGTATCCTGCAATTCTAGCACTAGTTACTGATACTCCATCTGGAGAAAGAAAGATTGAGGATCTTCCAGTAGTACGTGAATTCGCCGATGTATTCCCTGAGGAGCTTCCTGGCTTACCTCCTCATCATCAAGTGGAATTTCAGATCGAACTTGCACCAGGAGCAACTCCAATTGCTCGTGCTCCTTACCGTTTAGCACCTGGAGAGTTGCAGGAGCTGTCTAATCAGCTGCAAGAGTTATTGGACAGAGGCTTTATTCGACCTAGTTCTTCACCTTGGGGAGCCCCAGTTTTGTTTGTAAAGAAGAAAGATGGGTCCTTTCGCATGTGTATTGATTATCGGGAACTCAACAAGGTGACTATCAAGAACCGTTATCCATTGCCACGTATTGACGACTTGTTTGACCAGTTGCAAGGGTCAAGTTATTATTCAAAGATCGACCTAAGATCGGGCTATCATCAGATGAGAGTCCGAGAGGAGGATGTTCCGAAAACGACTTTTCGAACGCGTTATGGGCACTACGAGTTCTTAGTTACGCCATTTGGATTGACAAACACGCCAGCGGTCTTCATGGATCTCATGAACCGTGTGTGCAAACCGTATCTCGACGATTTTGTTATAGTATTCATTGACGATATTTTGATCTACTCGAAGAGCAAGGAAGATCACGAGCGACACCTACGTCTCATTCTGGAACTCCTGAGGAAGGAGCAACTCTATGCAAAGTTTTCTAAGTGTGACTTCTGGATTCGGGGGGTACACTTTCTTGGGCACATAGTGAATGAATCGGGGATACACGTGGATCAAGCTAAGATTGATGCTGTTGAAAATTGGGCGGCACCAAAGACCCCTTCGGAGGTGCGGCAAATTCTTGGTCTCGCTAGATATTATCGAAGGTTCATCAAGGATTTCTCGAAGATCACTCAACCTCTTACTTCATTGACTCAGAAAGGTGTTGTATACTCATGGGGAACGAAACAGCAGGAAGCTTTTCAGTTACTAAAACAGAAACTCTGCAGTGCACCGATCTTGTCTCTACCCGAAGGTACAAAATATTTTGTAGTATACTGTGATGCTTCCATACAGGGTCTTGGTTGCGTACTGATGTAGCGCAAAAATGTTGTCACACCCCGACCGCGTAAGACAACAAATCGCGGCGGAAACATCGGGGCGTGTTGCAACAGAATTAATGTTTCATAACCATGGATATCAAAAGTGTTTCGTTTTATTAAACATTGAGTAATTTCATCGTCTGGAAATCTAATTACACTATTTAAACATAGTCTATCATTGTTATTGAGTCACTAAGGCCTTGTCCAGTCCTATGTGAGCATGCATCTTATCAATCGATATCATCCAACATACCTGAAACATATGTGAAAACGAGGTCAGCAAAGAAATGCTGGCGAGTACATAGGTTTTGTAGGAGTGTCGAAATCATGGCTAGTTTAGACGTTGCAATACTTTATTTAAAAACCTTGTTTTGAAAAGAGTATAATATTGCAACTTAATTAATCAACTCAAATCAAGCGAGTTATAATTTGTAAAACCTCGTAGCCATGACTCTTAACCCAAAAACATTTGTTTTAGTACATTATTTGAAAAACAATGATAAGTTCAGGTGATATGTATCAGTAATAGAATAATGCATGATTAAATGAATAACCATGTAAAATGAGTTTGTATAAGATAAGTTGTTTGTAAATAAATGTCTTGTGAAAAGTATGTTACTCGTATAAAATGTTCTATGTCTCAAACTGAAATGATTCAAATAACGCTACAATATGTAATACCATACAAACACTTATATATAGGAAGTACCAGCGGCGTATCCACCATGCTTGTATCATATTACACACGCATCGTTACTTAATCACTTAATCAAACCAAACCAAACAATGTAAAATGTCTATGTCAAATATCCATGTCAAATGTCTATGTCAAATATCCATGTATGGCAAGTGATATGTCTCAACTAAACCATATGCACAAAAACAAAGTATTGAAGTAAAAACTTGGTTTAAATCAAAGTTATGTTTTGTGGGAAATACATGATCAAATGTCAATCATGTACAAATGTTTACCCAATCGTTAAACCATCGTGTGAAAACCAATCGTTTACCCAATCGTTAAAACATCGTGTGAAAACCAATCGTTTACCCAATCGTTAAATTCGTTTTAGGTCGTGAAACTACTTAAATGGTCGTCTCGCTAATAACATTCAAACCTTTTTGACTCGCATTAATAAACCCTTACCAAAGGACAGATTAACAATTCGCATTAATAAACCCTTACCAAAGGATAGATTAACATCTCGTATTAATAAACCCTTACCAAAGAGTAAATTAACATCTCGCATTAATAAACCCTTACCAAAGAGTAAATTAACAATTACAGATTCAGTCGCTACCCACAACACCCACACATAACTACGGGTGTAGTAAATAACGGGACTTGTCAGATCCTATGGTACCATAACCTAATACTGGTCGGCTTGATCATTGCTAATGAATGTCATTTGTTATGTACTACAACCAACAAGTTTGTTCACTTTATGAAATCGTTATTAGTTTTGTATAAATCGTCTTAATTGTTTTTGAAACCATCGTTATAACATCGAAAACATTTAGCACATATGAGTCACCCCAAAACAATTGAAAGCAGTAAAATAGGGGAATAATGTACTCGCCTGGGAGTGCTTAGGAGTCTTGAACAACTACCAAGTAAGCTAGAGGAGTCCCGGAAATCAAACGGTACCTAATATAGGTAACTACATAATTAACCCGGACCTAAATCGGAAGACTGGGTAGCAGGAGGGTTTGTAAACCAAATGAGTGTAGGAACTCATATGATATGGTTTAACAAAGCCTACATACTAAATGAAACTTAACCTAAGTATTATCGACCCATCGCGACCCATTAAGGTAACATACGTTACGTTAACGTGTCGTGCGCGTGAAACGCGTTCGGACCGCCTAACTAGCCCTATGACAAGTGTTATATGCCTAAACATATTACATAATCAGTTACGTGACAAAGGTTTAGGTTACATATGCTTAATTACCAATTATACATGAAAAGGGTATTCTGGTAATTTACCTAAGGCATATAAACTACCTATCATACAACTACTTAAACGATGTGACCATAGGGTATAACCTCGGAAGGTTATTCCCTACCTACTATGGTCACCTAATGTGTTTGGTCGGATCCTAATGATCGACCAAACTGGGTCGGGTTCGAAGGTATAGGCGATTTATTAGATCGCCTACCCTACGACCCTAGACAACGTGGTAATCAGTGGGCATAGTCCCAAAGGACTATGACCAACGTGATTACACTCACGTTGCGAAGTTCAAACGAACTTCGCATTGACCATTACTGGTCAACGCTGAAAGTCAAACAAAGTTTGACTTTCTGACTCGAAAAGCAGTAAAAAAATAAGGAAAAGAACGAAAGAATACTTACCCAGGGTCCCCGAATGCTAATCCCGATTCAAGAATCTCAGGTATGAAACAATGGTTTCAACTTAGAGTTCCTAAAATCAGAATTCTAGTGGTTTTAAAGCATATGGGGGTGGGGTATTTATAGTATTCGGTCCACCGTTGAGATCGTTTCTTGGAAAAGGGGAAACGATCAAGGCCCTACACTTGTCCAATTGTTGTGGTAACTAAAAATGGGTCCAAATGAGCTTAATGTGCAGATTGGGAGCTTGTGGTTAAGGTTTAAACAGCTGGAACATGCTGACTGTTAAGTCTGATCTGTTCTGCAGGTTGCTTTACGGACCTCAAAGCTGCCAAGGTTGAGGTCCGTAAGCTTACTTTGGCAGAATTACAGTTTTGGTCCCTGCAGTGCAAGCAGCCCATTTTCGACACGTTTAAGGCCCGTTAACCCCATTTCAAAGCTCTAAAATGAAGTTAAAGTATAGGGAACTTAAAACATGCTCAAAAATATCTCGGATGTCGGTTCGTTTAGCCGTACGAACGCGATGTTCGCTTAATTACGACGGAATGCGCATAAGCGCGAAAAACGAACCAAACGACGTGACGAATGGATTTTTCTTAAGGCGAACACTAAAATATAATATAGTCATGTTCACATAAATTTTTGGATGTCCGGATGTATTCAGAACGTAAGTTATGCGCGAAAATGCAAACTTGTGCACTTTTTGACACTTTTAGTCCCTGAATGACACAAAAGTTTATTTTAGCATACCGAACACCTCAAAGCCTATCTCTAAGCTATGTAAGGGATATTTATGGTATGTTTAACTTATGGTCATGTTCCGGAATGTCTGTTACAGTTCAAATTGGCATACTTTCGCAGTTTGTCAAATTTAGTCCCTGTAAACGATTTAACTTGATTTTGCCATACCAAAGCCTTCAAAACTTATTTCTAAGTTATGTAAAGGTTATTTAAGGTATGTTAAGCCTATTTCACTATTCCAGAGTGTTCGTTGCATTAAACTGGTTATATTTACGCTTCGGTGCGCGTATAACCTTCCAGAAAGCGATTTAGAGCTTGAAATCGAACAAGAGTTGATATGTGCAACGATACACATAATTTTTACAAATCCCAAGTATGAAATACAATATTTCATTGGTTTGGAATTTGTTTGATGGCTGAGGAGGCACAGGTGTTACAAATGTGATAGCCTACGCCTCTCGACAGTTGAAGGTTCATGAGAGGAATTATACGACACACGATTTGGAGTTGGGAGCCGTTGTCTTTGCGCTCAAAATCTGGAGGCATTACCTGTACGGTACTAAATGCACTAGTTATACCGACCACAGGAGCCTTCAGCATATTTTCGACCAGAAAGATTTGAATATGCGACAACGTCACTGGGTGGAACTTTTAAACGATTATGATTGTGAAATCAAGTATCATCCGGGTAAGGCCAACGTTGTAGCTGACGCTCTCAGCCGAAAGGAATCGAAACCCAAACGTGTTCACGCTTTGCAGCTTACCATACATTCAAACCTACCTGATCAGATTCGTTCTGCACAAACCGAAGCGTTAAAAGAGGAAAACATTGAAGCAGAATACTTAAGAGGCATGGAAAAACAACTTGTAAAGGGATCAGATGGTATTCTCTACTTCATGGAGCGTGTATGGATTCCTTCGTTTGGTAACCTTAGAGAACTTGTGATGGACGAAGCGCACAAGTCTCGATACTCTATTCATCCAGGTTCGAATAAGATGTATTAGGATCTCAAAGTCATGTATTGGTGGCCGAAGATGAGCCAGGTCACAGGCCCTGAAGACATGTTGCGGGCATGTGAACAAACCATCCAGACACTAGAAGACATGTTGCGGGCGAGCGTTATCGATTTTGGCAAGGGTTGGGAGAAACACTTGCCTTTGGTAGAGTTTTCTTACAACAATAGCTACCATACCAACATTCAGGCAGCTCCATTCGAAGTATTGTACGGGAGAAAATGACGTTCACCTCTCTGTTGGGCTGAGGTGGGTGACAGCCAGGTCACAGGCCCTGAACTTGTGTTGGAAACTTCAAAAAAGATCGTTCAGATCAGGAATCGTATGGCGGCAGCGCGCGACCGTCAGAAAAGCTACGCTGATAAGTGTAGAAAACCCTTGGAATTCGAAGTTAATAATTATGTTATGTTAAAGGTCTCACCCTGGAAGGGTGTGGTGCGTTTTAGTAAACACGGCAAGCTAAACCCTCGCTATGTAGGGCCATCTAAAATTCTGGAACGGATTGGTAAAGTGGCCTACAAGCTGGAATTACCTGCTGAGTTGGGAAACGTTCATAATGTTTTCCATGTGTCCCAATTAAAGAAGTGTTTATCTGATGAAACACTGGTAGTACCGTTTCAAGAGCTGAAGATCGACGACAAGTTGCAGTTTGTCGAAGAGCCAATAGAAATCATGGACCGGGAGATCAAGGTCCGTAAGCACAGCCGTATTCCGATTGTGAGAGTTCGTTGGAACTCAAGACGTGGACCGGAGTTCACGTGGGAACGCGAGGATCAGATGAAACTCAAGTACCCTCATTTATTCCCTGAAGACAAGACTAAATCGGATGCAACCAGTGAATTTTGGGACGAAATTCCCATTCAAGTTGGGGATGATGTGACGCCCGCGGAAAATACACCGATATCCTGACTTGACTCCGTGCATTTTCGGATTGGTTATCAAATTTCGGGACGAAATTTATTTCAAGTTGGGAACGATGTGACAACCCGAGTTTTCAAGGTCCTTACTCGACACATTATTTGTTTCGCTAAGTGTTTAGTATTTGATTAATGTAACTTGTTTCAATGTAACTTGTTCACGTTTAGTATATGATTAAGGTGTTGCACCATTGCGTGATTAATTAATGAAGTACATGAGCTGTTTAAGGTGTTGCATAGTTCTATCACATACACCTCCTGTTTGACTAAACATTGGACACTCTCGTAGCAAACTTGAACCCGACGAAACCTCAAGTGTTTCGTCATCACCTTATGTCAACGAAACTTGGAGGAGTTTCGTGGTCCCATTGAGGTTTCGCCTAGACGGGCTTTCGGCCCAGGCCCAACGTCCATCTGTTTTATATTTGCTCATTTTACGTAAAATGTCAGTTATCAAAACCCTAGACACTTTCTCTAACCTATCGACGGCAGTAACCCTTTCGAAGCATATCATCTCCTTAGTCTAATTTTTCTAGCTACGGTATCAAGGTTAGTGTATTGATCCGTTCATTAGACCTATTATCCGATGAGTTGATGTTGTATTGAAATGATTATGTGTGAGTACTTGGATCTTATGCTCGAATGTTCATCGTTCGATAATCGTAATTATGTGATTAGGATAGTTTAATGGAGTTTTGAATCTTCTGTTGCTTTCTCATGATTATTGTTTGAATAGATAGATTGATGATCAGATGTTGATTAGAAAACTGTTATAACTGTGATAATCATTAAGTATACGGATTGTGTAGACACTTGTTGCATGTTAAGGACGATTGAGAACTAAATGATTGGTAAATGATTATGATGAACTGCGATGATGATTAGGGTTCAAGGAACTGTCAAACACGTAACCACTGAATCGATAACTGTTGCCCGGCGAAACATGACCTTTCGACGAAACCCATGCCGACGAAACTCAGATTATGACGAAACTTCTTTACGTAACTCATGCATGTTGACGAAACATGAATGTTTCGTCGATGGAGGATCACGACGAAACATGAATGTTTCGTCAGTGGGTGTGTTTCGTCGAGAGGGCAGTCGAGCACAGTGAACGGGGTTGATCATCGTGACGAGTGATTATGATTATGTTAGTAAAACCATGATGCATACTGTTAATGCCACATACTGTTAATGATGCCTACTGTTAACGATATTTACTGTTAATGAGGTTTACTTATGATCAAGTGACATAGTTTGGTTCATGCGCTTAGTATAGTACGCACAACAGTTAAGCATTTCTACGAAACATATACGTGAACTGTGGACTCGAATGAGTTACGCTGTGTGCCATACGGGAATTATTGTTTGTGGTACATACTGTTATTATATGTGAACCAAGTGATTGCAAACTGATCTTGTATACATGCATATCATAGGCTTTGATTGATTTATTTGTGAACAAGTAACTAAACAAACCGAGCAAACCAAGGTGAGTTCACTGCTCTTTTTCAAGCATGCGTCCCGGGGAGGGACATCGGGTAAACGTTTCGGGGAGGAATGCTGGGTTATTGGGATGTTTGTTAATACTCGCGTATCTATCACCTAAGTCCCATCTACCGATCATTGCCGGGGAGGCAACGGGATGTTAGTTAGTAGCGCTATTTAGGTTTGGCAACCTCACACCGTACCGGGGAGGTCGGGAGTGAACTAATTATCCCAGTCTTGACCATTGCTTTGATAGAGGCAATGGGGTTTGGGCAAAACAACTTTAAGCCATCAGCGGTAAACGAGTTATTACAACATCAATCTTTAAATCGTCTTATATTCATAACTGGTAACTAAAACGTGTAACAAACTTTGAACTCACCAGCCTAACTGACACACTTGTCTGCATGCTTGTAGGTCGTTAAATTTCTTGACATGGACTTGCTATTTGGGAGTGCTGGAGTGGTCATGGATCGAGGCTCTTGGATATATTTGATATATTGGTTTTGAACACTTATCTTGAAACAGTTGTTTAAAAACTTACTATATGCTTCCGCTGAACATCTCCTTGGGTTTAAACTTATGACTTGGATTTATATTTGGCAATTAATGAAATGTTTTATTTAAATACTATGCGTGGTTCAGCGTGATTGGTGGCTTGGATCCTGGTACGTCACACATCCCGCGGTGTTTCCTCATGTGGTATTTTGGGGTGTGACATCATATCCTTAAACTGTAGCTGATGTGATAGGAGCAACTCATCCCGTGTGTAGCCTTCATAATGTGAGGGATGGTAGGGGTCTGAAATCAGCATAGCGTATGGTAGGAACCATCGGAATGGCTCGTCCAGTAGTAAAGAAATGAACAGTGCAGCCTGCAGGATCTGTGGAAAAGCTGCTGATACAAAAGGGATTGTCACACGGGTGCTGACCTGGAGTACCTTCCAGGGTGCGGGTATGTCATAAAAGAAAGTGATAGGCATGTCGGTGCAATGGTCATCGGCCTCCATAGAGGGAAAAGGAGCAACATCAGCGAGTGCAGGTGCAGTAGCAATTGTCTCAACAAAAGGAAGATCAACAGGTGCAGGTACTGGGTCAGGTACAAGGGGTGCAATGTCTGGTAAACCAAAAGAAGCATGGTCAGGATCAGGAATTGTCTCAAGATCAATAAGTGCAATATCAGGCTGTCCCAAAAGGAACGAGAGTTGGCTCAGGAGCAGGCTCTAGGTCATGTGAAGGCGTGGGACGTCAAGCAGGTGGTAGTGCAGCGGTTATAGCAGTGTCGTCAACTAAGTCAGTAGTAGGAAGCTGCGATCCGGCCGTCTGTAGGGCTGCTGATGTCGCAGACTTAAAGGAGTCTGAAATCGAGTGTAAAATGGAAGCAGAGGAATCTTCCATGGCAGGCATCTCAGGAGGTAGCATAGCAACAACATCCTCGGCTATCTCTCCGTCACCCTGGGCGTCAATAGGAGGATCATCAACAAGCAAATCAACGTCATCATCAAACAAATCGTCAAAAAGGCAGATCCTCGGGGGGAATGACCACGAGAGGTACGGCGTCGTGGATCAGAGTCATGATAGGCTCACCATCGGAATGACCAGTGGTGGGGTGGTCATGGACCGAAACAAGAGTGACAAAAGGATCCTTGTCAAGGAAGCCATCAGCAAGGGTAATTCATCACCAAAGTCTAGTAGCGCGAACGGTTAGAAGTCGTCCTCGTCCTTGGACCGCATGTCAGGATCACTCTCAGTGTCTGACGCAAATATCTTCGGCGCAGGTGCAATCTCATTATCTGTGGCGGTGGCCATAGGGTCGTCATCATCTGACAACTCGTTCCTTGAAGAAGGTGACATGTGTGTCGGTACATAATAATCATAGCATGTATATCTTTTGTAGTCATGAACACTTAGTGTATTGCAAGAAAAGACAATTCATCATGTAATCATGTATTCGCATTATTCTTCATGAAACTTTCTATCCTTCCTAGCCTCCCAGACTAAACTACCTAGTCTCCCAGACTAAACCAACCAGTCTCCTAGACTAAAACAACCAGTCTCTCAGACTAAACTTCCTAGTCTCTCAAACTAAACTCCCCAGTCTCTCAGACTGACATACCCAGTCTCTCAGACTGAACTCCCTAGTCTCTCAGACTAAACTCCCTAGTCTCTCAGACTGACATACCCAGTCTCTCAGACTGAATCATAAACGTAAATTTTGAAATGTGTTTCGTGTCTTTTGTTTGTAAAAATGTTTGTTTTCCCTGGATCTGGGCGTTTTGTGTATGCAATGAAAACATGTTTGTAAAAACATTTTTGTGAGAGCCCTAATGATTGTAGTCTAGACTCGAGAAGGAATCCTAGTTCGCTACAATCGAAGCTCTGATACCAAGCTGTCACACCCTGACTTTTGCGGAAGCGTGATTATGGTGTGACTTTCTTAATACCATTGCATTTAATCATAACAACAACTATATGATAAAAACCATAGATTCGTCATCCATTGAATAAGTTTGAAACATAACAACATTGTTTAAAACGTAGACTTCAAATTCAAGTTTCACAAACCATACAAATCGTTTATGAGTTCACTAAGGACTCATCAAAAGATATTGAAAAAAAAACACCATGGTTTGGAAGACGTGTCTCGTCCAGGAACATGGTCTTTGAGTATTGGTCAGTGTGTCTTATTCCTGGACGAGACACGTCTTCCAAACCGTGGTGTTTTTTTTCAATATCTTTTGATGAGTCCTTAGTGAACTCATTAACGATTTGTATGGTTTGTGAAACTTGAATTTGAAGTCTACGTTTTAAACAATGTTGTTATGTTTCAAACTTATTCAATGGATGACGAATCTATGGTTTTTATCATATAGTTGTTGTTATGATTGAATGCAATGGTATTAAGAAAGTCACACCATAATCACGCTTCCGTAAAAGTCAGGGTGTGACAGCTTAGCTCTGATACCACCTTCTGTCGCAACCCCCGTCCCCTATATACCCGGGAACGGGCGGCCGCGACCAGTTTCAGTGGTATCGGTGTTTATCAATTTGGTAGCGGAAATTACATTAGGACCATAGTTAGGAAATATTTTATCAGAGTAAAATACCACACTTTTATACTATAAACACATGGGAAAATCCCAAGTTTCTAGTACACACATTTTCATAGGGATAAACCCTATTTTATTTAAATAAAAACATCTCTTTATTTAGGTAACTTTTATAGCCACTTTTCCAAACCTTCAGTACTGTCCAGCTGGCTTCTATTTGGCTTTCACATTTTGTTACCTGAAACGCGTTTAAAAACATTTTTGTCAGTGGGAAATACTGGTGAGTGAATCCCAGTTTAATCAAGAAGAGTTTTATCATTTAACAGTATTGAGAGCGATTACAATGTTTATATCTACACAATTACTCATTCAGTATTGTCAATCCTGACTGGTGGGTCATATTACACATTGGCTAACTCTTTGTCCAATGGTAACGTGTTCCACATTTTGTGTACAAAACCCCAACATACTAGCAGTAATTGAAGAATTACAAAGACTCAATCACTGCTATTTATAATTTAAAATAATTAAGGTTTTGCAAAAACAGTTTACAAAAAAGAGATTACTCACATTGCTATCTTAGGGTTTTCCTTTGTGATTTCCTATTGATTATCTATTAATTACACAATGCACACGTGTTATTATAATAACCCAATATTTAGATTAGTAATACCCTTCCCGAGACGACATTCCAACGACTACGTCGGGCAGAACCTCGACAGTCGTTACGGAACCCTAGATCAATCGGGCAGCGTAACTAATACGTAACCGGGGTTAAAATACTTACAACGAGGCAGAGCTTCGTTAATTAGGGGGTATAATGCCCGGGTATAGTTCCTACTATATAGAAATTGAGAGAGAGATTTGAGAATTGAACGATTTGTGAACTGTGGCCAACAATCTCTATATATAGGGCTGCTCAGGGGATCTGTCGCTCCCCGCGACAGATGAGGGTGAGTTTTACGCGGGCCTCCAGGGACTACATGTCCCGCTATAGGCTTGCCGAGTTAGCCCTCGACCCCACACGCGTCGGACACGTGGCAGCTCCGGGTGAAGCCTCGTAGCCAGGCCGTCGCGCCCCGCGTAGCCTTGTGCTTTCTCCGTCGCGGGCCGCGAGGCCTTATATTTATTTATTTTTTTTATTTTTTTATAAAATTAAGGTATTTGGGGTCGGTTTTCGCATACGGGGTGTATTTTAGGACATATTGGGGCACTCTAAATATTTTTAGGGTGTCGGATTATTTTGGAGGGTTGTTATATTTTACGCCTCCTACCGCAATGCAAAGGACTTAATACTAGTTACATATAAATTTACAGTATACGTTTATCACTATTCCATTTGTCATAATTTTACACTCTATTAACTTGTGTGTGTAATTTGAGAGCAATTTATTTAACCTTGTTCCTAGCTAGAGTTTTAGCTTGTTGAAATAAATTGAAGATTTCAACAAGCTAACCTTCTTTCTATTGGTGGATGCGTTCATTGCGTTGATCCCTAAAGTGAAAGTTCCGGTTGGCCTTAATAACTATCGTCCTATCAACCTTGTTCAGATTATTAGCAAGACCATTTAAAAAATTCTTGCTAACCGTCTTAAAAAGGTTTTGGGGGTGGTTATTTTGGATGCCCAATCGACTTTTCTTGAAGTGAAGTTCATTTTGGACGACCCTTTTGTAGTGAATGAGTTAACCACATGGATTAGAAAAAAAAATAAAAAAAAACAAGATTTTATTCTTAAAATTGATTTTGAAAAATCTTACGACAATGTTAATCAGAATTTTGTGATCGATATTATGTCTCAAATGGGATTCCCGTCTTTGTGGTACTCGTGGATTCGTGGTGTCTGGGCTTCGACGAGGTCCTCAGTTATAGTTAATGGTGCTCCCACGTTCGAGTTTCAAGGTGGCAAAGGTACGAGACAAGGTGACTCTCTATCTCCTATTTTATTTCTAATTGTTATGGAAGCTTTGTCTTGCATGATTGAGAAAGCAAATGAAGCAGGAGCGGTTAAAGGCATTCAACTCCAAACGGTGGTCCAAAGATCTCTCATCTCTTGTATGCAGATGATGTTATTATTCATGGGGATTGGTCGGTCCAAAATATTGTGAACGTGGTGAGAATCCTTCGGGTTTTCTATATGTGTTCAAGGATGAAAATCAACCTACCCAAATCTAATTTATTTGGCATTAGAGTAGACTTAGAGGAGGTGAAAGACAAAGCGAAGGTTGTGGGGTGCAAAGCCGGAAATACCCTGTTCAAATATCTTGGCTTGGTGGTGGGGGCAAACATGAACAAGATCAACAATTGGAAGCCGGTATTTGATATCTTCAAAGCTAGGCTCTCGGCATGGAAAGCTAATCTCCTTTCTATTAGCGGGTGCATCACGTTGATCAAGGTCGTGCTAGAGAGTCTTATAAACTATTATTTCTCGTTATATAAGGCGTCTCAAAAGGTGATTAAGGATCTTGAAACGCTCATTAGAAGATTTTTACGGGGAGGGTCGGGGGACTCTAAGAAGATGCATTGGGTCGCTTGGGATCGGGCGTCTATTCCTAGAGATGAAGGGGGCTTGGGATGAGTAAGCTGAGACACATCAACACGGCGTTGCTTACAAAATCGGGATGGCATTATAAAATGGAGAGGAATCAATTGTGGATAGAGGTGCACAAAATAACCGGTTAATTAACCGTAACCGGTTATTAACCGAAACCGTAACCGGTTAATAACCGATTTAGGAATAACCGGTTCAATAGGTTATTTAACCGTAGGTTAGTAACCGGTTATAAGTGTTTAGTATAATAACCGGTTATTAACCGGTTTTTTTAAACCGGTTTTTTAACCGATAGACTGGTTAACCGAAAAAATAACCGAAAAATTCAAAAAAAAGGCAAAAAAAAAACGGTTAATAACCGAAAATAACCGGTTAATTAACCGAACCGGTTAAAGTAATTAACCGGACCAGTTAAAAAAATAACCGGTTAAAGTAATAACCGGTTAAAGCATTAACCGGTTAAAGTCAAAAAGTCAAATTAACCGGTATAACTGGTTAACCGAACCGGTTATTAAAATTAACCGGTTTGTGCACCTCTAATTGTGGATGAAAGGGCTCAGGGGCGGTTCTTAGAAGAGCTGTGGCAGGGCCACGGCCCGGGCAAGTTTTTCGGGCGTAGTGCTAATTTTCCGCATTTTGATCGAAGTTTTTTATGTATACTATGTTTGGCCCGGGCTTGTCCGGGTTTTTTTTAGTGCCCGTGTCTTTCGGCACTGGCATGTTCAACGGGCAAGATCCGCCACTGAAAGGGCTTGAAGCATTACATTTAAGTAGAGGTAAATGAGATTTTCTTCCGGCGAAAAAGAATGTAAACAAGGTTTGGAACAATATTGTGAAAACATGTGCTAGAACAACCATAGACGGAACTCCTTTACGAAGATTCTTTAAAGGCGAAGATGGAAACGGACAACACATTTCGTTTTCTCTAGACCCTTGGTTGACTAATGAACCTTTAAAAGATATTTTCCTATTCATTTTGGAAAGAAACAAAAAATGTACAGTTGATAGCAGATGTATTAACAATAACTTTGGAGATTGTGAGGTGTCTTGGAATTGGAAGAAAAGCCCAACGACTTTTATGGAAGTCCATGGGCGAAGCTTAAGTAGGGCGAAAGGGGGAGACCGATCCCCCCCGAACTTTTCGCTTAATAGTGGAGAGTAAGTAGTTTTCGTATAATTTTTTTTGGGTATATACGTTATCGACCCCCCCGGTTTTATAGAATTTTTTAGGTCCGGTGACTTCTGCCCCCTCAGTCGGAAATCTCAAGTTTCGCCACTGGATGAGGTAAATGATGGATTTTCGGTAGGAGCGGCGAGACGACTCTTAAATACAGGGTTGGATAATAGAAGCAATTACGTGGTGAAGTGGTGCTAGTGGATACCGGTTAAATGTAATGTGTTTGCGTGGAGGCCCGTTGTGCGTAAAGTGGCTCTGTTGTGTGGTGTAAAGTGGCTTTGTTTGTTTCGCATTCTTTCCGGGATCTTTTGGAGCTTCATAATCATGTTGGCCTAAGCGGGATGGCGAAAGAAGTTTTTAATCGTGTTATTATGACTTGTTGTTGGAGTGTTTGACGTGCTAGGAATGAAGTTAGGTTTCGGAATAAACAGGTTCGAGTGACAGATATTATTAGTGACATAAAATCGATCAAATTTCTTTGGTTCAGAAGTAGGTTAAAAGTTAGGCCTGTTTCATAGACCGATTATCGTAATTTTGTAATTATATAGTTTGTTGTGTGTTTGGTTGGTTCTAATGAAGTTGTGGTTTAAAAAAATTGTTTGTTAAATGTAACCTACCTAGCATTACGGTTACTCTGATTATTAATTGGCTATGAATACCATGTTGTTACATTACTCTAGTGCTATTATATATTGTATCATCGTTCCAATAAAATAAAATAAAATCCTAGCTAGAAACTGATTAACTACTATTTGGCTACAATTAATCTAACAATTCAAGGTGGGGTATGGATATACCTAACAAGCATGCATGACCTCAGTTGCCTATGTAGTGTTATATGACAAGTGATTTAAGATTTATGGACTTAAGGTAAAAACCAATAATATCCACCAAATAATAAATAAATAAATAAATAAATAGGCAGATAGATAGATAGATAGATGTGTAGATAAGGTTATCTACCAATACCAAGTAGAGAAGCTGCCACGTGAGATATGGAGATCACACACCTCTCTCTCACCCTCTCTTTAACTTAACCTAACCAAACCACCATCTCATCCACCACAAACGTACGTACTCATCAATGGCTTCCACTTGTGCGGTTTCCATGGCCACGCCATTGACCAACAAGACCACAACCACAACCTCCTTCTTCAATCCATTAATGTCGACCCTTAAGGCTAACGCATCTTCCAAGACTACTAAACGGATGGTGGTGAAGAGTTCAATGAAGGAGAACGCCGTGACAGCATTGACTGCCGCTGTTCTAACGGCCTCCATGGTGGTCCCGGAGGCGGCACAGGCGGCGTCCAGTCTTACTCCGTCGCTCAACAACTTCTTGCTCAGCATTGGGGCTGGTGGTGTTGTGCTTGGTGGGATTCTTGGAGCCATTATTGGTGTTTCTAATTTTGATCCTGTCAAGCGTGGGTGAGCAAGTGTCTGATTTGTTATGTATAAACTCATGAATCTTATTTGCATCCACATGTTAAGCAAGCAACAGATAAACTATATATATATATATGCATGGCTATGAGTTTCTATATGGGCTCTTAACTTCCATAATCAGCCCATATAGGTGTTGATGATTGCTTAATTTTTTTTTTTTTTTTTTTAAATTATGTTTTTTATTTTATTTTTGGACCACATCATATTTAAGTTTTTGAAAGTAGCTAGTTAAAAACTTAATTTTCTCCCTCATTAAGATTGGAGGTTTGATTTTAGTCGATAATGAGAATGAGATTAAAAGTGTAACAATCAACCTGAGAACAGAATTACTAGACATCTTTACATATATAATAGAAACTAGTATCAAATGTTCAATTGTTTCACATTATACACAAACTACTCCTCCCTTTTCACACCCTGCCATTTCACTTAACTATATATCGTGTTTGGACTACTAGCCCTCCCTCTTTTCAAGGCTACCACGAGTCACATTGTATTTAGCCCTCTTTTCAAGGCTTCAACGATTCACATTGTATTATCTCCTTGTTGTCTTTCACTTTTTTTGGCATCGTTATCGACTGTTTTTTTCAAAATGTATAACTTAAACTAGCATATTACAGAGACCGTTTTTATGGAACCATTTCCTGATTTATTGATCCACAACTTTCGAATAAAGTATGTCGTATATAAAAGGCCTTATATGGTCTCAAACAAACTCCTCGTGGTTGGTTTCCATGGCTAAATAAGTTTCTTATAACATCCCAGCCCAGATAGGCTGACGTCTAAGTTATACAGTAATTGGAAATCAAAACTCAATACAAAATACTTAAATCCTTATATCTTATAACAAAATTACAAAATACAATCAATTACCTTTATCAAAATGATTTGCCTTTTTAACTCTCTGAACACTCTTTAATTCATGCCTTCCCACGACAATGTAACCAGGGGCGGATATATCTCTTACTAAGGGGTAACCTACGTTGCCCCTTAATGCTCCGACGACAGTGTAAATTTAGTGTAAATTTTGAAAAATTTTGACGGTTTTTTTTCGATTTCGTTACCTCTTTTCTTTAAAACGTTGCCCCTATAAGGGTTTTCTAGACACGCCACTGCATGTAACTGTTGGATATCAAGAACAGTTTCGATAAAGATCACACAAATGCGAACTTGAATGATAATATTCAAAAACTATGAAAATACAGAAAATGCAATTGATATCTTGGTACCCGAAAGAATTCCGGCTTAGGTCTGTATATACATATTCTGTGATAGTTATGGTTGAGAAGTGTTATAACTGATTACTTACGTAAAATATCAACATATTTTAAAAATACCTAAGTATGTCACTATATTGTGTAATTATAAACCATGTATAAAGAAAAGAAAAACAAAAATAAATCACGTGTATAGCATTTTACGTGTACGGTATCTTTGCTTAGAGTGAGAGGGGCACTCCACTCTTAGGGGAGTGACCTCTCTTACACACACCCAATCAGCACGCGCCACGTCAACTCCCCTCTTAAGTCCCCATTTTGCACTCAAACGTTGGCATCACTCCACTCACACAATTATCTTTTTATAAAAAAAAAGAAAAAAATATGATTGGTGGAAAAATGGTGGACCCACACTAACAACCAATCACCCCCTCTCTCTCAATCGGTGAGCATTCACCGAGCTTCCCACTCCCCGCGCGGTAAAATGTTGTTGGTGGCGGTGTACCCGCACGGCATTCCCACTCACCGCATGGGGTCACCGAAGGTGCCCCGTGCACCCTTATCTACTCTTCATGGATTATATGTGATGGAGTCAAGTTATTCTACAAATACTTCTCAAAATAAGAAGTGTATAAAGACACAATGGATCGCACAAGATAATATAATGTCGAGCAAAATATAACACAATGCAGAAAAATATAACACAATGTCGAGGAACAAAGACACAATGAGTCGCAAAAAAAGACACAATAACGCAATTATAGAAAAGACACAATGATAATAAACAAAATTTCTAAAATCTAAAACATATAAATCCAAAAGTGAAAACCTAAAATCTCACATCGTAGAGTTCGATAATACGGTTCTAATGCTGATTGAATGAGATCAATCAGAGTCAATTTGATACCCTTCGTATGACTTGTTATTTTTAGATGGTTGGATCTATTTGGACATCCTCTGACACTATTTGGACACTTTTTGTGCCCTAGACGCCTCGTATATGGCTATACGAGGCGTCTAGGCACTGAATTCAAGGGGGTGTTCAGAGGTTGTCAGGCACAAAGTTTAAGAAACCCTAGACGCCTCGTACAGGCCTATACGAGTCGTCCAGGCATTGGGTGTTATTTTGGTTGAGAGAGTGGGTGTTTTGGTGGGTTTTGGAGTGGTTATTTTGATAGTTTTTAAAAGAGTTTTTTTTAGCGAAATTTTTTTTTGTTTTAAAAAAACTTTTGTTTTTTACACTATAAAAAATTTAACCGTTTTATGAGATCGGCTCTTTAAATAGATTCCATCGATTAAATATTATAATGTTTTTAACATTTTACTTTTTTAAATATTATTCTTCCGATTAAAATTTTATCTCGTTTAAATATTGTTTCCGTATTATATTCAAAACATATATTGTTTCCGTATTATATTCAAAACATATATTGTTTCCGTATTATATCAATTTAAGACAACAATCATTAAGTAACCGAATAACTGAAAACAAACGTAAATATGACATATATAAGATAACTTTTGTACATCCATAACAAAAATAAAAACTACAACTGGTCTACGCATCACGCTCCGAATCTAGATCTGCCTGCTGCTGATGTGGTGCTCGAGGTGGTGGAAGCGGTATCGGGGATAATCCCTCTCTCTCGTCTATCTAGCTCGGCCCGTACCAACCAACCTACCAAATCTTTGAGCCTGTCAAGCTCAGCTCGTACCTCCGGATATAGCGCAGCTCCTGGGGCATGACCTGGAATAACGTGACGTGGAAACTGATGCGCCCCGGGAGGTGGCGGTGGCTGTGGCATCGCTGCACCGTCTAAATCCACCGGAGGGTCCGGCACGGTAAAATGTTGTTGGTGGCTGTGTCTCTCTCCTCTCTCTCAATCGGTGAGCATTCACTGAGCTTCCCACTCCCCGCGCGGTAAAATGTTGTTGGTGGCGGTGTACCCGCACAGCATTCCCACTCACCGCATGGGGTCACCGAAGGTGCCCCGTGCACCCTTATCTACTCTTCATGGATTATATGTGATGGGGTCAAGTTATTCTACAAATACTTCTCAAAATAAGAAGTGTATAAAGACACAATGGATCGCACAAGATAATATAATGTCGAGCAAAATATAACACAATGCAGAAAAATATAACACAATGTCGAGGAACAAAGACACAATGAGTCGCAAAAAAAAGACACAATAAGGCAATTATAGAAAAGACACAATGATAATAAACAAAATTTCTAAAATCTAAAACATATAAATGCAAAAGTGAAAACCTAAAATCTCACATCGTAGAGTTCGATAATACGGTTCTAATGCCGATTGAATGAGATCAATCAGAGTCAATTTGATACCCTTCGTATGACTTGTTATTTTTAGATGGTTGGATCTATTTGGACACCCTCTGACACTATTTGGACACTTTTTGTGCCCTAGACGCCTCGTATATGGCTATACGAGGCGTCTAGGCACTGAATTCAAGGGGGTCTTCAGAGGTTGTCAGGCACAAAGTTTAAGAAACCCTAGACGCCTCGTACAGGCCTATACGAGGCGTCCAGGCATTGGGTGTTTTTTTGGTTGAAAGAGTGGTTGTTTTGGTGGGTTTTGGTGTGGTTATTTTGATAGTTTTTAAAAGAGTTTTTTTTAGCGAAATTTTTTTTGTTTTAAAAAAACTTTTGTTTTTTACACTATAAAAATTTAACCGTTTTATGAGATCGGCTCTTTAAATAGATTCTATCGATTAAATATTATAATGTTTTTAACATTTTACTTTTTTAAATATTATTCTTCCGATTAAAATTTTATCTCGTTTAAATATTGTTTCCGTATTATATTCAAAACATATATTGTTTCCGTATTATATTCAAAACATATATTGTTTCCGTATTATATCAATTTAAGACAACAATCATTAAGTAACCGAATAACTGAAAAAAACGTAAATATGACATATATAAGATAACTTTTGTACATCCATAACAAAAATAAAAACTACAACTGGTCTACGCATCAGGCTCCGAATCTAGATCTGCTTGCTGCTGATGTGGTGCTCGAGGTGGTGGAAGCGGTATCGGGGATAATCCCTCTCTCTCGTCTATCCTGCTCGGCCCGTACCAACCAACCTACCAAATCTTTGAGCCTCTCAAGCTCGGCTCGTACCTCCGGATATAGCGCAGCTCCTGGGGCATGACCTGGAATAACGTGACGTGGAAACTGATGCGCCCCGGGAGGTGGCGGTGGCTGTGGCATCGCTGCACCGTCTAAATCCACCGGAGGGTCCGGCACGGGCACTGCATCAGCAGGATCTGGCGGAGGATGGACTAGCTCGAACTGCTCTGGTAGGGGCTCCTTTGTCCATATGCCCCTGTTGTGGTTTTTAAACCGCGGGCCAACGACGAACCTCTTGATCAGTGTCATCCCCCACAGCGATGGAAAACCCATCCGCGTCGGCATGACTGGCGACGTCCGTAAATGTGGGTCCTGCTCCGGTACGATGCCCAATGAACGGGTAATGACGGTCACGTACGCGCCGCCATACAAAAATCCACGCTCCTGCCGGTGATGGGCGGAGGTGTAGTACTGGGCTAGACCCTGTGCTAGTGCGCATGGCCTCGTGTACAACAATCAATAAAAGAAAAAAAGATCTGTGGTCGTACACCACTCACGGCTGTAGCCGCGCGCTGAAATAGAAGTAGCAAGCATATGGTGCATATACTTGCAGATAGTGTTAGTGAAATACAGAAACAGAGATTAATAAACAATACACATAATCACAATAATTGCTGTAATAAACGCACATACCTGTACAATGGGTCGCTAATAAATGAAACCCTCCCCTTCGACTTGTCGTGCTCCCAAGTATTTGGCCCCGCAATCACCTGCCAAAACCCTAAAAGAGTGGGTCTATCAACCACCGCTAGCCCCGCTGTGTAAACGTCAGTCTCGTTCTCATCCTGCCTGTATAAACGGCAATGCACGGCAAACTGTGCTAGCGTCATCGAACGCAAAATGCCAATGAGCCTGAAAGAAACCTCAGGCTGAGGGGGAGCATTTGGGTGCGAAAGCGGCACTAGGACCCCAGAAGGGTGAAATGTGAATGACGAAAGGAACTCGACCAGCAGCTCCCTGTAGCTCGGCGTGTGCGCCAACTCAAAAAGACGATGCCACGGCGAATCGACAGTTATAAACCGACGCACTCTAGCCGTCTCACTAATCTTATCTATCGCTTCCCATTCGATCGCTGCATGCGCTCCAATATGCATCCTCCTAAGCTTCTGGCAATGACGGGCGGCAGGGGTGCCGTCGGAAAACTCTAGATACGGGTGACCGTGCAGCGGATCTGGAGGCGGTAGCCGCCTCCGTCGCGTACCCCGCGGAACCGGCTGATCCCCCGGCGGTGCCCCATCAATATCAATCTGAATCTCATCGTCCTCCATAATCAATCTGCAAATAAATACCGTATAAGTATAAAAACAATAATAAAAACAACAACAATAATAATAATATAAAAATATAACAATAACAATAACAATAACAATAATAAATAATAATAATAATAATAATAATAATAATATAAAAATAATAATAACATTAATAATAATAATAACAATATAAAAATAATAATAACATTAATAATAATAATAAATGATAATAATAAAAACATTAATTAATTACATAGTTAGCCCTTGTGGTTTGCGCAAAGTAACATACTTAGGTACTAATAGTTTAAATTCACATTCTAGGGTATTAACTTTTCATTTTGTAACGTTTGGAGGTATTAACGTTATTTGTAGGTTTAAAATCACATTCTAGTAGTACCTAAGTATGTTATTTTGTGCAAACCACAGGGACTAACTATGTGAATACCCTAGAAGTTAATACCTCTTAACGTTACAAAATGAAAAGTTAATATCCTAGAAGGTAATTTTAAACTATTAGTAACTAAGTATGTTATTTTGTGCAAACCATAGGGACTAACTATGTAATTAACTCATAATAATAAATAAATAAATAATAATAATAATCATAATAATAATAATAACAATAATAATAACAATAATAATAATAATAAATGATAATAATAATAACATTAATAAAAATAATAAATAATATTAATAATAATAATAATAACAATAATAACAATAATAATAAGAATAATAATAATAACAATAATAATAAGAATAACAATAATAATAATAATAATAATAATAATAATAATAATAATAATAATAATAATAATAATAATAAAAACAATAATAATAACAATAATAATAACATTAATAACAAAAAAAATCACTGCCTCGTATCTGCCTCGTATAGAGGTATACGGGGCGTCCTGTTCTACGTCCTTCATCTTCAACCTCAACTTCAAACCCCCAAACCCAACAAAAACCTAATTTCAGGGCAAACCTACGGTCTAAAGGCAAAAACGAGGCAAGAATACTAAACTACGGGCTGAAATACGTACCAGGGATGCGTCAAATCTTCGAAAATACGGTCTAAATACGTATCCGGGGCGTATAAAGGTATGTCTGCCGTATGTGTGTGTGTTTTGTGGTTTGGGGGTGATAACCAGGGTCGTCTAGGTCTCCCCTTGTTGTACGAGGCATAGACGCCTCGTATAGAGCTAGACGACCCGTCTAGCCTTTTTATGTAATTACCATTTTACCCATGTAAAGCCCCCAGTATAGGCCTTAATCAGGGGTAAAATGGTAATTAACCAATCCAAAAAGATATTTCTGGAATGGTTAATTACCATTTTACCCCTGACTAAGGCCTATACTGGGGGCTTTACAGGGGTAAAAATGGTAATTTAATAAATATTTTTTAATAATTAAAAAAAAACCCAAATAGTTGCCGCCCACCATGTATGACGTGTATAGACCTATACGTGTCGTCTAATGTTTTAAATTACCTTTATGTCCCTGATTAAGGCCTATACTGGGGGCTTCTCAAGGGTTTAATGGTAATTAACTAAAAGATTTTCAAAATTCAAATTTAAAAAAAAGAAATATTTGCGCCCAAAAAGACGACCTGTCCATCTCTATACGAGGCGTCCATTTTTGTTAAATTTAAATTTTGAAATTCGAATTTTAAAAATTCAAAAACCCAAAATGCCGCTAAAAAAGACGACCCGTCCAGCTCTATACGAGGCGTCTGGGTTTGGTGAAATGACCTTTTAGCCCATCGTTTAAGCCTAGACTAAGGGCATATCAGGGGCAAAATGGTCTTTTGACCATACGTATATGACCAGTCTAGGTCTATACGAGACGTATATTTGTAATTTTTTTTGTAATTATAAAAAATGATAGAAATTTTTATAAAAATGTTATTAAACTGTTTTAATCAAATCTAATTATAAAAAAATGATAGAATTTTTTTATAAAAATGTTATTAAATTGTTTTATGCAATTGTAATTATAAAAAAATTATAGAAATTAATACAAAAAATCTTATTAATTACAATGAGAATAATTATCGATACAAAAAATACTATTAATTACAAAAATCATTCTTCCGTATCACTGTCGATGTAATTAAGACTGGGGTTTGATCTTGGTGGAGGATTCATTATCGATGTATACCATTCTAGACGTGGCAAGTACATATCTTCCCATTGTTCCGTATGCGGTCTTCGGTGGTTCAACCATAGCCCGTGTGCTGGTGGCATTGGATAATCCCCTTCCAGCTTAACATGTATGAAGTGATTCTCGTTAACATGTGCAAGCGTTATGAATAATGGTTGTTGAGTAGCCGGAGGACTTAGTATCGGGAAGAAAGTGGAACTCGCACCCATGGTTGTCGTTAACAGGTGCACCCCGATACCGTACGTTTATGCAATAAGAAGTCCTGCTAAGGGGAAGTCCATCCAGTGATCCGGGGGATAACCGGACACTGAATCCCAAATTAGGCCCTAACGATGCGTGTAAAAATAACCTTCATCCCATGCTTCAAATATTGGGAACCATATAGATTCGTTCTGATCCATTTCTTGGACAAGGTCCCTTCGAATGAGCCCCCATGAACTCTGATCCATACCTAAGCCCACAGCCACAGATCGAAACCCACAATGACCGTCCGACATCACATCTCGTATGCACGAGACGTGCGGATGAAACATTGGCGGAATGGCAGATTTAAACTGTTTGATGATTCCCACGTTCTCGTCCCTAATGATTAAAGGAAAACCGTGATCATCTCGTGTCTCTTTCTTCTTAGAACTCTTTGAATGGCTTAGGCTCGCTTTGGGTTTTTGGGACCTTATAACCGTCTGTTGAGAGGCCTGTGAAGGAACGTACGAGCTGTGGCGAGGGTTATCGTACTTACTTTGTCGGGAACCTTCAAAGCACGTGTTTGCATCACCGAAGGAGCTTCTCCTCAATTCTTCATCTATACGAGAGGCCTCGTCCAACCTTTGTTGTACCTGCTTTGTTGTTGGTCGGCCACGAGTATTTTGTTGGACAACCGGTGGTTTCTTGGTAGATTTCTTTGGAGTCAACACCGCTTTAATCTTTGACATCAGGCTTTTTTGCTGAGCTGGGGGTGCGACTCTAATTGTTGTCTAGCTCTTCGACCACGTCAACGTCATCGTCTATCAATTTACAACTTTGGAAGTTAACCTTCCGCCAGAAGACGTCTATGTCTTCGAATTGAATCAGACGCTCTGCACGGTTAAAAACAACATTGTTTAAGTCACATGATTAACGGAAATATATCACACAAGTGTTGTACGTTTAACAATTATTACCTTCATGCACGTACTTTTCTATCCTACAAGCACAGGGCAACCCACAACTGTACCACATTTGGCAACCACATGATGAATGAAAGCACTCCAAGACATCTAGCTTCCTAAGTGCCTCTCCACTCAACAAGTCAAGGGCTGTATGGGATACTTTTCCATGTAGGTGTTGAAACAGCGGGTGTTTGTGGTGGTTCATTCTTTTTTCGATGCAGTCTCGAAAACTCTTCCTTATTTCACCGAACTGTGTCTCAACTATATCCCGGACACAACCAACTACACGGTCCAGCGAGCTCCTATCTAGGACATATCTCTTTAAGTTGGCGTGTTGGCTCTCAACTCTGTTTGTGGTACGATTACCAAAGTTGCGCCTCTTATCAGTCCACGCAAAGATGAACATCTCCTTATAGTCTTTTAGCAAGTTATCGTACACGTAATTGAAGACTCCTAAAAAGTAAAAATAATTTAATAAAATTTACATAGGTGAGTCGTATGTTATTAGAAAAACTTACTAGAACGTTTTCACTCCACAAGTCGCTTTCGCATGTTGCGCAAGTGGTACTCGTAGATGGGTATGGATGGAGACTCAATCAATGTCCCCTAGAATGACAAAAATTTATCCCAGTCTTCTTCTTCTGTGATGGCAGCCTTGTAGTGCTTCATAACATTCTGTTGTATGTGCCACCTGCAAAGAAGCCTGGTGGCGTCCGGAAACACTTTAGCACACGCGCCCATAAGGGCCATGTCTCTATCCGTTACAATTACACATGGCTCCATACATTCATCCAACATTGACTTGATCCTCTCAAGCACCCACACAAAGTTATCACCCCGTTCTTTACTAACAACGACATGCGCGATACAAAACGAATGGTTGGTAGGCGTCATACCAACAATCTGGATAAATGGCATATTGTATAAGTTTGTCTTGTACGTCGCATCGATCAGCATGATGTGGGGGAATGCACGCTATATGTCGCATCGATCAGCATGACGTGGCATACTGATGAAGAAAGAAGATCTCTGTTACGATCTCTGTTCCGGGTTCCTCCCATGTCTCGTAAATAAAGTCGTCGTTTATCAGCACGTTTTCTAGTGACTGCATGGGAGTCAATCCTTGTCTTTGTTTGGCTCTAATCTTCGCCACAATGTTTTGAACGTCTTTCTGAACATGAAACCTGTCAGGGTGCTGCTTCCTTATCGTTTGAAATATTTTGCGTGGCTCCATGTTTTGAGCTATCAGCTGCTCGATCAGTTTCTTTTTGCTTGGAGTAAACCTTCGCACAAACGTGTGGGCCGACAGGTCCTCAAAAAGTTCGTGGTTATGTTCATTTTTTTCGTCTTTTATCTCCCAGGTTTCATACGGGTGGTTTCGCACAGCCAACAGGTAAAACGGGCAACCGGTTTTTTTGCTTCCGGCTTTTCTAAGTGTTGCTGTAGTGTGGTGCTCATAAAAACAATCACATTCAAGCCATACCCTCCCTGTTCTTCCCCCGATTTTCTTCGATCAACGGGTGACAATAACGAAACCATCCGCGTTTGCTATTTCTTGTATCCGTTTCTTTAGTTCATCTAAAGAGTTGAAAACCTGTAACATCGACAATAATAACAATATTAATAGTAATAATAATAATAATAATAATAATAATAATAATAATAATAATAAATGATAATAATAAAATAATAATAATAAAATAGTAATAGTAATAATAATAATAATAATAAAATAATAATATTAATAATAGTAATAATAATAATAACAATAATAATAATAACAACAATTAATCTATGTAACATAACAAAATAAAATTGATACCTGCTTTTTTACGGATTGTCCGGGATAGGAGGTGCCTCACCACCATATCTACCATATCTACCATAACCACCATATCCTCCAACGTCCGGATTGTTTTGATGAACGTAAGGACTGCCCGGGGAAATGAATTGCTGATGACCACCGTCTCCTCTGTATCCACCGTATCCACCGTATCCACCGTATCCACCATATCCACCATATCCACTGTCTCCTCTGTATCCACCGTCTCCTCTGTATCCACCGTCTCCTCTGTATCCACAGTCTCCTTCGTATCCACCGTCTCCTCCGAATCCACCGTCTCCTCCGTAAGAATATTCACACCCGTATCTATAATCCGGATACCCTTGTTGCGTCGGATAACTTGGTTGACCAGCATGGTATGAGTCATCTACAGGGGCTGTTTCATCAACTGGGGGATGCGTGTTCAAATCTAGAAACAGTCTGTTTTGTTTTCGTTGTATACTAGACACAACTTGCTCTTGCTCGTTAGAATCGGGAATGCCAGACTCCTCCAAAATAGATGACTGTATCATCATTAGTAAATAATAAACTAAAACAACAAGTAATTAAAACATTTAAGCTAATAACTGTTACCGGAACGCTTTCGGGCACCCAGTTATCGCTAGAATACTGCCCGAAGACATAGTTGTCGTCCCAGTATGATGACATTTCAACACTTCGGGATGATAAGAACACAAATGCAAACAACAAGAGTTTCTTTCGAAGAAGTAGTATAAGAAACAAAATGAAATGAATGTTGAATGCTCGGGTAGACCAAAAATGCATTGTATGTTGCACTTTATATGAAATATAGATGCCTCGTATAGCTCTAGACGCCCCATATTGCTTTAAGTCACATGTCAGACACATAGTCAAATAAGTCTCTAAGACGCCTCGTATAGGCCTATACGAGGTGTCTTAGTACCCTCGTATTGGTCCCTCGTACAGGCCTAGACTCGCCGTCTGATGTGACTGATGTGACGTTGTATGAGGTTCAGAAGTTGGTCGGGAAAAGGAACCCTATACGTCTCGTATAGGCCTATACGAGGCGTCTATTAGGGTGTGGAAATAAGGAGTTGGGTGTGGGAATATGTAGACCCTTTTAGAAGCCTTTGTGTGCGATCCTAAACCCATATGTGATATGCCTCTTCATTCCTCTCAACTTTCTTGCCAACATCATACACATGACATGTATGTATATTGATGCGGTTACTTTAAACTAAATATGTTATGCTTAATTCGGTGTTATTGGAAAATCATCATTTGAAAATTTTGTGTTATGCTTTCATATTCAGTGTTATTGGAAAATTATCATTTGAATATTTAGAGTTGGTAAAAGAATTTATAAGTGAGCCAATTTTATAACTTAAAACTATAATATTTATAAGTGAATTGTTATGAATATATTTATTATTAATGTGGTTATCAACACCAAAAATAGATTAGCTTTCTCTCCAATTTTTGTACACCTATATATACCACTATTGTATCTCATTGTAAATCATACATATTTAATGAAATAACAATCCTTTTCTCCCTTCATCTCTACTATATTGTTTTGCTATTAGGTTAGTTTCACAACGCGTTATCAACACGAGTCGCTTTTAGAGTTGGATTGTATCATCATAAAGTCGAATCGAGGAGTGTATTTATTTTCGCTTCATCAAAGTATGACCAATCTAACCAACTTACAAGTAAGTTTTAGTTTGATCCATAATATTCCTATCATTCATAAATATCTATGTCATTATCTTATTGTCAAAATTATTGACCGACATGTTTATACAATTTCATAACAAAAAAAAAAAAAAACCCATGTTAATAGGTGAGATGGCAATATATACCATAATCATAAAAGTTATTTTGTATTTCATTTGTAGATGCTAACACTTATTTTATTTTATCTTTTAGTGTATTGGGATCTTTGCGGTGAAGGGTTATGTTAAATAACGTAATATTAATTTGCAATATTAATTGTTTATAATCCCACATAATGCATTTAACTACCCTTCATATGCTTATTCAAAAAGTGAGCTTTTGTGTTCATGGTATGGATAGATATATCTTAAATATATTATCGATGATACATATGTATTAGATATATTTAAATTTTAAATTTATCTTCTCAGTTGATTTGAAAATATCAATTTTACCTATTCATATTTCAAGTATTACATGAAGTTTGAGTAAATGATAAGTAAATTTTGTATCCTTGGTTAAAATAATGGTAATTGATTCTCTACCAAAATTAGATGATCTCCATGGGTTTTATCATTGTAAATTATTGTGTTTATCGACCGTATATATTACAAGGTTAGATATAGATTTGCAATTATAATTAAATTTACATTAATTTAACTTATATTCAACAAGCATGCATATTATCAAAAATTATGTGTTATCTAGAAGATTAATATATTCTCTTGTATGGTTGCTTCGGTTCATGTTATATTTAGGATGTATTTGTAGTCCTTGGAAATAATATGTTATCATATAGATTTATTTTAGAGATATTGATTTCAATATTGCAATATGAAATACTTAGAGGGACCATTTATCTCAAGACCTTAGAGCATTTAAAAAATCACTTTGTTGGTTTGGTAGGACGTGTCCTTTAAGCAATTTATATGAATTCTGATGTTTTGTTTTGTATTTCTATGCTATTTTTGATAGAATATGTTTAAATCATCTTGTTTGAAATTTATAAAATATGAAATAAAATCATTATCATGGTTCTAAATATAACTGATTATGTTATGAATGAAACTAAGTACAATTTGATTATCACTAAAGTAGTTCTATATTTTATTGATTTTAGAAATTGTTTATTTACCTTAATATTTGTGGATGATCTCGTAATAAAATTTATTATTACAGAAAGAAGGTTATTTACATGTAACAAAGGATCACATGTTAAGTAAAACATTAAGGAGACTTGATGGAGATTTTTTTTACATCATGATATCTAGGTTAATATTAATATTATATATACTTGTTTGCAAGTGATAAAAATATCGTATTTAATAAAGTTTTATTACAAATTGTTTTATATGAAGACGTATTACTATGTCATGGGTTGTATAATTTGATTTTATGGCACGCCTTGTATTTTTCATACTATCATTTGTTTATATAGATAGCAACAATAAAACCAAATTTGACGTTTATTATCAAAGTTGTAGTTTATTATAGAGTATAGACATGCTTAGACATTACACCCGAAGTGTCATACTCTCTAAATCTCATTATGACGTTACTAAAGGTCGTAAAAAGCTAGACCAATAAATCTAATATAACTTGAACGTCTAGTTACTTCTCTACCAGTGTTATAACAAATATTGCAAAGAGAAGATTAATTACAAGGGAAGTCAGATAAAACAATTTTGGTTTGTCACACCTCAAATATGCTCTTAATTTGCAATATTGTTAAAAGAGTATGAAAGGTTTGAAGTGACTTTATATTCGTATGTCCAAGAAAATAGTGAAAATCATGAAACCTATTTGGTATTGATCGTTGTGATCATGGACATAATTGAGAAATTTGTAATGATCATGTTAATAATGAGATTGGCAATTTTAATTGTTATGATAGCCAACTTAACAATGAGGTCAACTATCATAATCATAATAATGGTCAGAATGAGATTTACCACAAGCAGTGGCAAATAATGAGAGTGATTATATAAGAACAAAATGTGTAAAGGTTAAAAGTTGAATAACATGATAGTTCGCAATAAAAATGCGTTGGTATCTCGCATAATGCAACTAACACATATACAATCATAAACCAAAAGTTTATATATCATGATTATTTACTTTATTGGCATGGCCGGTTAGACCACACTAAGTTAATGATAATGTAAAACATAGTGAAGAACTTGAAGATTCTTCTAGCCGATAGCATGCATTGTTTGCTCCTAAGGGAAATTATGTATTTGCCAATTAAGGGTGTGTATCCCTAATCATTCTGGAATGCATGTCCCAACATGATACCATTTAGTGTTTTAAATCGATGCATCGTCTATATGGCAAATTCACAACTTGATGTTTGTGTAATTTTTAGCTTAGCTAATAAGATAGCAAGCCTAATATTCCAAATTGCATGTATTTATTAGTAGTGACGATAAGTTTATTTCCCTAGCTATTAATGATCGACGGAATAAGTGTTGAACTTCCTGTAGATTATGTTCATACACAAATTGCATTTCTTAAGACGATCACTGAACGTCTACGATTGATAGCAAAGCCAATAATCATGAGAGCAAGTTCATGTTTATATATGGGTACATGTAATTTTACATGAAATAAAATTAATTCACATCAAGCCAATATGTTGTAATAGTTTCTCCCCAATTATAGTTGTTTTTGGTCAGGAGCCAAAGATGTCCTTTCTAAGATTTTGATTGTGCGGTATATATTTAAATTGATCCACCACTACGCATAAAAATGGGACCTTAAAAGGTGGTGGGAAATATATGATAACGAATAGAACCTTTCACGAGATATTTATTTATGGCTCAATTAATTGATATCCATCTAAATGGATTAACATTCCCAACATCAGGAGGAGATAAAAAGCAGTTGGAAAAGTGATGTGTGTAAAATGCAACATATAAATTACATCAAATAAGGCATAAAACTAACCCTTTTTTAGTACTAATGTTGGAAAAAGTGTGTTTTTGTCTTCCTTTTGAATTTACAGGGTCAAATGAGCTTAAACGAACAAAAGGAACAAATATACAGCCAAAGCCAACATAAATACAAAGAAAAGGAAGAAACGTGGCATGCCCGACCCCTCGACAACAACTCCCAAAGCAAAAACAAGAAGAAAGCTAAGCATGGGGCTGTGCCCAACTCAGCATGGGGTCGTGCTCAGCGAGCACGGGGCCGTGTCCAGGATGGTCAGCCCTGGCACAAAAGACAAACCTGTAGAAGCTTCTATTTCCCAACACGGGGGGCATGTCCAGCGGACACGGGGCCGTGGTCAACGCAAAGATTCGCAGAATCTGAGCATATCTTGATAGTACAGAAACGCTTCAGCACACGGGGCCGTGCCCAGCGGACACGGGGGCGTGTGGAGCTAATGCAGACAAATTGTATTAATGAAGAAAGAGAAAAGGGTGGACACGGGCCGTGTCCAGGCTATAAATAGGAGTGCTTGGTTCACTTCAAAGGCATCCCTTGGCACACCACCTCACACACACTTCACCCACCACCCACCACCACCATAACACCATCATCCACCACCATCATCCATTGTCCATCATAGAGTGTGTGAGTCGTCTCGGGATCCAAGATTGATCGTAAGAGTTCTTGACAATCAAGGCCATGTTTGCCTAAGTCTCTTACATCACTTGGTGAAGACAAAGTGTCTAGTGTAATACTTTTTATTTTTATTCTTTTCGCACTTTTTACTTGGTTATGTATTAATGACTTTAATAACTAGTTTCTTATGTTGAAGGTGATTTTTCCTTATCGTTTGTCCGTGGTGTCTTGGCATTATTTTACTGTCTATATAAAATAAAAGATTTTCACCATTCATATCTCCACGGTCTATATGGAGGTATGTTGGCTACCTGGTCGGGGGTTAAGGGAACGGTTTGGTAAGAGTCTTGCCTTGTTCAGTGTATAGATCCTGCAAGGACCTGGGTCAAATTTAGTAGGACCTCCTTCAATACTTAACGGTATTGGATGGCAGGGGTCCAAACTCTTTGATCCCCTCATATGTAAGCCACTATTAATACTTTAACCCGGCTACTTAGGACTGTATCCCTGCTGACTCAGACTACATAGCTGAGGGTAACGTCACCTTCAAAAGAGGGGCCTACCATAATACGCATTAATAACTTAATTAATTTTCTTTCAATAATCCGACCCTTTAGGATTGTATCCTTGCTGACTCAAACTACTGGTTGAGGGTAACGTCACATTCAAAAGAGGGGCCTACTACAATAACTAAGATAATCTCTTAAAAAAGTGCAAAAGTGCGGAAATAATCAAAGGTTACACTATACACGAGTCGGAGCCAAGTGATTCATCTTGTCTATCTGTTTTTATTTTATTTTATTTTCAGCATTTTAATTAGTTTTTATTTTTTTAGTTTAAAACCTTTTTCCTAATTTTTGATTTGATTAGATGTTGAGGATAAACCGGTACTAGAAGCTCTTGTGTCCTTGGACGACCTCGGTATCTTAGCAACACTATACTACGCTCACGATGGGTGCACTTGTCCATATGTGTGTTTTGTGTTAGTAAATATCGTGTTTTATAATTTAAAACTTGGCTAAAAAAGTGTAAAAGGGCTTAAAATAAACATTAAAACCATAACACACTTCACGCACATCAAGTTTTTGGCGCCGTTGCCGGGGACACAAGGATTTTAAGAAAGCTTAAAATCGACGGCCTAATCAGTTTTTCAACACCTTTTCAAAACGTGCGCACATTTTTCTGCATTTTTGTTTAGTTTTGCATTACAGTAACCTGAACACGGTCCGTGCTCACTGAACACGGGGCCGTGCTGCATATTTTTCATAAAACACCCAGATACAGAACTTGAACACGGGGCCGTGTCCATTGAACACGCCCCGTGCTCAACTAAATCAGTAACTTTAATATAAAACGCCCAGATACAGATTCTGTACACGGGGCCGTGTCCACTGAACACGGGGCCGTGTCCAGCCTCTGTTTCCGTTTTTATTTTTGTTTTCTGATCTCGAGAGTCGGTTGTAGTCAGCTGAGGATCAATACTCAGGAGGTTACAACTACACCTATGAGGAGGATGATTATAGGAATAATTATTGCACTAATTGTGGTGACCCGCACATTGTCCAATATTGTAACTTATATCGACCATCCACTTCTTATACCTACTATGAGGAGCCTAGGTACGAGCCATCAACTTCATACACATCCTATGAAGACCAAAGGTATGAACCTTCTCCCTCATACTCATATTTTGATGATCCAAGGTATGAGCCTCCATACTCATACTTTGATGAACCAAGATATGAGCCACCACCTTCGTATACTTATTATGAGGAACCATGGCGTGAACAACCCACCTCATATGAGTATTATGAAGAACAAAATTACGACCCTTATCTATCATATGCTTACAATGAAGAATAATGGTGTGAACCATCTACTTCATATGGGTATTATGAGGAACAAAGGATTGAACAACCGGATTCAAGCTTTGAAAATCCCGATCCTTTTTCTATAACCGAAGTGACTGATAGGATATTAGAACACCTTAAAGTTATCGAGCGCTATATAAAAGAATCTCGCGCAAGGGAAGAGGAGTCCCACGCAAGAGAAGAATTAAATAAAGAAGAGATAACTAAAAGTGTAAAAATGGAAGAACAAATAAGTGAGGAACCGACACATGAGTTAAACAACGAAAAAGGTGAGTCCGTTAACGTTAAAATTCAAGAAGAGTCTAATTTTGAAGAAATTAATCTCTTGTCACCTTCCTTTGAAAATCATTGTTTAGTACCCACTCATGCTAAGTTTTTAAAAGAGTTAAACACTAACACTAAAATTGACGAAACAGTAAGTATTAAGTTAACTAATGATCAAACCTCGCTAATAAAAGAAGATCCATTTATTATTAACATTACACCGGTTCTTTATTTTTTCAAAATTCATTTATTAGTAATGTCACAATTGATAAAGATCTCTGTGTTAACATAATGCCTAACTACATTTTCGAAAAATTAAGTATTAGCGATTTTTCTCCACTTCAAATACCCATTTTTCTATCTAATCGGAAAATAATAAAAACAATCGGTGTAGTTGAGGATGTCTTGGTTCAAACAAATCAAATGGTAATCCCAACCGACTTTGTCATCCTCGATGACGCTCCTCTAGTGTTGGGACGACCCTTTGTAAAAACTCACGAAGCTTTGAAAAACCGAAAGTTCAACAACCTACCTCTTCAATTAGGGGCATTTAAAAAGAGTGTCGATCTTGAGCGTTCAATGAAATATCCGTTCGGCAATAACGACCCCCTAATTGAAGACGAGCCAGAACCACCCGATAAGGTGGGTCTAGCCAAGGACCCTTATAAACGTGGCGCACCACAGAGGCATTCCGCGGAACTATCCTTAGTTTTAGATTAGTTTAACTTTTATGTTTTCTAGTTTAGTTTTAATTTTCAGGAATAAAGCACACTCGAAATGGTGGAGGTTACTAAGGGAAACTTGAACCAACACCCCATGCACAAAAACAGAACCTCCCGACAATTTTTCTTCATTACAGCAAGTTCAGCACGGGGCCGTGCTCACCCCAACACGCCCCATGCCCGAGGTTCTGCAGAAAATGCCCAGGTCAGGTAACTGGACACGGGGCCGTGTGTAATACCCTAACACGCTTTAACTGAAAAGATGCAACGGAAATACGTGCCTTAAAATTTCTTTCATTACAGACGTCTTGACTTACTTGAAAGTTCGTTTTAATATGAATCTTTTACATAAATAAGGTATAAGTCATGTTTACTAAAGTACATACTCAATTATCCCTGTACAATCTACTTTGTGACCCGATCTTCGATCTCTATTCCTCGTGATAACTGCTTGCGATTCGTACAACCTGCACTCACAACATGCATTCATAACATTAGTATACAATACCTAAACAAGATTCAATCTCATACACTTCCCATTTAGTTATCTTTCTAACTTTAAGCATTTCATCTGCATATCCATGTCCTGGTGAGGCTTCAATAATGTACCTGCATTACCTTTCATTCTCAAGGCACACTATTAATAACGTATTACTCAACGTACCTAAATCACGCGTACATACATTCTTACATGCATACATACACATCTGCATACGTACATGCCTTCCTATATCTCTACAAACATGCATAAAATCATACGTACCTTCATATATACCAAACACACATTTACATACGCACATACATTACTATGTCTCTACATACGTACATATACACATACGTATCTTCACATATACATAAATGCATATCTACATACGTACATACATTACTACGTCTCTACTTACTTGCATACTCACATTTACACATTCAAGATCTTACCGAACCCTTGTATACTCATACATACCTTTATGCCGTAGACATCCACATGCATACATATCTTCCCATATCTTCACGTGCATACATACACTCAGACGTACCTTCACACATACATATGTATACACATCTACAGATGTACATTCCCATATATACACATACAAGCTCTCACATACTTCTTACATAATCATACATTAATTACATGGGACTTAGACTTAGATTTATAGCCCATAAACATCAAAGGAACCATCAAAATCGTGTTTGGAAAGTCTGCCGTAGTCCACGGATAACAAACCGAAGCCTACGATACATAAATCAACTTAAATAACAAATTTTTAGGTTTTTGAACTTGGGGAGGGCGTCGGCGACGGCCCTAGGGTCGTCGGCGACGACCCTTGCAATTACCCGTAGCCAAAAACCCCCGTAGACAGTCAAATAACCCGTCAGCCAAAAACTCACTTTCTGGAGCCCGTCGGCGACGCCCCCATACCCGTCGGCGACGCCCTCTAGAATTTGCAGTTTTCTGCAGTTCCGTTTCGTCGTCCGTACGAACTAAAATGCGCATAACTTTTGAACCGTTTACCCGTTTAACCTCCCGTTTCTTCCTACATGCTTGTAAATTCACATTCTATCATATGAGCTTGAAATCCAACATCCGGTTAAGGAAAATATTCACTTAAAGCTCTTGGCTTTATATACCCGCTTTCCCTTATTCGACCCGTTCATGCATTCATCAACATAACTTGATTGTTTGACCTGAATTCCCCATGAACCTTATAATTTCGACGTTGTCTATCATATAAGGTTCCAAACACGGGTTTCTTACAACATCCCAACCCATTTCCACTTAAATGTTATTTTGACCCGTTAAGGGTATTTACGGATTTTTAAGGACTTTGACTCGCAAAGATCATACTTTTCGCTTTCATACATGTCCAAAGTAATCATTTAATCTAATGGTTTGTTTCTAAACAACCTTTTAAAGTCATTCGCCCGATATACCTATCAAGGGCATTTTTGTCAACTTCACTCCATCCTTTACAACAAAGGACTTCATTTCATATTTAGCCAATCTCACTACTTAACTATAACTCTAATTACACATACCTGGCTCGGATCAACGCTATGACCCGTTTTAATACTTCATCCGCTAAATTGCTCGTTAATAGCAACGAATTTCCTTTCGCTATTCATTTTGTGAATTCACAACGCTTGACAAAACAATTCATTAATCGATATCGTCAAATGGTGATATCTTCACCATTTGACCCGTTAAATCTAAATATCCATTTTATCCTTGTGGGATTTTAATTATCCATCATCCCATCCATGTAACTTATTCCTTCGTTAATTCGCAACCAAATTTACCATAATACCCTTTTATCCCTTTTTAACCATCAAACCTAGTTTCTTGTCATGAACTCATGTTCCGACCGTATCAAAACTTGTCGGAACTCCATACCTCATTTATAAACTTATCATATTCATAATCTATACAATGAAGAGGTATTCTACAAGGAGGGTGTAAGTTTAACTTACCTTGCATCCGAGTACGCTTCCCGTGCACATAAGTTCCATTTGACCCACTTCTTTCCCAAGCTTCCATGTTGCTTATCAAGCATCAACTATCATATATCATTCTCAAGATAGTTAGCTTATTCATCATTCATCACAACCTTTTCATTACACGGATCTTATATGGAATTTATCATTCAACCTTATAACATGCTAATCTATCATTTCTTATCCGATTTCTTTAAACATTCACACACATGTTTGATTCCAAACATCATTAACATAAGTAAATCGTCAATTTACATCACATTATCTAAAACCCACTTCATAACTACATTATTAATCACTTACTAGTGATCTACTTAAGTTCTTCATAATATCATCATACCCTTGGTGTATGTACTACCTTCTAAACATAAAGTACAACTAGTTCATGCACAATCTCCTAATCTCATGCATAATTCATCCAAATCCTTCTACTAATCAACATAAATCATCCATGCATGAACATCAAACATATTAGCATCACATTTCTTTCAATTCCTCTAGCAAGAATCCATCATACACATCATAATACATCAATCTTAAGCAAGAAGTTGGACATGGGTGATCTTTCAAGTCGTCATCATCACCATAATCAATGGGTTTCACTTAAAAACATCAAATTAACCCAAACCATGCATAATCCATATTCCAAATGATGAATCTAACACATACTCATGCTCAATTTCATGCAAATTTGTGATTTACAACATAACCCACTTCGTGCATAGTCACCAATCTAACTTTTAAGACATACCTTGCGATCCCCTTGTGAAGGTGATCATTAATCTATGCTCGGTTATGAGTTTAAGCTTCATCTTGCCTTTCAATTTGAAGATTTTGAAGAAACTAGGGTTTGAACCCTCTTTCTCCTTCCTGATCATCGACACACACACACACACACACACACACTATGTGTGTGTGGTGTTTTAATTTTTTGTTTTATAAAATCATGTTTCCCACTTAGCGGTTTTGGTCCCTCTAGTTTCATTTTGGTTAAATAAGAGATTAAAACTCATTTCTTTATATCAACCGGGTTTTAATTTACCAAACCCGTTTTTGGGGTGTTACACCGTGCTCACTGAACACGCCCCCGTGTCCAGCCTTCTTTTTAAATTTGATACTGGCAATCTGACCACGAGGCCGTGCTCAGCCAACACCACCCCATGTTCAGCTACCCAGTAACATAAAATCTTGTTTTTAACCCACTTTTACACATTTTAATCAACCGAAAAACTTATTTTTGGGACACATTGAGGACAATGTGTAATTTAAGTGTGGGGGGGGGGGGTGCTAAAACCTTGAATCTTGCAAGTCCTAAAAACAAGCCTTACACAAAACTCTATTGGAACCGCTAATCACCCCAAATTTTTTCAAAAATTTTCATTTTTTTTACTTGTCTTGGTTTAATTTGGGAATAACAAGTTCTAAAAAGGTTATATTTTTACAAATTTACAACCGACCGCGTCGTGATAAAAAGAACCAACATAAGAAAATTATGAAACGGCATGACAAATCTAGTTAAAATTTGATTATATATACTTGATCACATTATAAACCCATTCGCACAAAAAGTGAGTTTTGAGCCTTTATTGAGCATACAAATACATATTTTTAAACTAAATGCTCATTTTTCGTTTCTTGTGTGAATAGCCGCTTGGTTCTTACGTCTCTAGAACTTGCCACGACGATACATTCCCGGTCCTTTCCAACTTAAACCCGAGTAAGTAAATGATGGAGGCATTAGGACTAACCCTTTTTTATTTCTACACCATTATTTTTCTTTTTTTACCACCTACCCAAAAATCCCCCTAGTTAACCCCTTTGAGCCTAAACCTTTTCATTTCTTAACCTAAAAACAAACACCCTTTCACCCACCAAAACCTCTTTATTTTTTTAACACTTTATTTTTAGTAACAAGCTTGGTTTTTGTATGACTTTTCAAAAAAAAAAAATTGTTAATGATGAAGCAAAAGAGAAATAAACAAACAAGTTCATCAAAAATAACTTTGTTTGAATAATGGCTTCATAAAAAAAAATTGCAAAAATAAAAAGTCTTACGAAAACCGATGCTTTTTACGCCTTTTCGCCCTTTCACTAACCACTAACCCAACCACCTACCTTTAACCCAAGCCTAACCCTTCACCCAAAAGTCCTCTTGATATTTACAAAGGTATATAGTTAAAAAGGAGGAGGATTGATTGCTTGGCAAGCCTATGGTAGAAGTAAGTTCCATGCCGCTCTCGAGTGATTCACTAAAATACATCTTCGGCCGAGTGTTGAGTGATCCCCGTGAGGTATGTGAACTGGTATATAAATAAAATTTTAAAGAGGCATGTTATGCCCAAATAAGTAATTTCTCTTATGAAACGTTCTAAATAAATCATAATGAATAGGATTGTAAATAATATAAAAATAAAACCCAATAAAGATCTTGGATTCCCGACACTCAAGACAAGCCCAAACCTTCTCTTCTACCCATTCCATTTGGGTGTGTAAGCCACATAATAAAGAGTTTTGCTTGAGGACAAGCAAATATTCAAGTGTGGGGGTATTTGATGGGTGTAAAATGCAACATATAAATTACATCAAATAAGGCATAAAACTAACTCTTTTTAGTACTAATGTTGGAAAAAGTGTGTTTTTGTCTTCCTTTTGAATTTACAGGGTCAAATGAGCTTAAACGAACAAAATGAACAAATATACAGCCAAAACCAACATAAATACAAAGAAAAGGAAGAAACGTGGCATGCCCGACCCCTCGACAACAACTCCCAAAGCAAAAACAAGAAGAAAGCTGAGCATGGGGCTGTGCCTAGCTCAGCACGGGCGTGCCCAGCTCAGCACGGGGTCGTGCTCAGCGAGCACGGGGCCGTGTCCAGGATGGTCAACCCTGGCACAAAAGACAAACCTGTAGAAGCTTCTATTTCCCAACATGGGGGCGTGTCCAGCGGACACGGGGCCGTGGTCAACGCAAAGATTCGCAGAATCTGAGCAAATCTTGATAGTACAGATACGCTTCTGCACATGGGGCCGTGCCCAGCGGACACGGGGGCGTGTGGAGCTAATGCAGACAAATTGTATTAATGAAGAAAGAGAAAAGGGTGGACACGAGGCCGTGTCCAGGCTATAAATAGGGGTGCTTGGTTCACTTCAAAGGCATCCCTTGGCACACCACCTCTCTCACACTTCACCCACCACCCACCACCACCATAACACCATCATCCACCACCATCATCCATTGTCCATCATAGAGTGTGTGAGTCGTCTCGGGATCCAAGATTGATCGTAAGAGTTCTTGACAATCAAGGCCATGTTTGTCTAAGTCTCTTACATCACTTGGTGAAGACAAAGTGTCTAGTGTAATACTTTTTATTTTTAATCTTTTCGCACTTTTTACTTGGTTATGTATTAATGACTTTAATAATAGTTTCTTATGTTGAAGGTGATTTTTCCTTATCGTTTGTCCGTGGTGTCTTGGCATTATTTTACTGTCTATATAAAATAAAAGATTTTCACCATTCATATCTCCACAGTCTATATGGAGGTATGTTGGCTACCTGGTCGGGGGTTAAGGGAACGGTTTGGTAAGAGTCTTGCCTTGTTCAGTGTATAGATCCTACAAGGATCTAGGTCAAATTTAGTAAGACCTCCTTCAATACTTAACGGTATTGGATGGTGGGGGTCCAAACTCTTTGATCCCCTCATATGTAAGCTACTATTAATACTTTAACCCGGCTACTTAGGACTGTATCCCTGCTGACCCAGACTACTTAGCCGAGGGTAACGTCACCTTCAAAAGAGGGGCCTACCATAATACGCATTAATAACTTAATTAATTATCTTTCAATAATCCGACCCTTTAGGATTGTATCCTTGCTGACTCAAACTACTGGGTTGAGGGTAACGTCACCTTCAAAAGAGGGGCCTACTACAATAACTAAGATAATCTCTTAAAAAGTGCAAAAGTGCGGAAATAATCAAAGGTTACACTATACACGAGTCGGAGCCAAATGATTCATCTTGTCTATCTGTTTTTATTTTATTTTCAGCATTTTAGTTAGTTTTTATTTTTTTAGTTTAAAACCTTTTTCCTAATTTTTGATTTGATTAGACGTTGAGGATAAACCGGTACTAAAAGCTCTTGTGTCCTTGGACGACCTCGGTATCTTACCAACACTATACTACGCTCACGATGGGTGCACTTGCCCATATGTGTGTTTAGTGTTAGAAAATATCGTGTTTTATAAATTTAAAACTTGGCTAAAAAGTGTAAAGGGCTTAAAATAAACATTAACACCATAACACACTTCACGCACATCAAAAAGAAATGAGTTGGTATGAATTATCATTGATCCTCAAAAATAAAAGTGTGAACCAAAAGTTCAAAGAATAACTCATTTACAAATATTAGCGAATATATTACCAGACGCATTCACTGACCTTAAAAAGGTGAGTATGTCACATGTACCAACTGCTAACGCTCCAATTAAGATGAGTGACCCAGAAGGACAATCACCACATTTTTGTAATGAGTCTATTGCACGTCTGAAGCGTGGTAAACCAGTCGATTCCAGTACTAAAATTCCTCTTAAGTAAGAGCAACTAATTAAGATGGTTAAGTCGAGGTTATATTAAAAAGGTCTCCTGAAGAGACAATAGACATGATGGTTCAAGAAGAACCTCAGGTACCTGAAAATAATGAGATCTCGATAAGGTGTATCATGTCCAAGATATGTAAGGAATCGAAATAAAAATCGACATCGTTATAATTTTGTATATAATCTTGCACTTGAAATGATTAAATGATGAGGATCAAGATTTGAGATTTACCTATGAACGTAAACATAGAAATGATTGCCCAAAATGGAAAGACGCAAATAAGGCAATGTTGAATTCTCTAATGACATGGAAAGTATCTGGACCAACAGTCCATACAACTGAAGTTGTAAAATATGTTGGATATAAACGGTTCTTTTATGTGAATTATGTGAAAATCAAATTGAGCGATATAAGAAAAAATTGGTGGCACAAGAATTTTCGTAAATGCTTATGATTGATTATGAGGAGACGTATTCTCCAGTGGTGGATGCATTGACTTTCTAATATTTTATTAGTCTGGTAATATAAAGAGAGAGTTGATATGCGTCTTATGAATGTTATGTATCACTTGATACTGAAAGTTTTCATGAAAGTGCTGAAGGATTAAATTATGTAAGTAATGTAAAGTAAGTTCTCGAGAACAATATGATCATTTATACATATTCGGATTTGAATAAGTTATGATTATTTTACATGTTGGATATAATTGGAACTCCTGATGAGTTTATAAAGCAATTGAGTGCTTAAAAGGTTAAACATCTTAACTATGTAATACTTGTGCACCAAGAAACATACATAGAAAACTTGTACCTGGTAATTGTGATATCTCAATAAATAGTGTACACGCATTGTACAATATGGATTTCGGAGATAAAAGCAAGTGTTCATGACATTTTTGCATATGATATAGATATCTATGTGTTATATGGGCAAATTTTATGTAGCAAAACTTCTAAAGAGTGAAAGCACGTGCATATTTGGATAAGATGGAACAAATTCACTCATGGATTGATAATGCTAGAAGCATTGATGTCAAAACCTCAAGAACATACTATATGAAGTTGACAAAATATGTATGGACTAAAATAGTCGAGTCGAGTGTTGTACAACTCGAGATATTCGCATAAAGAGGGATATAAGTTTGATTAAATTAGCTATGTCTTATCAACACTCTACTTTTAAAAGTTCACTATAATTGCAGTTTACAGTGATGATGATTAGGCATCATCGAGAGAAACTGTCGAGCTTTTAGAGGGAAAATTTTTTAATGACACTGGCATGATCTAATTATTACTCGAACTGCAGTTCGAGTATATATGTAATTATATTTTATCAATCCCTCAAGTACACCTAGAAGATGACGTTGGGATATTTTAGTATGGATATAGTTGAACCTTAAAGCATGTTAAAGGTTGTTAAGTCATTTGTTATAAGAAATGCCTATTATCATATCCTACCAAAGTAGAGATTCTCATTCTATAAGTACCATCGTTAAATGCATGTGTGCACCAAAATGTTTTGCTAGCTATGTATGTTTATAATATCTTTCACTTGAGCTTATTGTCATGATATAACCTTTGTCAAGCGAAGAGACATTGGAATGAGTTCAACGAAATATTTCAGGTATAAACGATATTTGATTATATTTTATTAACCCATCAAAACAAGTTTGGTTAGTGTTGTAGATGCAGGAATGTAACTAAACACAGTCGTGGACATATGATATTTTTTTGGAAGTAGGCACCTAAAGTCTTGTTAGAAGATTATACAACATTGCTCAACATAAAGGATTGCACATTATGGGATCAAGCGACAAATCATTGACTACAAAAGTTTTGATCAACTTTCAAGGAAGATGAACACACGTCACTTAAAGGATACATGTTAAAATGAGGGGGAGACTTATTTAAGTTGCACTCTTTTTCCCTTAACTAAGTTTTGTCCCATTGGGTTTTCTTAGTAAGGTTTTTAATGAGACAACATACCTGATCTAGAAATATTAGGGGGGACTAAGGCGCATTACACATTGCATTCTTTTTCCCTTAGCTATGGTTTTGTCCCACCGGGTTTTCCTAGTAAGGTTGATAACGAGGTAGCATCAAGCGTATTATGTTGATAACCAAGGGGGAGTGTTATGAATATATTTATTATTAATGTGGTTAACAACACAAAAAATAGATTAGCTTTTTCTCCAAGTTTTGTACACCTATATATACCACTATTGTATCTCATTGCAAATCATACCTATTAATGAAATAGTAATCCATTTCTCCCCTCATCTCTGCTATATTGTTTTGCTATTAGGTTAGTTTCACAACATGAATAATATAATATAAAGAAATAGCAAACGTTGAATGAAATCCAATCCAATATTTTTTTTTTCTGACTTTGTGAAGCAAACGTCGAACAAACAACCCCCAATATCTTAGCCTTTAATCGCTCATTTTGTGAAGCTTGAATTCACAACTTTAGTAAGGACCTGGCGTCCAACTGAAGTAGCAGGACTCAATACCACACGTGAATTTCACACCGACATTTCTTTCGTACACATGCCATGTGTATGTACCACACCCAAGATATTTCCCTACTAAATTTGCTTATTATAATTTGCCCGAATCCGAACAAATATTAGCGAGTAAACTGTCAAAATGGTCCCTTAGGTTTTTTCATTTTCACTACTTTAGTCCAAAACTCAAACTTTTTGAATCTGGGTCCATGTGTTTTCAATTTTGTTGCTATTTTCATCCAAAATCAAAATCTTGTTAGATTTTTCAGTTAACATCCAGTTTTTTTTTCCTTTTCCTCCCTTTTAATGAATGACAAAATGATCAGATTTTTTAATTTGTTATAATACAACGTTAAAATACCATTTTGCCATTAATTAAAGGAGAGGAAAAAAAAAACAAAAAAACTGGATGTTAACTGAAAAATCTGACCAGATTTTGATTTTGAATAAAAATGGCAACAAAATTAAAACCACATAAACCCAGATTCAAAAGTTTTGAGTTTTGCACTAAATTAGCAAAACTGACTAAACCTTAGAGACCATTTTAACAGTTACTCTATATTAGCCGTACAAATGATACAAACAACTCGCGAAAACTTTTTGGCAAATATTATTTTAGCTGTACAAATGATACAAACAACTCGCGAAAACTTTTTGGCAAATATTATTTAATTTAAGTTCTTTGCTACATGTATTTTGAAAGTTTTTATGTAATGTTTTTAGTTTAGTATTATGTTATTTAGTATTTTTTTATGTTTATTTTATAATTACACGTAAAACAATGCCAGAAATAATTACAAAAGGTACACCTCTCCATCCATGCGAGTATGGTTTCTTTTTGAACAAAAGTTATGTCTAGCAAATAGCACTTTTCATTTACATTCGGGGAAGTGGAATTTATCACCCTAATTAATCAATTTTAAGATCGGAAAAACGTGAAACCCGGTCACAAACGGTAAACACAAATGCGGAAGTAAACTTCGTTTGACCAAGAATTTTCCCAAACTTGAATGAACTTATGAGGATGCAAACAAATAGGGTTTGCATGAATAGTAAATTCGTCCCTGATGTTAGAAAAATAGTAAATTCGTCCCTGATGTTCCTATGCGACGGCCGTGCATGAATTCCCCTCCCCAAAATTGCCGTCAAAAGCCTTTTTATGTGTGGCATTTACTTTTCCCCTCAATTATTATCTTGGATCATCTTTAGCGTAGACCCATATAGTTTTAGCCCACCAATTACTTAATGGACTAAACAACTTACTTAGCCCATGCAAATTATTCTTGATGTCTCTTGAGCTCCACGCCTTGTCTGTCAAAATGTATGAATGATTAAATTTTAGTCCACTCATAATATAACCTTATTATTTAAATCCTCAAATTAATTCTTTTTTTTTTTTGAACGGCAACTTTCAATACGAAGAAAACGCTCCTAGTAAGCCGCTAGGGCACAAAACAACAAACAAAAACAACAACAATTACAAGTTAAACAAACACCAGTCCTTCCAATCTATATTTTTGTATTGAGATCTGCTCTTGATCCACATATATCCCAACTCCTTGATGTTTTCCTTTATTTTGATGATGTTCGCCTTCTTGTTGCGAAAAGTAGCCTCGTTTTTCGCTTTCCAAATGCACCATGCCGCTGTGAAAATAATCGCTTGAATACATTTCCTCTTATTTTTATTTTTTTTCACGTGATTATGCATTATCACCAAGTCATCAACGGAGAAGGCAAAAAAATTCGGAATTTTACACCAACCACTCACCGCTTGCCAAATACCCGTGGCGATGGTACAAACCGTGAGAAGATGATCCCTGTCCTCCTCTGCCTCTCCGCACAAACTACATAAGGTGTTTGGGATATTGACTCGTCTTTTTTTCAGCGCCACTAAAGTGGGTAGGTTGTTGTCTAAAGCCTTCCACATAAATGTATCCAGCTTCTTCGGAACCCACCCATTCCACCTCCATCTGAAAAGATTAGCTTGTTGTCTCGAATTGCTCATAACTGTTTTCATTGATGCCACCGTAAATATCCCTTTATCGTCCCTTGTCCATTCCCATCGATCCGTATTTCCCGAAACTTTCACTTGTTTTACCACCTGTTCCAGCTTTTTCAAGTCATCAGTTTCTTTTTGAGTGAAACTTAGCTTTTTCCATCCACTTCCAGGTCACATTTTGAATTTCTATGACAACACAATCTTGGATCCTCACCTCTTTATCTTTTTCCAGATCATAGAGATCAGGAAATCTCTTGTTTAGAGGTTCATCCCCCACCCAAAAATCCCACCATAACCGTACATCACCCCCCCTTTCCCACAATCCCTTTAAAGCTATTTTCCAGCAAGATATTGTACCTTTTTAAACTATTATCCAGCCTTGCAATGACTTTCCATGCACCTGAAATTGATTTCATCAATGGCATATACGTCGCCCTTCTTTTATTGTAGTGGATCGCATTGACGACTTTTTTCCATAGTTCGTTTTTTTCTATTTTGTACCGCCACCACCATTTGGATAATAACGCTAAATTTGCATCGCTTAGGCCACCTTCCTCTTTAGGTCTCATCACTTTCTCCCACTTCACCCAACACATTTTGCGCTTCTCCTCGGTTCCATCCCCCCCCAAAAAAAAAAAAAATTGCGACGCTTAGCTTCAAGTTGGTTTATGATTTTGACAGGAGCTTTGTATAGGGAAAAATAGTAAGTTGGGATGGTCTCCATAACCGCTTTGATTAGAGTAAGGCGTCCCCCTTCTGAAAGAGTTGATTTTTCCATATTGCTAATCTTTTGTCGAAAACCTCCACAACCGACTTCCAATGGGTAATCTTATTCATATTAGCTCCTATAATAAGCCCGGGATAGATACATGGGAGTTTTCCGGTTCGACACCCAATCTCTTTTGCCCTCTCCTTGACCTCCTCTTCCAAGACTCCAATCCCAAATAAGTTCGACTAACTATAATTAATGTTTAATCCCGATGCAAGATTAAAACATCTAAGTAATCTAGCCATATTTAAAACATTCTCCTTCTCCCATTCCCCCACCAAAAGTTCATCATCCACAAACAAAAGGTGAGCAATTAAGGGACCATTATTCGGGAGTTTTATACCTTGAAAAATGTCTTCTGTCGTCGCTTTATCCATCATTAAAGAGAATGCTTCCATACCAATAAGAAAAAGAAAATGATATATTGGATCTCCTTGTCTAAGACCACGAGAAAATTGGAACTCAAATGACGGGGATCCGTTTATCAACACCGAAGAACGCGCTGAGGCTAATATTGCCCAGATCCACCTGCGCCACTTTGAGGGGAAATTCATTTGCTCTTGGATTGACTCCAAGAAATCTCAATTTATGTGGTCATATGCTTTTTCGAAGTCTATTTTAAACATCATCTTCTTACTCCTCTTTTTGTTCCACGCTATCATCTCATTTATAATGAGGGGACCATCTATGATGTTGCGGTCTTTAATAAAGGCTGATTTGTTATTAGAAATAACCGAATTCAACACCTGTTTAAGTCTTTCCGCAAGCACTTTTGAAATAACTTTACTAATGCAACCCAACAGATTAATAGGCCGGAAATCGTTGAACCCCAAAGGGTCCCTTTTTTAGGTATAAGAGCTATAAAAGAAGAGGCGCACCATGGGAAATCGTTTCGGAATCATAAAAACCATGAAGGAGCCGGTAAAAATCTTGCCCCACCTTGTGCCAATACTTTTTAAGAAAGCGAAAGTTGAACCCATTCGGCCCCGGAGCTCGATCATCATCACAATTCCAAACTGCTTGCTTAATTTCATCGTCCGAAAACGGAGAAATCAAGCGATCAGCTTCCTCAACAGAGAGCCGTTTAATATTAGAGCAATGTATCCTCGGCCTTGTGCTCATATTTTCTTTAAACCGTGTTGCAAAGAATTTTCGCGCTTCTCTTTTCACAATCTTCGGGTTGTTGCACCAGGCCCCATTTACCTCCACCCCATGAAAATGGTTTTTTGCTTCTTTACTTTTTATAATCCCATGATAGAATGCAGAATTATCATCCCCATATGTTTCCCAATTACATCTGGCTTCTTTTAATTGATTATAAAAACAACGACTAAAACCATTGATTCTTTTATTTACTTATTCATATTAATAGGATTTCCTTATACCCTATAAGATACAAAAACATATATATTTTATACTAATATTGGTTCATTTATATTATAATTAGTATGCAATAAAGTGTACCAAAATGAACCGATCAAATCCCCACACTTGTCTTTTTTGTCCCGAAAAAATTATATGCAATGGAATCACAATCAGAACATTGGCATCCAGTATATTCAATTATTTTATTAAAACAAATCACATCACACGTTAACCAAGATTGTGAATATACGGTCCACTTAAACCCAACCACCAGCTTCCAAGCCCTTATTCACGACCAGTTAAGTTCAAATGAATTATAGTTATCTATGGATCTCACACTCAAAAGACTACGACTCCACCTATTCCCGTTTCAAGCTTATGAGATTAAAAGATTTATAATCTACCGTCTTATATAAAAAACTCCTATATTATTCCGATTAAACTTTTGATGGATAGATGGATGATATTGTGAGTTTACATGCTTATGATCAGTTTAGCGGACATACGCCACACGAGTCACTATCCCTATGGTTAATGCCATAAACTTCACATATTTTTTATAACTCCACCTAGAGGGTATGTACCGCATGAGTCGCTATCACCGCGGCAATACCACATGCTTTGTTTTTTCTTTTCTTTTTTTCAACATGAGCTCAAATGGATTGGCGGAATGTTTTTTCGGGCGCCACACTGTGTCGGATTTGTTTTCACAAAAAGAAATAGGTGTGCCAATTTAATCGGAAAAACTTATAAGTTTTTTATTTATAACGTACCTCTTATACTTTCCACAGTTTTGGTTTTATCACAGCTTCTAAGGTGAGAACCCACAAGACTCCTATTTTAAGTTATTTTTTATCAAGCCTAAGGAACCTTTCAACCGGCTGGGCCTACCCACATACCCTAAGTTAGACGCGTGATGGACCGTTCATTATCTCTTATATATAATAATTAAATGCCAACAATCCAATTATATCTATCATTTTCCATTTTTTTACAAAAACTTTCTCGAAACATTTTCTATATTTTTCAATTTTTTTTATTTTTTTATTTTTTATTTTTTATTATTTTTTACGACACGACACTAAGATACAACTAAACGCTAGTCTCCCCTCCCCACACTTATTTCCTTCATTGTCCTCAATGGAGAGAGAAACTATCTACGACACAACTACCTAAATAAAACAAAGTACAAAGATAAATGGAACAGACTACCCTGATTTGAAGCGGTAGAATCCTCATAAGTCGTGTTCCACAGCAACCGTATAGCATTTCTTTCGCGACTGCATTCGACACGGGACGCTTGTCTTTACATGATTGTTCGAATTACTTTCGTCCAAATGGAGATTGAGTATGGATGAAAGCAATCGACACCTGCAAAATAAAACTCACAAGCTCCACAAACAGGTTAAACGGTTAGTAACGAAGAGAAAATGAGTGAAAGATGAGATTCGAATGACGTCAAACAAGATTGGGCATAACAAAATTGATTTTCTCTCGGCCCGCACCCCGCCGCACGTCGCGACATACTCTCCAAATCCTTCCGCATATTGTGGGACTGCACTAACTGACTTTTACTTTGATTCGACGCCCCGACTATCGACCGACCTACTTTTGCTCAAACTTACATGCTCCGACACTAATTATCCGCTCGCTTGTACCCATTACGTCTAATAAACACTTACCAAAGAGCATGTCAACTTCATTGACCTTATCACACACTTTCTACAATCCTATGTGTCCACTACACATTCAATAACCGCATCTTACTTTCAGTCTACGCGCTTCAGCAACTCGCACCCAACCTATCGCGACCTATGGTAATGTCTGAATTGTTATCAAGCTACTCGACTCAATTTCTCTCTATCTCCTAGATTCGATCAATTCAACCACTTCCCACATTAAACACCCATAGTGAAAAACATACCACACGTGTCAATTAACCAAAACTCAATACTTCATAACTCGCCTAAGCATCTCGACATCGCCTAAAGTATGTACTTCAACTTTATTACACGTTTTACCATAACTAATGTACAAATTACCTGACTCACGCCTAAATTCCATGTTTGGAATACATTTCAATCAAAAACCAACTTCCGCACAATTTACATTCACTAACCCTATTCAATAAAATCACACCAGCCTCAATTTTACCATAACTCGGACCTAAATTCAGCCTAACTCGACATGTTTACTGCATCTTCTTACTCGAACAGATTTTTCTCAATAGACAACTTCAATACCCACAGAACCATCTTCAAAATTTCAACAAACAAGTATAATTATCTTCATTAAACTAAATAAGATGCAAGCTTTCATACCTGGATTACAAATCGAGACTAAAATTTAGAAGAAACTATGAACTCTGCTGTTCACTCGAAGTTGAGTGATGGTCGGACGTCGGCCGTCGACGACGGTGGTGGTTGTACATGATGGTAATCGGTAGTCCAGGACGCCGATTTGTGTGTTCAGAGGTAGAGGGTGGTCTCGGTTATGGAGGGGAAGAAAGAGGTGGGTGTCAGCTTCCGGTGACATACCGGCGAGGTGGTCAGCAGGAGGTGGATAGTGGTTGTCGGCGAATGTCGACGATGGTAGGTATGGTGAAGGAGGAGGTAATCGATGGTGACTGGTGTAATTGAAGGTGAGGAAGGAGGTGGTCGTGTTGATTGTTGGTGGAGGCAGCCGACGAAGGGTAAATGGTGGATTTTTGAGATTGAATGATGGGTTCCGGCTGATATTCACCGGAGAAGAAGAAAAGTTAGGAAAGATGGTTTTGAGGGTGATAGACCTGACTTGTTTTGTTTATGGGGGTTGGGGCCGCGACACGCGGAGGAATGAGTGAAACCCCACGCCACACGCCTGTGCACCCGTTTCCAGCAAAACACTTCAATTACTTGAGCAATGCCTTAATTTTTTTTTTTTGGTTTTTTATGTGTTTTCACCTCCCAAACCCTCCAAATAATTCTTATGATAAATTTTCAATAAAAACGTACCTAGGGCTCCTCTTTTTATCAATTTCCTTCTCCGAACCATCTCATTTTCCTGAAACACTCCGAAAATATACCGAAAACACTCCAAAAATCATTTATTTCGGGCCAAATTTTTATGTAAACTTGTAATCAATTTGCCCTACCCCCAAAACAAATGTGTGTTGCCCTCAACTGCACTAGAACTTAACCAAACCTCCTCGAGCTTCCCCACACTTAAACAATTGCACGGTTTTGACACAAACTAAACTAAACTAAACTAATACAAAAAAAAAAAAACAAAAAAAAAAAACGATAAACCTTAGGCTGCCTCCTAAGAGCGCTAAGTTTTAGATCCTCAGCCAGATCATACCTGCAATCTTCAAGGTGGTTCAAAGATCGGCTCACCTCCAAACTTCTCCAAATTACCTAACTTCGAATAGTCTTAAAAGTTTGCGTAGTCACGTGAATTATGTTCAACCTTGGCCTCGTCTCTCCATGCATTTCCACCATCGGGTGGTTTACCTGTTTTTCCTCTCTTTTTCACATTCGCCTTTCTCACAGCTTCTTCATTTATCTCTTGTTTAGACCTGTCACACTTAATACCAATCTCATCAGTAGCAACTGCTTTATATGAATTAATAATTTTGTAAGCAATAGATTTTGAATAAACATTAAAAATCAACTTACGGTTTTCGGAACTCATAGTAATTAATCCTTCTCAGCAGTTGATTTGAGCATTGGCAGTGTGCAAGAAAGGACGTCCCAATATTACCTTTTGTTGCTTGTTCATTCTTGTAGATGCATAATCCAACACTAAAAATTCAACCGAATAATAAAACTCACCAAGCTTGATCGTCACATCCTTAACAACCCCACACGGTTGTTTCCAAGTATCATTATCCAAGATCACATTCCTATCAAAATCATGCAATGGACCGAACTCGTACTGATCAAACAGACTGCCAGGAAGAATATTGATGCTCGCCCCGTAATCCAACAACGCCTTATGGATTTTCAGCTTCCCTACCTTAATAGGTACGTGCAGCGCTTCTAATTCACTTTCTTCACTTCCATCACTTATACCTGCAACTACTTGGGAAGAAGAAGTAAAATCTGTATTAACAATGTCAGAATTAGGAATAGTACTTACCGAATTAACCCTCGCATGATGTTGCGGATTCTTTGTAGTGTCACTCGGTAACTTCTCTGGATCTCTTCTCACTTCCTTCACATCAATAGCCAACTGAGCAACTTGCTTTTCTAACGCTTGATATGCCTTCGATTGCAACTCTTGGTCCTTTCTGATTTGCTTAACTAACCTCATCACCTCGCTATTGGAAACTTCGCTTGGATTGTTGGATTTGCTTTGATCTTGGTTTTGTTGGTAGGTCCTTTGATTTCCCAGGTTATAGCCTCATTGGTTGTAATTTTGATTATAATTTGGCTGCCGATTTTGATATTGCCGGCTCCCTTGATTTGGTACCTGAAAAGTCGGATTCAACTGATTAGAAGTATTATTGTACCTAAAATTTGGATGATTACGCAAACCTGGGTGATATGTATTTGAATTTATATCATATCTCTGCTGATCACCATAGACTTGGTTAACTTCCTCGTGAGTCGTACCAAACTGTACCGGACATTCTTCCCAAACGTGGCCTAAGTCACCACACGAATCACAAATCAGATATGACTGAGCCGCATGTAACGCATCCCGTTCACCAAGACCTTTGAACTTCGCCAACTGGCGTTCCAACGCCTCTTTCTCTCTTTCTAACTGAGCTACCCTAGCGGTAGACGTTCCCATACTAGCCTATGTAGAAAGCGGATACTTCTTTCCTCTACCAGATTGAGCTTGCCTTTTCGAATCCGCAGCTACAATATCCAAATAGTCCCAATCTACGTCCACATGGTTTCTCAGAAAAGTACCACCCGTTGTGGCCTTTATATCTTGCCTATCTTCCTTCCACAACCCATCATGGAAAACGGTGATTAATTCCCATCTTGGAATACCATGATGAGGACAATTACGGATCAACTGATTGAACCGCTTCCACGACTCATACAACAACTCACCCAGAAGTTGTTGAAATTCCCTAAGCGCAGCTCTTCCCATTTTTGTTCGTTGTGGTGTATAATATTCTTCTAAGAACTATTGCTGCATCTCTTGCCATGTATGAATGCTCGCGTAAGGCAAAGAGACGAACCATTCACGTGCCGAGTCCTTTAAGGAGAATTGAAACAAAACCAGCTTGACTTGATCAGGGGAGAACCCGTGTCCTCCTATCATGCTACAAACTGCTTCAAATTCTGCAATGTGTGCGTATGGTTCTTCAATACCCTTCCCGTGAAAGGTGGGTAGCATGTTTAGAATATGAGGTTTTGCCTCAAACGATCTATCCGCATTTCTTTGTGCAACATGCATGACAATCGGTGATGAGTGTTCCGTAATTTGTGGGCGGAAGTGACTCTCAACCCCTCGAATATTCGGATCCAGAAATCGAGGGTCTATTTGCCTTTGACGAGGCACAACCGGTGCCCGATGAACCTGTGGTGGAGTTTGATATTCGTTTCCCCCATGTTGTTGTCTCTGCTGCTGATACATCGGCTGATTACGGTTAAATGCCGGATTTTGAAAACCACATGGATATCCCATATAACCGTCGTTTATCCACCACTCTTCATCCCCATACCCGTCATCCCATGTCTCAGTTCTAGCCCTGTTTTCCACTTGCTCAAACATAGCACCCGACCAGTTCGGGTGTAGCACTAAATTTGGTTGATTCACGGCCCGTAACGAATTGGGCTTTGGTGGTAGTCGGCTTTCTAGAGAGTAAAGTGCTCCACCAATAACATGAAATTCTCCAGTTGGAGCAGAGGTTAGTTGGGTGGTCATGTTTGATGGTGGTGCAATGGGTGGAGTTTGTTGAGTTTGGGTTTGTTGTTGTGGTTCAGATGTAAATGGAGGCGGTGGCCTTGGTGGCATCTCAGTAATCGGTGGTTGTTGTGTTGTTTGTTGTTGTGGGGTGGATTGGTTTTCTGATGGATTCATTTTGTTTGATTTGCTTTTCCCTTCAAAGCTGAACGAAGAAGTAAATTCTGACGTGCGGTCTTCTCAATTTCAGGATCAAACAAGAGCGGTGAAGATCTCCTGAAAACCTAGTATGCATGCAAAAAGATCACCTGCTGTGACACCCCAGGAAAATCAGGAAAACAACGCAACTTAACTAGCTTCCTCAGTAACCACGCGCTAAATTTCGGGACGAAATTCTCTTAACAGGGGGAGAATGTGACAACCCTCAAAATCCCATGTATTCCGTACAAATTATTAATGATAATTAAAGTGTCTGACGACTGTGTGGAATTACTTAACTGCTTTCTGATATCTGTGTTATGCTTACACGTATTTGTTAATATGCTAAGGAATATGCTAAGGAATATGCTAAGGAATATGCTAAGGAATATGCTAAGGAATATGCTAGGAATATGCTAGGAATATGCTAGGAATATGCTTGGAATATGCTAGGAATATGCTATATGGAAGATCTTATAAATACCACCATTCCACCAAGCTCTCTCTCCTCTCCCTCTCCTTTCCCTTGTTCGGCAGCCACCTTCCACCATACTACCACCATCATCAAGCTCTTTTTCAATCATTCCTCATACATGCAAAGGTGTAAGAGGTCCAACAACGAAGCTCGGTGCTCTCGGAAGTGGAAGGACCTCCTCCATTCGCTATTAACCACCACATTTCTTCACTCGAACTTCCCTAGCCTTGAGCTAGTGGTAAGAACTTAGATCCGTTCATTCTTTATGTTATTTTAGTGGTTAATAGATGTTAGAATGATAAAAAGTTAAGAAACTTTAAAGCTCATGAACAAGTCTTGAACATAATGTGTTAAGGTGTGGATAAAGAGAAGTTATGTGTGTAAATCGTGTAGATCTTGTGTTGTTATGATTATTGGTTGATTATCTGATGTTTTGCTGATTGATATTGATGTTTAATGTTGTTGTGATTAATAAACTTGTTAACGGAATCGATCGAACATGATTTAGAAGGTTAAACACTAAAAACAGAAATTTGTCCATACTTTACAGCCAACTTCAGTTGGCTGTAAACAGGTCTTAAACTCAACGAAAAATCGATATTTTGAATCTAAAATATGTTATTATGAAATACGGTTCTAATGGCACTGGAATCGTAATTTTTGGACTCCGTTTACTATTTTTAAAGTGTTAATTTGTAACAGCAACTCAAGCTGAATTTTGACAGCAATAAATGGGTGTCATACTTTCAGTCATAACCTGAGTTTTGTGATCAATCGGACCATGAAAATTTTACTGTAGATGACAACTGAAGTATTTGTAATTACCCCACTGGAATTTCGCAAATCGGACTTACGATGAATTTTTAATAAATTGTTTCGAGGACTGTGGTCAGAAATACATAAATCTGAGTTCAGTCCCGAATATGAATTTTTATAAAATATTGGTAATGAACCGGACCCCGATATTTTTACATAATAAAATATGGAATGTTTATGACATTCTATAAAAATTTGGGAATTTTTGGAATAATCTAACTATTTTATTTAAATGCCCGAAAACTGCCGGTTTTGAGTATTAATGCTGAGTTAACATAAGTTGTGACTCGCGTGTCTAAATGCCGAGTATGCTATCTGTGAATGATCTAACGTGTTATACATGTTATGTGCATTATCGTATGTTTGATCTTGAGTGGGGAATGGATGGGAAACTTGGATGGGCGTAAACCGTTAAAGTGATGCATGTTGTGTGATAGATACGTGTAGGAACTTTGTGTTCTATTTAAGAGCCACTAAATGACTAACTGGTAAATCATACTAGGACGTGATTGACCGACCTTGACTGTTAGCTATATTGAGAATCTAACCGAGCAAACCAAGGTGAGTTCACACACTTTCTAAGGCATGGGATTCCCGGTGGTTTGGGAATGGGTTAAAGAATTAAAACTAAATCTACATATCCTCCTTGGGTAGGATATGTACGGCCATCCTCCATAGATTGGATGCCATTATTAATCCTACGAATTCTCCTAGTGCAGAATACGTATGTTGTGGTCCTCCTGGTGCAGGACAACAACCTTAAAACTAGCTAGACAAAACTCTATCATGAAGTCCCTCAATTTATATCGACTTAATCGCCGAGGCCAATGGCGAGCGGGTCATTAGTTAATAGCGCTATTAGGTTTAACAAACCTCACACCGTGCCAGTCGGACGGGCGTGTACTAATGGACTATGGCAGATTGTCAGTGATGATAGACACTGATATAGGGCACAACTTATTTGCGTAGCAGTCGATATCATACCGTCTAGTAGTTCAAACGGGGAAAGCCCCCACTGATTATGGATATGGTTTGGGTAAAGAAAAGGAATTGGTTAAACATACTTTCAACTATGGGGTGACCCCCACGGCAAATAAGCCAATGAAAGTCAAACCACGTTTTCAGAAACAACTTAAAACTAAACAACCAAACGTGAACTCACTCAACTTTGTTGTTGACTAGTTGTTACATGCCTTACAGGTCGCTAAACACTCGGAGCTTGCACGAGGAAGGAGTCGTTGTGGTGTACGGACGGTTATGTCCAGTGTTTAATATTTAAAACATTTTGAACTTATTAAACCTAAGTGTTGGACTTTAAACTTATGAACTGCGAACTTATGCTTTTGGGATTTACGTTTATGCTTCCGCTGTTTAAACCAAACAAGGTTAACTAGCTTTGGTCACCAATCGTATTATGTTTGGTTTTATTTACTTAATTGAGTTGTTCAATATGATTGGTGGCTCGATCCTGGTCATGTCACGCCTCCAAGCGGTGATACTCCGCATGGTGGATTTTGGGGGTGTGACAGATTGGTATCAGAGCCATTGGTTATAGTGAACTTGGTTTTAAAAAGGGAAAAGTTTTTGATAAAACCAGACTATAACCAGTACAGTGCTCAACGATCCACAACGACGCTTCGCTCCACGTGCAAGACTCGACACCATAAGTGGTATGATTTATGTTATATTGTCGGTTAGATAGTTCTCACTGTGCATTAGATAATGTGATATTTGCTATTTGAACCTTGTGTGCTTACTCCCTTCTGTCACTCCACACCTACGCACCTTGCGACACCTTTCTTACGTAAGTTCCTTCGACGTGATGATCATGAGTGGACGTCTCGACATGACCCTGGGTCAGCTGACGACCTTGATTAACGAACGGATTGCTGAAGCCTTAGCAACCCAATCAAGGAATCAACCCATGCACTCTCCAACACAAATGGGCACCTCCAGGGCGTTCCTGGAATGCAAACCTCCCACTTTCGACGACACTGAAGGGGCAATCGGCCTTCTGCACTGGATCCGAAGAATCGAATACGCATTCGAAGAGAGTGAAAGCCCTGCCAGCAAACGAGTAGAGTACGCTACCAGCATGTTGCAAGGGAAAGCGTATTCTTGGTGGGACACACAAGTCCAGATGCTCGGGTTGGCAGACGCGAATGCCACCCTTTGGAGCGACTTCAAGGATTTGATTAAGGAAGACTTCTGCCACCTGGACGACATCCTGGAACTTGAAACAGAGTATTATGGTTTGAAGATGGAAGGATCAGAAATTGAGGCGTACACAAAGAGGTCCAACGACTTGGCTGACTTATGTCCTAACTTGTCACGACCCATATCTAGACGGATCAAGCTATACCTCAGAGGCTTAGTCCCGGAGATCCAAGGGTCTGTAATTGAGGCCAACCTTTCCACAATCCAGCAAGTCATTCGTTTGGCGCACCAACTCACCGATCAGGCGGTGGGAGAGGGCAAGCTGCCCAAGCGCGTTAGCACTACTGCTACAGGTGCTCCCAGCAATGACAAGCGCAAGTGGGATGGAAATTCAGGCAGGGGTTCCACCCCAGTTCAGTCCCAGTTCCAGCGACGAAAGACAGATGAACACCGGAGCCCCAGTCAGCAGTTTTCTGGAAAACAAGGCCAGGGTGGATACAAGGGAAATCACCCTAAGTGCAAACGATGTAGTTTGCACCACAGTTGGCCGTGCAACAAGGATCGTTGTCAGAGATGTAACAAGCTTGGACATAAAGCCAGAGATTGCAGGAGCTCACATCCAGCGAATCAGAATCGGCAACAGCAGCCACAAGCTCCACAGAACCAACAGCAACAACAGGGTAACAAGGAATGCTACCAGTGTGGTGCTGAAGGTCACTTCAAGAGAAACTGTCCCCAGCTAAATCAGAACCAGAACAACAACAATCAGGGGAATGGAAACGGCAACGGCAAGGGTGCCAGGGGACGTGTGTTCGTGCCTGGTCAGGGTGATGCAAGGAACAATCCCAACGTTGTGATGGGTAAGTTTCTTCTGGATGATTTCCTTGTTACTGTTTTATTTTATTCTAGTGCCGATACTAGTTACGTGTCCTTAAAAGTTAGTCAGATGCTTAAGCGTACCCAACACTTTTGAACACCAATCACATCGTAGAGTTAGCAAACGGTAAAAGTCTTGAAGCCACACGCGTAGTAAAAGGTTGTAACCTCGTCTTAGCTGGTCAGACTTTCTCCATCGATCTTATTCCTATCACACTTGGTAGTTTCGACGTCGTTATTAGGATGGATTGGCTATCTCATCACCAAGCGGAGATTGTTTGCAAGGAGAAAATCGTCCGCATTCCTCGTTCTGGTGAAGAACCTCTCATGATTCGTGGCGACAAAAGTGGTGCTGTCGAAGGCATCATCTCTTTCCTTAAGGCCCAGAAGTGTTTGCGAAAGGGCCACACTGCCATTCTAGCACTCGTTACTGACACATCCACGGAAGAGAAGAGAATTGAAGACATCCCTATTGTGCGCGATTTTCCCGAGATATTTCCTGAGGAATTACCTGGTCTTCCGCCTCTTCGCCAAGTTGAGTTTCAAATCGAGCTAGCTCCTGGAGCAGCGCCAGTAGCTCGAGCACCATATCGTCTAGCTCCATCAGAACTCGAAGAACTGTCCACACAACTACAAGAACTCTTGGGAAAGGGTTTTATATGTCCTAGCTCTTCACCCTGGGGAGCTCCAGTCTTGTTCGTGAAGAAGAAAGACGGTACCTTCAGGATGTGTATTGACTATCGCGAACTTAACAAGGTGACTGTGAAGAATCGTTATCCTCTTCCACGTATTGACGACTTGTTCGACCAGTTGCAAGGGTCGAGCTATTACTCCAAGGTTGATTTGAGATCGGGATACCATCAGCTGAGAGTCCGAGATGAGGACGTCTCCAAAACAGCATTCAGAACTCGTTACGGCCATTACGAGTTTCTGGTTATGCCATTCGGGCTGACGAATGCACCAGCGGGCTTCATGGATCTCATGAACCGAGTGTGCAAGCCTTACCTGGATAAGTTCGTTATTATGTTCATCGACGATATCCTGATCTATTCTAAGAGTCAGGAGGAACACGAGCAGCATCTACGACTTATGCTGGAACTTCTTCGAAAAGAGCAGTTGTATGCCAAGTTTTCGAAATGTGACTTCTAGCTTCGCGAAGTCCACTTTCTAGGCCATGTGGTAAACAAGGATGGGATTCACGTGGATCCATCTAAGGTTGAATCGATCAAGAATTGGCCTGCACCCCGTATACCAACAGAAATCTGCTAATTCTTGGGTTTGGCAGGATATTACAGAAGGTTTATAAAAGATTTCTCCAAGATTGCGCAACCTCTCACTTCACTGACTCAGAAGGGTGTCATCTATCATTGGGGTGATGCACAGGAGTCCGCATTCCAGCACTTGAAGGATAGACTTTGTAGCGCGCCTATCCTCTCATTGCCTGAGGGCACAGATGATTTTGTGGTTTACTGCGATGCTTCCATCCAAGGACTTGGTTGCGTATTGATGCAACGTGACAAGGTCATTGCCTACGCATCGCGCCAACTTAAAGTTCACGAAAGGAATTACACTACTCACGATCTGGAGCTGGGAGCAGTAGTTTTTGCGCTAAAGATATGGAGACATTACCTGTACGGTACAAAGTGCACCATTTACACCGACCACAGGAGTCTCGAGCATATCTTCAAGCAAAAGGAGTTAAACATGCGACAACGCCGATGGGTCGAACTCTTGAATGATTACGAATGCGCTATCAAGTATCATCCGGGCAAAGCCAATGTTGTGGCTGACGCCCTCAGTCGAAAGGATACTTTACCAAAGCGTGTACGTGCTTTACAGCTTACCATCCAATCCAACCTTCCCGCTCAAATTCGAGATGCCCAGGTCGAAGCATTGAAAGCAGAGAACATCAGGGCTGAATCCCTAAGAGGATCGAGGCAGCGGCTAGAACAAAAGGAAGACGGCGCTTACTATGTAACAGGGCGCATCTGGGTTCCATTTTATGGCAACTTACGCGAGCTTGTGATGGATGAAGCACATAAGTCTCGTTATTCGGTACATCCTGGTTCGGACAAGATGTACCACGACCTCAAGACTACGTACTGGTGGCCTGGCATGAAAGCCCACATAGCAACCTACGTCAGCAAGTGCTTGACTTGTGCGAGAGTCAAGTCCGAATATCAGAAACCATCAGGCCTACTTCAACAACCGGAGATCCCGAAATGGAAATGGGAGCAAATTTCCATGGATTTCGTTACCGGCCTGCCCAGATCTCAACGCGGAAACGATACCATTTGGGTGATCGTAGATCGACTGACCAAGTCTGCACATTTTCTGGCTATCAAAGAAACGGATAAGTTTTCTACTCTTGCAGACATTTATCTAAAGGAAGTAGTGTCAAGGCACGGAGTGCCAACTTCCATCATTTCTGATCGTGACGCGCGTTTTACTTCTGAACTGTGGCAAGCAATGCACAAATCCTTTGGCTCACGTTTAGATATGAGCACCGCTTATCACCCGCAGACGGATGGGCAATCTGAACGCACCATCCAAACCCTTGAAGACATGCTTAGGGCATGTGTAAATCGATTTTGGTAATGGCTGGGAAAGGCACCTCCCGCTAGTGGAGTTTTCGTACAACAACAGCTACCACACCAGCATCCAAGCCGCTCCGTTTGAGGCATTGTACGGACGCAAATGCCGATCACCTCTCTGTTGGGCAGAAGTTGGTGACAGCCAAATCACTGGCCCAGAACATGTGGTAGACACCACCGAGAAAATTGCTCAGATACGACAGCGAATGGCGGCAGCTCGTGACCGTCAGAAAAGCTATGCTGATAAGGGAAGAAAACCACTCGAGCTCCAGGTTGGGGATCGAGTGCTACTCAAAGTCTCACCTTGGAAAGGTGTAATCCGCTTTGGCAAACGAGGCAAACTCAATCCGCGGTATATCGGACCATTCGAAGTCATTGAGAAAATTGGCAAAGTCGCCTACAGGTTGGATCTACCTGAAGAACTCAGCGGAGTTCACAATGTTTTCCATGTGTCGAATCTGAAGAAGTGTCTGTCAGATGAGACCCTCATAGTTCCTCTGAAGGAACTCACTATCGACGAACAGCTGCGATTCGTCGAGGAACCAGTAGAGATTACGGATCAAGATGTTAAGATCCTCAAGCATACCAGGATACCTCTGGTCCGGGTTCGTTGGAATGCTCGTCGTGGCCCAGAGTATACCTGGGAACGAGAAGACCAAATGAAACTCAAGTATCCCCAACTGTTTAAGAAAAACGCAACCACTACTGAGGCTGAAGCTACTGCAGAATTTCGGGACGAAATTCCAAATCAACGGGGGGATGATGTGACACCCCAGGAAAATCAGGAAAACAACGCAACTTAACTAGCTTCCTCAGTAACCACGCGCTAAATTTCGGGACAAAATTCTCTTAACAGGGGGAGAATGTGACAACCCTCAAAATCCCATGTATTCCGTACAAATTATTAATGATAATTAAAGTGTCTGACGACTGTGTGGAATTACTTAACTGCTTTCTGATATCTGTGTTATGCTTACACGTATTTGTTAATATGCTAAGGAATATGCTAAGGAATATGCTAAGGAATATGCTAGGAATATGCTAGGAATATGCTAGGAATATGCTAGGAATATGCTATATGGAAGATCTTATAAATACCACCATTCCACCAAGCTCTCTCTCCTCTCCCTCTCCTTTCCCTTGTTCGGCAGCCACCTTCCACCATACTACCACCATCATCAAGCTCTTTTTCAATCATTCCTCATACATGCAAAGGTGTAAGAGGTCCAACAACGAAGCTCGGTGCTCTCGGAAGTGGAAGGACCTCCTCCATTCGCTATTAACCACCACATTTCTTCACTCGAACTTCCCTAGCCTTGAGCTAGTGGTAAGAACTTAGATCCGTTCATTCTTTATGTTATTTTAGTGGTTAATAGATGTTAGAATGATAAAAAGTTAAGAAACTTTAAAGCTCATGAACAAGTCTTGAACATAATGTGTTAAGGTGTGGATAAAGAGAAGTTATGTGTGTAAATCGTGTAGATCTTGTGTTGTTATGATTATTGGTTAATTATCTGATGTTTTGCTGATTGATATTGATGTTTAATGTTGTTGTGATTAATAAACTTGTTAACGGAATCGATCGAACATGATTTAGAAGGTTAAACACTAAAAACAGAAATTTGTCCATACTTTACAGCCAACTTCAGTTGGCTGTAAACAGGTCTTAAACTCAACGAAAAATCGATATTTTGAATCTAAAATATGTTATTATGAAATACAGTTCTAATGGCACTGGAATCGTAATTTTTGGACTCCGTTTACTATTTTTAAAGTGTTAATTTGTAACAGCAACTCAAGCTGAATTTTGACAGCAATAAATGGGTGTCATACTTTCAGTCATAACCTGAGTTTTGTGATCAATCGGACCATGAAAATTTTACTGTAGATGACAACTGAAGTATTTGTAATTACCCCACTAGAATTTCGCAAATCGGACTTACGATGAATTTTTAATAAATTGTTTCGAGGACTGTGGTCAGAAATACATAAATCTGAGTTCAGTCCCGAATATGAATTTTTATAAAATATTGATAATGAACCGGACCCCGATATTTTTACATAATAAAATATGGAATGTTTATGACATTCTATAAAAATTTGGGAATTTTTGGAATAATCTAACTATTTTATTTAAATGCCCGAAAACTGCCGGTTTTGAGTATTAATGCTGAGTTAACATAAGTTGTGACTCGCGTGTCTAAATGCCGAGTATGCTATCTGTGAATGATCTAACGTGTTATACATGTTATGTGCATTATCGTATGTTTGATCTTGAGTGGGGAATGGATGGGAAACTTGGATGGGCGTAAACCGTTAAAGTGATGCATGTTGTGTGATAGATACGTGTAGGAACTTTGTGTTCTATTTAAAAGCCACTAAATGACTAACTGGTAAATCATACTAGGACGTGATTGACCGACCTTGACTGTTATCTATATTGAGAATCTAACCGAGCAAACCGAGGTGAGTTCACACACTTTCTAAGGCATGGGATTCCCGGTGGTTTGGGAATGGGTTAAAGAATTAAAACTAAATCTACATATCCTCCTTGGGTAGGATATGTACGGCCATCCTCCATAGATTGGATGCCATTATTAATCCTACGAATTCTCCTAGTGCAGAATACGTATGTTGTGGTCCTCCTGGTGCAGGACAACAACCTTAAAACTAGCTAGACAAAACTCTATCATGAAGTCCCTCAATTTATATCGACTTAATCGCCGAGGCCAATGGCGAGCGGGTCATTAGTTAATAGCGCTATTAGGTTTAACAAACCTCACACCGTGCCAGTCGGACGGGCGTGTACTAATGGACTATGGCAGATTGTCAGTGATGATAGACACTGATATAGGGCTCAACTTATTTGCGTAGCAGTCGATATCATACCGTCTAGTAGTTCAAACGGGGAAAGCCCCCACTGATTATGGATATGGTTTGGGTAAAGAAAAGGAATTGGTTAAACATACTTTCAACTATGGGGTGACCCCCACGGCAAATAAGCCAACGAAAGTCAAACCACGTTTTCAGAAACAACTTAAAACTAAACAATCAAACATGAACTCACTCAACTTTGTTGTTGACTAGTTGTTACATGCCTTACAGGTCGCTAAACACTCGGAGCTTGCACGAGGAAGGAGTCGTTGTGGTGTACGGACGGTTATGTCCAGTGTTTAATATTTAAAACATTTTGAACTTATTAAACCTAAGTGTTGGACTTTAAACTTATGAACTGCGAACTTATGCTTTTGGGATTTACGTTTATGCTTCCGCTGTTTAAACCAAACAAGTTTAACTAGCTTTGGTCACCAATCGTATTATGTTTGGTTTTATTTACTTAATTGAGTTGTTCAATATGATTGGTGGCTCGATCCTGGTCATGTCACGCCTCCAAGCGGTGATACTCCGCATGGTGGATTTTGGGGGTGTGACACCTGCACACAAGTAGACAAGAACAAACGCGTAATACCGAACAAAACAAAAATAAACAAAAAGAAATATTTTTGGGTTTTTATGATTTTTTCAAAAACAATAAAAGAAACAACTACTACTAAATTAACACTAAGCGCACTAATTCCCCGACAACGGCGCCATTTTGACGACTGTCGTTAGGGTCAATCAAAAACCTATTTAAACTACGTAGATAGTGTAAGTAGGGTATCGTATCCACGGGGAATTTGTGGTTAATGTAGCGGTCGTATCTATGAACTAAACAAGCTAACTTGGGGGTTGGATGAATTTGATTGTAAAAACAAAATAACTAATTAATAAAGTTGTAATCAATATGAGAAAAAAGTATCCTCCACCCGAAATCCCAATTACCCGTTTAACATAAAAACCTGTTTACTGATTCGAAACACCACATAGACATGGCCTCGGAATTAATGAATTTGATTAGCTATTAAGGATAGTTTTTAAGATTCACTATGCAACCTAATAACCCGTTTGATTGTATCAATTACCCACCAATTTACCAACCTGCTAACAACGCAAGAAAGTTTCCAATACGCTTAATAAATGACAAGTAATTCAAACACAAGAAACGTTTACCAATAATCCAACACAAGTGGTCAAACAGTACCGGTTACAAGAATCCGTAAACAAAGTTCAATGCAAAACAAAGCAAAAGTTCGTCCGGGTAGAAGTCACGGGAGATTTAGCCGCTCATGCTTGTCTTCACCGCATCAGTTTTCATCCCGAGTTGGTTAGACTTCATCAAACAGCCTTGAGAGAGTTTAGAAAAATAGTAAATTCGTTCCTAATGTTCCTATGCGACGGCTGTGCATGAATTCCCCTCCCCAAAATTGTCGTCAAAAGCCTTTTTATGTGTGGCATGTGCTTTTCCCCTCAGTTATTATCTTGGACCATCTTTAGCGTAGACCCATATAGTTTTAGCTCACCAATTACTTAATGGACTAAACAACTTACTTAGCCCATGCAAATTATTCTTGATGTCTCTTGAGCTCCACGCCTTGTCTTCCAAAATGTATGAATGATTAAATTTTAGTCCACTCATAATATGACCTTTGTTGTAAAACTAGCCTAATAGCAAAACAATATAGCAAAGATGAAGGGAGAAAGGGATTGCTATTTCATTAATAGGTATGATTTACAATGAGATACAATAGTGGTATATATAGGTGTACAAAACTTGGAGAGAAAGCTAATCTATTTTTGGTGTTGATAACCACATTAATAATAAATATATTCATAACACTCCCCCTTGGTTATCAACATAATACGCTTGATGCTACCTCATTAAAAACCTTGCTAGGAAAACCTGGTGGGACAAAACCATAGCTAAGGGAAAAAGAGTGCAGCGTGTAATGCGCATGAGTTCCCCTGATACTTCTAGATCAGGTATGTTGCCTCATTAAAAACCTTACTAAGAAAACCCAATGGGACAAAACTTAGTCAAGGGAAATAGAGTGCAACTTAAATAAGTCTCCCCCTCATTTTAACATGTATCCTTTAAGTGACGTGTGTCCATCTTCCTTGAAAGTTGATCAAAGCTTTTGTAGTCAATGATTTGTCGCTCGATCTCTTAATGTGCAATCCTTTATGTTGAGAAATGTTGTATAATCTTCTAACAAGACTTTAGGTGCCTCCTTCCAAAAAAAAATTCATATGTCCAGGACAGTGTTTAGTTACATTCCTGCATCTACAAGACTAACCTAACTTGTTTTGATGGGTTAGTAAAATATAATCAAATATCGTTTATACCTGAAATATTTCGTTGAACTCATTCCAATGTCTTTTCGCTTGACAAAGGTTATATCATGACAATAAGCTCAAGTGAAAGATATTATAACCATACATAGCTAGCAAAACATTTTAGTGCACACATGCATTTAATGATGGTACTTCTAGAAAGAGAATCTCTACTTTGGTAGGAGATGATAATAGACATTTCTTATAACAAATGACTTAACAACCTTTAACATACTTTAAGGTTCAACTATGTCCATACTAAAATATCCCAACATCATCTTCTAGATGTACTTGAGTGATTGATAAAATATAATTACATATATACTCGAACTCCAGTTCGAGTAATAATTAGATCGTGCCAAGGTCATTAAAAAAAATTTCCCTCTAAAAGCTCGACAGTTTCTCTCGATGATGCCTAAACATCATCACTGTAAACTGCGATTATAGTGAACTTTTAAAAGTAGAATGTTAATAAATCATGGCTAATTTAATCAAACTTATATCCCTCTTTATGCAAATATCTCGAGTTGTACAACACTCGACTCCGCTATTTTAGTCCATACACATTTTGTCAACTTCATATAGTATGTTCTTGAGGTTTTGAGATCAATGCTTCTAGCATTATCAATCCATGAGGGAATTTGTTCCATCTTAGCCAAATATGCACGTGCTTTCACTCTTTTGAAGTTTTGCTACATAAAATTTGCCCATTTAACACATTATTATCTATATCATATGCAAAAATATCACAATCACCGGGTACAAGTTTCCCATGTATGTTTATTGGTGCACAAGTATTACATCGTTAAGATGTTTCAATTAACCTTTTAAGCACTCAATTGCTTTAGAAACTCATAAAAAGTTCCAGTTATATCCAACAAGTAAAATAATCATAACCTGTTCAAATCCGAATATATATAAATGATCACATTGTTCTCGAGAACTTACTTTACATAACTTACATAATTTAATCCTTCAGGACTTTCATGTAAACTTTTAGTATCAAGTGATATATAACATTCATATGACGCATATCAATTCTCTCTTTATATTACCAGACTAATAAAATATTGGAAAATCAATGAATCCACCACTGGAGAATACGTCTCCTCATAATCAATCATAGGTATTTACGAAAATTCTTGTGCCACCAATTTTTCCTTATATCGCTCAATTTGATTTTCACATAATTCACATAAAAGACCTGTTTATATCCAACATATTTTACAACTTCAGTTGTATGGACTGTTGGTCCAGATACTTTCCATGTCATTAGAGAATTCAACTTTGTCTTGTTTGCGTCTTTCCATTTTGGCCAATCATTTCTATGTTTACGTTTATAGGTAAATCTCAAATCTTGATCCTCATTATTTAATCATTTCAAGCGCTAGATTATATACAAAAGTATAACGACGTCGATTTTTATTTTGATTCCATACATATCTTAGACATGATACATCTTATCAAGCTCTCGTTATTTATAGGTACCTGAGGTTCTTCTTGAACCATCATGTCTATTGTCTCTTCAGAAGACCTTTTTAATATAACATCGACTTGACCATCTTAATTAGTTGCTCCAACTTTCAAGGAATTTTATTATTGGAATCGACTAGTCTACCACGCTTCAGACGTGTAATAGACTCATTACAAACATGTGGTTGTCCTTCTAGGACACTCATCTTAATTGGAGCATTAGAAGTTGGTATATGTGATCTAATCACCTTTTTAAGGCCAGTGAATGCGTCTGGTAATAGATTCGCTAATCTTTGTATATGAGTTATTCTTTGAACTTCTGGTTCACACTTTTAGTTTTTGAGGATCAATGATAATTCATACCAACTCCTTTATTTTCCAACTGCTTTTTATCTCCCCCTGATGTTGGGAATGTTAATCCATTGAGATGGATATCAATTAATTTATCATATATTCCCAACCACCTTTTAAGGTCCCATCTTTGTGTGTAGTGGTGGATCAATTTCAATATATGTCGCACAACCAAAATCTTTGATGGGACATCTTTGGTTCTTGACCAAAAACCAACGATACAGGGAGAAAGTATTATGACTTGTTGGCTTGATGTGAATTAATGTTGCATGTAAAATAACATGTCCATAACATATAATCATCGACGTTTAGTGATTATCTCGACAAAACATGTATTCCAATGATGATCAATAACTTGGGAATCCAATTCACTATTTCAACCGAAATAAATATGTCAATCTGGAATAATATGCTAGGATCACATTAGCTAAGGCATAATCACACAAACCTTAGGTTGTGGATTTGATAACCATTTAGACGATGCATCGATTTAAAACACTAAATGGTATCATGTTGGGATATGCAAATCCTTTATTCACTGCGAGAATATTTAGGGATTCTCACCCTACTATGGTTGGTAAACAATGAATTTCCCTTGAGAGAAAATATTGCATTATAATTACCAACTTGAAGAATCTTCTAGTTCTTCAAGACGTTTCACGTCATCATTGACATGGTGTGGTCTAACCGGTTATGCCAACTAATTAAATAATTCATGATCTATAAACTTTGATTTATGATCATCCATGTATAGTTGCACTTACGCCAATAAAAGACATATTGTACAATAGAACGATGTCTTCTCATTTCAAACAATCATATTAGTACTTTCATTTTATTCTCATGTAACTACTCCCTTCATTTGCCACTTTTAGTGGTCAATCTCATCATTAACATTATTACAATTATGTTAATCTCATGATCATAATATTACCTCCATGATCCTTACCTTTGCACCATTCAATATAAAATCACATTTACTTCAGAGAATGTAGTTGAACTGAAACAACCTTTATAGCTTTTCTTCTTTACTCGGTCACACATATGTAAACATCATTTCATACTTTTCGTACTTTTAATGATACTGGTACTTCAAGAGTACATTCCAAGTATGATACTTGTGAGTTACTTTATCCGATATTTCCTAGTAATTAATCTTCTCACCACATAATATATATTGAGAAGTAATTACATAACCGAGTGATGTATTATTTATTGGTATGAAATCTTACAACTTTCTATAGATTAGTAATGAAATTTTGGGAGGATGATACTTTGAGTTCCATATCTATGCATATTTATACTTTTCCATGAGAGTGATAACAACCCATATAACTTTGTTTTAATTGTGTTATTCAGTACTTTATGTATACATAAATAATAACATACAAAGTACATAGTATACCAAAAATCATATTGTATAATGCATGACGTTATAACATATCATCATATAAAATGAGTTATAATAAGAATTTATGAAATAATATTTCTTCATTACCTACAAGTAAAATACGTACTTAGTTCATTATTAACATATCACGATGTAAGCATTCATAAATATATGTAATTATATAAATATTTATCACCTTAATTTTGAGACATAAACAAATATCCCAATGAAGTTCTCATGGTATTTTAATAACATATCGTTAAATAAGTAATATATTTTATAAGAATTATGATTTAGGGAATCCTAGACTTTCGATAAAGACCAATGGTGAAGGGGAACACAACATTCCTCATTACGTATGAAAATAATGGTTCCAAATTTATTAAATTAAATAAGTAGGCAAGGAAAATTCGCCATAACCATGCATATTTCTTGGTATTAAGCATCAACATATACTATCTTATAAAATAAGTATAAAGTATTATCATAACATATATTTGGTTATACTTCACTTATAAGATATCTAAGTTTTACCAATTAAACATTTAACAATTCGTAAACAAGATAGAATCATAATGTAGTTTAGTAAATGAGTTGACTACATAATATTATAACTAAATAAAAAGTACATTATAGAACTGACCATGAAGGTAGGTTAAAAAAAATACTATTCATGAAGTTGAAGTGTAACAAAATCGATACTTTATTCCTTAATTATTGAATAAATGATTTAAAAGAATTGGTATTTAAGTTTTAATTATTTTTCATAAAAGAATAGTAATTTGATTGAATATATGACTCCCAATAAGGTGCGTCTGTTAGACCAGTGAGGTATTCAACATACTTACTAATGGTTAATTTCCCAAGCATACTACTGTGGCCATAAACCCAAACCCCAACCAAAATCAACTTGACATAATTCCATAACCCAAAACAAATATCAATTCTCGGTTGCTAATGTTCACATAAAATCAAGAGTGGGTTTTGGTTTTACCTGGTGATGTGTGTGAGGTGTTATATATTTTTAATGTATATTTTAAGCCCTTTAACACTTTTTAACCAAGTTTTAAATTTATAAAACATGATATTTACTAACACTAAACACACATATGGGCAAGTGCACCCATCGTGGACGTAGTATAGTGTTGGTAAGATACCGAGGTCGTCCAAGGACACAAGAGCTTTTAGTACCGGTTTATCCTCAACGTCTAATCAACTCAAAAGTTAGAAAAAAGGTTTTTAAACTAGAAAAATAAAACTAACTAAAATGCTGAAAAATAAAATAAAAGTAAAAACAGATAGACATGTAGGTCCCTTTGCACAGGATCTGATCGTAAGGAACAAGGTGAATCGACTTTGTCTAATGAGCGGAATCCATTATGACAAATCACAGATGATCAACACAGAATTCAACGATTAAACACGGTCTGTTCTTTCTATTAGTTGTTCTGAAAGTACAAAGCTCCGGTAGAAGACAGACACTGAACAGTTTCTCACTCGAGTCAAAAGTCTAAAAAGTAATACCCGAATGGGGTATATATAGGCAACTCAGAAAGTGATGAGTGTTGTCCGCTCGGATAATAGCTATCCGATCGGATGACATCCTGTCCGATCGGATAACATGCTGTCCGGTCGGATGAGTGCTATCCAATCGGATGACAATCTGATCGGATGACAACACTCAACAAAAGTCAACACTTTACAGTTAAGCCCCGTTTCCTGAGTTGTCAATCTATCTACACACACATATTACATAATTGTTTACAAAGACACAAATATACAAAACATGACTACATGCTGACAGAAGCTACAGACGTATGTACTAACAGACTCCCCCTCGGATGTAGTTGTAGTTCCTTCTAGCATAGTCTTTAATTCTTCCTGTTGAGTCTTCGTTCTCTCGCTTTCTGTCTTCTCTTTTCTGCCCTTTCTTCTAACATTCTACGCCTTTTATGTCTTCCTTCAGTCAACCACCAATTCCTACAGACTGGGTCACCATCACGCTTCCGATCCCATTTAGGAATCTTGTTCTCTTCTGATTCAATAGGTGTTTGATCTATAGGAGGCACAATTCCCATCTTCCATTTTCCCAGCTTAGCAGCTCTTTCAGCAATCTTTTTAGATCTTTGTTCACGCTTATACCTTTTCAGGAACTCATCAATCTCCAGATCTCTCCACTTTGTCTTCCAATATCTTCCTGAATTGATGTCTTGCGCAAAACATACATCCACAACTGCTTGGTATTGTTGTGCTTAAGCTTTGTCTCTCTTTTCATACACGATCTTGTTGTAGAACAAGCAATCGATATCCTTCTTTGAACAGTTAACAAGCCACATTGGATCCAGAATACTGATTCTTCCAGACTTTCCCGTGGTCTTGTCATACAGAGAGATAACTGCCTCAGCCTTCGTTTCGTTGTACAACCAACCTTGAAATAAATCATGGAAGTCTTGCTCAATGGCTCTGAGAGGCATATTCTTCAAGCATCTAGGCGGCTTTACATCCAGAGTTATATCCTTTTTACCATTCTCCAAATATGTAACAATCTGCTTTGGATATTGTCGCTTCCAATCAGGATAATTATTCTTAGCTTGTCATTTGATGTAGTTCCACAAATCTTGATCATGTTGTCTTACTTCTGGACCGTAGTAGAACTGCTTGATATTCTTTGTTTTCACCAATTCGTCTACATCCCACCATGGAAGAGAACTAATGTCTGATAAAAATTCAAAATATTGAACTCCCTCTTCTCTTCTGATGGCATAAACCTTGAGATCTTCCAGATAACCCCATGATAGAATATCTCCCCATGAGATATCTTTGCTGTGAGTGAAATAATGAAGAGCTCTAAGAGATTTTCTTTCTTTGGGCATAACTTTGAACCACTTCTTTCGTTCTTCAGCAAGAATTTCTCTGGGAATTGTTTCTGGAACTCCTTCAGTAGAAACTTTTTCAACTATTTTCCTTCTGATTTCATCTTCATTTCTATCTTTAAACATTTCGGCAAGTGAAAGAAATGTTTCATCAATTCCATCATAATGAAAATCAGTCTCTTCATCAGATGAATCTGAAGCATCTTCAACAATGACATCATCGTAATGATCAGCTTCATGGGCATATCTTGGCTCAAAATCTTTATCTGGAGACTGAGGAATCTCATCCTCAATATCAAATTTGAACTTTCCATCTTCCAATCCCAATTCTTCTAACATTTCAGCTCTAGTTCTCTGAACCTCAATCTCTCCCTCTTGTTGAGCATTCAGATAAATAATTGTAGGGATTGTAAGAAATACCTGATCATCATGTTGCTTTCCAGATGATAAAGCTTCATGTTGTGAGTCATCCTCCTGTTCATTGATTTCATCATTCATCAATTCTTCAATTCGAGCTTGAACATTTGGATCTCTGATTATTAATCCGGAAGCACCTTGATCATCATCATCATCACCCTTATCATCTTTATCATCATGCTTATCATCTTTCTTATCATCAATATCATTTTCATCTTCCTCTTCTTCGTCTCCAAACAACTCTATATCGGAATCTTCATCAACGATTTCACCACGTGCTTTCTTTGCCTTTCTTCGCCTTTCCTTAATCTTCATTTGGCGAGCAATTTCTGGTATACTGTAAGGCTTTGTAGAAGCTTCACCAACAAGTACAAATTGCTGCGTCTTCCATTCTAGTAGCAACACTTCTTTGGCCTTTCTCTTCTTTTGTATAGCAACAACTCTACAAATAACTTCATCAGTATCAATGGATAGAGAAGACTCACCAACTAACATGTAGTCTTGACCTTGTTCATCTTGTTCTTGTTCTTGAATACCTTCAGCAACTTGTTCTTGAACAACTTGAGCAACTTGTTCTTGAACATCTTCAGCATCAACCATTTCAACATCAACTTGACTTGACGAACCACCAGCTTCTTGAGTATATACAATAACACTTTTGTTCTTTTGAATGGCATCTTCAGCTAGTCGTCTTTCTCTTTCCATTCTTCTTTCCTCAACTCTTCTTACTTCAATCTCATTGAATGCAGCATGAACATCCATCTTTAGGTGGCTTTCCATGACAGAGTATAACATACGTAGTTGTTCATCCTTCACCACTTTATCTGCTTTCATAGCTTCCATTTCTAACTTTATTGCCTTCATTTCATTTGATGAAGCTTCACTCATTTCACTTAGAAGCTGATTAAGAGTCTGATTCACATCTTGAAGATTCTTTATCTTCACGTTTAATGAAGAAATTTCTGCTTTCAATATTTCAAACATCTTAGAATTGTCATTGCTGTCATCTTTTATTTCGTTTATAATCTTCTCTTTATTGATCAGTACCATCCTGATTTGATCATGAGCTTTCATCAGCTGATTAACTTGATTCTTCAAAACATCACGTTCTGCTTCAGCTTTCATCTTATCTTTCTCAAGCTCAGCGACTTTCTTTGCCAATATCTTTATAGCTTCATTGTTGAACACATCAAAGTCATCCCCAAAGTTTAAATCTTCTAAAGAATCCCTAGTGGCAGGTGGAAGATTTCCAAACGGATCATCTGTAGCTTTGGGATTCGAAGGCCCTTGAAAATCAATGTTTTGTGGTATTGGTGGAAATCCTGAAGTGAAAACTCCACCTTCAGTCACTTTAATATAGTCATTGTTACCAACATTTTGTTGAACTTCCGGTACTTTAACACTTTCCACTTCTGGTTCCCGAGCCTTTGATGATTCAATATGCTTTTTACCTTTGCCACCTTGATTTTTTTGAGCTTTAGCTTCCCCTTTCTTTGCCCGTACACTTCTTGGAATAACTCCGATTTGAGCAGCTTTACGCTTCTTTATCAGTTTCTTTGGTTCATCAGGTTCAAAAGAAGAGTCTTCTTCATCTGATACTTTCTACTTCTTGGAAAGCTTTATCTTCAGTTGAGCCTTCCCTCTGCCAAGTGTAGTTGGATCAAGTTCTGATTCTGACCCAGTAGATTCAGAATCTTCATCACTTGAAACATCTTGAACAACACCTTCAGGTTCTTTGCCTTTGAAACCTTTAGATTGAACACTTGAACTTTGATCCTTTTGAGCAGCAACATCCTCATTCTTTTTCAGAAAGCCTTCAAAAGATCATGACAACAAATCAGCTCCTTCTTGAATAACTGCAGATGGTTCCAATACTATGTCATCCACCAATCTCTGCTGTGGTTCTGCAAAATAGACATAGAAGATGTTATTAGAATAATATTGCATTTTATCACTCCCCCTTTCACTGTACCCTTAATAACAATCTTAGGAACTGGTTCCTTGGGAATCGGAACTGAAGGGGATGACTTGGGAGTTCTCTTTCTCTTCCCATCTTTCACACACCACCATCTAGTATTCTTCTCAGAAAACAAACTCATTTTCTCATTTTCATTGTCAGAATCACTGTTTTGATGTCTCCAAGCATCATTCTCTGGATCAACATAAGCTGGTTTGCTAATTCTGCATATTATTCTTTTTGCTCCTGTGTTCAGACCCTTAGTAAGTCTGCTTATTGTTTCTGCTGTCATGTGTCTTAGACCCAAAATATCACCATCACTCTTTTCAAGATCTTTGAACTGATCATCAATCAACATCTGTACAAAGCGAGGATACATGATGTACTTCTTGTTTTCACCCTTTGCATTCTTAGTCATGTAGTCAAATATCACTTGAGAAATATTATATGGCCTATTCAAAACGAGGCAAGTGATTATGTTCATGATATAGTCTGAAGCTTCATCATAGGCACCCTTCCTGTGTGATAAAGCATGAATAATGTGACACCTGGGTCACTACGACCATCAAACAAATACCAAACCAATGAAATATTGTATTTCATACTTGGTATTTGTACAAATATGTGTATCATTTGCACATATCAATTCTTGTTCGATTTCGGGCTCTAATTCGCTTTCAGGAAGGTTATAAGCGTACTGATGCGTAAATATAACCAGTTTAATGCAACGAACACTCCGGAATAGTGAAATAGGATTCACATACCTTAAATAACCTTTACATAACTTAGAAATAAGTTTTGAAGGCTTTGGTATGACAAAATCAAGTTTAATAGCTTACAGGGACTAAATTCGACAAACTACGAAAGTATGCCGATTCGTACTGTAACAAACATTCCGGAACATGACCATAAGTTAAAGACACCCTAAATATCCTTTACATATGTCACACCCCGACCACGTAGAACATACAAAACGTGGCGGAAACGTCGGGGAGTGTTGTAACAGAATTAATTGTTTCATAACCATGGCATACAAAGTTGTATTTTATTTATCAACATAAGAGTTACATTGTTTTAAATAGGAATCAAAGAGTTTATAACATATTTTAACTAAGTCTATCTTCATTTTAAGTCTCTAAGGCACAGGTCCGCCCTGTGTCACGATCGTCATCCTATGCAAAAGCACCTGAAAACACATGTGAAAGTAGGTACGTCAGCATAAAAATGCCTGTGAGATACATAGGTTTTGTGAAAATAGGATTCATGACTTAAGTTTAAGAAAATGTTTAATAAAGTTTAGTCAGGAACCTTGTAAGTTGTTTTGTTTTGTAAATCATTTAAAAAGCGATAAGATCAGATGATATGTATAAATAAAAGAATAATGTATGGTTAAATGAATGACCAAGTAAAATGAGTTGTATAAAATAAACCGTATTGTAAACCAAAGTCTTGTGAAAACATGTTACTTGTGTAAAATGTATAAGTCCAAAATGAATGATTTAAATAACGCTATGATATGTAATATAATACAAACACTTATATATAGGAAGTACCAGCGGCGTATCCACCATGCTTGTATCATATTATTCACATCTCGTTACTTAAGTCACTTAAACAAACGACCAATGTAATAAGTCTATGTTTAAACCAATTGTCAAAAGTCCTTGTATAAACCATGTCCAATGTTTATAATCCAAAAGTAGTCAAGTAATGTGTAACAAATGTTATGTATTGTAAGTAAAGTATTGTCACATAATCCAAATGTAGAAATGTACAAAACAAAGTATTTTGAATATATCAAAAAGTTATGTTGTGCAAAGTAATGCATGTTACATTGATACAAACATTTATGTGGTAAGTTAACACATACATTCAAGCCTTGAGACAGTCGGATAACCCTTTCAGTCAAGGTTATCAAAAGAATTGTTTTCGGATTCAGTCATTCCTTACATCCAAACAAACCCGGGATGTCAGGAATGAGATTTGTCAAGTCCTATGGTACCACTACTTACTACCGAGCGGCGTAGCAAATGTTAATGAACGTAATAAAGACCCGTTTGTGCAAACCAAATGTTATAGCAATTGTATACATGTCATATGAAAACAATGTACTAAGTATGCTAAGTTAACATACAAAGCAGAAAAGTCATGTAAATCAATGTGCTAGCATGCTATCAGTCAACATACATAGCAGAAATGTAATGTAAAACGATGTACTAAGTACGCACACAATGGGCATACATAGCATGAAATGTAATGAAATCATGTACTATAATGTACTAACAAACCTAGCAGGTATATGATGTGAAAACAGGAAAGCATGAAAGTAACAAGTAGGCACATGTGTTTCACCCCAAAACAGTTTGGAAAAACAGTAAAAGAGGGGTCTATGTACTCACTTGAGATTACTCAGTAGTCCTGGAGTGACAACCAAACAATGATAGAGATCACGGAATCAAACGGCACCTAATATAGGTAACTATGTTAATAAACCAGACCTAAATCGGAGGATCGGATAGAATGAGGGTTCGTAAACCAAACGAGTGTAGAGACTCGTATCATTTGGTTTAACAAAGCCTACATACTAAATGAAACCTAGCCTAAGTGCTTACGACCCTTTACGACCCGTTTAGGTAGCTTATGCTACTTTAACGCGTCGTTCGCGTGAAACGCGTTCAGACCGTCTAACTAGTTCTATGACAAGTGTTATATGCCTAAACATGTTACATAATCAGTTATGTGACAAAAGTTTAGGTTACATATGCTTAATTACCAATTACACATGAAAAGGGTATTTTGGTAATTTACCTAAGGCATATAAACTACCTATCCTACAACTACTTAAACGATGTGACCATAGGGTATAACCTCGGAAGGTTATTCCCTACCTACTATGGTCAGCTAATGTATTTGGTCGGATCCTAATGATCGACCAAATGGGTCGGGTTCGAAGGTATAAGCGATTTATCAGATCGCTTACCCTTACGACCCTAGACAACGTGGTAATCAGTAGGCATAGTCCCAAGGGACTATAACCATCGTGATTACAATCACGTTGCGAAGTTCAACCGAACTTCGCATTGACCATAAACTGGTCAACGCAGAAAGTCAAACAAAGTTTGACTTTCGGACTCGAAAAGCAATAAAAGAAAGAAAAGAACGAAAGAATACTTACGAAGGGTCCCCGAATGCTAATCTCGATCCAAGTAACTCAGGTATGAAACAATGGTTTCAACTTAGAGCTTCTAAGATCAAAATTCTTGTGGGTTTTGCAATGGCATGGGGGGGTATTTATAGTGTTCGGCTAGCCGTTAAGATCGTTCCTCGTTAACCGTGCTTTGATCTCAACCATACACATCAAGATAGTGGTTTTTGAAAACCATTTGAGCCTATAGATTGTCCCAAAACCATGTGCAACAAGTGGATAGGACCAGGTTCAAAGTTTCTGTCCAGGTTAGGCAGTCACGTAGCGCGACGGTAAAGGCCCTATGCAGTCGCGCTACGCCACCATGCACCAGTTTCAGAATGTTTCAAAAATGACGGTTTTGGTCTCTGCACATGTTTAAGGCCTTTTTCGATGCGTTTGAACCCCGTTAACCTCATTTCAAGGCTCTAAAATGAAGTTAAAGTATAGGGAACTCAAAACATGCTCAAAAATATGCCGGATGTTGGTTCGTTTGGTCGTACGAACGTGATGTTCGCTTAATTACGACGGAATGCGCACAAGCGCGAAAAACGATCCAAATGACGCGACGAATGGATTTTTCTCAAGCCAAACACTAAAATAAAATATTTTAGTGCTTACATAAATTTTTGGATGTCCGGAGGTATTCAGAACGTAAGTTATGCGCGAAAATGCAAACTTGTGCACTTTTTGACGCTTTTAGTCCCTGAATGACCCAAAAGTTTATTTTAGCACACCGAACCCCTCAAAGCCTATTTCTAAGTTATGTAAAGGATATTTATGGTATGTTTAAATTATGGTCATGTTCCGGGATGTCTGTTTCAGTACGAATCGTCATACTTTCGCAGTTTGTCAAGTTTAGTCCCTGTAAGCGAATTAACTTGTTTTTGCCATACCAAAGCCTTCAAAACTTATTTCTAAGTTATGTAAAGGTTATTTAAGGTATGTTAAGTATATGTTGATGTTCTGGAGTATTTTTCGTGATAAACTGAGTACGTTTACGCACCAGTTTGCGTATAACTCTCCAGGAAGCGATATAGAGTTTGAAATTGAATAAAAGTCAAAACAAGAAAAATGTAAAACACAACCAAACAAACATTGGGATCAAATAACATTGTTTTATTGATAACAGAACTGTTCACAATGATTACAAGCACAGATGTTACAACATAGCTTAGAAATAGGCTTTGAGGGGTTCGGTGTGCTAAAATAAACTTTATAGTCATTCAGGGACTAAAAACGTTAAAAAGTGCATAAGTTTGCATTTTTGCGCATAACTTACGTTCTGAATACATCCGGACATCCAAAAAAATATATGTAAGCACTAAAATATTTTATTTTAGTGTTTGGCATGAGAAAAATCCATTCGTCGCGCAATTTGGATCGTTTTTCGCACTTATGCGCATTCCGTCGTAATAAAGCAAACATCGCGATCATACGACCAAACGAACCAACATCCGGCATATTTTTGAGCATGTTTCATGTCCACAATGTTTAGGCATCATTTTAGGGCCTTAAAGTTGGCTTAACGGGCCTTAAACGTGTCGAAATGAGCTTTAAACACCAACAGGGACTGAAATTGTCAATATTGCAAATTTGTTTCTGATCAGAAGGGCCAGGAGGCCCGCGTAAACCCTTGGTGTCTCCTTATGCGGCCCGCGTCAGCCTCCCAGATCAGTTTAATCAGTTTTAACAGCTGGTAACAGCTGTTATGCACTCCAAACCCAATTCCACATGTTGTTTCCTGATGCAAGGGGGCCATATTGAGGTACCATAGTGTTGCTACACATGTAGGGATGAGATTAAATCACGGTTTACGAGGAACGATCCTAACGGTGGTCCAAATCCTATAAATACCCAACCCATTCACTTGCAAAACCCACTTGAATTCTGAGTTTTTCTCTAAGTCGTTGTGTTTATACACTTCCTACCTGAGATTACTTGGAAGATCAAACTTGCGGGGACCCTTTGTAAGTGTTCTTTCGTTCTTTTCATTCGTTTTAGCGTTAAAGTCAAACTGCGTTTGACTTTTTGCATTGACCAGTCTATGGTCAACGCGAAGTTCGTTTGAACTTCATAACGGGAGCGTAATCACGATGGTTATAGTCCCTAGTGACTATACCTACTGATTACCACGTTATCTAGGCTCCGTGACGAGTCGTAGTTTCGGCCAAAATGCGTATTCTTGCGTATTTTGTAACCAAACTACTTTTGGGTATCAAAACCGTTTGTTTTGATACCAAACTTGTTTTCTAACTTAGTTAAGCATGTTTTAACATGCTTAGCTCGTCACTTTTAGTTTAGTGCTTATGTAGGGTCGTAAGGTAAGCGATCTAAACAATCGCTTATACTTTCGAACCCGACCCGTTTGGTCGATCTTTAGGATCCGACCAAATACATTAGGTGACCATAATTGTATAGGGAATAACCTTCCGATGTTATACCTTATGGTCACGATGTTTAGTTAATTGTATGATAGGTAGTTTATATGCCTTAGGTAAATTACCAAAATGCCCTTTTTACGCCGAAATTCATTTTAAGCATATGTAACATAATTTTTGATATCTAAACTGATTTAGCAACAATATTAGACATGTTAAGGCATATTTTACTTATCATAGGTGTAACACCTGTGCCTCCACGGCCATCAAACAAATACCAAACCAATGAAATATTGTATTTCATACTTGGGATTTGTAAAAATATGTGTATCGTTTACACATATCAACTCTTGTTCAATTTCAAACTCTAAATCACTTTCTGGAAGGTTATACGCGCACCGATGCGTAAATATAACCAGTTTAATGCAACGAACACTCCGGAATAGTGAAATAGGCTTAACATACCTTAAATAACCTTTACATAACTTAGAAATAAGTTTTGAAGGCTTTGGTATGGCAAAAACAAGCTAATTCGCTTACAGGGACTAAACTTGACAAACTGCGAAAGTATGCCAATTTGAACTGTAACAGACATTCCGGAACATGACCATAAGTTAAACATACCATAAATATCCTTTACATAGCTTAGAAATAGGCTTTGAGGTGTTCGGTATGCTAAAATAAACTTTTGTGTCATTCAGGGACTAAAAGCGTCAAAAAGTGCACAAGTTTGCATTTTCGCGCATAACTTACGTTCTGAATACATCCGGACATCCAAAAATTTATGAGAGCATGACTACATTATATTTTAGTGTTCGCCTTAAGAAAAATCCATTCGTTTCGTCATTTGGATCGTTTTTCGCGCTTGTGCGCATTCCGTCGTAATTAAGAGAACATCGCGTTCGTACGACCAAACGAACCATCATCCGGCATATTTTTGAGTATGTTTTGAGTTCCCTATACTTTAACTTCATTTTAGAGCCTTGAAATGAGGTTAACGGGGTTCAAACGCATCGAAAATCGCTTAAACGGGCTGCAGGGACCAAACCTGTCACTTTTGAAACATTTCTGATTCAGTTGGGTGCTAGCGTAGCGCGAGCCCTAAGGGCTTAGGCGTCGCGCTACGCGACTGACTGTTCTGGTCAGATTCAATGTTTTAACAAGCGGGTCCCATCTGTTCGATTCTCAACCACACGTTTCTTATCGTCTAGTCAGCGGATAAGAACAACCTTTTAGCCACCATAACATCTCGACAAGTGTACGCCTTGGATTCGATCACGTACTACGAGAAACGATCCTAACGGTGGTGCATATCCTATAAATACCCAACCCCCCTTCCATTCAAAACCCACCAAAGCTGATCCAAATGCTCTAAGTTGAGGCCTACGCTTCATACCTGAGCTATTCGATCACGATTCACTAGCGGGGACCCTTCGTAAGTATTCTTTCGTTCTTTTCCTTATTTTTACTGCTTTTCGAGTCATAAAGTCAAACTTTGTTTGACTTTCAGCGTTGACCAGTAATGGTCAATGCGAAGTTCGTTAGAACTTCGCAAAGTGATTGTAATCACGATGGTCATAGTCCCTTGGGACTATGCCTACTGATTACCACGTTGTCTAGGGTCGTAGGGTAGGCGATCTAATAAATCGCCTATACCTTCGAACCCGACCCAGTTTGGTCGATCTTTAGGATCCGACCAAACACATTAGGTGACCATAGTAGGTAGGGAATAACCTTCCGAGGTTATACCCTATGGTCACATCGTTTAAGTAGTTGTATGATAGGTAGTTTATATGCCTTAGGTAAATTACCAGAATACCCTTTTCATGTATAATTGGTAATTAAGCATATGTAACCTAAACCTTTGTCACGTAACTGATTATGTAATATATTTAGGCATATAACACTTGTCATAGGGCTAGTTAGGCGGTCCGAACGCGTTTCACGCGCGCGACACGTTAAAGTAACGTATGTTACCTTAATGGGTCGCGATGGGTCGATAATACTTAGGTTAAGTTTCATTTAGTATGTAGGCTTTGTTAAACCATATCATATGAGTTCCTACACTCATTTGGTTTACAAACCCTCCTGCTACCCAGTCTTCCGATTTAGGTCCGGGTTAATTATATAGTTACCTATATTAGGTACCGTTTGATTTCCGGGACTCCTCTAGCTTACTTGGTAGTTGTTCAAGACTCCTAAGCACTCCCAGGCGAGTACATTCTTCCCCTATTTTACTGTTTTCAATTGTTTTGGGGTGACTCATATGTGCTAAATGTTTTCGATGTTATAACGATGGTTTCAAAAACGATTAAGGCGATTTATACAAAACTAATAACGATTTCATAAAGTGAACAAACTTGTTGGTTGTAGTTACATAACAAATGACATTCATTAGCAATGATCAAGCCGACCAGTATTAGGTTATGGTACCATAGGATCTGACAAATCCCGTTATTTACTACACCCGTGGTTATGTGTGGGTATGGTAGGTAGCGACTGAATCTGTAATTGTTAACTTACCCTATGGAGGTTTGTTAATACGAAAACGAGAAGCGACGAGTGTTGAGTCACGAAGGTTTGAATGTTATTAGCGAGACGATCATATAAGTAGTTTCACGACCTAAAACGAATTTAACGATTATGTAAACGATTGGTTTTCACACGATGGTTTAACGATTGGGTAAACATTTGTACATGATTGACATTTGATCATGTATTTCCCACAAAACATAACTTTGATTTAAACCAAGTTTTTACTTCAATACTTTGTTTTTGTGCATATGGTTTAGTTGAGACATTTCACTTGCCATATATGGATATTTGACATAGACATTTGACATGGATATTTGACATAGACATTTTACATTGTTTGGTTTGGTTTGATTAAGTGATTAAGTAACGATGCGTGTGTAATATGATACAAGCATGGTGGATACGCCGCTGGTACTTCCTATATATAAGTGTTTGTATGGTATTACATATTGTAGCGTTATTTGAATCATTTCAGTTTGAGACATAGAACATTTTATACGAGTAACATACTTTTCACAAGACATTTATTTACAAACAACTTATCTTATACAAACTCATTTTACATGGTTATTCATTTAATCATGCATTATTCTCTTACTTATACATATCACCTGAATTTATCATTGTTTTTCAAATAATGTACTAAAACAAATGTTTTTGGGTTAAGAGTCATGGCTACGAGGTTCTACAAATTATAACTCGCTTGATTTGAGTTGGTTAATAAAGTTGCAATATTATACTCTTTTCAAAACAAGGTTTTTAAATAAAGTATTGCAACGTCTAAACTAGCCATGATTTCGACACTCCTACAAAACCTATGTACTCGCCAGCATTTCTTTGCTGACCTCGTTTTCACATATGTTTCAGGTATGTTGGATGTTATCGATTGATAAGATGCATGCTCACATAGGACTGGATAAGGCCTTAGTGACTCAATAACAATGATAGACTATGTTTAAATAGTGTAATTAGATTTCCAGACGATGTAATTACTCAATGTTTAATAAAACGAAACACTTTTGATATCCATGGTTATGAAACATTAATTCTGTTGCAACACGCCCCGATGTTTCCGCCACGATTTGTTGTTTTACGTGGTCGGGGTGTGACAGAAAAGATGGTATCAGAGCCAATGGTTATAGGGAATTAGGTTATTAGTAATTAGTAATGCTTTGACCTAGTCTATAACCTTCTTAGGACCCTAACGCGAGTTTACTTGCGTTTAGTCATAAAACAATACCGTCACCTATCCTTAGGCGACGACCACAACAAGAACATAAATTTCAAAACCGCTTCGAAAACTAATCATCTGTTCTAGGATGATTGATTACTAGGTTTTGAACTCTCTGTTATAAGGTTTTGAACTCTCTATTATATGGTTTTGAATCCCTTTGAGTTTCAAAATCTCGTCAAGGTTTTGGGTTTTAAATAATGTGAACACGTGCAAACTAGAAGGGTGAATGCCTGTATTCTGGGTTTTCTGTCTAGGCAAGCACTTCGTATACATCTCATCAGACGCGAGACCAGTTGTGCTTACCTGGGAATTCTTGGAATGAGTGTTCACTTATAGGCGAGCATGTCTTCGCGATACATTATTTTTGACCTATTTACTTTGATTAAATCACCGAGGTCGTTTGTTGCTTCGTAGTAACAAACAAATGACCACTATCCTTGCTTTCATCAGATTTGTTTCATCTCATTCTTTTCGTCTAACTCTCTCACTCGTTTCCTTGTCAGACAATGCCTCCTCGACGCGATACCCGAACCGATACTCGGACTTTTACTATTGAAGAACTCGCAGCCCTGATCTCTCAACAGGTGGCTGCTGTGGTTCCCGGTGTTGTAACCCAAGTCCACGAGATGTACAACAACAACAACAATAATGCACCGTGTAATTTCAAGAACTTCAATTCTGCGAAGCCACTTAAGTTTTCTGGGTCTCAAGGAGCAACTGCGCTCCTGCAGTGGTTTGAGAGTATCGAGAGCACATTCAGACATGTGCAGTGTCAGGATGCGCGTAAGGTGGAATTTGCTTCAAGTGTGTTTGAAAAGCGAGCGCTTACTTGGTGGAATGGTGTTATGCGAGATAGGGGTGCCGAAGTGGCGTTGGCACAAACATGGGCAGAGCTTCGGGCTCTCATGATGAAGGAGTTTTGTCCCCGTCACGAGATTCGAGTTTTGGAACGAGAGTTTGACGACTTAAAGCAAGATGGGGCTGAACACCGTGCGTACACGGATCGTTTTGAAGAACTCAGTCTATTGTGTCCCACCATGGTTACCCCTCTGGAGAAAGCGATCGAGAGATACATAGATGGTTTACCCGATTCTATTATGGATATTTTGATCGGTGTAAATCCTACCACCCTTCGTCAAACAATCGAGTTGTCAGCTACCCTGACTGAGTCTCAAGTCAGACAGGGTAAACTCACCCGCAAGGGTGATAAAAAGAAGGCAACCGATTCTGGAAAGGACAAGAAGAAAGATAAGGAGAAGGGTAAGGAAGGTGAGACGTCGAAGAAATCGAAGAAGCGGAAGGGTGCCCAAAATTTTGCTGTTACAGCACAGACTGCTCAGAACCTGCAGAATCCACCGGCTCAGCCACATGCAAAGAAGGCATATGCTGGTACCGCACCACATTGTGCCCGTTGCAACGGTCATCACGTTGCACAACAAGATTGCAAGAAATGCACAACGTGTGGTAGACTTGGGCATTTGGCCAATACTTGTCGTCTGAGACAAAATCAGGCTGCTCAGGTTCAAGCTCCGGTTCAAGGGAATGCTGCGAGATTCCCACTGGGTTCATGTTTCAACTGCGGAGAGTTTGGTCATTTCCGCCCCAACTGTCCGAGACTGGTGAATGCAAATGCTAACGCAAACCCGAATGCGAACGTTCACGTCAATGTGAATCCAGCACGTGGTCGAGTGTTTAACATCAATGAGGCAATCGATGATGAAGAAGTGAACTTTTAGTATTTTGTATTTCCTCTGGTTGTTATCTTATAACATTTAAAGACAATGCGGTTGCTATATAAATAAAAATTTGTGGTTTTTATTTCTAACTAATGCAACTGTATGAATGTTTGATCCAACTTTATGATGTTAACACAAAGACAAAACTACTCGTGTGGTTCTGTCATTTTTATGATCACTTATGATCTCCCTAAGAACCTCAAACACTTGTTTCTTCTAAATCTAAAGTATCTTATCGTCTTGCACCGTTCGAGATGCAAGAATTATCAAAACAGCTTCAAGAGTTGTCTGATAAAGGATTCATCCGTCCGAACTTTTCACCTTGGAGAAACTCCAGTTCTCTTTATGAAAAGAAAAATGGATCTTTTCAAATGTATATCGATTAACGTAAGCCTATTAAGCTTGCCATCAAGAATCGATATCCCCTACCTTAAATCAACGATTTCTCCGATCAACTGCATAGCGTCCATGCTTTTCCAAGATCGATTTGCATTTTGGGTATCATCAACTTTGTATTCTCAAAGAAAATGTTCCCAAAACGATTTTTCTGCACGAAGTATGGCCATTACGAGTTTACAGTCATACCTTTTGGTTTGACAAATGCTCCAGCCATCTTCATGGACTTAATAAATAGGGTCTGCAAGCCTTATTTGGATCAGTTCGTCATTGTTTTTATTGATGACATCTTGATCTATTCAAAGTCCCGAGCCGACCACGATCAACACCTTCGTTGATTTCGGAGCCTGATTGGATTCCTTGTACACCTTAATTTGTACATTACAACTCAATTAGGACAAGCCGAATTCCTTTTTAGATCTTCCTATTTTCATAGTTAGATTCTTGAAAATATTTAAAGTGCCAAGTGAAATCCACGGATTGGATTCCTAGTATGCTTTAAATACCCATGTCCAAAGATAACAAATTAAACGATTATACGAATAAACGATTTTGCGATTAAACGATTATACGAATAAACGATTTTGCGATTAAACGATTTTGCGATTAAACGATTATACAATTATGCGATTATGTGTTTATGTGTTATGTGTTCTCCTCTATGTTTTTGTGTGATCCAATTTTCAAATCCTCATAGAATCTTTCGTATCTTTATATGAGGGATTCATAGTAGGATATTCAAAAGGTACTACTTTAAATCCTTAATGGGCTTCTACGTTGTAGTTAAAGACCCTTGGGATTATATGGTACCATTCCATAATTCGATGAGAGACCCTTAAGTGGTCTAGTCTAAAAGATTGATTCACAATTTGATTAAAGAACGACATCTAGTGATGTAGCTGAACAGACTCCTTGATAGTCTATTTAGATCATTTATTGATTTAATTAAAAGGACTCTATGGCGGTCTAGTTACACTCATCACAGGTTTGTTCATTTGGTTTTCCCCTACACACTATAAAATAGACTGTGTATACTGTGCAAGGAATTGTCTGATTATGGACGCGTACATAATTATGAAATTTAGTGCATAGGAACCCAGTAAGATTTATTATGTGTAAGAACCGATAGTGACAAAAATAACGAAATGAGAACGATGTAATGGAGGTACGGTGGACGCACCAATGATGCTTCATATACTTGTATATAAGTATCCCTCTTACATTGCAAACATAATGTTATTAAGGTTACTAGAAGTTCAAGAACCCTAACCAAAGTTGTTCGATCTTTTCAACCTCATGTTTTCAAGCTCTCACAAGTTTCCTCTAAATAAATTTCGGGACGAAATTTCCTAAAGTAGGGGAGACTGTAACACCTGTGCCTCCACGGCCATCAAACAAATACCAAACCAATGAAATATTGTATTTCATACTTGGGATTTGTAAAAATATGTGTATCGTTTACACATATCAACTCTTGTTCAATTTCAAACTCTAAATCACTTTCTGGAAGGTTATACGCGCACCGATGCGTAAATATAACCAGTTTAATGCAACGAACACTCCGGAATAGTGAAATAGGCTTAACATACCTTAAATAACCTTTACATAACTTAGAAATAAGTTTTGAAGGCTTTGGTATGGCAAAAACAAGCTAATTCGCTTACAGGGACTAAACTTGACAAACTGCGAAAGTATGCCAATTTGAACTGTAACAGACATTCCGGAACATGACCATAAGTTAAACATACCATAAATATCCTTTACATAGCTTAGAAATAGGCTTTGAGGTGTTCGGTATGCTAAAATAAACTTTTGTGTCATTCAGGGACTAAAAGCGTCAAAAAGTGCACAAGTTTGCATTTTCGCGCATAACTTACGTTCTGAATACATCCGGACATCCAAAAATTTATGAGAGCATGACTACATTATATTTTAGTGTTCGCCTTAAGAAAAATCCATTCGTTTCGTCATTTGGATCGTTTTTCGCGCTTGTGCGCATTCCGTCGTAATTAAGAGAACATCGCGTTCGTACGACCAAACGAACCATCATCCGGCATATTTTTGAGTATGTTTTGAGTTCCCTATACTTTAACTTCATTTTAGAGCCTTGAAATGAGGTTAACGGGGTTCAAACGCATCGAAAATCGCTTAAACGGGCTGCAGGGACCAAACCTGTCACTTTTGAAACATTTCTGATTCAGTTGGGTGCTAGCGTAGCGCGAGCCCTAAGGGCTTAGGCGTCGCGCTACGCGACTGACTGTTCTGGTCAGATTCAATGTTTTAACAAGCGGGTCCCATCTGTTCGATTCTCAACCACACGTTTCTTATCGTCTAGTCAGCGGATAAGAACAACCTTTTAGCCACCATAACATCTCGACAAGTGTACGCCTTGGATTCGATCACGTACTACGAGAAACGATCCTAACGGTGGTGCATATCCTATAAATACCCAACCCCCCTTCCATTCAAAACCCACCAAAGCTGATCCAAATGCTCTAAGTTGAGGCCTACGCTTCATACCTGAGCTATTCGATCACGATTCACTAGCGGGGACCCTTCGTAAGTATTCTTTCGTTCTTTTCCTTATTTTTACTGCTTTTCGAGTCATAAAGTCAAACTTTGTTTGACTTTCAGCGTTGACCAGTAATGGTCAATGCGAAGTTCGTTAGAACTTCGCAAAGTGATTGTAATCACGATGGTCATAGTCCCTTGGGACTATGCCTACTGATTACCACGTTGTCTAGGGTCGTAGGGTAGGCGATCTAATAAATCGCCTATACCTTCGAACCCGACCCAGTTTGGTCGATCTTTAGGATCCGACCAAACACATTAGGTGACCATAGTAGGTAGGGAATAACCTTCCGAGGTTATACCCTATGGTCACATCGTTTAAGTAGTTGTATGATAGGTAGTTTATATGCCTTAGGTAAATTACCAGAATACCCTTTTCATGTATAATTGGTAATTAAGCATATGTAACCTAAACCTTTGTCACGTAACTGATTATGTAATATATTTAGGCATATAACACTTGTCATAGGGCTAGTTAGGCGGTCCGAACGCGTTTCACGCGCGCGACACGTTAAAGTAACGTATGTTACCTTAATGGGTCGCGATGGGTCGATAATACTTAGGTTAAGTTTCATTTAGTATGTAGGCTTTGTTAAACCATATCATATGAGTTCCTACACTCATTTGGTTTACAAACCCTCCTGCTACCCAGTCTTCCGATTTAGGTCCGGGTTAATTATATAGTTACCTATATTAGGTACCGTTTGATTTCCGGGACTCCTCTAGCTTACTTGGTAGTTGTTCAAGACTCCTAAGCACTCCCAGGCGAGTACATTCTTCCCCTATTTTACTGTTTTCAATTGTTTTGGGGTGACTCATATGTGCTAAATGTTTTCGATGTTATAACGATGGTTTCAAAAACGATTAAGGCGATTTATACAAAACTAATAACGATTTCATAAAGTGAACAAACTTGTTGGTTGTAGTTACATAACAAATGACATTCATTAGCAATGATCAAGCCGACCAGTATTAGGTTATGGTACCATAGGATCTGACAAATCCCGTTATTTACTACACCCGTGGTTATGTGTGGGTATGGTAGGTAGCGACTGAATCTGTAATTGTTAACTTACCCTATGGAGGTTTGTTAATACGAAAACGAGAAGCGACGAGTGTTGAGTCACGAAGGTTTGAATGTTATTAGCGAGACGATCATATAAGTAGTTTCACGACCTAAAACGAATTTAACGATTATGTAAACGATTGGTTTTCACACGATGGTTTAACGATTGGGTAAACATTTGTACATGATTGACATTTGATCATGTATTTCCCACAAAACATAACTTTGATTTAAACCAAGTTTTTACTTCAATACTTTGTTTTTGTGCATATGGTTTAGTTGAGACATTTCACTTGCCATATATGGATATTTGACATAGACATTTGACATGGATATTTGACATAGACATTTTACATTGTTTGGTTTGGTTTGATTAAGTGATTAAGTAACGATGCGTGTGTAATATGATACAAGCATGGTGGATACGCCGCTGGTACTTCCTATATATAAGTGTTTGTATGGTATTACATATTGTAGCGTTATTTGAATCATTTCAGTTTGAGACATAGAACATTTTATACGAGTAACATACTTTTCACAAGACATTTATTTACAAACAACTTATCTTATACAAACTCATTTTACATGGTTATTCATTTAATCATGCATTATTCTCTTACTTATACATATCACCTGAATTTATCATTGTTTTTCAAATAATGTACTAAAACAAATGTTTTTGGGTTAAGAGTCATGGCTACGAGGTTCTACAAATTATAACTCGCTTGATTTGAGTTGGTTAATAAAGTTGCAATATTATACTCTTTTCAAAACAAGGTTTTTAAATAAAGTATTGCAACGTCTAAACTAGCCATGATTTCGACACTCCTACAAAACCTATGTACTCGCCAGCATTTCTTTGCTGACCTCGTTTTCACATATGTTTCAGGTATGTTGGATGTTATCGATTGATAAGATGCATGCTCACATAGGACTGGACAAGGCCTTAGTGACTCAATAACAATGATAGACTATGTTTAAATAGTGTAATTAGATTTCCAGACGATGTAATTACTCAATGTTTAATAAAACGAAACACTTTTGATATCCATGGTTATGAAACATTAATTCTGTTGCAACACGCCCCGATGTTTCCGCCGTGATTTGTTGTTTTACGTGGTCGGGGTGTGACAATAGGACTAGTTAGGCGTTCCGAACGCGTTTTACGCGAACGACGCGTTAAAGTAGCATATGCTACCTAAACGGGTCGTAATGGGTCGTAAGCACTTAGGTTAGGTTTCATTTTAGTATGTAGGCTTTGTTAAACCATATTACATGAGTTCCCATACTCATTTGGTTTGCGAGCCCTCATTCTATCCGATCCTCCGATATAGGTCCGGTTTATTAATGTGGATACCTATATTAGGTGCCGTTTGAATCCGTGATCTTCTAGCTTTGCTTGGTGGATATCTAAAGTCTATTGAGCAATCTCAAGTGAGTACATAGACCCCTCTTTTACTGTTTTTCAAACGTTTTGGGGTGAAACACATGTGCCTACTTGTTACTTTCGTGCTTTCCTGTTTTCACATCATATACTTGCTATGTTCATTAGTACATTATTAGTACATGATTTACATTACATTGTTTCCCTATGTATGGTTACTTAGCATACTTAGTACATTGTTTTACTTTACATTTCTGCTATGTATGTTGACTGAGCATGCTAGCACATTGATTTACAAGACTTTTCTGCTTTGTATGTTAACTTAGCATACTTAGTACATTGTTTTACATTACATTCTGTTGCATATGCTCATCCAGCATATGAACACATTATATTACATTTTGAACCATTTGTAACTATTTGACTATGTGAACCGTTGTAACCATTTGACTATATAAACCGTTATAACTATTTGATTATGTGAACCATTTGTAACTGTTGAACCGTGTGAACCGTATTTGACCATACATAAACATTTCTACAATTGTTAAACATTACATTTTGGTGGTTGTTTGGGTAAGTGATTTAAGTAACGAGGCGACGTGTAATACGATAAAAACATAGTGGATACGCCGCTGGTACTTCCTATATATAAGTGCTTTTATGGTATTACACATCGTAGCGTTATTTAAACCATTTCAGTTTAGACATATTACATCTACAATACAATCTTCACATAAACATCGTTTTACAAACAACTTAACTTATACAAACCCATTTTACATGGTTATTCGCTTAACCATACATTATTCTTTTATACATATATATCATCTGGTTTATCCATCGCTTTTCAAAGGATTTATGTAAGGAAACACTCAACAATATTCATGGTTTTTTTATTAAACAGTTTCTTTAAACTCATGTCATGAATCCTATTTTCACAAAACCTATGTATCTCACAGGCATTTTTATGCTGACGTACCTATTTTCACATGTGTTTTCAGGAGCTATTGCATAGGATGATCGAGATACACTTAGGCGGACCCGTGCCTTAGTGACTTAAAAGAAAGCAAGAACTAGTTGAATTATGTTATGTACTCTTTGTTTCTTGTTTAAGACAATGTAACTCTCTTGTTTGATAATAAAAACCAAACTTTAATTTCCATGGTTGTGAAACAATTAATTCTGTTACAACACTCCCCGACGTTTCCGCCACGTTTCGTTGTTTTACGTGGTCGGGGTGTGACAGAAAAGTTGGTATCAGAGCCAATGGTTATAGGGAATTAGGTTATTAGTAATGCTTTGACCTAGACTATAACCTTTCTAGGACCCCAACACAAGTTATCTTGTGTTTAGATCTTAAAACATGCACGTCACCTATCCTTAGGTGATAACCACGACGAGAACATCAATTCCGAATCCGCTTTGAAAATTAATCATCTGTCTTTGGATGATTGATTACCAGGTTTTGAACCCTCTGTTGTAAGGTTTTGGACCCCTTTGAGTTTTCAAAATCTCGTCAAAAGTTTTGGGTCCTAAATAGTGTGAACACGTGCAAACTGGAAGAGTGAATGCTTGTACCCTGGGTTTTCTGTCTAAGGCTAGAGTGTTCGTACAAATCCACATAATCGGACCAGTCACTCTTACCTGGGAACTCTTGGGGTGAGTGTCCACTTATAGGCGAGCATGTCTTCGCGATACATTATGAGGACCTACTTGCTTTGATTCAGCCCTTGTGTGTAGTTTGTTTGCTTCGCGGTTCAAACAAATGACCATCACCCATGATTTTGGTCGGTAGTTATAACATCCTATTCTTACCCAATGCCATTTCATTTGTTTTCTCTCTTATTTCCCCTTTTTTTAGAATGCCTCCTCGACGCGACAATCCGATTGCGAATGCCGAACTGGCAGAAATCATCGCGCAGCAAATGGCTGTTGCCTTCCCAAATCTTATTGCTCAACTGAACCAAGCCAACAACAACAATGCTCCATGCAATTTCAAGAATTTCAATTCGGCTAAGCCACTCAAGTTTAGTGGTTCTGAAGGAGCAACTGGGCTCCTACAATGGTTCGAGAGCACTGAGAGTACATTTCGTCACGTTCAGTGTCCTGATAATCGCAAGATCGAGTTTGCTTCCAGTGTGTTTCAGAAGAGGGCTCTTCCATGGTGGAACGGGGTGATGAGAGACCGTGGTGCTGAGGTTGCTTTAGCACAGACCTGGGCCGAGCTTAGGGCTCTTATGATGAAGGAGTTCTGTCCTCGTCATGAACTGAGGGCTTTGGAAAGGGAATTTGACGATCTTAAGCAAGATAGCGGTGTGCATCGAGCCTACACGGACCGTTACGAGGAGTTAAGTCTGTTATGCCCAAACATGGTCACGCCTTTGGATAAGGCAATCGAAAAGTACATTGATGGCCACCCTGACTCAATACAAGACATTGTGAAGGGTAGCAACCCTACTACAGTTAGACAGGCCATTGAGCTATCTGCAACCTTGACTGAATCTCAGATCAGGAAAGGTAAACTTTTCCAAAAAAGTGACAAGAAACCAATCGAGGAATCAAAGACCATGGATGAACAGACTGGATCCCCTAAGAAGTCAAAGAAGCGAAAGGCTTCTCAGAACTTCGCCGTGGTCGCTCACAATGATCAAGCCGTCCCCAACCAACCAGCCCAACCCCCTGCTAGGAAGCCCTACAATGGAACTGCACCCTTGTGCAACCAATGTAGCCTACATCATCATGCTGGTGTGAAGTGCCGCACATGCCAAGTTTGTGGACTTATAGGTCATACAGCGAGGGTTTGCCCAACAACAGCTGCACCAAATCAAGTTAACAACAATCCTGCTCAAGGTCGTTTTCCACCAGGTTCTTATTTCAACTGTGGTGAGATGGGCCATTTCTGAAGAAACTGCCCAAAGCTTGCTAATGCGAATCCAGTGCAGGGATGAGCATCTGATCGAATGGAAGACAACGCTGTTTAGAAATAATCACGTCTTATGTATTAATTTCTTTTGTTGTCAAGGTCCATGAAACAGTTGTTATCGTTGTTTATAAATAAATCTTTTATTTACATTGCAATATGTTTATGTGGTTGCATGTATAAAACAACATAACCCCTGCAATACCGACAATCAAGGAACCGTATTCCTTGAAGAACAGACTACCCCCAAATTCTTCCACTTTATGATCTCTTGCGTTTTCCACGAAAATCCTAAGTACCCGTTTCTTCCAAGGAAAACGAAGTACAAGGTGCAAGTTACAACTCTGGATGAATACCCACTCCTTAATGGGGTACCTAAGGATATTTCCGTAGATCCTTAATTATTGTATACCTTAATTCGAATATGGTGATTACTTGTAATCAAAGATCGAATTTTTTTGAAGATCATCCTATCTTTTCAGATAGATGCTTGAGGACGTTGAAGTCCATCAACTGGGTTCCTGGTATTCCTTGAATACCCATGTTCAAATCAACGCCAAGTTAATAACAATCAATAACAAGTTAATAACAATTAATAACCAAGAAAACAATTATGTGCTTATGTGTTCCCTTTTATGTTTTTGTGTGATCCAAAATATGTTATCCAAATCCTCGTAGAATTTTCCATATCTTCGTATAAGGGATTCATAGTAGGATACCCAAAGGTACTACCTAAAATCCTTAATGGACATCTACGTTGTAGTAAAGTCCCTTGGATTATAAAGTACTACCCCATAATTAGACCCCTTGAGTGGTCTAGTTAAACAGATTGATCCAAAAATCTGGTGAGAAATATCATGTGATGATATAGCTGAAAGGACTCCTTGGTGGCCTAATTAAAAAGATCATCTGTCGATCTAATTAAAAGGACCCTATGGTAGTCTAGTCACCCTCATCACAGACTTGATTTTCTTCCCCTAAACATTACAAAACAAACTGTGCGGACTGTGCAAGGAATTACGTAATTATGGATGCATACATAATTTTGGAATTTAGTGCACATAAATCACAGCAAGTTCTATCATGTATCTAGAGTTAACCCTATTCATTTCCATTTCTAATGAAGCATCCGTTGAGGAAAAATGAACTAGCTATTCATTTTTAACTTCTGAAGAATATCCGTTGAGGAAATGAATATCCGTTTATCCTTCATTTCCAATTCTGAAGAATACCCGTTGAGGAAAATGACTCCGTTTGTTCATTTTCATTTCTGAAGATTATCCATTGAGGGAAATGAATATCCGTTTGTTTAATCCTTCATTTCCATTTATGAGGAAGCAACCGTTGAAAATGACTCCGTCTGTTCATTTACGTTTCTGAAGATTATCCGTTGAGGAGATGAATATCCGTTTGTTTAATCCTTCATTTCCAACTCTGATGAAGCAACCGTTGAAAATGACTCCGTCTGTTCATTTTCGTTTCTGAAGATTATCCGTTGAGGAAATGAATATCCGTTTGTTTAAAACCTTCATTCCCAATTCTGAAGAATACTCGTTGAGGAAAATGACTCCGTCTGTTCATTTTCGTTTCTAAAGAATATCCGTTGAGGGAAATGAATATCCATTGATTATTCCTTCATTCCCATTTCCGACGAATAACCGTTGAGGAAAATGAATCATCCATTCATTTTTACTTCTGAAGAAAATCCGTTGAGGGAAATGAATATCCGTTTAGTTAAATCCTTCATTTTCCATTTCCAAAGAACCCGTTGAGGAAAATGACTTCGTTCGTTCATTTTCGCTTCTGAAAAATATCCGTTGAGGAAAATGACAAGATTATGCCTTACATATCTTTGATGATAATTTGACTCAAAGTCACAGATAGCCTCCTACGAATAAATTTCGGGACGAAATTTCCAAAAGTAGGGGAGACAGTGACACCTGGGTCACTGCGACCATCAAACAAATACCAAACCAATGAAATATTGTATTTCATACTCGGGATTTGTACAAATATGTGTATCATTTACACATATCAATTCTTGTTCGATTTCGGGCTCTAAATGGCTTTCTGGAAGGTTATACGCGCACTGATGCGTAAATATAACCAGTTTAATGCAACGAACACTCCGGAATAGTGAAATAGGCTTCACATACCTTAAATAACCTTTACATAACTTGGAAATAAGTTTTGAAGGCTTTGGCATGACAAAATCAAGTTTAATAGCTTACAGGGACTAAATTCGATAAACTGTGAAAGTATGCCGATTCGTACTGTAACGAACATTCCGGAACATGAACATAAGTTAAACACACCCTAAATATCCTTTACATAGCTTAGAAATAGGCTTTGAGGGGTTCGGTGTGCTAAAATAAACTTTATAGTCATTCAGGGACTAAAAACGTCAAAAAGTGCATAAGTTTGCATTTTTGCGCATAACTTACGTTCTGAATACATCCGGACATCCAAAAAAATTTATGTAAGCACTAAAATATTTTATTTTAGTGTTTGGCATGAGAAAAATCCATTCGTCGCGCAATTTGGATCGTTTTTTCGCACTTATGCGCATTCCGTCGTAATAAAGCGAACATCGCGATCATATGACCAAACGAACCAACATCCGGCATATTTTTGAGCATGTTTCATGTCAACAATGTTTAGGCATCATTTTAGGGTCTTAAAGTTAGCTTAACGGGCCTTAAACATGTCGAAATGAGATTTAAACACCAACAGGGACTGAAACTGTCAATATTGCAAACTTGTTTCTGATCAGAAGGGCCAGGCGGCCCGCGTAAACCCTTGGTGTCTCCTTACGCGGCCCACGTCAGCCTCCCAGATCAGTTTAATCAGTTTTAACAGCTGGTAACAGCTGTTATGCACTCCAAACCCAATTCCACATGTTGTTTCCTGATGCAAGGGGGCCATATTGAGGTACCATAGTGTTGCAACACATGTAGGGATGAGATTAAATCACGGTTTACGAGGAACGATCCTAAAGGTGGTTCAAATCCTATAAATATCCAACCCATTCACATGCAAAACCCACTTGAATTCTGAGTTTTTCTCTAAGTGGTTGTGTTTATACACTTCCTACCTGAGATTACTTGGAAGATCAAACTTGCGGGGACCCTTTGTAAGTGTTCTTTCGTTCTTTTCATTCATTTTAGCGTTAAAGTCAAACTGTGTTTGACTTTCTGCATTGACCAGTCTATGGTCAACGCGAAGTTCGTTTGAACTTCATAACGTGAGCGTAATCACGATGGTTATAGTCCCTAGTGACTATACCTACTGATTACCACATTATCTAGGCTCCGTGACGAGTCGTAGTTTCGGCCAAAATGCGTATTCTTGCGTATTTTGTAACCAAACTACTTTTGGGTATCAAAACTGTTTGTTTTGATACCAAACTTGTTTTCTAACTTAGTTAAGCATGTTTTAACATGCTTAGCTCGTCACTTTTAGTTTAGTGCTTATATAGGGTCGTAAGGTAAGCGATCTAAATAATCGCATATACTTTCGAACCGACCCGTTTGGTCGATCTTTAGGATCCGACCAAATACATTAGGTGACCATAATTGTATAGGGAATAACCTTCCGAGGTTATACCTTATGGTCACGACGTTTAGTTAATTGTATGATAGGTAGTTTATATGCCCTTTTTACGCCGAAATTCATTTTAAGCATATGTAACATAATTTTTGATATCTAAACTGATTTAGCAACAATATTAGACATGTTAAGGCATATTTTACTTATCATAGGACTAGTTAGGCGTTCCGAACGCGTTTTACGTTAACGACGCGTTAAAGTAGCATAAGCTACCTAAACGGGTCGTAATGGGTCGTAAGCACTTAGGTTAGGTTTCATTTTAGTATGTAGGCTTTGTTAAACCATATTTCATGAGTTCCCATGCTCATTTGGTTTGCGAGCCCTCATTCTATCCGATCCTCCGATATAGGTCCGGTTTATTAATGTGGATACCTATATTAGGTGTCGTTTGAATCCGTGATCTTCTAGCTTTGCTTGGTGGATATCTAAAGTCTAAGGAGCAATCTCAAGTGAGTACATAGACCCCTCTTTTACTGTTTTTCAAACATTTTGGGGTGAAACACATGTGCCTACTTGTTACTTTCGTGCTTTCCTGTTTTCACATCATATACTTGCTATGTTCATTAGTACATTATTAGTACATGATTTACATTACATTGTTTCGCTATGTATGGTTACTTAGCATACTTAGTACATTGTTTTACTTTACATTTCTGCTATGTATGTTGATTGAGAATGCTAGCACATTGATTTACAAGACTTTTCTGCTTTGTATGTTAACTTAGCATACTTAGTACATTGTTTTACATTACATTCTGTTGCATATGCTCATCCAGCATATGAACCGTTTGTAACTATTTGACTATGTGAACCGTTGTAACCATTTGACTATGTGAACCGTTGTAACCATTTGACTATATGAACCGTTGTAAGCATTTGATTATGGGAACCATTTGTAACTGTTGAACCATGTGAACCATATTTGACCATACATAAACATTTCTACAATTGTTAAACATTACATTTTGGTGGTTGTTTGGGTAAATGATTTAAGTAACGAGGCGACGTGTAATATGATAAAAACATGGTGGATACGCCGCTGGTACTTCCTATATATAAGTTATTTTATGGTATTACACATCGTAGCGTTATTTAAACCATTTCAGTTTAGACATATTACATCTACAATACAATCTTCACATAAACATCATTTTACAAACTACTTAACTTATACAAACCCATTTTACATGGTTATTCACTTAACCATACATTATTCTTTTATACATATATATTATCTGGTTTATTCATCGCTTTTCAAATGATTTATGAAAGGAAACACTCAACAAGATTCATGGTTATTTTTATTAAACAGTTTCTTTAAACTCAAGTCATGAATCCTATTTTCACAAAACCTATGTATCTCACAGGCATTTTTATGCTGACGTACCTATTTTCACATGTGTTTTCAGGAGCTATTGCATAGGATGATCGAGATACACTTAGGCGGACCCGTGCCTTAGTGACTTAAAACAAAGCAAGAACTAGTTGAATTATGTTATGTACTCTTTGTTTCTTGTTTAAGACAATGTAACTCTCTTGTTTGATAATAAAAAACGAAACTTTAATTTCCATGGTTGTGAAACAATTAATTCTGTTACAACACTCCCCGACGTTTCCGCCACGTTTCGTTGTTTTACGTGGTCGGGGTGTGACAAATAACACAGTGTACCAAAAACTTGTATGCATTATTGAAACTTGTTTTCAAGATCTTTCCATTGACATTCCCAGTGAAACCCATTCTGCACCACAGACCTTTTTCTAGACGTTTAGAGATAATGGTTGGATCATTATCAGAATCACCTAAGTCTAACACACGTCTCACGTCACCAACTGTTATCTTAATTTCCAAATCTACTTTCTTTCCCTTCTCATCTCTCTTTGTTACTGCAGAGTAGATTGTTTTATCTTTCTCTTCGTATCTTGCAGAGTTCCAAAAACGTCTGACATGTGATTCGTAAACTATGGTTTTATCAGTTAAAGCCTTAGCAATTCTACTCTCTCTCAAGAATTTAGCAACTTCCTCAATTACTAATTTCTCTGTATATTCTTTTTCTAACAGGCAGTAAATGTTATGCGTTTTCTCCCAGTCCTGCAGAAAGATTCTTGGAATTTATCAAAATTTTTCTAACACTTAAGATCTCTCTCTATCTAGTGCAGAGACTCGGATTGCTATCCGACCGGATGATCATCCGTTCGGATTGCCTTATGAATAGCTTGAATGGTTATCCGATCGGATTGTCTTCTGGAAAATTTTGACTTTGCAATCCGGGTCTTGTGAATGAGATGATTGTCCGATCGGATGGTCATCCGATCGGATTGTCATCCGAGTCATGACAGGAGATGCACAGACTTCAAGAAACAAATGATGAAACGGATTTCCATCCAATCGGATTGCCATCCGATTGGATTGCTATCCGACTCAAAACATTGGCACAGATTTCAAGAAATAAATGATGGAACGAATTGCCATCCGATCGGATTGTTATCCGACTCAAACAACAGTTGAAGAACATTCTAGAAACATCAAAATTTTTCTAAGGCAACTCCTCAAATTGAACACAGATCTACACAGAGAATCTCATCGCGATCAAAACCCTATATTCATTGTTGTCTAAAATGTCCTAAACAGGGTTTAATTCGACAAAAACCTGCACCGATAACTGTATCATTCTAACATCAGATCTACTTGATTTTAGCATGTTATGACACAATTTGAACTGGTAAAACTATAGATCTGATCATTCCGAACACAATCCTATGATTATTTCTCATCAAAACTGATCAAAACTTCCTAGATCTAACCTAAAGCCTCCGACAGTGACGTCATTGACAAGAACAGACAATAAACATCGAAATTTAACAGATTTGAGTAAGAAATACATACCTTTGCCATTGTAAAAGTTGTGTAAACCAACGATCCAATGATTCGTGCAAAGAAATTTGAAGAAAATAAGATCAGAAAATCAAAGTGTGTGAGAGAGAAAGAAGGTTGTCCGAGCGGCTAAGCTTTGACTGACCTTTGACCCCCTATATATAGTGACGCTGAGTCGGATGGTCATCCGACCGGATTGTCATCCGAGCGGATAGTCATCCGATCGGATTGCTATCCGAGTGAGGCACACTATTTGACTTTAGAAAACTTTGACTTTTTGACCTTTTGACATTTTCTCAAATTTTATCAGTTTTTAGAAATCCACTTAGGTATCTAGGTCCAAGTTAATGACCCTAGATACTTAATTTGCCGACCAAGTCCAACTTAATGACCTTGGTTGACCCGATTCAAAGCGAACTGACATTTTCTTTATTCTTGTTCAATCATTTTTCTGAAAATTACAAGTTTCAACTTAATGAACTTGTTTTTGACTTTTCAATTTCATGATTAGCCTAATTAGCTCCAAACTCATCTTCCAGCTCAGTAACTTCCTGCATCTTTCTCAAACTGTGAATCTGAAGATCAGCTCTCCACTTTGATTTGTCGAAAAAATAACGCAGAAATATAAAATCTTTTTGGTTTTTTGAATAAAGTTCTAAACTAGAAAATGAAATACAGAAATAAAATGCAGTAAATGTAAACTCTTTACAAACATATTTTGGTGAGCGTGTTAGGGAATCATATCAGCTACCGACAAGTTACAAGTACCGTTAAGCTTGATTTCATACACAGTATTAAACAATTCACTTAGATTGTCGATATACTGATCCACTTAAATTTTCACACACATTTCAATCTGTCCAGGATACGAATTTAGTGTTTTAGCGACTTAAACTTATTCATGTGTCCCACCTCTTGAATATACTCCCGTATCCAGATCCCAATATTCAGTCTTACAGGTGAGTATACCACAAATGATATCTGTAAGGGAATAATTTAGTAATAGTATGAAACCGTGAGAGCTCAGGTCAGAACTACCGTTCAGAAGAGAGATGATGGTTCGACTTGGGTGTGTCCCCTTTAGAGGATCTTTTTTACAACAACATTGATTAGCAATTTTATTGTCTTTATCATTTATGCTGAGGGTTGCGCTATATTTCAAGCATGCGGTAAAGTATTCTCCGGGGACTAGGCCATTGCTTCCGCAATATCAGAAGTCCCGGGATAATACCCCAGATATCACTGAGTATAAAGACCTAGTATCTCAGAAAGAGGGATCTTTCAAACAAGATTTCAGGAGTTACCTATATCTCCAAGTAGTGTTCCCCACGAATAAGTAAGTAAAGATTAAGGTTTATATCCCGAACAAACCTACTAAATGTGTAAAAACCTATCGGCACATCATCAGTGAGACTATTTAACGCATTTAAACTTTCCATTTCTTTAGCATACCGTAACTGTCTAGCTGATGTACTATCATTTTCCCTTTTTACACAAGCTCTTTTTGAATTTTATCATGTTTTTGGCTTTTTCAAATTTTCTAATGTTTTTAGGTTTTAGAAATTTTTTATTGTTTTTGTATTTTTTGAAATTATAACCTATCTCCCCCTAAATACCAAAACAGGTAAAAAATCGACAAACCATTGCAGATTGCTTTTCAACATCATCTACAGTGGTACCTTCATCGACGCCAACGATTTCCTCCGCATCCGATAGTAACTTCATACCATTTAGTTTCAAAAGATATTGAAAACGTGTTTTGTCAAATGCTTTGGTATGTAAGTCAGCTTTTTGTTCATCGGTGTGGATTTTTTCTATTCGTATCAACTTCTTCTCGAAACAGTCTCTGATGAAGTGATGACGAATTTCAATGTGTTTCGTTTTTGCGTGATGAACATGATTTTTTTGTTATGTTTATAGCTGCCTCCTTATCAACAAAGATAGGGGAGTTAAGAAATTGCAAACCGTAGTCTCACATCTGTTGCTGGATCCACAAGATCTGAGAGCAGCAGCTGCTAGCAGATACATATTCGGCTTCACATGTGGATAAAGCGACAGAGGTCTGCTTCTTGCATTGCCAGGTGACCAATCGTGGTCCGAAAAACTGGCACCCCGCTGTTGTTGATTTAGCATTAACTTTCTAGCATACGAAATCGGAATCAAAATATCCTTCGAGCATGAAATCGCCTACTTTTGGATACCACAACCCCAGTGATGGAGTTCCTTTCAGGTAGCGTAGAATCCTTTTCACAATTACCATATGCGAAGATCTAGGATTTGACTGAAACCGAGCTGCGAGGTATGTTGGATACATAATATCCGGTCTTGATGCCGTCAAGTACATTAACGAACCGATCATGGAGTGATACAGCGTTTCATCTACCTTCTCTCCGGTGAGATCAGGGTTTATTCCATGGTTTGTCGCTAATGGGGTGGACATAGGTGACATTCCTGACATTCCGAATTTCTCCAGAATATCATGAACATACTTCGTTTGATGTATGAACGTTCCCTCGGGTAGTTGATCAACCTGAAGCCCCAAGAAGAACTTCATCTCACCCATTGATGACATTTTAAACTTCTGCTTCATAACTTTTTCAAAATCTTTGCAGAGTTGTTCATTTGTAGACCCGAAAATTATGTCATCCACGTAAATTTGGACTATCAGAAGATGCCCGTCGACTTCTTTTGTGAACAGAGTGTCGTCTATCTTTCCTCAGATGAAGTTATTGGCTAACAGATGTTGAGACAGAGTCTCATACCAGGCTCTCGGGGCCTGATGTAAGCCGTATAACGCCTTATCCAGGAGATAAACTTTATCTTTGTGAATTGGGTGGTGAAGCCCGGTGGCTGTCCGACATATACCTCCTCTTTCACCTTGCGATAGAGAAACACCGACTTCACATCTAGCTGAAAGACTTTAAATCATTTCCATGATGCAAATGCTAGGAAGATTCTGATTGCTTCAAGTCTTGCAACAGGGGCGTATACTTCGGTGAAATCTATCCCCTCCTGCTGACTGAAGCCTTGGACAACGAGTCGAGCTTTGTTGTGAATAATAACTCCTCGATCATCCCTCTTACATTTAAACACCCACTTGGTGTTTATCTTCCTGTGACCATCAGGTAAATCCACCAGTTTCCAGACTCCCAACTTCTCAAACTGACTTAGCTCCTCTTGCATAGCATTAACCCAGGAATCTTCTATCAAAGCTTCCTTATAGGTCCTTGGTTTAATCTGTGAAATAAAACAACTAAGTGAAAATTCAGTTTGTAAAGGAGCAACAATAGAATAAAAACAAGTAAGGCCTTGGTCAATTTGTCGTCTGGTGCGGACTCCTGATTGCATCTCTCCAATGATTAACTCTTCTGGATGATATGAAAGAGTTCTTGGCATCACTTCGCCTGTAACATCTACCTCGCCTTCCAAATTTGTGACATTTTGATTTGCAACTTGTTCACTGACTGGAATAGTTTGATTTGAAATCTGGATTTGCTCCCCCTCAGAATCTGAATCACTGTGATTGAAAAATGGTCTATCAACAGTCTCTAAATTATTGTTGACTGCCGTCTGATTTCCAGGAGCATGTTCAGGTTCAGAAGATTGTGAAATCTCATCATGTTCTCTAGCATTGCTTGGACCGGCTTCATCATCATTTGAAGTTTGCCGTTGACGTCTAGAAAACTCAGCTGGGAATCTTTCTTGTGATGACTCATACTCTCTTAGAATATCCAACTCGTCAAAGAACTCTGGTTCTTCTTCTTCTTTCATGTCAAACGAATCCCACAAAGTGTCATAGTGAAAACGCCATGAATCAGGGATTTTGCGGCGGCATTGAATAACCTTGACATTCAGCATTGTATGCCTCAATAATCTGCTTCAAGCTAGGAATGAAAACACGCTTCAATGGACTCGCATAACCCACGAATATTCCTTCTACACCTTTTTGACCAAATTTACCATGAAGCTCTAGAACTGTATAGGGAGACCCAAACGGTTCAAGATACTGTAGATTTGGCTTGCGATTGTTTATTCGCTCGAAACATGTCTTGTTGAATTTCTTCACTGTGAGAACCCGGTTGAGCGTATAGCATGCAGCTGCGATAGTTTCTGCCCAAAAATTGACAGGTAGTTTGGAATCAGCAAGCATCATCCTGGCTGTTTCGATTAGTGTCCTGTTCTTTCTTTCAGCTACTCCATTCTGCTGTGGAGTGTACGGAGCACTAAATTCATGCAATATACCTCTCTCATCACAATATTCTTCCATCTTGTTGTTCTTAAACTCAGTACCATTATCACTTCTGATTCTTCTGATACGCCTTTGGTACAAGTTTTCAATTTTTCTGAACAACACCATCAAACTTTCAAACGTCTCATCTTTAGACTTCAAGAATGATACCCATGAAAATCTGGAATAATCATCAGTAACCACAAGACAGTAAAGATCTCCTATAATACTTTTGACATTCACAGGACCAAACAAATCAATGTGAAGTCTCTTCAGAGGTCTTGAGACTGAATTGACTTGCTTTTTAGGGTGTGACTTTTTCTTTTGCTTGCCTTTGATGCAACTAATGCACTCCCCTTCTAGATGAAAACCTTTAATGTGAACACCTAAAACTAAATCATTATGCACCAGGTGATTCATTTTTCGTAGGTGAATGTGGCCCATCTTGCGATGCCACAACTGTGATTCTTTCTCCGTTGCTCTAGACACAAAACAATGAGCCTGACCCGTGGTTGTAGTAGCTACACTCATGTCCAACACGTACAAATCATTGACTCTTGGTGCCCTCATGATAATCCATTCTTCAGGGATAACAAATCATGGCTTCAAGATCAAACATTCTTTGTCAGTAAAGTGAGTGGTATACATCCTGTCACAAATCTGCGAAATACTCAGCAGATTATTCTCCAGCTCAGCAATGTAGTTAACTCTTTCAAACGTAACAATCCCATTGGATAACGTTCCTTCACCAACAATTCTACCACCTTGGTTACCTGCGAACCCTACATAACCTCCATTGAAATTTCTAACATCATACAGCAATGCTGTCTTCCCTGTCATGTGCCGAGAAGCTCCACTATCCACAATCCAACGTGAAACGGATCTTGGAAGCTCCTGCACATAACACAAACATTTAATGAGATTTTGTTGCCACCTAAGCCTCTTTTGACTCGGGTAACTTGACATTGAAGTGAGTTGTTGTAGTATATAGTGGTGGAAAATTTTTGTCATTTATCTTCAAGCTCTCTTCAGACCTAATCTTAACCTCTTTGTTTAAATATGAATCCTTTTTCGGAGGTTGACTGGATGATTGGTCTTTCTTTACCACATACTTCTTTCCAGAAGTCGATTTTTGTTTTTCAAGCTTCTCATATAAATCCAAAGGTACATACATCTTCTTGGTTGAAGATGATGATTTTTCAGTCTCAGACACCTTTGGTTTTGGAGAATTTGCTTTCTTTTCAAAGACTTTTGGTTTCCATGTTTGTTGAAATGAAGCAACCCGTTTGTAAAATTTGTCAATTTTATTTACCAACTTCTTTACGGGTTCGTTTTTCTTAACTGACTCTTTTGCAGTTTTAGCTTCGACATTTTCTTTCTTCAAAAACTTTTTCTCAACAAACATTGGAGCCTTTCCTTTTACATCATCTTTTCTTTTCAGATTCTCGACAACTTCAGACTTAGGCTTCAAGTTGGTGCACTTTCGTGCAATGTGTCCAACTTGATTGCATTTAAAGCATGTTCGGGTGTCAACTCCCCGACTTGTGCCTTCAGACTGAGGCTGTGAGGCCTTTTTCTCAAAAAACACTTTGTTCGATTTTGAAAAAATCTCATATTCTTCATCAGAAAGTGAACTTGAACTGTTCACAAACACCTTTTTCTCAGCAAACCTTCTGTCTTGAACATTCTTTTTCTGATAATTCTTACCACCCTGATATATCCACCCGACCATTTGTTTCGGTTGTTGTTAGAAAAACGTGGTGGAATGACAGGTTTTTTGTAGTAAGCTTTATCTTTCTCAAAATTTAATTGCCTCTTTGAATTTCTCAAACCTTCGATTTTTGATATATCAATCTCAATCAATTTAAAAACATTTCTCAATTTTCCCACATTCACACTTTCTAAGGGAAATTCAAGATCCGAATACAACTTATCAGATCCCGCCATCTTATACATCACAACAGCAGGTTCATCATTTAAGTTGTTTTTGGATTTTGATTTTGGAATGTATTTGTCTAGAAAACATTCATCATCCTCAGCTGAATCACTATCAGACTTCAAAACACTTTCAGCCATGCTTTTAACAATATCAGTTTGAACACTATCATCAGGTGATGATGAAGAAAATGTCACATCAATTGACTCTGGAAGTTTTATTTCATTTGTTTCATCATTAACCAACCCGGATTTCTTCTTTGAGAAATTGTTTAGAACTGGTGGTGGAACCTTATGATACCCTACCCCAGTTCCATCAGCATATACATCTTCGCCTTCTTTGTTTTTCCTGATGGGTTTGGGAACAATGTGTTGTAAAACAAAGCTTGCGGAGCTGTAACTGTTCAGCTTCAACTGGATGCGTTCATTTTCAATTTTAACTTCTTGAAATTGAAGTTTCAACTTCGCAATCTCATCCAGTTGTTGGTTGATTAATTCTTCTTTAACCCTCAAAACACCCTGCAATTGACAATTTTCTTTGTATGTTTTACCGTTTCTATCATCAGAATCTTTCACCGTGTGTTTTAGCTTCTCAAAACTTTCAGAAATTTGACGATTTTCAAGAATTAGTGTTTCATTTTCTTTCCTAACCTTTTCTACGTCAATTTTATCAGTTTCGATTTTGTCAGTTAATTCTTTTAATCTGTCATTCGAAGCTTTCAGCATTTTGTCACGGTTCAAGATCTGATCCTCAACCTCTCTGACTCTGTTTGTCAGATACTCAACTTTCTTACCATTGAGATAAGTGATTGTAAAACAAACTTTGCACTCTTTCATGCAATTTTTGCAGTCAATGTCATCATTAACTTTCTTACCTGACGCATTCGTTGACGCATTTGAACTGACCTGGCTTTTAGACTCAGATATGGATTTAGAGTCTACCTCAAGTTCCTTAGCAGCCAGCACTTTGTCAGCCATCTTTCCCAAGTTTTCAGCTGTCAACTCCTGTGAAATATCAATGATCCCATCATCAATCTTCTTTGACTTTTCTTCTCTTTCTCTTCTTTCTCTTCTCCACTTCCCCACCATTTTCTTTGCCAACCCTCTTCTTCTTCAGCAATTTGTTGAATTATGGTTTCAAGATCGAGGGTCTTATAGTCAATAGCAATGTTTCCCATGGGGTCAAGATAACATTCTCTATCTGGATCCCATCTCTTTGCCCTTTTTGCTTCAGTGTATATATCAGATATTCTGATCATTCTGTTTTGAGCTATCATTTTTCTGTTGACATACTTTTCTTCTTCATTTTTGTTATCTTTAAAAGGAACATGTTCAATAATCTTTACCATAAAAGCATATCCAACCGCATCCTCATCTGGTAACAACTCGCTCCAGTCAAAACCTTCATCGTCATGAATCACAGCAAGAGCTCTGGATTTCTCTTTATTATCCTCAAGTTGTTTCATTCTGGGCGGTTCTGATTTATTCTGATGATAAATCGCTCTCTTGTAGTAATCTTCTTTGAACGGATTTTTGGAATCATCAGCATAAGCATTCTGGCACTCTCTTTTAAAATGACCTTTCTGTTTACACTTAAAACAGGTCACTTTTGACTTGTCAAAGCCTAACTTGGTAGATGGTCCACCAATAGACTTTCTTCCTGTAATCTCCATAAAACGTTGTGCCCTTGTCACTGCACTGGCCATACACCACCTTATGTCGATCAGTTCCATCTCCTTAGGATCTATTTGATCGTAGTCTTCCTTTGTTAGGTTGGTGTTGCCTATCTTGCCTGCCACAAGGCTTTCATACGACTCTAGCACAGAAGCTAAGAAAACCATCTGTTGCTTTGCAGACTCCTCGCTGAAGTTTTGAGCGTTCTTTAAGTCTACAGCGATGTTGCATTGAAATAAGTTCTTTGCAGCTGATTGGTTTGAATTTGACGAAGAACCACTGTGAAAACCATTGCTCGAACTTTCTTTACTTGTTTCTTTGCTTGATGTGTTGGAATTTTCAGCAGAAAAAACTGTCTTGGGAGACGTATTCTTTGGAATCATGCTTTTTGGATAATACAAATCCAAGTTCTGTTGATATGATGAGTGATTCACTTTGTGTGTTTTCTTTATCTCCAGCTCGTGACTCTCTAGTCTTTCGATAAGTAGATCCACTGTCAATTCTTCAGATTTGATAGTATTCTTCAACATCAGGGCAAAATATTGCCAATCCATCTCATCTGGCAATGAGTCAAACAATTTGTCGACTAACTCTTCTTGAGAATAGGTAATTCCATGTCTCGCCAGCTCCAACTTCAAGTGCCCAAACCTCTCAATCATCTTACAAACTGATTCATTTTTTTAACAACCAAATAAATCAAACTCTTTTCTTAGCAGTTTCTTTTTGTTTTTCACTATTTCTGCACTACCCAAGCATTTCACTTCTAACTTTTTCCACAAATCTTTAGCATTGTTATACTCGATTAAAGATATTATATCTTCTCGGACAGACCGAAACAGCAACGCGATGCACTTTTGCTCGGCAACGAAAACTTCTATTTCTTCAGTTGATGTCAAATTTTCACCATTTTTCCCTCCATCACTATATCCATTCTTTAGACTTTTCCAGCTGGTATATGCAAATGCCTTTAACCATTCTTCAAATTTCTTGGCCCACCGACTGTACTCTTCGATCGCCATCAACTTTGGGGGTTTGTTATATGTTCCGTATGCACTTTCCATGCCTAAAACATCCGACAAAGTTTTCTTTGCATTCGGCGTGTTCTCATGGGTGTTGCTAGAATTATCATTACTAGAAATGGCTCGCCAAAGCAAACTTGTCACTGAAAGGATTCATGAATTCTTCCATGTTTAAGTACCTGAAACAATTACCAAACACTTACACAATTTTTACAACTTTTAAAAATTTTGAACTAAAGCACTTAGATCGGATGGTGATCCGATCGAGTTGCTATCCGAACGAGTGACACAGGTTAGCCGATCGGATGATGATCCGCTCGGATGGTCATTCGTTCGAGTGACACGATTGACTTTTGAAAAATTGACTTTTCAACCTTTCACCGTTCGGATGGTGATCCGACCGGATGATAGTTTAACTGTTTGTAACTGTAAACTAGAACTTCCAAATCCTATCCGATCGGATTGTTATCCGATCGGGTGAGATGATGACGTAAGCAAATGTTCTTGAACAAACTGAATCACACCACTCGGATAGTAATCCGAGTGAGTAACAATGATGATGTCAACAAGATGTCAGCAAGCAACAAGCAACTAACTAATCCAATCCGTTCGGACAACTGTCCGATCGAGTGGATGACGTCAGCACATATGAATAGCTAAACATAGTTTTTGATGAATTTGATCTAGTTTTAGGTTGAATTTGATTATGAAACTTAGTAGGATTGTACTTTGATTGATTGCGAATCAAATGATATTAGTTTTATCAATTTTTAACCGTAGATTCACGTTCAATTTTAAGTTTCTCTGATTTTATGGTGACAAACTGAGAAATAATGCAAGAAATGAGTAGAAAGAGAAGAAATATGTCAAATTTCTGGTGAAATTTGACTCTGATCAGCAGAAGAAGCTCGAATTCCGGTGAATTCGGTGTCGTTGATCTCGATTTAGCTCCTTGGATGCTCTGATACCACTTGTAGGTCCCTTTGCACAGGATCTGATCGTAAGGAACAAGGTGAATCGACTTTGTCTAATGTGCGGAATCCATTATGACAAATCACAGATGATCAACACAGAATTCAACGATTAAACACGGTCTGTTCTTTCTATTAGTTGTTCTGAAAGTACAAAGCTCCGGTAGAAGACAGACACTGAACAGTTTCTCACTCGAGTCAAAAGTCTAAAAAGTAATACCCGAACGGGGTATATATAGGCAACTAAGAAAGTGATGAGTGTTGTCCGCTCGGATAACAGCTATCCGATCGGATGACATCCTGTCCGATCGGATAACATGCTGTCCGGTCGGATGAGTGCTATCCGATCGGATGACAATCCGATCGGATGACAACACTCAACAAAAGTCAACACTTTACAGTTAAGCCCCGTTTTCTGAGTTGTCGATCTATCTACACACACATATTACATAATTGTTTACAAAGACACAAATATACAAAACATGACTACATTCTGACGGAAGCTACAGACGTATGTACTAACAAGACAAGATGAATCACTTGGATCCGAATCGTGTGTAGTGTAACCTTTGATTATTTCCGCACTTTTGCACTTTTTAAGAGATTATCTTAGTTATTGTAGTAGGCCCATCTTTTGAAGGTGACGTTACCCTCAACCCAGTAGTTTGAGTCAGCAAGGATACAATCCTAAAGGGTTGGATTATTGAAATATAACTAATTAAGTTATTAATGCATAGTGTGGTAAGCCCCTCTTTTGAAGGTGACGTTACCCTCGGCTAAGTAGTCTGAGTCAGTAGGGATACAGTCCTAAGTAGACGGGTTAAAGTTTTAATAGTAGCTTACTTATGAGGGGATCAAAGAGTTTGGACCCCCGCCATCCAATACCGGTGGGTATTGAAGGAGGACCTACTAAATTTGACCCAGGTCCTTTGCAGGATCTATACACTAAACAATGGCAAGACTCTTACCAAACCGTTCCCTTAACCCCCGACCAGGTAGCCAACATACCTCCATATAGACCGTGGAGATATGAATGGTGAAAATGTTTTATTTTATATAGACAGTAAAATAATGCCAAGACACCACGGACAAACGATAAGGAAGAATCACCTTCAACATAAGAAACTAGTTATTAAAGTCATTAATATATAACTAAATAAAAAGTGCGAAAAGATTAAAAATAAAAAGTAGTACACTAAACACTTGTCTTCACCAAGTGATTTAAGAGACTTAGGCAAACATGGCCTTTGATTGTCAAGAACTCTTACGATCAATCTTGGATCCCGAGACGACTCACACACTCTATGATGGACAATGGATGATGGTGGTGGATGATGGTGTCGTGATGGTGGTGGGTGGAGGGTGAAGTGTGAGAGAGATGGTGTGCCAAGGGATGGTTTGCAAATGAGCCAAGCACCCCTATTTATAGCCTGAACAGCAGCTCGGGCACGGCCCCGTGCCAATCCTGCTTCTCTTTCTTCATTAATTGCAGTTTGTCTGCATTAGTTGAGCACGCCCCCGTGTTCGCTGGGCACGACCCCATGTGCAGAAGCGTATCTGTGCTATCAAGATTTGCCTGGATTCTGCGAATCTTATAGTTGACAACGGCCCCGTGTCTGCTGAGCACGGCCCCATGGTGGGCGATAGAAGCTTCTACAACTTTGTCGTTTCTGCTGACACTTGGGCACGTCCCCGTGCTCACTGAGCACGGGGCGTGTTCAGCCTTCTGTTCTCTTGTTTTTGGTTGGGAAGATGCTGTCGGGGGGTCGGGCATGCCACGTTTGTTCCTTTTCTTGTATTTATGTTAGATTTAGCTGCCTTTTTGCTTCTTTTGTTCATTTGAGCTCATTTATTCCTGAAAATACAAAAGGAAGACAAAAACACACTTTTCCAACATTAGTACTAAAAAGGGGTTAGTTTTATGCTACAATTGATGTAATTTATATGTTGCATTTTGTGCACATCAAATACCCCCACACTTGAATCTTTGCTTGTCCTCAAGCAAAACTCTTTATAATATGGCTTTACACTCCCAAATGGAATGGGTAGAAGAGAAGGTTTTTAGGCTTGTCATAGAGTGTCGGGATTTCCAAGATTCTTTATTAAGTTTTATTTTTATTTATTTACAATCCTATTCGTCACGATTTATTTAAAACATTACATAAGATAAATTACTTATTAGGGCATAACATGCCTTTTTAAAATTTCATTTTTATACAAGTTAACATACCTCACGGGGGAATCACTCAACACTCGGCCGAAGATGTATTTTAGTGAATCACTCGAGAGCGGTCATGGAACTTACTCCTACCATAAGCTTGCCAAGCAATCAATCCTCCTCCTTTTTAACTATACACCTTTGTAAATATCAAGAGGACTTTTGGGGTGAATGGTTAGGCTTGGGCTAAAGGTGGGTGGTGGGTGGTGGGTGAGTGGTTAGTAAAAAGGGCGAAAGGCGTAAAAAGCATCGGTTTTTCGGAAGACTTTTTATTTTTCATAACTTTTTATTTTGATGAAGTAGTTCTTTCAAACAAAGTTATTTCTGATAAACTTGTTTGTTTATTTCTTTTGGCTTCATCATCATCATTTTTTTTTCATAAAGTCATTAGAAAAACCGAGCCTTGTTACTAAAATAAAGGGTTTAAAAATAAAAAGGTTTAGGTGGGTAAAAAGGTTGTTTGTCTTGGGTTAAGAAATGAAAAGGCTTAGGCTCAAATGGGTTATCTAGGGGGATTTTGGGTAGGTGGTAAAAAAAAAGAAAAATAATGGTGTAGAAATAAAAAGGGTTAGTCCTAATGCCTCCATCATTTACTTACTCGGGTTTAAGTTGGTAAGGACCGGGAATGTATCATCATGGCAAGTTCTAGAGTCGTAAGAACCAAACGGCTATTCATACAAGAAACGAAAAATGTGCATTTAGTTTAAAGATATGTATTTGTATGCTCAATAAAGGCTCAAAACTCACTTTTTGTGGGAATGGTTTTTTTTTATGTGATCAAGTATATATAATCAAATTTTAACTAAACTTGTCATGACTTTTCATAATTTTCTTATGTTGGTTCTTTTTATCACGACGCTATCGACTGTAAAATTGTAAAAATATAACCTTTTTTAGAACTTAAAATTCCCAAATTAAACCTAGACAAGTAAAAAAAATGAAAATTTTTGAAAAAAAATGGGGTGATTAGCGGTTCCAATAGAGTTTTGTGTAAGGCTTGTATTTAGGACTTGCAAGATTCAAAGTTTTAGCATCCACCCACACTTAAATTACACATTGTCCTCAATGTGTCCCAAAAATAAGTTTTTAGGTTGAATGAATGTGTAAAAAGGTGTGAAAAAGCAAAATTTTATGTTACTGGGCGTCTGGACACGGCCCCGTGGTGTCCGGGCATGGCCCCGTGTTCAGATCGCCAGTAACAGAAATTGTTTAAAAAGAAACAGAAGCCTGGGCACGGGGGCGTGTTCAGTGAGCACGCCCCGTGTCCAGGTACCTGAACTAGGCGTTTTCTGCAGATTGTGCAGCACGGGGCCGTGTTGGGCGGGCACGACCCGTGCTGAACTTGCTGTAATGAAGAAAATTTTGTCGGATGGCTCTGTTTTTGTGCATGGGGTGCTGGTTCAAGTTTCCCTTGTTATCCTTCACCATCCCGAGTGTGTTTTATTCCTGAAAATTAAAACTAAACTAGAAAACATAAAAATTAATCTAAACTAAACTAAGGATAGTCCCGCGGAATGCCTCCGTGGTGCGCCACGTTTATAAGGGTCCTTGGCTAGACCCAAAGCCTGGTCATATGTTACCCAAGTGGGATGTTTTGCATCCCATGCTACACCGTCGGAGAGCATCATCCAAACTCGAGTCAATGACCTTCATGTAGTTAACCGGGTCTTCGTCTTTTACTCTTTTTCCAACTCCAAACTTCATTTCCTCGTCCCCAATCCTTAAAGTTAGCGTTCCATCATTCATATCTACCACTGCTTGGGCCGTAGCTAGGAATGGCCTCCCAAGGATGAGTGGTACTTCGGCATCTTCCTCCATATCTAGTATGACAAAGTCGGCCGGAAAGACAAATTCGCCGACTTTGACCAATAGATTTTCAGCGACACCTTGTGGATATTTGACGGATCTATCGGCAAGTTATATGCTTATTTTTGTAGGGCTTGTTTTCCCTAGGCCGAGTCGGTTGAACATTGATGAGGGCATGAGGTTGATGCTTGCCCCGAGATCGGCTAGTGCATTACGAACGGGGGATTCCCCAATCGAGTAAAGAATTGTGAAGCTTCCGGGGTCAAGCTTCTTTTGTGGGAGTTTGTTGAGTAGTAAAGCGGAGCATTCTTCGCCTAAGTTAACTTATTGCAATGATTTAATTTTCCTTTTATGAGTGAGGAAGTCCCTCATAAATTTTGAATATTTAGGCATTTAAGTTAGGACTTCGATAAATGGAATATTAACATGCAATTGTTTTAGTAAATTTTCGAACTTTGCGAATTGCTCATCGGTCTTTTGACGAATTAACCGACCGGGGTAAGGAACTCGAGGAGTTTTAGTGGGCTCTTGAATTGGTGGAGAAGCCTTCTCTTGTTGGGGTGTGGGTGTAGCCGTGGTTTGGCTAGATGGGCTTCTTTCAGTTGGCGGTAATGGAGCTTCCTCGGGACCCACGGTACGGTTTCTCAATTTTATGAGATGTACTTGCGCCTTTAGGTTGGTTTCGGTATTGCTTGGTAACGCGCCTTGTGGTCTCTCGGAGAAATTCTGAGCTATTTGATTTAATTGTTTTTCAATGTTTTGAATACTAGCTTGTTGATTTCTAAAATTCGATTCCAATTGTTGAAACCGATCCGAGTTTTTCTTTTCGGTTTCGGAGATGAGGCGAGATACAGTATCTTCAAGCCTTTCTCGTCCACCTTGTTGTTGAGAGAAAATTTGTGACTCGTTTCTTGGTTGTTGAAAGTTTGTTTGTTGGTTTAGATTTTGTTGGTTACTACCATTGCCGGGTTCTCTCCAACCAAGGTTAGAGTGGTTACGCCATCCTTGGTTGTAGGTACCCGTTGGAGGACCCGACGGCCTAGGTCTATTATCAATGTAGTTTACCGACTCTGTTTGATCATCTATTTCTTTCATACAACTCCAATTTTCATGTGGCCCACCACACACTTCACAAGCCATGACCGAGGCCGTTTTGGTCATTTCTAGCTTTTTGATTTTCGAAGAAAGGGCCTCGATTTGGGCTTGTAAAGAAGTGCTTTCATCAACCTTATGGGCACCCGGGGCAATGGATTTATTGCCTCGGGGAGTGTGCCACTGAAAATTAGTTTGAGCAATTTCCTCAATTTGATTATATATTTCATTTGGGCGACGATTACCTAAAAGTCCCCCGGAGCTAGAATCAAGTGTTTGTCTTGTGTGTGGCAACAACCCATTGTAGAAAGTGGATACTTGTTGCCACACCGCAAGACCGTGATGAGGACACTTTCTTAGTAACTCCTTGAACCTTTCCCAAGTTTCATATAAGGACTCCTCATCCTCTTGTGAATATGTATTAATTTCAGTCATTAATTTAGCCGTTTTAGCAGGAGGGAAGTACTTATATAGAAACTTTTGGGCAAGTTCATCCCAGGTGTTTGCCGAACCAACTGGGAGGGCATTAAGCCAAGCCTTAGCTCGGTCTTTTAGTGAAAATGGAAACATTCGAAGGCGGATGGCATCGTTTGATTCTCCATTGATCCTGAAGGTATCACATATTTCTAAGAAATTAGTAATATGTAGATGAGGATCCTCGTCCGCAAGCCCATGGAAGGTTGCGGAGTTTTGAAGCATTTGTATCAAATGTGGCCGAAGTTCGAAGTTGTTGGCTTCGACATTCGGTGCATTGATAGCAGCGCTGAGATTACCTACGGTGGGTCGTAGGTAAGTCTTTTTCTTAGAAAGCGTTCGGGTTCGTCTAGGGGTTCTTTTACGTCTCTACTAGAACTGGAGCTTATACACTACGTGGAGAGTTCAGATGTGGCGCCTGAGTTCCAAGTCCTACAATAAAAACAAAAAGAACGTTGGTCAGAAGCTTCACCACGGCCCTGTGTTCAGATGAACACGGCCCGTGGTCGGAGATACAATGATTTTTTTTCCGGATCCCAGTTACTAGGGAGCTCGACACGGCCCCGTGTTGCACCGACACGGCCCGTGCTCAACTCTCTGTAACTCGGAAAAATAAAAACTACCAGTAACGATGCTGGACGGGCCTGACCAGGCATGGCCCGTGCTGAACTCTGTAGAAACTAAAAAAAAATTAAGAAAATCCTAAAAAAACAGAAAAATTAGAAAAAAAACGATTAGGCCGTTGATTTCTAACTTTCTTAAAATCCCTGTGTCCCCGGCAGCGGCGCCAAAAACTTGATGTGTGTGAGGTGTTATATATTTTTAATGTATATTTTAAGCCCTTTAACACTTTTTAACCAAGTTTTAAACTTATAAAACACGATATTTACTAAAACTAAACACACATATGGGCAAGTGCACCCATCGTGGACGTAGTATAGTGTTGGTAAGATACCGAGGTCGTCCAAGGACACAAGAGCTTTTACTACTGGTTTATCCTCAACGTCTAATCAAATCAAAAGTTAGAAAAAAAGGTTTTTAAACTAGAAAAATAAAACTAACTAAAATGCTGAAAAATAAAATAAAAGTAAAAACAGATAGACAAGATGAATCACTTGGATCCGACTCGTGTGTAGTGTAACCTTTGATTATTTCCGCACTTTTGCACTTTTTAAGAGATTATCTTAGTTATTGTAGTAGGCCCCTCTTTTGAAGGTGACGTTACCCTCGGCTAAGTAGTCTGAGTCAGCAGGGATACAGTCCTAAGTAGCAGGGTTAAAGTTTTAATAGTAGCTTACTTATGAGGGGATCAAAGAGTTTGGACTCCCGCCATCCAATATCGGTGGGTATTGTAGGAGGACCTACTAAATTTGAGCCAGGTCCTTTGCATGATCTATACACTGAGTAATGGCAAGACTCTTACCAAACCGTTCCCTTAACCCCCGACCAGGTAGCCAACATACCTCCATATAGACCATGGAGATATGAATGGTGAAAATCTTTTATTTTATATAGACAGTAAAATAATGCCAAGACACCACGGACAAACGATAAGGAAGAATCACCTTCAACATAAGAAACTAGTTATTAAAGTCATTAATACATAACCAAATAAAAAGTGCGAAAAGATTAAAAATAAAAAGTATTACACTAAACACTTGTCTTCACCAAGTGATGTAAGAGACTTAGGCAAACATGGCCTTTGATTGTCAAGAACTCTTACGATCAATCTTGGATCCCGAGACGACTCACACACTCTATGATGGAAAATGAATGATGGTGGTGGAAGATGGTGTTGTGATGGTGGTGGGTGGTGGGTAAAGTGTGAGAGAGGTGGTGTGCCAAGGGATGGTTTGCAAATGAGCCAAGCACCCTATTTATAGCCTGAACAGCAGCTCGGGCACGGCCCCGTGTCCATCCTCCTCCTCTTTCTTCATTAATTGCAGTTTGTCTGCATTAGTTGACCACGCCCCCGTGTTCGCTGGACATGACCCCGTGTGCAGAAGCGTATCTGTACTATCAAGATTTTCCTGGATTCTGCGAATCTTATTGTTGACCACGGCCCCGTGGTGGGCGATAGAAGCTTCTACAACTGTCTTTTCTGCTGACACTTGGGCACGCCCCCGTGCTCACTGAGCACGGGGCGTGTTCAGCTTTCTGTTCTCTTGTTTTTGCTTGGGAAGATGCTGTCGGGAGGTCGGGCATGCCACGTTTGTTCCTTTTCTTGTATTTATGTTAGATTTAGCTGCCTTTTTGTTTCTTTTGTTCATTTGAGCTCATTTATTCCTGAAAATACAAAAGGAAGACAAAAACACACTTTTTCCAACATTAGTCCTAAAAAATGGTTAGTTTTATGCCACAATTGATGTAATTTATATGTTGCATTTTGTGCACATCACCTGGCGTCACCACCGATTCGATCCTTACCGCTAAGTTGATAGACAAGTTTGTTGGAAGTCGGTAACACCTTTGATTTCTTTGTGATCGATCATAACTTAAAAGTCATCGCACATGAACTTTCTTGAAGAAAATAAAATATTAACTTCAAACCTTAAAACTTTTCAAAGTTATCCGAATATAAAACGTAGTCAATGGAAATATTGATTTTCATTAATAATCAACGAAATCCTTCCTTTATACTTTTAGACATATATAGAAAAATAGTATTATATTATTAATAATCTGTTTGTTGAAAATACCAAATAACATAACGTGTCATCAAGCTCATAAATTGTTAGTTATGAATATTTCTTTTAATAAGAAACTCTAAATTTATTGAAAGGGGTGAAAACTTACCTTGGCGGTGGAAGACTGACTTTTTGATTGATGTTGAGATAGTTTTGTTTTGTGCATAAAATTAAATACATACACATATTAGATACGGACATACCAGATTACGATTAATAGGCAAATCGATATTTACTCTGCTTTAAACAAAGTGAGATGGCAGGAAAGTGAGGCCGAAGAGGAACAGGCAACATGTGGATGGGTTTACACTAACGGCATGGATGACGACACCTCCATAAACTATAGAGCACTCTCATGCTGATAACGTGTTGTAAAACTAGCCTAATAGCAAAACAATATAGCAGAGATGAAGGGAGAAAGGGATTGCTATTTCATTAATAGGTATGATTTACAATGAGATACAATAGCGGTATATATAGATGTACAAAACTTGGAGAGAAAGCTAATCTATTTTTAGTGTTGATAACCACATTAATAATAAATGTATTCATAACAACCTTATTATTTAAATCCTCAAATTAATTCTTTTAATTGATTATGAAACCAACGACTAAAAACATTGATTCTTTTATTTACTTATTCATATTAATAGGATTTCCTTATACCCTATAAGATACAAAAACATATATATTTGATACTAATATTGGTTCATTTATATTATAATTAGTATGCAATAAAGTGTACCCAAAATGAACCGATCACTAGGGGTGTTCAAAACCGGATATCTGAAAATTCGGATATGCGAACTTTTTGGATACCAGATTTCACTATCCGAATCCGTATCCGAAATTTCGGATATCCGAAATTCGGATATCCAAAATTTCGGACATATATATTTGATACTAATATTGGTTCATTTATATTATAATTAGTATGCAATAAAGTGTACCCAAAATGAACCGATCACTAGGGGTGTTCAAAACCGGATATCTGAAAATTCGGATATGCGAACTTTTTGGATACCAGATTTCACTATCCGAATCCGTATCCGAAATTTCGGATATCCGAAATTCGGATATCCAAAATTTCGGATACGGATTCGGAGAGTGAATCGGATATCCGAAAATCCAACTTTTTATTTAATTTTTATTTTTTTATTATGTTTTCATATTTGGAAACGAATATTTTGGATAGATTCGGATATCCGAATATAAGTTTTCGGATATTTCGAATATTTTTTCGGATATTTTCGGATACTTCGGATATCCTAAAAAAATGTAAACTAAATTTTCGGATATCCGAAATATCCGAAGATTTTGAAAATCACTATCCGAATCCGAAAAATTCGGATATCCGAAATTTTGAATATCCGATTTTTTAGGATATTTCGGATTCGGATATAGGATATTTTGGATCGGATTTTCATATACGGATAGTTTTGAACACCCCTACTTCCACCAAGTAAGGGCATCGCCCTTGAATGACTATGATACATATTTCACAGTGTCTTTCTTAGCACAACCGCTGATCTCCGCAACGGTTTCCATTTCGTCCAGCCATTTCATGCAATCAATGGCCCCTTTTTCGCCATTAAAGTCTCTTAGTTTGCAAGAGACAAAGTACTCGTAAGTACATCCTTTAGAGGAACGGGGCTCCTCATTATATATTATCTTCTTTGGTTCATTCTTCACATTCGAAATGTGAACAAAGCTATCTTCATGAGTAGATGAATGCAGTTTTAAATGGGATTTGGAGCGAGTAACATTTGGCTCTTTGAACTTTTTCATGACCTTTTTCATGGCCCTTCCAATAGTTGCGTCAATCACAACTTGGAGATTAATTCCATTAACATTGAGGTTCACATTTGTAGCATCGTTAGCATTTGTCGCATCATTAGTATCGCGACTGTCGTTTGCCTCGTCCGAGTTTGCCATACTCGAGGCTTGGTACTAAACACCAAATTAAACAATTGCTTAATTGTATTACTAAAGCTAGTCATCACCCTGACGATTGAACATACATTAGCCATTGTATCATTAAACCATATAGGCTATTGTGTTACGAACATTCCTAATGAATGTTATTTGAACGTAGATCGATTACATTTAGCCTAGGTCACAAGAGGACCGTCAAAGGCATTTAAGGCTTGGAACGAGTCTATTACTTTTTAGACAAGGGATCAAAATGTCACAACTATCTTTGTCATATTGACGATTTTGAATTGCTCGAAGGCTTGCCGCATAGGACTTTTAAAATATGGAATCATAAGTCCGTCACGAAGGACTTATAAATGTAGCACTTAGGCTTGTCGCGAAGGACATTAAGGTGTTGGCACAAAGGCCTCGTTACAAGGATATTTATAAGATATGGCATAAAGGCCTATCACAGAGGACATTATAATATGGCATAGAGGCCTGTCCTAGAGGACATTAAACGATATATGGCACAGAGGCCTTGCCATGAAGGACAATTGTATATGGCACGAAAGACCTGATCACAAAGGACGTTTAAATATATAAGTCGCAATCTTATTTGATCAGGGACTTTAAGGCTTGAACATAGTTCTTCACCTTTGGGCAGAGAATCATAGACTACTTCGGTCATTGCTTGAAAGACGATTTGTTTTGGCACATAGGCAAATCAATGGACATCACTAATGCACGTTTATATATATATATATATATATATATAATCATCGTAATTGATGATGTTTGTCATGATCTTATCGATCTTATAGACTATAAGGCTTGGGCATTGCCCATCACCTTGGACAGTGAACAATAACGGTCACAATTGTCAATGTCACTAGTGGACGATATAATATATAGCCCGTAGGCGAAACATCACTAAAGGATGTTAAGTAAGGTAATCATCGTATTGATGATATTAATCATGATCGTAATGATCATATAGACTATTAGGCTTGAGCGTAGCTCACCACCTTGGACAGGGGATCATAAAAGATCACAGTTGTGAATGTCACAAATGGACAATATAATATGACCCGTAGGCGAAACATCACTCAAGGATGTTAAATAACATGATCATCGTATTAGATGACATTATTCACGATTACATTGATCGTATAGACTATGATGCTTGGACATAGTCCAATATCTTTAGACAGGGGGTCGTAGACCACAACTGTCGCTGTCTTATTGGACAAGAAGTATAGCTCGTAGGCATTTCACCACTAATGGATGTTTATGGTATGATCATCACATTGATGATACTTACCATGATTTATTTTGATCATATAGGTTTTAAGGCTTGGACGTAGTCCAAATACCTTGACGGCTGGTGTGGTTTCTCAAGTCACACTGTCAGGAGTGTTAACATTTTCTGAATGCTAACAAAGATTTATTGTCTTAAGAGGGTTTTACCATTATATCTATGTTCATAGACATATAGGCTAGGTTATACCATTAAGAGTATCTTTTTGAAATTATTTAGTTGATCGATAAAGTTCGAGTAAAATCGAAACGATCGCTTGATAAAGGACGAAATGAATACCTTTATAAAATTTTTAAAACTTTCCATCAACCATTAGGAAATTTACAATAGAGCCTCAATCAGGACTTTTAGTATCTTATTTGTCCACAGAGGGATGAAAGGAAATATAAGTCCATATGAGGACTGTAAGGTATTATAAGTTCATATAGGGATTATATTGAAACAATATGCCCATGAAGGGGTTATCAAGAAATATCACGTCAACAGAGGGACTTATAATGAAGTAACATGTCCACAAGGGGTAAAATGAAATGTCACTTTCATGAAAGGACTTATTTTCAAGTAGCATATCCACAAAGGGATTTTAATGAAATAGTATGTCCATGAAGGGACTATATTGAACATATGTCCTCACAGGGACTTAAGTCGAAAGATATATCCATAAAGGGACTATGATAAACAAATGTCCGCTCAGGGACTATATAGAAGGGATAGATCCTTATAGGGACTTTGAAGCAATACAAGTCCACACAGGGACTAAAAGGAAAATATAAGTCCTTATAGGGCCTATAAGATATGTCCACATTGGGATTATTATAATATATCATGTCCATGAAGGGACTTTATTAAACAATTGTCCTCATAGGGACTATAAGTCGAAAGATACGTCCACATTGGGACTATTAATGAAACAACATGTCCTCGAAGGGACTATAATGAAATATCATGTCCATAAGGGACTTTAATGAAATAACAAGTCCATGAAAGGACTATAGTGGAGTATAATATCCACGAAGGGATTATTTCGAAAGGTAATCTCCTTGAAGGGACTATATTGAAATATAATGTCCATGAAGGGACTATGATAGACAAATGTCTAAACAGGGTCTTATCAGAAGAGGTAGGTCCACACAAGGACTTTGATAAAATAATGTGTCCACAAGGACTACAATAAGCAAACGCCCATATAGGGACTTAAAGGAGAATGAAATACAATGAAAGAAGGATTTTCTAATGCCTTCCTTGTTTCATTCCGATCGTTTCTCTTCTTTGTTTACCGCACGCGGTAGTGACACTGAAGATCTTAGTGAATAAAGTAAGTATTCCAATTCAGGATCTGTTGTAGAAGTAGAATCCAAGGATTCTATGGTTAAAGAATAATTATGGATCATGGATTGGGTTTTGACTGATATCATCCGAGTCTGGGATTCCAAAACTTGGAGGTAAGAAAATAGGGATTTTTAGCATTCACAGGTATCATCTTCAATACGGGAGTCTCAGGGACCTCCTGGTATGGACTCCACTGGTACAGACTTCAAAATTTGAGCCTCAGGGATCTCCGATATGGACTCGGAAGTCTGATTGAAAGTTTCAATAGGCTTGGTTTTGGGAATGAATCCATAAAGGTCTTCCTCCAAACCGGTTGCACGCTTATCCTAGCCGTGGTACGAAGCTTGGCATTCCTTGGCTTCGGACGTGGAGAATTTCCATCAACAGATTCTTTACTTGGTGACATATTCAAGATACATAAAATCGAAAACAATGTTTACTTAATAGGGATGAGAGCATTCCTATGTTAAGTCTAGACTTCGAAGGTCTAAGGAATATGCTACTGTGTCATCTGAGACTAAACACAAAAGGCTAGTGTTTAATTCACTCAAACGTTGGCTCTGATACCAACCTGTCACACCCCGATATTTACAGCTCAGCCCGGTGGGCCCGGTGGGGAGTATCGTGATGTAAGATTGGTATCGTCATGGTCAAACATACACATAATAGCCCAGCAGAATTCTTGGGATATAAAATATTATTACAAACCCAAATGTCTGAAAATATTAAAGTATTAATTATAGACAAGCTTGTAATATCAAATCCACAAGTGGATCACTACAGAATGTATAAAATGAAGTTTAGCAGACTTTAAGGCATCTTTAAGGATTTGCAAGATCCTCTATTTCGACACCGAGCATCTCCCAGCTTATTACGAGTAGTACCTGTCACTTAGTCTTTTGAAAATACGTCAGTTTACACTGGTAAATACAATTAACGACTCCTTTGAAAATGTTTTATGAAAATTGGTTTAGGTGCACCAGGCACGAAAATCTTTTATAACTTGGTATAATTACATTTATAATCTTGTATACTGAATTACATGTTCTCCATACATATGGGGCCCAGTACAGAGACTGAGACATGATTAACCGACACACCACTTATAAACCCATAAAGGAGTTATCCCCAAAGTGTGGGTAATTAATATTCTAGTATTGGCATCTTTTCGGTGTATGCCTACACCTTGCGCATTGGTTGTGGCCATTAGCAGTTTTAATGAGCTGAGGATATATCCAGGACTGGTCGCATTAACCCCCAATATTTAAATTATCAACAAAACAGTATCAAAACGGGTTATGTGGATTTACTAGCCACAATCCGACATTTGATTGATCCCACACCCGACAAAGCGGTAATAATTTACCGTATCCCAAGCCCGTAAAAGGGAAAATAAGTTAAAAGTATTTACCTGAGCTAATCCTTGATTCACAGCAAAATAACTCAGTCGTATCCAATCAAACTAAATGCAAGTAGCTTTTACCTGGTGGCTCTAGTCTGGAATGATGGTAATATATAACCAATTCATAATGCTAACGGTCTTATTTAAGTCGTAGACTTAGACCGACTAGCTTAAAGTATCTAAAACGGTACGATACGCTAGATTAAGCGATGACCGGAATAGAATGTTATTTAGACCCGACAAGTATGAAGACTTGTATAATATGGGTAAACTAAGTACATTCTGGATTTTGAAGTAAAAACGATAAGGTTAAACCCGTTTCGGCAAACTTATGTAAACTAGTTACGTAAGTCTAACCGTACGCATATAAGCGATAACGAGTAACCGGATGAGTCATGAACAAGTTCCATATGCCAATATACTTTAAACAAGTTATAATATCAGTGAGATATTAACTTGTATGCCCGTTTAGGTTTTAAAATCAAACTATGCCTCGTAAGGGCGTTTTGGTCATTTTACGACGTATAAAAGGAACTTGAGTACAATCTGATGTTACGATCATAAAAATTCTTTGAAAACACTTTATTTATGATATAATATCAGTATGATATCAAACATATGTGTGTTTTATAGTTTAAAACCAAACTATGCTTCGTAGGGGCATTTTGGTAATTTCACACATAGTTTTGAAGGCTGATTTCGGAATCTGAGTTTATAAAATATACCTACTGTAAAAATATTTAAAATGATTTATAAAATCAGTAGGTAACAAGTCTTGGTTGGTAGTTATGGTTTAAAACCATACTATGTGCCGAAACGACTATAAAATCGTTAAATGACGATATGTGCGATCTTTTAGGAAAACTGATGTTATGATCAGGTTTATATGACCAAAATATGTTAATTAATATATCATATCAGTAATAAAAGGTTTTGTATGAAAATTATGCTTTTAAATCATTTTAGGTGCAAAAAGGGCATTATCGTCATTTAAGGACATAATTCAAGAACATATGCATAAGCTCAGTTTGTAAACTAAATGGACATCTCAAATTATCCTAATTATGATATTACATCATTAGGCAATGAGTTTGGTATGAAAAACTATGCTTAAAACCGATCTAGGCGCCTAAAGAGCATTTTGGTCAATTTAAAGCATAATTTACGACATTACATGCAAAATCAGTTTATGATCAGGTTCGTAACATCGAAATATGTTACTCATGTTAACATATCAGTACCTAAGTTGTTTGAAAGCTTATTGGTGTTTAAAACCTTATTTTTTTTTTTGCTAAAAAGGGCATAATAGTCAAAGCACGACATCTTAACGGAGCATGCGCAAAAACTCAGATTTCTAGTATGATCATGTAATATAACCTTATAGGGTTATGCTATATTATATTACGATCATAACGGAACCTAAAATCAGTAGTAAACTAAACTAGTTCGGTTCAAAATCGAAAGTCAACGTAGAAGTCAAACTTTGCGACTTTCGGTTGCGAACCGACCCTAAAACTGGAATTGACGAGCCGAACATGTTTACACATGTTCTAATGATTATTAATAAGCCGTTTAAATGATAAAACGTATTTTAGAACACTTCTAGACTCATATCGCAATTATTTTTAAAAACTGCCCCGTTGACTTTTTTTTAAAACAATATAACGTTGACTCATCAATTGACCAAGCAAACGTGATTCTTGGGAGGTGCCCTTTTGAGGATTTAACACCTACCTAATTATGATCGCGTAGCCATGTTTGTTGCGAACAATGGCTTGACCGTTTACGGTCTAACTAAAAGTCAAAGCGTTATTACGATAACGCTTGACTCTTGGCTTTAAAGCCTATAAAATGGAAACTAGTGGTTAAGGACACTTACAAAGGGTCTTAGCTTGAACCTTGAACTAAGGTGGAGTCCTCTTTTAGTCAGGAGTCTCCAAGAAAGTAGAATAAGTGAGAGGAGGTGCAAATGAAATGGTTGAACAACACTCCTATATATAGTGTTTGGGTGATCCTTGAGATCATTCCATGTGTTTAGAGGGCACATGAGATCATAACAGGTGTCACTCCAGCTGTTAACAATCAGCTAACAACCCGTAGATTCAAGGAAATGGTTTAGATGTCTTTGTTTGGAGAACAAGGAACACAAAACAACAATCAAAACCAACTGCTGCTGCTGCTGTACATTTTCTGCACATGTGACTCTGTTGCATCGCGCTTCCGAAAGGGAAGGGGGTGTGCTGATCCGAGGATCCGGCGAGTTTGACGGAGCTTCGGTCCCAAAACGACGTGTTCGGTGCGTTTATTACGACTAAGAAAGGAGTAGAAGATAGACACGACACCGATCAGTCAATTTCAATCTGGTCTCTATTGATTATTCAACGTTTACAGCACCACGAGACCAGTTGGACAGCATGTCCCCTCTGGGAACCAAAAGCTTGTCCAAATGGGAACCCCATGCCCCTATTTATAGACAACAACATATGGGTCCATCCGATCGGATTACCATCCGATCGGATTGACCTTTGACATATACAAAACATGTCCAACTTTCTCTATTCTATACAATATTCAACACACGCTCTATCTAACTATTCGTACAGTGGCAGACGTACGAAATATGTACTAACAGATTCCCCCTCGGATGTCACTGTCGAATGGTCTTTAAAACTTTGAGAACCTTGAGCCGTGTCTGAATAATCTGTAATCTCCAACTTTTCTGCAACTTCAATCAGGTATCTTGAAATCTGACTATCCAAATTCCCCCTCGATTGATGATTCGGGTTTGCTTTTGCCAAATTAAAGCACGAATTCCCCCTGTAATGAATCTTCAGGTCTTTTGCACAGTTCACGACTCTCCTCTGATTTGCTAAACTGCAACCTTCACGAACAATCACCAACTTGAAACTAGTCAATGCAACATCCTCTGTTTCATCTTTAACCGCATCCGAGCTCAATTTTTGATATTACAAGTAAGCACCACGATCTTCGCATTCCGCCTACTCGATCTAAGAATGTACAAAAACTCAACCGACAATTGATAGAAACTTCAAATACCCCACTGATTAACTTCAAATCCGTGATTCCCCCTGAAGATCTGATATCCCGTTTACCGTGATCCACGTTAACGTACCATAAGAATGACAGATCCGTGTAAACAGTATTCTACACAATCAGCAAATCTTCATCGGAAAAACAAATTATTTGGTAATGTAATCCGCTCTCCGAAGCATTCGTCCACAATCGGATTCATCTCCTCGGATAATCTAGATCTCGGAAGCTTTCACCCACGATCACTCTCAGATCTCTGAAACATTCGTTCACGATCAGATATCAACACCTCGGATCATCTTGATCTCGGAAGCTTACACTCACGATTAGATTCACATTCCCCCTGACAATCTGAAGTCGAAACTACCCGAAAACTGTTGTAGTGTCACGAATTCAAAAATGCCGGAACTTCAACATACGACAGTGAAATTTTTATTCCCCCTCATTTTTGCAAATTCTGACGTCTCTATCACTGAATTCCCCCTCAAACTGAATTCAGTTTTCAATTCTCTTCTTCGAAAAACTTGACCAGCCCAGAATATCACAATATTCGCCACAATTGTCAGTTTTTCGTCTTTGCGGATTTTACAATTTGGCCCATAAATAGTCAGATACTTCAGAATATGACAATTCTGCATTGGTATTCTGACTACCCCACTAATTTCCACAATCCGTGATCGCAACATCAAATATGTATACTGAAGCCCCCGACGGTGCCCCCGAATAACCCAGTTTGGTCGTTAAAAACCCGAAAAAAATTGTCAATCACCAAATTTTTTCTGGAGACTCTCCTCGTCGTTGCGATCAAAAAATACCTTTTTTATTATTTTTTATTTATTTATTTTTTTAGGCAATTAATCATCAGGTCGAATGGCAAGTGGCGGATAGCACAAGTGTCGGATGACAAGTGTCGAATGACAAGTGTCGGATAGCACAAGTGTCGAATGGCACAAGTGTCGAACGGCACAAGTGTCGAACGGCACAAGTGTCGAATGGCACAAGTGTCGAATGGCACAAGTGTCAGATAGCACAAGTGTTGGTGCATATGTCTGTCGACTTCGTCTTGTATCAACTCTTGTAATAGGTGAGATAGATCAGGGCACGTTATACGAGAAAAACGTGAAAATAGTATGGTGTAACCATTTCGCACGAAATGGACAATGGTCCATTTCGTACGAAATGAATCTTGACCATTTCGTACGAAATAGCTGGCCTATAAATACCTGATCTGAGATTTCATTTGTAACGATTCTGATTCCAGTGCCGAGGTGCTGCCGAAGTGTCTCCAGGCTGTAAAACGTTGTTTTATCAATAAACAAGACAATTAGAGGGTATATCAAGCTGATTCAAAGTTGATATGTTAGTTTCCGCCTCTCGTATTGATTAGAACTCTTCTGAACGACTCGTTTTGGTCGTCCAAACGATCCTACAAGTGGTATCAGAGCTCAGGAGGAAGAGTTCTTACCGATTTCAGCTTGATTTCTTCAAAATTCTGACTTCTACACCTTCTTTTTCAAAATTAACAAGATTTTACGGATAAAATGGCTTGATTTTCTCACATTACACGCGTAATACTATTTTAATCAATCCTTGAAAGAATTAGACCTAAAATCAGCTTAAAACTTGATCAATTTTGACAAAAACAGACCGATAGTATGACGTCATCTTCATTTCGCACAAGATAGAACCCCATTTCGCACCAAATTGTCATTTCGTTTGAGACAAAAGTCCAATTCGCACGCATTGGACAAAACAGCTTCCATTTCGCATGGATTGGAATCAAAGATCCATTTCGTTTGAAACATTTCTCATTTCGTACCAACACCATTTCGTGTGAGATTTCAATTCGTTTGAACTTATCATTTCGTTTGAGGTTCATTTTCAGGTTGTGTGAGATTCCATTCCGTTTGAAAGATTGTGTTTGTGAATTTTTGAAACCGAATCATGGAAGAAGAGTTTTATAACGCGTTTGCTACTGCCCCGAGTACTCCGGTTACCGTTGCTCAGAACATGAACATGGAAAACGAAACTGGAACATTGCAGAAACCTCCAAAGTTGATGGGCATTGAAGAATACTATTGTTGGAAAGACCGATTCGAAAATTGGGTTCAAGCAAATCATTTGAGGTCTTGGGAATGTGTTGAGACAAAGTATGTTAAACCTCGTACTGATGTGGGTGTTATCAAAACTATTTCTGAATTGTCGGATAAAGAGAGAGATATGTATAAAGCAGAGAAAATGATGATTAGTTTACTTCAGCAAGCTGTGAAGGAAGACATTTTCATATTACTTCAACACGATGGTACTTCACGTTCAATTTGGGAAGCACTTCGAATTAAGTTTGAAGGAAGTACGGATATGATCAGAAGTAAAAAATCATTGTTAAAGAAAGAATTTGACTTGTTTACAAGCTTGCCAGGTGAAACTACAAAGAAACTGATTGAGAGATATTGTCATTTGGTTCGATCAATGTCCCTGTTGGATATCAACAAAGATCGAGAAGAATGGGTGGACAAATTAGCTGATGCTTTACCTCAGAGTGAGTGGGGTACATATCTAATGATTCTGAAGAACACCGAAGAATATAATAAATTGACAATTTCTCAGTTTATTGAAAAGCTTGAAGGACAAGATCTTGAACAACAAAAGATCACTAGAATGAACAATCCAAGTGGTCAACAAGATGTCAAGATGTACTTCAAAGGTGGTGTTCAGAATGTTGAAGCAAGTCCGAAGGTCCAAACAACTTTTAGTGCAGAAAACTCATCCGGATCAGTCAATCAAAGTCCAATCAGCAATAGTGGTTTTTCTTCATATTCAATTGTTAATCTGAATGTTTCAACTCCAAATCATCAATTCCAAAGCTCAAACCACAGTAATGGTCATGTGTTACACTGCAACATCGCGTTGCATCTTCAGAATGGTCAAAGTTTTTCTGAAGAAATTGCTAAAGGTCATATGGCATTGCCAGCTACAGTGTTAGAATCATATGAGGGTTTGGTTGCAGGGAGGATTGGAAATTCTATGTTGACAAAAGAGGATTACGATCAGATTGATGCTGAGGAAATGGAACTTATGGATATTAAGTGGTGTTTGGCGAGTGTATTGAGGAGAGTTGAGAAATTTAAGCTGATCACGGAAGAGATGACTTCCATGATGCTAATGTATCTACTTTAGGTTTTGATAAATCTAAAGTTACTTGTTTTCGATGCAGGGAAAAAGGACATTTCAAGAGGGAATGTACCAATCGAGAAGCAGGAGGAGTTCAAAATCCGTTCGGGAATAATGATTATTATCGGAAAGCTATATATCAACAAGTTGCTCAACCACCGTCATCATTCAAAGCTATTGAAGATGGAAAGAAGAAAGCTTATCTGGTTAATCAAGATGATGAAAAATTGCCAGAAGGTTTTAGCTGGGATAAATACATTCCGCCTGATTCCAAATTTGGAGCATTCATTGCACAAATCATTCAAGAGCCAGATTTAATGACAGAATGGATGAAGGTGTTTGAAAATGATGAGAAGAGCCAAGATGGAGAGTCTGTTTCTTCTGAGAATAATTCAGAAAAGACACAAGTCTTTGATTATTCATCAACTGATAGCAGTGATGATGAAGAAGAAATACAAATAAACATTGGCAAAACTCAATTATCTCATGAAAGTTTTAAATTTTATTTTACAGATAGACTGGAGAAGCTAAAGGAGAAACGAGCAGCAAAGGAAAAGAAAAAGGTAAAATGTGAGAATGTGGCTCAGAAAGAGAAGTCTGAACAGATTGAAGAAGTTGAAGTTGAGAAGGTTGTTGAAGTTGAAAAGATAGTCGAAGTTGAAAAAATTGTTGAGATCACGAAACCTTGTCTAAAATGTTTGGAACCTTGCAAACATTGTGAAGAAAAAGATGAGAAGTTTGGTAAACTTGAAAAGGTGAAGGAGAAATTACTATTTGATGTTAAGTATGTGAAAGATTCGTATGATGTGTTGAACAGAACGGTCAATCGTTTGCAAAAGACAAACTCTGAAAGAGAAGATGCTTTGACCATGGTGAATGTTGTGATGATGTCTAAGCAGAAGGCTATCAATCACTATATTGAAGAATGTGCAAAGTTGAAGCAGGAGTTGGAAACTGAGAAGATTGAAAATGAAAGAATCAGACGATTGCTGCAAAGTTATTCTAGTTCTGATTATTCGATTGACATAATTTATCCAACTGTTGCAGGATTTGAAGCCTTTCAAAATAAGAAGACAGAAGAGAAGGATACTGGTAAGAAACAAAGTGCAAATTATAAAAAGTGTCCGCCTCTGATCTGGGAAGGTTATTCTCCCAGAAAACCAAATGAGGAACAGGTCAAAAAGGCTGTCAATATAAAGTTAAAGTCTAAAACAACTGATGATTTACCAGACAACATTGATGTCACATTCACATCGTCTGACACTGATCATGAGTCTGAGTTAATAAAGAAAGTGGTCGATCAGGTGTTGGATAAGGATGAGGAGTCAAAGTCAAAGTCCGAATCCGCGAGTTCGAGTTTATCAGTTGACAGTCCAAAATCGTCGGTCAAAAGGGTTTACAATAAAGAATTTCTATTATTAAAAGGTAATTTGAATGGTGAAACATTCAAAGTGGCAATATACTTTGAATGATTCAGACAAATTATTTTCTGATGAGGAATTTCCAATAAGAAGTGTTCAAATTGAAAAGATTAAAAAGGTTTTCAAATTAACAGAAATTAATATTTCTGAAATAAAAGATGTAAATCTTACTGAAAAACCTAAAAAATACACTTCAAGAGTTCAACAAAGATTGAACAAGAAAAAGGGTTACAGTTCTGGTTCAGGTTATCGAAAGAAACCAAACCATAACAGTAATTTCAAAAAGAAGGGATTAGGTTTTATTCCACCCGAAAATCATAAAAATGAGAAAATTTCTAAAACAAATACTGTATTTGTTACAAGGACAAGTTGTGAAGAAGAAGAGAAGAGCTCATTTTGGAAACAATTGAACAAAGCATTCATTGCAGAAAAACAAAAATATGAGAAGAATGGAGCTCATCAGAGAAAGGAGACAAGAACCTGTTATAGATGTCAAGAAGTTGGTTACATCGCCTGGAACTGTCCAAAGGCAACCAACACAAAACAGGAAGTTGTTTCTAAACTCAAAGAAAAGATTGTTGATAAAACAGAACCACCAACTGAAAAATTCAAAGTGTTTAAAAACTCAACATATGAAGTTGGTGAATGTTCGAAAAGGTTTTACAAAAGAAGAGTGAATCTTGACAACCAAACATGGGTTGTTAAGAAATCAGATGTGAAATCTGGCGACGAATATGACTCGTCAAAGACAGAGGAGCCACAAGTTGCGGCTAAAAGTGATAATTCAGTTCCACTAATGGATGATGTCAACTTTCCACCATTGCGGACAGAAAATTTTAAACAAAAAGTTGGAAAGGTTGAGATTTCGAATCAATTCTATTCTGAGAAGAAAGAATTTGATGTCGAAAAGGCTTTTAATGGAAAAGTGAAACATATTTTTGGGAAGATGGTCGATGGGAAGGTGAAAGGGGTAAAAGATTTCTATGAAGCAAAAAGAAATGTTCAAATCCCGAGTGAAACTGAGAAGGTCACACCCAAAGCTGGTCAGGCTTGGGTGTCTGTTTTCTTTACTTAAAAAAAACCTGACTTGCCGGAGCTCCCAAGTTGGTAATCGTGGAGCATGAATTGGCATCTTTCTTGAGAAATTCACATCTGTGAAATTTCGATCTACAAGTGGTATTATCATTCTTGAAAATTGTCATATTTTGAATTTCAAAAGTTTAATCAAGGACATTAAATTGTACTTGATTTATCTTTCCTACAAGTGTTATTGTTGATAGATCCTACAAGTGTTAAATTTTTCAAGTGGTTTAGAGAACAAAGTGATGAATTCCCTAACATACAAGTGGTTTGAGAAAAAACAACAAAACTTATTTTACAGAAAAACCATTTTGATTAAAACAAACTTAATGTCACACCCCCAAAATCCACACGCGGAGTATCACCGCTTGGAGGCGTGACTGACCAGGATCAAGCCACCAATCATATTGAACAAGCATGTAAGTAAACATAATTTAACCAACCAATATGAAAGGTGTTCAAAAACCAAAGAATAGTTAAGTGTTTAGCGGAAGCATAATTTGTAAAACCCATAGCAAGTATTAAATATGAAATAACGTAATGATTAAAGCATGGCACACATCGCCATATCCCACAACGACCGTTCCTCCCTGTGCAAGCTCCATGGGTACCTAATGACCTGCAAGGCATGTAGCAACGAATCAACAACAAAGTTGAGCGAGTTCACAGTTGGTTGTTGGTTTTAGTTGTTCCAAAAATAGTTCCTTTAACTGGCATCCCTGCCGTGGGGGTTACCCCATATTTGAAAACGTAAGTTGTTTAACCCATTAATTCTGGCAATCCAGCCGTGGGGGCTACCCCATGATAGTTATCTGGCATCTCGGCCGTGGGGGCTACCCCATGTATTACAAGACCACGCGTATCAACTGCTACGAAAATGTAATAAGTGCCCTAAGTCAATGTCTATCAGCATTGACCCTTTGCCCATAGTCCATTAGTACACGCCCGTCCGACTGGCATGGTGTGAGGTTTGTTAAACCTAATAACGCTATTAACTAATGACCCGCTCGCCCTAGGCCTCGGCGATTAAGTCGATAATTGAGGGACTTCATTTGATAGAGGTGATGGTCTTAAGATCGTGTACGTAGGCTTTACGTACGTGCCCTTCAATCCGAGGACAGTAGTAAGTATAACTGTACGTAGGTTTTACGTACGTGCCCTTCAACCGAGGACAGTAGTAATTTGTTTAATAGTAATAGTTGTACGAGTAGTTATTCAATCCCATTCCCAACCCCTGGGAATCCCATGCCTTGGCTAGTGTGAACTCACCTTGGTTTGCTCGGCAGATACACAGAAAGGTCAAGTCTAGCAGCTAGTGGTCAACCACGTCCTAACATGGTTACCAAATCAAGTCAGGTCTAGGTGCACGTATGATTACACATAGGTAGCAGATTATAAACACAAGTTGATCATGGCAAACACATAATACACGTTAACACCTTAACAGTAACAGTCAAGCACTCCTCGTGTCTAATCTTGTACGATCCGAAAGATATGGCCCAAAAACAATCGGCCCAACATGTTGTGCGTTCAGCACGGCCTTGTGCGATCCACAACATGTTGTGCGACTCCGATAAACACCCGGCCCAAAATATCAAGAAGCCCAACATAACATAAGTGGTTAAATAAGTAACCGGCCCAACAATATAATCACGGATCCCTTGTGCGATCCGTGAACCCTTGTGCGTTTGAAGCTAATCCAGCCCAAACATATACCCGGCCCAACAGTTAGGTAACATGACAACTTGTGCGGTTCAATAATTCTTGTGCGACACCAATTTCTTATGCGACTGTGTTGTCCTTGTGCGATCCATTTAAACATCCGAATAATTTGCATATCAGTTACATTGTTTCCAAAGATTTCGATTCAGTTACAATCTTTCAATGGTTTCCAAATTTGTCCTTTATCAATTAACAAAATCACTGATTCTAACCAATTCCTTAATCGATCAAACAAGGTTTTTAACAAAATCCTCTTAAGAACCCTATCGATCAGTAACAGTTATTCAATCCTACCCAATCATGAAATCATTCAATAAGATCCTCGATGTATTTACAAAACATTAACACATAATCATACAATCCTCGATCAACATGCTCATCAATCATCAACTAATATGATCAGTGGTCTAATTCCTTAGATCTATTCATAAATCATCAATAAAATAAACAACCATGGCCGACAAGTGCATATTGATTTCATGTTGCTATTTGACCAAACCACAACCTATTATAATTCTATTGGTCCGCAAAATTGATAAATTACATGCACATATGGAATATTAAAATGGCCGACAATTTATTCTATCATGCCATTGACTTTGAAGTACCTAGTCTTTCACATGTATTGTCAGTATATACACCCATAGACAAGATCATAGTTATCAAGTTCACAAGTCCCAACATAGTCCACCGAATATTGACTTTGATGTAAATTACACTAACATTAATAGTTATCCACATCAAGTAATTAATGGCACAATAAGTTCATGTATCTCACCGATTTACTCATCAACACCAACTCTACTTATTTTGTTTATGTTACATGTATACATCTAGGTTTCATTATCGCATGTTCTCACAGAATCAACATTTAACAAATTAAACAAATAAGAGATAGCACTAACCGATGATGATGATGAGATATGGTTGCTAACAACGATGGGAGGCTGCCGTCAAGTTGAAAAGAGAGAGAGATAGTATGAGCTCTAGGGTCTTGTGGTTATTTCAAATACTAACTTAATGAGAGGGTTTTCACAAAACTAATTATTTAATCGCTGGATGTGAGCCGAGCCCAAAACTCGGGTTTCGCTTGGGCCGAGGGCTAGCCCAAGATGATTTAAAGAGTGTTGTGCGACTCGGGGTGTATTGTGCAATCGGTTATTCATTGTGCGATCCACATATGTTACACGTATATACATAACACACTAATCTTATAACACTTATCACATAATAGAACATAACATTTTATCGCAAACAATCAAAATAGTTACTCACATAGCGCTCACACAGGTTACTTCAAAATACATGAAAGGTTCGGAAATACGAGTTGTCACATTATCCCCAAGTTGAAAGAAATTTCGTCCCGAAATTTAGCACGTACTCACTGAGGAAGCTAGTTAAGTTGTAAGGTTTTCCTGGTTTTCCTGGGGTGTCACATCCTCCCCCTGTTGATCTGGAATTTCGTCCCGAAATTCCGTAGCTTCAGCCTCAGTAGTGGTTGTACTGTTTACGAATAGTTGGGGATACTTTTGCTTCATTTGATCTTCGCGTTCCCAGGTAAACTCTGGGCCGCGACGTGAGTTCCAGCGAACTCGAACGAGAGGTACTCTAGTGCACTTGAGGACTGATGTGTGCTAAATAGACTATAAAAATTAACTAAATTAGACTCTCTAAGCTAGACACTAAAAGCTTTAAATTCTAGACTCGACCTAAACCACACAATCGGCAAGTGTACCGATCAATGTAGTATAACCTAGGAAGTCCGGATATCGAACCACGAGACTCTAACGAATTACGTAAACTAGACTCTGACAAGACACTGACGGACGCGACTTAACTTGTTTATTTGTTGGGGGGGGGGGGTTACTGAAAAACTAGGAAATCTATATTAACTACTAAATTAACTAAGACTAGACTAAAACGAACGAAGACTGTGAACTTTTCTTATGTGAGAACGAGAGCACCTAGACAAGAATCCTGGATTGTTTTTAAGAAATTACCAATTAATTTAAATGCACGAGTTATGGAACCGGGATCGTTTGATACTAAACCTATTAAGAACCATCGAGGCCCCTCGACCCTTCTCAAGGAGAAACCTGTGGACCTACCTAGGCCGTTAATCCTACCGGTTATTAGATTTCTTCCCAGTCCTCTAATTATTGTGTAAGTACCCTAATGTTGACCTATTCATTCCCAATCCTAGATCTAGGGTAGTTTGAAGTAATAGATTTGACTTGATAGACTAATAAACCGACAGGTAAACCAAGACATAACCTTTCCCAAGGCCTATCTAAAGCAATTCGCCGGGTAAGACCTACCAATAGCCCCTCACTTCCCAGTTATTAGGACTAGTAGAACACTAAGACCTAGCAAATTATTATTACTTACTTCTAGAGGTTATCGCGCGATTCTCCCTAAAGAGTGAAGGTTTTCTTATGTGATATAGACACTCACCGAAACCCTAAACCCTAATATGACTCTACGTTGTGATATAGACCGTCACTAAGAATCATATGAAGCAAATAACAATAACAACCCGAATCAAAGCACGCATACACATCAAATCATTAAATCAAACCTTTTACTAAACACAATCAATCCATAAACATCGTGCAAATAACGAAAAAGGTAAAATCTTTATATCAATCCATTCATCATAGTCTAGGTGGTTTAAAGGTTTAGCCAAGCATCTCAGTAATTAAACACAAAACAAAGATGTCTAACAAAGAATTCATTGTAACAAAGTTCAAAGAAAGTAATCGACAAAACAAGGGATTAGAAAACCCGATTGATTCTTCGATTCTTCGACTCCGCCTCGTACCAATGATTCCCGTGCCTTGAAATCTTCAATTGCTTGCCAAGAATGCTCCAAAGTTGCTCAAGGGTTTCTTTCGTAAGTTTCTGATCGTGCCCCCTCTATTCAATTCGTCTGATGTTGCGTGATGTAGATCTCTATTTTGTGTGTCATGAATCTTGGGCTTGACCCATTCGAAAACTAAATAGATGCCCAACATCACAAATATTTACGTAAACTATTTGCACTTTAATGGCCCACAATCTCTTATTAGCTGGGCTATGATCCTTTGCGGCCCATGATAGTAAAATTAAGGCAGTTGCCTCATATGCCTGTATATTCGATCCCCCACAAATATAATGATTGCAGCCTTTGTATTTTATTTTGTGTGGGGTTCTATTCCTTTTTTTCCATCAATTACTTCCACCAATATAATTATTAGCCACCAACAATAATAATCACTATAGCAGCATCCTTTTTTCTATTAATATGGCTACGTCCATGCATAGATATTATATAATCCATATTCGCATCTAGAGATAGCGGGCTCGGCCCACTCAAGCAAAAATAGCGGTAACTTTTATTCGGTCTCTGGCGGTCTACTCTACCCAACTGGCTGGTTATTTCCTTTTTACTCATTTTCGCACCATTTGCACCAGAACCTGCCAAAACACAAATATGATCAATAGCACGTAATTCTAAACAAAACTAAACTATAAATAACGATAAAATATACAAACTATACACGATATAAGGATGTATTTTGCAATACATCAAATATCCCCACACTTGCTCTTTTTTCGTCCTCGAAAAAGAATTATGCAACGGAATCAGAAACAAATAATCACTCGGGTCAAAAGTATAGGTATAATTAATTAAAACCAAGACTTGCGTTAGCCGCGATTGCGAATATGCTTGTCCACTTTAAACCCAAATTCAATCCTAAGCCCTTATCATGTGAATTTAATTTAAGTGCGGTCAGTCTACCTAGGGTCTCACACTAGAATCTACAGTCCACCTACTCCCCCCTCAAGCTTATAGGACTAAAAGAACGATCATTCGACCAATTCCTAACCGTTTTATACCAAGATAAAGAGAGTTTGAAATCAAATCTAATTTTTTCCATTTTTTTTTCTTGCTTGTTTTTTTTTTTTTTTTCATTCGTAAGACTAGACGATGCTTTCCCTAACCCAGCGGTATTCCGACTGTAGAGTCGCTATCCCCAATCACAGATTACATAGGTTTCGGTACTTTTATTCGGCAAGTCGATTTCACACATCCCAGAGGCATTCCGGCTGTAGAGTCGCTATCCCCAACTCGAATTACATAGGCCTGTGTTACTTTCATTTAGTTTCTAGCTCACTTTTATTCTATTTTTTTTTCTTTTTCACCGAGATATGATAAAAAACTCTAACTATCTTAGCTTATAACGGCATCCCTTATACTATTTTTTGCGGTTTTAGTTTCCCATATTTCCCAGGCGAAAACCCACTAGCAGACCGACAATTAAGGTATATTAACTCAAAGGGACTTAAAACCAAACCCGGGCCTATTCACATATCCCAAACTATACGCAAACTCGGTTTATTATAATCTCATATTATTATTATTTGAACCCGAGCAAAAATTCATTTTTTCTATCATTTTCCGTTTTAATTGCAAACCTCTTTTTTTTATTCGAAAGACATTTTCTGAGTTTTTCAATTTTTTTGGATTTTTCAATTTTTTAATTTTTTTTTTTATATTTATGACTCAAATATTTACAAGTATCCCATCCCCACACTTAGAGATTGCATTGTCCCTAATGCAAGAACGAAAATACGACTCAATACTACCTAAAAAATAAAAACTTCAAACGAAATAAAAATACAACAACAACAAAAAGGGAAGCGACTTAGCGGGTTAGGACAAAAGTCAGTGCCAGCCGTACTAGTCTTGAATCCCTTGAACGATCGTATAGCATTCCATTCGCGATCGTTGCCTATCCTGCTTGAGTTTATCAAAATAGCAAGTCCGAAATCACCCGAATGGCAATTGGGTACGGGTGGTACAATCCAAACCTGGAAGCTTATTTTTCTCACGATTTCCTGCAAATCCTCGATGATGCACTCCTGCAACCGACTCAAACCACAACCAAAGACCCGAAAAACTAACAAAACCGACCGTTAACTACTCTAAGAAAAACGAAAAATAAACGAAGATACAAACTATACAAACTCTACACTCGAGTAACAACTTCTCACATGCTTACGGAGGATCATGGAGATGCAACTCACCTCCAAACATACTCTCACGGGCTGTAGCACCACTATATTTATCGCTCAAATCAACCCGAACACCCTTATCTCTCTCAAAATCTCTCAACTCCTCATCTAGCGTTTTGAATCTAAACTCGTCGTACCGAAATCTATCCCCACACTAAGCTTTTCTCAGTGTCTCTAACCTAGATTCTAAACTCACCACTCTCTCCTCTAATTCTTCCAATTTCCTATCCGGTGGATCCCCACACTTGAATCCTGTCACCTTTTCTAAACTCGCATCCCTCACATCCTTCTCCTCATCTCTCTCGTCATTCTCACACTCCCCCACTAACGAAACCGCCTCCACTTTATCACTTGACCCTCTCAAATTCATAACGTTAAAAACTACCGCTTCCTCGCCCGCTCTAAGTGTGATGGTGCCTAAAGAGACATCTATTAGAGCTTTAGCAGTGTTTAAGAATGGGCGGCCTAAAATTAGCGGTATGTTTTCATCGGCTTCCATGTCTAAAATAACGAAATCGGCCGGAAAAACTAACTTATCTACCTTAACAAGCAAATTCTCAACTATCCCCCTCGGGTGTTTCACGGACCTATCAGCTAAAGACAATGTCATTCGGGTAGGTGAAAGCTCGCCTAAGTCTAGCTTCTCATAAAGCGAAAAGGGCATTAAATTGATACTAGCACCTAGGTCGGCTAAAGCTCTAGTGTTGGTATTACTACCGAATAGACAAGGAATAGTGAACACACCAGGATCGGTAAGCTTTTCAGGAAGCTTATTTGAAACAATGGCCGAACACCCTCCATGCAATGGGACATTCGACAACTCACCTAATTTCTCCTTATTCCTAAGAAGGTCCTTCAAGAATTTTGCATATTTTGGCATGGACTGGAGTGCCTCTATAAACGGAAGATTAATCTTCAATTGCTTGAAGATATCTAGAAACTGCCCGTATTCCCTCGAGTATTTCTGATTCTTAAGGCGTGAGGGAAACGGAACATACGCATGATTCACATAAGGTGAAGGTCTAACGTCTATGGGCTTTTTCTCAACTTTCTTCTCACCCTGAGACTCACCGGGCTGTGCGGTACTTGCTGGGACTAGCCTCTTTTGCACTTCGCCGGGAGTCTCCATCTCAATCACTTCATCTATAATATCACCATCCTCATCAACCTCTCTATCCTCAACACTAGGGTTCCCTACTGTTCTGCCACTACGAGTGGTAATGGCTTTTACATGAGCATTCGGGTTAGGTTGGGTGTTAGCTGCAAACTGACCGGGTAATCTTTCATCTAACTTCCTAGACATATCACTTACAACCCTAGAAAGGTCTTGGACCGCAGCTTGGTGATTCTTAAGCATGAGATCATGTTCACTAAGTTTCTTTTGGGTGTTTTGATCCCTAACAACTAACTGGCTCATCATAGACTCCATTCTTTCCATGCTACCCCCTAAATCGAAACTTGAACCTTGACCTGTTTGAACCTGAGTATTCGACCCTCCATCCTTAACCTGCCCACTTGAACCCCCACCGAAAAGCGAACCTAGACCTCTATTTGGATTTTGAGCTATTTGAAAACCAGGAGGTCCATTTGAGCGAAAATTGTTATTATTATTAAAGTTATTATTATTATTTCGCCAACCCGAGCCAAGATTATTACCCCCAAAACCGCTAGACTGACCTCTACCAAACCCTCCTCCTAAATAATCACATTGCTCCTCACCAGCTAGTAAAGGACATGCACTCGTATCATGACCACCTCGACAAAACTCACACTTATCAACCTTAGCTCTAATCTCCTTAAGCTCTCGAGTGATGTTTTCCAAAACAGAGGCTAAACTAGGGTCCATGGTGACATGGTTCACCCCTCGGGCGGGTGCACTAGTAGTGGTATTTGAATTACCACTTTGATACCTCTGATTGGATCGTGATTGGGATTGAGACTGAGCAAATGCCTCAAAACGCTCTAAACACTCAGCAACTGTAAGAATACCCATCATATGCCCCCCCGCATTAGTATCGAACCTATCTCTAGTCTCTTGGGTAAGACCGTTATAGAATTTCTCACACAAAGCCCAATCAGAAAGACCATGCTGGGAGCAACGAGCACAAAGGTTTTGGAAACGCTCCCAAGCAAGGTAGTAAGGCTCGTCGGGCTCCATGCGAAAGGAGTGGATTTGGTCTCTAAGTCGTGAAGCTTTAGCGGGCGGGAAGTACTTGCTCAAAAAGGCTTGACGAAGCCCCGCCCAAGTGGTAAAGGTACCGGTTGGTTGAGAGTCCAACCAAGTAGCCGCACGGCCAGCTAGTGAAAACGGGAAAAGCTGTAAGTAGGTGGCATCATTGGGTGCACCGCTAAGGCTAAAGGTAGCTAGCATCCTAGAGAAACGGTTGATGTGGGCCGGGGCGTCCTCATCGTCTCGGCCATGGAATTGGATGCTATTAGTTTTGGCCTGCATGGCATACGATGGAATCTGCCATGAATGCTCGCTAACTATGGGTGGAACGGTGATGGGTGAAGCAAGGCCGGTGAAATCCTGAGTGGCCTGCTGATGGACGGTTTGCCTAGGGTTAGCCATGTGTTCTAAGTTTTCTAGATTACTAGAGGTACTAGAAGTAGGGCTATCGGGTGGGGAAACCTTAGGTGAGGTTTTAGGTGAATGGTTTGGCGAAGGTGGTGGTGTAGGAGGTGGGGTGGGTAACGGGGTGGAATCGAAATCGGGTAAACGAGATGAAGATGTAGAAGTAACCTGTGGGCCTTTGCCCAATTGAGATGATGACTGCTTGACTGGTGGTGGTGGTCCGTGCGATCGCAGATGTGGCATCCACTATAAGCAAAAACCTGAACACAAGAAAAGCAACCAATAGTTACTACGACTCAAGATAAAAAGAAAAGACACAAAACAAAGTAAACACGTAGCACGTATTTGTCAAGTAAATCTATCAAAGCTAATAAACACAATTACCAAGAGTCCCCGGCAACGGCGCCAAAAACTTGATGTGTGCTAAATAGACTATAAAAATTAACTAAATTAGACTCTCTAAGCTAGACACTAAAAGCTTTAAATTCTAGACTCGACCTAAACCACACAATCGGCAAGTGTACCGATCAATGTAGTATAACCTAGGAAGTCCGGATATCGAACCACGAGACTCTAACGAATTACGTAAACTAGACTCTGACAAGACACTGACGGACGCGACTTAACTTGTTTATTTGTTGGGGGGGGGGGGTTACTGAAAAACTAGGAAATCTATATTAACTACTAAATTAACTAAGACTAGACTAAAACGAACGAAGACTGTGAACTTTTCTTATGTGAGAACGAGAGCACCTAGACAAGAATCCTGGATTGTTTTTAAGAAATTACCAATTAATTTAAATGCACGAGTTATGGAACCTGGATCGTTTGATACTAAACCTATTAAGAACCATCGAGGCCCCTCGACCCTTCTCAAGGAGAAACCTGTGGACCTACCTAGGCCGTTAATCCTACCGGTTATTAGATTTCTTCCCAGTCCTCTAATTATTGTGTAAGTACCCTAATGTTGACCTATTCATTCCCAATCCTATATCTAGGGTAGTTTGAAGTAATAGATTTGACTTGATAGACTAATAAACCGACAGGTAAACCAAGACATAACCTTTCCCAAGGCCTATCTAAAGCAATTCGCCGGGTAAGACCTACCAATAGCCCCTCACTTCCCAGTTATTAGGACTAGTAGAACACTAAGACCTAGCAAATTATTATTACTTACTTCTAGAGGTTATCGCGCGATTCTCCCTAAAGAGTGAAGGTTTTCTTATGTGATATAGACACTCACCGAAACCCTAAACCCTAATATGACTCTACGTTGTGATATAGACCGTCACTAAGAATCATATGAAGCAAATAACAATAACAAACCGAATCAAAGCACGCATACACATCAAATCATTAAATCAAACCTTTTACTAAACACAATCAATCCATAAACATCGTGCAAATAACGAAAAAGGTAAAATCTTTATATCAATCCATTCATCATAGTCTAGGTGGTTTAAAGGTTTAGCCAAGCATCTCAGTAATTAAACACAAAACAAAGATGTCTAACAAAGAATTCATTGTAACAAAGTTCAAAGAAAGTAATCGACAAAACAAGGGATTAGAAAACCCGATTGATTCTTCGATTCTTCGACTCCGCCTCGTACCAATGATTCTCGTGCCTTGAAATCTTCAATTGCTTGCCAAGAATGCTCCAAAGTTGCTCAAGGGTTTCTTTCGTAAGTTTCTGATCGTGCCCCCTCTATTCAATTCGTCTGATGTTGCGTGATGTAGATCTCTATTTTGTGTGTCATGAATCTTGGGCTTGACCCATTCGAAAACTAAATAGCCGCCCAACATCACAAATATTTACGTAAACTATTTGCACTTTAATGGCCCACAATCTCTTATTAGCTGGGCTATGATCCTTTGCGGCCCATGATAGTAAAATTAAGGCAGTTGCCTCATATGCCTGTATATTCGATCCCCCACAAATATAATGATTGCAGCCTTTGTATTTTATTTTGTGTGGGGTTCTATTCCTTTTTTTCCATCAATTACTTCCACCAATATAATTATTAGCCACCAACAATAATAATCACTATAGCAGCATCCTTTTTTCTATTAATATGGCTACGTCCATGCATAGATATTATATAATCCATATTCGCATCTAGAGATAGCGGGCTCGGCCCACTCAAGCAAAAATAGCGGTAACTTTTATTCGGTCTCTGGCGGTCTACTCTACCCAACTGGCTGGTTATTTCCTTTTTACTCATTTTCGCACCATTTGCACCAGAACCTGCCAAAACACAAATATGATCAATAGCACGTAATTCTAAACAAAACTAAACTATAAATAACGATAAAATATACAAACTATACACGATATAAGGATGTATTTTGCAATACATCAAGGACCTTAACATCCCGGTCCGTGATTTCAACTGGTTCCTCGATGAATCATAACTGCTCGTCGATAGTGAGCTCCTTCAAAGGAACTATGTGGGTCTCATCTGACAGACACTTCTTCAGATTTGACACGTGGAAAACGTTGTGAACTGCACTGAGTTCTGCTGGTAAGTTCAGTTTGTAGGCCACCTCGCCTATTTTCTCAATGACTCCGAGAGGTCCAACGTATCGTGGGTTAAGTTTGCCTCGTTTACCAAAACGCACCACACCCTTCCAGGGTGAAACTTTGAGTAGTACACGCTCCCCAACCTGGAGCTCTAGTGGTTTTCTGCCCTTATCGGTGTAGACTTTCTGACGGTCACGAGCTGCCGCCATTCGTTGTCGTATCTGAGCAATTCGCTCTGTTGTGTCTACCACAAGTTCTGGATCAGTAATATGACTATCCCCCACCTCTGCCCAACAAAGAGATGACCGGCATTTTCGCCCGTACAATGCCTCAAACGGAGCAGCTTTAATGCTGGTGTGGTAGCTGTTATTTTATGAAAATTCCACAAGTGGCAGATGCTTTTCCCAGCCGTTGCCAAAGTCAATCACACATGCCCTAAGCACGTCTTCAAGGGTCTGGATGGTGCGTTCAGACTGCCCATCCGTTTGCGGGTGATAAGCTGTGCTCATATCTAATCGTGAGCCAAAGGACTTGTGCATTACTTGCCACAGTTCTGATGTAAAACGTGCATCTCGATCCGAGATAATAGAGGTGGGCACCCCGTGCCTCGAGACAACTTCCTTATGATATACGTCTGCTAGAGTGGAGAACTTATCCGTTTCCTTGATAGCCAAGAAGTGAGCAGACTTTGTGAGTCGATCCACGATCATCCAAATAGTATTGTTACCACGTTGCGAACTAGGCAGGCCAGTAACAAAATCCATGGAAATTTGCTCCCATTTCCATTGTGGTATCTCTGGTTGTTGAAGTGGGCCTGAGGGTTTCTGGTATTCCGCCTTGACTCTCGCACAAGTCAAGCACTTGCTAACGTAAGTTGCTATGTGGGCCTACATGCTAGGCCACCAATATGTAGTTTTGATATCGTGATACATTTTATCCGAACCAGGATGTACCGAGTAGCGAGACTTGTGTGCCTCATCCATCACAAGCTCTCGTAGGTTGCCATAAAGTGGGACCCAAATGCGTCCTGTTACATAGCAAGCACCGTCTTCCTTCTGTTCTAAGCGTTGCCTTGAGCTGCGTAGGGCTTCAGCCCTGACGTTTTCTGGTTTCCATGCTTCTACCTGAGCATCTCGTATTTGAGAAGGAAGACTAGACTGTATAGTAAGTTGTAGAGCTCGTACACGCTTAGGCGCAGTGTCCTTTCGACTGAGGGCGTCGGCCACAACATTGGCTTGCCCGGGTGGTATCTGATCGAGCATTCGTAGTCATTCAGTAGCTCGACCCATCGTCGCTGTCGCATATTGACTTCCTTCTGTTTGAAAATATGCTCGAGGCTCCTGTGATCAGTGTAGATAGCGCATTTGGTACCATACAGGTAATGTCTCCATATCTTAAGTGCAAAAACAACAGCTCCCAGCTCTAAGTCGTGTGTAGTGTAGTTTCTTTCGTGACTCTTAAGTTGACGTGAAGCATAAGCGATAACCTTGTCACGTTGCATCAGCACACATCCAAGTCCCTGGATGGATGTGTCGCAATAAACCATAAAATCGTCTGTGCCTTCAGGCAATGAGAGGATAGGGCGCTACAAAGTCTATCCTTTAAGTGTTGAAACGCAGTTTCCTGTGCATCACCCCAACGATAGGTGACACCTTGCTGTGTTAGTGAGGTGAGAGGTTGCGCAATCTTAGAGAAATCCTTGATAAACCTTCTGTAATAGCCTGCCAAACCCAAGAATTGACGAATTTTCGTTGGTGTTCTAGGTGCAGGCCAGTTCCTGACCGAGTCTACTTTGGATGGATCAACATGGATCCCATCCTTGTTTACCACATGGCCTAAGAAATGGACTTTCACGAAGCCAGAAGTCACATTTTGAAAACTTGGCGTACAGCTGTTCTGCTCGAAGGAGTTCCAAAATAAGTCGTAAATGTTGCTCGTGTTCCTCCTGACTCTTCGAATAGATCAGGATGTCATCGATGAAAACAATAACGAACTTGTCTAAGTAAGGCTTGCACACTCGATTCATCAAGTCCATGAAGACCGCAGGTGCGCTCGTCAGCCCAAAAGGCATGACCAAAAACTCATAGTGTCCATAACGGGTTCTAAAGGCTGTTTTAGAGACGTCCCCTTCTCGGACTCTCAGCTGGTGATATCCTGATCTCAAATCGATCTTTGAATAGTAACTCGACCCTTGCAGCTGGTCGAACAAGTCGTCAATGCATGGAAGAGGATAGCGTTTCTTCATGGTCACCTTGTTGAGTTTACGGTAGTCGATACACATACGGAAGGTACCGTCCTTCTTCTTCATGAATAGAAGTGGAGCTCCCCAGGGCGAAGAGCTAGGACGAATAAAACCCTTATCCAAGAGTTCTTGTAGTTGCGTAGAGAGTTCTTCCAACTCTGATGGAGCTAGGCGATAAGGTGCACGAGCTATAGGTGCTGCTCCAGGAGCTTGTCACCATGAATTACCAAAGGTTCTTAACCAGCACGAGGAATGCGGACAATCTTTTCTTTGCAAAGGATCTCTGTTCGATGTCGAGGTAGCCAATCCATACCAATAACGATGTCGAAATCATCACAACGTTGGGGTCATTCCTAGCATCATTCTGACCAATTACGAACACTCGACCCCTGGCACCATTGCCGTCGTTATTACCCCCGTTGTTGTCTCCACTATTGTTCCCGTTTCCTTGGTTGTGGTTCTGATTCTGATTCTGGTTCAGTCGTGGGTAGCGTCTCATGAAATGAGCTTTAGCACCACACTGATAACATCCCTTGTTATCCTGCTGTTGCTGCTGATTTTGTGGGGCTTGTGGCTGCTGTTGTCGGTTCTGGTTTGCAGGACGTGAGCTTCTACAATCTTTGGCTCCATGACCAAGCTTGTTGCATCTCTAACGACAATCTTTTCCCCGGTATCCATCCTGACTTCGATTACCAAAAGACTGCTGCCTCGTGCTCCTGTACTCATCCGTTTTTCGCTGCTGCGACTGAGACTGAACCGAAGTGGAATCCTTTGCTCGAATTTCCATCCCACTTGCGTTTGTTGTCACTGGGAGCATCCGAAGTAGTTGTAGCAACATTAATACGTTTCGACAGTTTATTCTGCCCTATCGCCTGATCTGAGGGACGTTGAGCAAGACGAGTAATATCCTGAATGGTTGCAAGGTTGGCCTATGTCACATGACTTTGAATCTCTGGTACTAAGCCTTTGCGGTACAGCTCAATGCGCTTGATGGGAGGATTCACCATTGTTGGACATAACACTGTCAGTTTGTTGGATCCTTTCGTGTACGCTTCTATCTCTGACCTTGTCATCTTCAGGTTTAAGAACTCCACTTCCAGCTTGCGGATGTCATCTCGACTACGGCATTCACATTTGGATCAGTTCCTTAAGAATCATTCCATGGGGTGGCGTTAGCAGCCGCCAGCCCCAGCATCTGAACTTGCGCGTTCCGCCAAGTTAGCGTAGTGCCTTCGAGAGTACCAGTGGCGTAATTCACCCTATGAGCCTCAGGGCATTCACACGTCTCTAAGACAAACTCGAGCTTTTCAAACCAATGGAGGAGTCCAACAGCTCCTTTAGTGCCACTGAAAGTATTAGGACGACAGTCCACGAACGTCTTAAGTGTGCATACAGGCGGCTGAGCGTTCTGACCTTGTTGCGCGAGGAAGAAGAGACAGGGTTAAGTGCGAGAGTTGGGTCATGAGAGTAGGATCTAACATCCTAGGATAGGTTCGGAATAGCAGGTTATACCTCCTGCCTGAGCGGCTGCGAGTGCTGCCGTAACTTGTTCGTTGATAAGAGCCGTCAACTGGCTTGGGTTAGGTTCTCACGTTCCCTCATGATCTTCACATCGAAGGAAACACAAATAGGAACTGTGTCGCGAATGTGTGTAAGTGTGGAGTGACAGAAGGGAGCAAGCACACATGTGTTTTCAAACTATAGTTGCTACGTTTATCTAAGCATACCATGAGAAAAGTTCTATGCAATCTAGCAAGTAGGCAATATAAAACGTAAACCATATCACCTAGAATGTCGAGCCTTGCACGTGGAGTGAGCGTCGTTGTGGATCGTAGAGCACTGTACAAGTTATAGTCTGGTTTTAACAAAAACGTTTTCCTTTATTAAAACCAAGTTCTCTATAACCAATGGCTCTGATACCAATCTGTCACAACCCCAAAATCCACACGCGGAGTATCACCGCTTGGAGGCGTGACTGACCAGGATCAAGCCACCAATCATATTGAACAAGCATGTAAGTAAACATAATTTAACCAACCAATATGAAAGGTGTTCAAAAACCAAAGCATAGTTAAGTGTTTAGCGGAAGCATAATTTGTAAAACCCATAGCAAGTATTAAATATGAAATAACGTAATGATTAAAGCATGGCAGACATCGCCATATCCCACAACGACCGTTCCTCCCTGTGCAAGCTCCATGGGTACCTAATGACCTGCAAGGCATGTAGCAACGAATCAACAACAAAGTTGAGCGAGTTCACAGTTGGTTGTTGGTTTTAGTTGTTCCAAAAATAGTTCCTTTAACTGGCATCCCTGCCGTGGGGGTTACCCCATATTTGAAAACGTAAGTTGTTTAACCCATTAATTCTGGCAATCCAGCCGTGGGGGCTACCCCATGATAGTTATCTGGCATCTCGGCCGTGGGGGCTACCCCATGTATTACAAGACCACGCGTATCGACTGCTACGAAAATGTAATAAGTGCCCTAAGTCAATGTCTATCAGCATTGACCCTTTGCCCATAGTCCATTAGTACACGCCCGTCCGACTGGCACGGTGTGAGGTTTGTTAAACCTAATAGCGCTATTAACTAATGACCCGCTCGCCCTAGGCCTCGGCGATTAAGTCGATAATTGAGGGACTTCATTTGATAGATGTGATGGTCTTAAGATCGTGTACGTAGGCTTTACGTACGTGCCCTTCAATCCGAGGACAGTAGTAAGTATAACTGTACGTAGGTTTTACGTACGTGCCCTTCAACCGAGGACAGTAGTAATTTGTTTAATAGTAATAGTTGTACGAGTAGTTATTCAATCCCATTCCCAACCCCTGGGAATCCCATGCCTTGGCTAGTGTGAACTCACCTTGGTTTGCTCGGCAGATACACCGAAAGGTCAAGTCTAGCAGCTAGTGGTCAACCACGTCCTAACATGGTTACCAAATCAAGTCAGGTCTAGGTGCACGTATGATTACACATAGGTAGCATATTATAAACACAAGTTGATCATGGCAAACACATAATACACGTTAACACCTTAACAGTAACAGTCAAGCACTCCTCGTGTCTAATCTTGTACGATCAGAAAGATATGGCCCAAAAACAATCGGCCCAACATGTTGTGCGTTCAGCACGGCCTTGTGCGATCCACAACATGTTGTGCGACTCTGATAAACACCCGGCCCAAAATATCAAGAAGCCCAACATAACATAAGTGGTTAAATAAGTAACAGGCCCAACAATATAATCACGGATCCCTTGTGTGATCCGTGAACCCTTGTGCGTTTGAAGCTAATCCAGCCCAAACATATACCCGGCCCAACAGTTAGGTAACATGACAACTTGTGCGGTTCAATAATTCTTGTGCGACACCAATTTCTTATGCGACTGTGTTGTCCTTGTGCGATCCATTTAAACATCCGAATAATTTGCATATCAGTTACATTGTTTCCAAAGATTTCGATTCAGTTACAATCTTTCAATGGTTTCCAAATTTGTCCTTTATCAATTAACAAAATCACTGATTCTAACAAATTCCTTAATCGATCAAACAAGGTTTTTAACATAATCCTCTTAAGAACCCTATCGACCAGTAACAGTTATTCAATCCTACCCAATCATGAAATCATTCAATAAGATCCTCGATGTATTTACAAAACATTAACACATAATCATACAATCCTCGATTAACATGCTCATCAATCATCAACTAATATGATCAGTGGTCTAATTCCTTAGATCTATTCATAAATCATCAATAAAATAAACAACCATGGCCGACAAGTGCATATTGATTTCATGTTGCTATTTGACCAAACCACAACCTATTATAATTCTATTGGTCCGCAAAATTGATAAATTACATGCACATATGGAATATTAAAATGGCCGACAATTTATTCTATCATGCCATTGACTTTGAAGTACCTAGTCTTTCACATGTATTGTCAGTATATACACCCATAGACAAGATCATAGTTATCAAGTTCACAAGTCCCAACATAGTCCACCGAATATTGACTTTGATGTAAATTACACTAACATTAATAGTTATCCACATCAAGTAATTAATGGCACAATAAGTTCATGTATCTCACTGATTTACTCATCAACACCAACTCTACTTATTTTGTTTATGTTACATGTATACATCTAGGTTTCATTATCTCATGTTCTCACAGAATCAACATTTAACAAATTAAACAAATAAGAGATAGAACTAACCGATGATGATGATGAGATATGGTTGCTAACAACGATGGGAGGCTGCCGTCAAGTTGAAAAGAGAGAGAGAGAGTATGAGCTCTAGGGTCTTGTGGTTATTTCAAACACTAACTTAATGAGAGGGTTTTCACAAAACTAATTATTTAATCGCTGGATGTGAGCCGAGCCCAAAACTCGGGTTTCGCTTGGGCCGAGGGCTAGCCCAAGATGATTTAAAGAGTGTTGTGCGACTCGGGGTGTATTGTGCAATCGGTTATTCATTGTGCGATCCACATATGTTACACGTATATACATAACACACTAATCTTATAACACTTATCACATAATAGAACATAACATTTTATCGCAAACAATCAAAATAGTTACTCACATAGCGCTCACACATGTTACTTCAAAATATATGAAAGGTTCGGAAATACGAGTTGTCACACTTAAGTGTTTTGAAATCATAATGGGAAAATAGTTTGTTGTCAGGGGGAGTTCTGATTGTTTACGCCAAGTGGATGGCGAATTGAAGCGATTCACAACAGTTGTCATTTTTCTTATACAGTTTATTGCATTTATTTTCAAATTTTCCCAGAAAAATCAAAAATTGAAACATATTTTTGATTTTAGGGGGAGTAAAAATTTTAGAAATTTCGAAAATTTGAAAAATCCAAAAACATGATAAAATCTAAAAAGTCAAAAACATGATAAAATTCAAAATGAGTTTTGTTGTGAAAAAGAGGAAATGATAGTACATCAGTGGACTATCACAGCATGCTAAAGAATTGGAATGTCAAATGTGATAAACAGTCTCACTAGTGATATGCCAGTAGGTTTTTACTCATTCAGTAGATTGTTTTCGAGATATAAACTTAAATATCAAATGCTTACTTATCTCATGGGGAACATCTCTCGGATATATGGGTAACCCCCGAAATCTTGTTTGAAAGATTTTCTATTTCTGACATACTAGGTCTTTGTGCGTGATGATATCTGGGGTATTATACCAGGACTTCTGATTTTGCGGGA